>OY744520.1:67926098-68123598 GCA_963556195.1 Sepiola atlantica | reverse complement strand
CAAATAATACTAATTATAATAATAATAATAATAATAATAATAATAATAATAATAATATTTAAACACTACACCCAAGAACCATTCTGTGACATGGTAGTTAGCATATACAATTATATATGGATAAAGGATGCATTTAAAAAAGTATGTATAACAATATTTATAAATAAATATCAAATTATTTATATATATATATATATATATATATATATAACATGATGTAACCCCATAGTTTTCCAGAGAAACAGTCCATATTTCCTTCAAAAGCACTTTTATTTAAAAACATTGTATAAGCCTATTCCAAGAAGATATATTTTCATGATATATAAAATATACTCTCTACACACGACGAGGATTCATTAGTGTATCAAATTTTCACAGTAAGACTGAAAAAATTAAAATTCATCCACCATTAATTTGTACACATTTGCTTTTTATTTAAAGTTTAAAGGGAGACAACATGGGCTCAGAACTGTGATCACAACGACGACGATGGCGACGAGAAATTAAACACACGTGAGTAAAGTATTACATGCATCCATCAGTAAAGTACATATATAACAAAAATATACACAACCAAAAATTGTCTTCCCAAGAGATCGATGAAATATACATAGCAAAACGGATCCTACATTTTTTAAGTTTTAAACTAAAGATCACTAAAGAGTATGCGCTATTTATCAGTTCCGTTAATAATCAATGATTTGGTTTCCAGTAGACTAACTGCACCTTTCGAATTTGCATATGGAGAGACGAATTTGTATAAGAAGTGTAGTCTGTATGGTAACGAGGTGTATGATAAGAGTGTGGATAAGTTTCGCGTTTGGAGTGCGACTGTGACTCTTGTGATAATTTCACACTTATACTAAAATTGAAATTTAAAACATTTTCTTGTATGCCGGTTTGAGAAAATGTATTAGAATTGTCAGAATCACGTCACTAATTAACAAAGAATTGGGAAAAACAACAAAGCAAGATTTACGGTCGAAGAGAACGTATATCTTATATTTTGCTTATCATTGCGGAGACTAGTTAGTTAACTGTATCTATAAAGTGGAGGTGCTAAGAAGATGTAAACATTCTACTATAAATAATTTGTAGGCTATAGAAACCTTTCTTGTTTTGATTGTTCATTTCTACTGTAACACTTAAAGTCACAATTAAGTTCTAAATAGTATGTCCTTTAGTCTATCACACGTACATTTCAAATGTTTGTCACACTAAAGTTTGAAATATATATTTATCTGGTCTGTCACACTTATGTTTGAAATAGTATTTTATCTTGTCTGTGGCAATTAAGTTCGAAATAACATTTAATTTGGTCTGTACCACTTATGTTTAAGAGAATATTTTATCCGGTTTGCCCCAGATAAGTTTGAAACAAGTTTTTACTTGGTCTGTCATGATTATGTTTGAAATAGTATTTTATCTGGTCTATCAGAATTAAGTTTGAAATAGTATTTTATCTGGTCTATCAGAATTAAGTTTGAAATAGTATTTTATCTGGTCTATCAGAATTAAGTTTGAAATAGTATTTCATCTGGTCTATCAGAATTAAGTTTGAAATAGTATTTTATCTGGTCTATCAGAATTAAGTTTGAAATAGTATTTCATCTGGTCTATCAGAATTAAGTTTGAAATAGTATTTTATCTGGTCTATCAGAATTAAGTTTGAAATAGTATTTTATCTGGTCTATCAGAATTAAGTTTGAAATAGTATTTCATCTGGTCTATCAGAATTAAGTTTGAAATAGTATTTTATCTGGTCTATCAGAATTAAGTTTGAAATAGTATTTCATCTGGTCTATCAGAATTAAGTTTGAAATAGTATTTTATCTGGTCTATCAGAATTAAGTTTGAAATAGTATTTTATCTGGTCTATCAGAATTAAGTTTGAAATAGTATTTCATCTGGTCTATCAGAATTAAGTTTGAAATAGTATTTTATCTGGTCTGTCAGAATTAAGTTTGAAATAGTATTTTATCTGGTTTGTCACACTTAAGTTTTTAATAGTGCTTTATTTGCTTTGTTACGCTTGAATTAAAATAGTTTTCCATCCCTAAACACGAATACTGAATGTATGCATGTTTAGAATCATAGTTTCTTGTTTCTATAAAATATCGTCCATGCTGACACTTAATAAAATATATCTTGTGAATCTAATGTCATAATAATCTGTTCATATTCATTACACATTCACGTTACGGATTCTTTCTTTAATATATAAGGTAAGTCTAACTTGTTAGACTCTCTTCACAATATACCCCACCTTACAAGAACATAACACATCTTGAAAATGTGTGAACGTCTCTTCTGTGTCTCTACTGCTGACTCACCCTATTTGAAAATCTTACATCCGTGTTGTTCAGTCTCGTTGATTGGCCAGGGTTTTATGACTCTGTATTTTAACTGTCCAATCAGAGTTACGACACTAATCTCGTCAAATGTAAATCTAAAATCCCATCTGAAGTGCGTCAATTCTACCGATTATCATCTGAACAAAATTAATGGAAACTGAAAAAAAGGGTTTATATATATATATATATATATATATATATATATATATATATATATATATATATATATATAAATATATATATATATATAATTGACTTGTAGTTACGGCCAATAAAATAATTCGGCTCACTGAACACCTTCCCCGACTTCGTCTTTCTTGCGTTTTAATTCATATCTGCTCTTACCAACCTTAAGTCCAGAATAAACCCTCGATCCAAAACCAAAACTATTTTATACTTTTAGCGACTTAAGTACGACTAATTCAAAAAAACTTGATTAGCATAGCTATATATTTAGCCCTGCTGTCTCGGGTCTTCAAATAAACTATACCCGTATTTCTCATCATGAACGAGGGATGTCCGTCCGAATGCTCTTATCGTCCCAAATAAAAAGCCCAAATCACACGCGTTCTATTACGCGGCTGTTTATACTCACGTTAATTACATATCTAAAACACTCTTTGCCAACGAATGTTTGGCCTAAGAAGATTTAGACTCCTATATTCAGGATCTGACGTTTTCACCACTGTATTTATTAACTGCATGTCGGCTATATTTATTGAGAATTATTAATATTTATCTTTTAATCAACGTTTAGTCAAATCATATGATACTAACAAGGTATTTTATTCATTACTTATTATTTTCTTAAAAAATTTTCTACTGCCTACTTACCTCCTTATAACTTTTCGATGTACTATGTTTTGTATATATATATATATATATATATATATATATATATATATATATATATATATATCCATTGCTACTACTTTGCTTTGACAAAAACAATTTTAGTTTTCGAAAGGTGAGATTGAAATGAAGTTTATTTTTTTAGAAAATACACATTGTTATGGTTTTCTCAAAAATATAATACATATTTACATATATATATATATATATATATATATATATATATGTAACCTAATCACTAATTTTATATATATATATATATATATATATATATATATATGTGTGCGTGTGTGTGTGTGTATGCATATATATATATGTGCGTTGATGCATATATATATGTGTGTATGCATATATATATATATATATATGTATGCATATATATATACATATATATATATATATATATATATATATACACATATATATATATATATATATATATAGAGAGAGAGAGAGAGAGAGAGATTTGAACAGCAATGTTAATTCCTTTCTTCTTAGTTGACACAGGAAATGTTAATTTCAGACCAAAATATTTGAGACAATAGTTAAGAATCTTATTTTATATATATATATTTCCATGTGCTAAATACCTGAGAATAAACTACTCGACCATGTTTGAAGTGGAAAAAACCATTGAAACACATTCGATGACTCGATTTAAGCATTGTGTTTTACCTGTAATATTGTATTCATATTTCAAATACGGAAATTGGAGGAAAAGCAAGTGACACAAGAATTTGGGATTTCCTGGAAATAGACGGCACTACTGCTTTACTGGCCCACAGAAAAATAACAACTACGCAAAACAATAAGAGTTGATGACAGAAAAATTTAGAAAACTGTGAAGAAACTGCTCGAAAAAAAAAGCTTAATGACAACAGCAACTAGCTTCACAGTGAAATGGGTGATAGTTTCCGAATTCAACAATCAAACGTGAGAACAAACGCCCCTAGTTTGTAGATGACATTTATTTTAATATCATGTCTTTTTCTGTATACTTTGTTATGAGGATTTTAAGTGATTGCAAAAGGGGAGTTACATTAGATAGCTCTGATGAATTCATTACGATATGTGAGATGGGGATTTAAGAGTCATGGCTAAGAATAATTCGATATTTTGGTCAAAATGAAGCTACAATTATGGCCAGGATTATCGAAGTTATTTTAATGTGATGTCAAGAGAGCGTGCTGCTTTCAGACAACTTCTGTTAAAGCTTATGTTAAACAATCACATAATATATATATATATATATATATATATATATATATATATATATATATATATATATATATATATATATATATATGAGCGTGTGAGTGTGTCTTTCTACGGACCAAACCGAACAAATATATAGTACCTATATTGGCCACACAACCACAGCTCTCAGCAATTACACAGTAGAGAATATATATATATATATATATATATATATATATATATATATATATATATATATATATATAAACGACATGAAAAGAAACTGGAACCTCGTGAAGATCTTCATCATTCCATTAATTATAGGTGAACAAATTTCAAGAAGGATACAAAGAATTGCACTTAAAAGAAACGGTCAGAATATTAAAACAAGACCTCTCGGCTGGGGTGTCTGAAATAGCGCGTGAATGTGTGGCATCCGGTATGGTGCCTTATTCCCAGCAAATACAAAAAACTAAGAAAATTGGAAAAAAAGGGAAAAGCCATATTCTTAAAAGCTGTGTGGGACCTTTTTTACACGGAAGTCATCCTTGAATACTCATATGAACATAAACACAGGCGATTTTAAATAACCTACTAAACACTATCCTCGAATGTTTTCGATTTCTCTGTACAAGGGTTTGTCAGGACAACCACGACATAAGGATACGTCACTTTATAAGTAAACCCTGACCAAATATTCAAAGTAACATAGTATTCTTATCACAAATACGATCCCCTCGACACTGCTATACACTGGCTATACGAGGAATGGTGCACCTTCTCCTAGTAATGTTACGTTAGGTAACAACACTTAACTGGATACTCCACCAGACCAGATGAATTCTTGTCCTAGAGTTCGGTAAGACCAAGAGACTGAGAAAGATGTACTATAATATAGTTAACTGGTCAATTGGACAGAAGAAAATGAATGTTTCTAACTTCTTTACGAACTCAACGTTTGAGAAATAAAAGAGAACTTTAATAGAATATTCGAATATCTATGTATCTCATATAGAGATCAAGTGTTAGCCCCAGAAAAAGGCCCTTTTAGTTTTTTAGAACTTCGACTGAAGTAAAATTAAACACAAAAGAGAGAAGCCATATGTTTGTGAAATCTGCAGTAGATCATTTTCGAAGAAAATAACATTAGATTGACATATCCTAACTTATACTGACTATGCAATCCGTACAGCTCTATATCTAGAAACGGAGCTGTTAAACCTGACATAGTGATTTGTGACAAAAGAGAGAAAGTAGCAACCCTAGTTGAAGTCAGTGTCCCTAATGATTCTAGTTTAAACAGAGCTGAAAGGAAACAAATAACGAAATATTAAAGTCTTATGTACGACATGACAAGAAACTTGAATCTCATGAGGATCTCCATCATTCCAGTAATTATAGGAGCAACCGGACTCATGAAAAATAATTCTAAAAACTACCTAGTGAATATACTCGGTGAACAAAGTGCAATAGAGATACTAACACTTGAACATAAAGAGACGGTTCGAATCTTAAAACGATCCCTAGGCTGGAGTGTCTGAAATAGCGGGTAAATGTCTGGCATTCGTTAGGATGCCAAATCGCCAGCAAAAATAAAAATATGAAAAAATTAAATATATATATATATATATATATATATATATATATATATATATATATGGTAAGTCAATGAAAATTGATAATACCTGCAAATAGAAGCAAATAGATATCTTCAGTTGTTCAAAACAAGGAGTAGTTTAGTTAATAAAATTCATTTATTTTTCTTCTCTTTCATTCCTTAAACCGGGTTTTTCAAAGATTAAAATCTTATCATCAGAGGAAAAATTATGATTGATAAGTTGACAGGATAGAACTGTCAAAGTTTCAAATTTGAAAGAGTTTTTTAAAAAAGTTTTAAAGTTCAAACGGGCATGGGAATCTCCAATAACGAAATCCAAAAGAACGTGGGGCTCAGAAATATTGGTAAATCCAGAAGAATCTGTATAAAAATCCAACGACGACGATTCCACTGAGGTCTGTTGTCCTCGGTATATATATATATATATATATATATATATATATATATATATATATATATATATATATATATGAAGGCGAGAATTCACCGACAGGAGCAAGGCAATGTTTAAAATCGGGAGGTGGAAGAAGGGATGAACAAAAATAATCATTTATATTTATTCTTGTTCATCTCTTCTTCAACCTTCCGGTTTTCAACATTGCATTGTTTCTGCCTCAGAAGTCTCACCGTCATAATTACTTGTTTACTAGCAATGCTTCACGCAACCTACCATTTCCTTATATATATATATATATATATATATATATATATATATATACATATATATATATACATATATATATGCATATATATACATATATATATTCATATATATGCATATATATATATATATTCATATATATGCATATATATATATATATATATATATATATATATATATATATATATATATATATATATAGCATATAACACTTGCATGAGACAATGCAATTTACATGGTTTTCAATATATTATTTTCCTGCCAATTTTCTACCTGTTAACAGTCGAAGTTTGATAAAGGAGAGTCATGCCATGGGAGCATGTTATGAGAGCACAGGCGGATTCTGCTCGGCGTTAAACTACATTACCCGAGGATAAACGTTAGTGAAAAGAGGAAGAATTCGGATAAAGTAAATTCATGCATGTAGTTTTAGAATAATAGTTTTGATAGTGTAATCTTCCTGTGAAATATTGATGGGTATTTCAATTGGTTAATATGACAGTAGATTTTGATTGATGAGGAACTTATACGATCTGTAATTCCTTTTATTTAAAGGTATGTATTTAAGAGACGATTCTAAGAAGACTACCCCAGGGATAGGTAAAGAACTATACTACTACTACTACTACTACTACTACTACTACTACTGATGATGATGATGATGATGATGATGATGATGATGATGATGATGATGATGGCTGTCTTTGTTACGAAAGCGAGTTTTACGAAAATATAGGTTAGTGAACGTGGCGAAAGGTGATGAGAGGAAGTAATCGGTTGCAGGATGAAAGACTCGACTCCATTCGTATATTTTCGCTCCGACACAAAGCAGTATTTCGAATGTGGTAGTCGGCGAAACACTAATGCGGTTTACTGTGTAATGTAAAGAGAAATAAAACTAAAAAATGAATATTAAATTCCAAAATGTGTTCTGTTGTTATTAGATTAAAATATTAGATGCTCGCCATCAACACGTATGCTAGTCCTAGCAACATAGCAAAAAAGGATCGGCGGATATTGGTTTCTTCTACAAACGTCAGATGATAGAGACACATATTGCGTCTACTTTTACACGACGCGCGCCGCTCATTTATTTACGTTTCGAAGATTCGTTCGCTATGTTACACTAATGATATGTTCTATTGAACTACACAGTTTTTCATCTCTTTTACCCTGGAGAGTGCGATTCACACGCGTATTTTAATATTTCTTTTTATAAGAGTATCAATCTGACTTGAATAACTAATAATTTCGTACTTCCATGTGGTAGCATACGCTATTTTCATATCACGCAAATATCCAACCAGTTTTATTTTTTGATAAAAACATGTTTTATGAAGGTGGTCAATTTTATTTAATAGTCGGTAGTGCTTCTTTTGTTCCTGAAATCTGATTCCATTTTTTACAGTAATTTCTTCGACTTAACATATAAAACCGTCATGTATCATCTTTTCAAGTGCTTAACAAATGCCATTTATAAAAGTTGCTTATTTTTTCTTTATGGGGTTCCAGATCACGTGACGATGGAACGATAAACCAGTGTTTGATTTAGCAACGTGATCTTCTCCCTTTCATCGGCCTGATCGCTGATGTGGGAACACCGTTGGTTCAAGTTTAGTTTTCACATCCAGACTAGGTTTTAGGAAAACATGCTGCCAGTCTCCTCCCTCTCCAGACTAGTTCTGTCGAGGTGTTTGTCAGACGAGATATTTTCGAATCTTTTCGGGAATCCGTCTTTCATTATATCCAAGTATTTGCAATTTTGATGAGTGTGAATATTTGATGTATTACTTTAAAGTTGACATTAATCCTGTTATATTTTCATAAATAAAGATCTTTTTTTACTTCTCTTTTGTTTATCTCTTGTGTTAAAACGAACTTGAAACTGGTTAATTCTTATGAGATTATTGATTTATGATTTGATGGTTCAGAAGGACATCACCGTGGGATGTTATCGAAGATGTTGAATATTTTCCTCTGAACCATGCCGTAGTATATATATATATATATATATATATATATATATATATATATATATATATATATATATATATATATATATAGTGTATCACATATATATATATATATATATATATATATATATATATATATATATGTGTGTGTGTGTGATACACTATATATATATATATATATATATATATATATATATATATATATATATATGTAGATGGTACTCAGAAGATCATTGACATATATCTTTTCCAAGTATTCATAAATCACATCGTCGGGAGCAAGTGTATATCTTTGGTAAGATATTCGGGGTTATTCTGAAGGGGTGATTAATGGTATATATATATTTAGAGTTTAAATTGAGTTTTCTCTATTTTTGGAGATTTCAGTTATGTTTTGAAGAGATATTTGGTAAATGTTGTTTGCTTATATTTTCCTCATATCATTTATTATCATTATATTTTATTTATATCATTTCTGGATGTTGTTTTTGTGAGATGTTTTATTGAAGTTCTATCATATAGTTTTTGACATAGTTTTTTTCTTTTTATGTTTTTTAATTATATATTTTTTTTTAATTATATTTTTTAGATTTTTTGATAGTTCATCGATCCTTTCCTCTGCTTAAGCTTGTCTTGATATCCCAGTCAGAATTAGTTATTAAATCAGATTTTGGGGAATTTACTATAAGTGGTTGACTACCGTATATTCTCCTTAGCTACATATATGGATTTTTTGGTTAAATATATCTGGCGATCCTCATTATTACGATATGATTCTAGTTTTACTATGGAGCGACGTTGGTTTTGGAATCGTTTCTAATGAGCCTTTTTAGTTTCCACCTTGAAATTTTTTTTCTTCGAGTTGATGACTTGCATTTTCCAAAATGGTCGCTACTACATGTTTCGTTAGGAACATACCACTTGTACAAAATATTGAGTCGATCTATCGATGGGTATGATTCTGTTCTTGGCTGCAAGCATGCATTGTTTAATTATGGCAAAAAGAAATGGTTCTGTTTGTCTATGAGATTTCCTATACTTTTAACCTTTTCACTTTCTCATATTTCATTTTTGGCAGTGGGAATCTCTCAATAAAATGAATATTTTGCGGAATTATTTTATCAAATGGTTAATTTCTGATGAGATGATGTTGTGATGTGGAAGTATATAAATGGAACAAATGCTTATTATTTTGTATAATGATGCCGACGACAACCGCCTGCATGTGTGTATACCAAGGGATTTGATATTGTAGAATATGTTCTTGCCAATTATCAATGTTCCATCTGATGATCTAAGTATTTTCTGTATATAATTGTATGAATTGTAATGTCTAACTTCAATGTCATTGTTTTTCTTATAAATTGATTCTCTTAAGCATATGGCCGCCGAACATATTGCCAGGGGTGAAATTAATAGTCTAATAGCAACGAGGGTTTAGGAGGCGATTGGATGACATAAATAAATGACGTAAATAAAGACGAAATAAAAAGAAGAGCAGGAAAGTAAGATAAAAATATATATAAAGAGCAAGCAGACAATGGAAAATGTGTAATATATAAACATTGATGAAACAGGTTGTGGTTCATTTATGTTTATGTAAGCATTTAAGTCGGGTTGTTATGATAAGATTGAAACCCGTAGACCAGGCACGCTGACTTCCATTCGAATTGCTTTCCCGTAGATACTTGAAATATAAAGACGGCAATACACACACTTGTGTTTTGATATTCTAAATGCACCCTGTCTCTTCGTAATTAATATGCCTAAAGAAATAATATCAATGGCTCAATAAATTGATCCCGGAAGAGTGAGACACTCATTTAGACATGTTTATTGTTATTTGGTTCTAAATTACATTCGCTCATGTGCGTTCATATGGAAATAAAACGCGGGAAACGCCGGGCATCTCTGCTAAACTAAAATATTTCTGTTATAAATAATATGAAAGAAAGCTTATCGTTCAGATATAGCATTTACTATCACCATTTGTACGAGAAAATATGTTGAATTTTCGATTAGAGGAAAATAAAATGTTCTTTTTTTCTTTCTCGTTGGTCAGTGTGATCTGAACAAATGTGACGTCCGCTAATAACGAATAGATTTCGAGCCACGAATTGCAAAAAAGAATAAAATTTTAAAAAACAAATTGATGAGGATTTACTTGATACTCGTCAAATGATCGATAACCCTATCAAAAGGCAATGTCTAAAAAAGGATAAAAAAATGAAGAAATCCAATGACATTTAAATGATTTATCATAATAAATATTTGCCAGAAATATTTTTTACAAGTAAAACTTTTCATATTATTAATATATTTTAAACATACATTAATAGAAATAAAGAGAACTAATAAATAATGTAAGATAGCATATATTTATGTATTATATATATATATATATATATATTATATATATATTTATGTATTATATATATATATTTATCTATTATATATATATATTTATCTATTATATATATATATTTATGTATTATATATATATATTTATGTATTATATATATATATTTATCTATTATATATATATATTTATGTATTATATATATATATATATATTATATATATATTTATGTATTATATATATATATATTTATCTATTATATATATATATTTATCTATTATATATATATATTTATGTATTATATATATATATATATTATATATATATATATTATATATATATTTATGTATTATATATATATTTATGTATTATATATATATATTTATCTATTATATATATTTATGTATTATATATATATTTATGTATTATTTATATATATATTTATGTATTATATATATATATCTATTTATGTATAATACATATATATATATTATGTATTATATATATATATATATTTATGAATTATATATATATATATGAATTACATATATATATATATATGAATTACATATATATATATATATATATATATATATATATATATATATATATATATATATATATATATATATATATAATTGTTACCCCGGCCGTTCTTATACAGGGGAAACTACACCGGTTGTCACTATAAATAGTGCGAGTCACCAGAAGACAAAGCACCACCTTGTAACTGTCTAGCCAAGAGCTAGTCACTTTCTTACTTTGTTAATACACTTGTTAAACCAACCCTCGACTTGACTTCTTTTATTTATTATTTACTGTGGAACAACTTCACAACAATAATATAATATATATATATATATATATATTTATGTATTATATATATAGTCTCGGAAGTTTCTCAACCATTAAAACTAAAAAAAAACCCTTAAGTCCTAAGTCGTTCAGTGGAAAGTCACTCATGTCAGTCAATTTAGTTTTTACAGTTATTATATTAGTTTGCTTCTAACATTATTTAAGGGATCATCGGTTGTTTAATATATATATATATATTTATGTATTATATATATATATATATTTATGTATTATATATATATATATTTATGTATTATATATATATATATTTTTGTATTATATATATATATATTTATGTATTATATATATATATATATTTATGTATTATATATATATATTTATGTATTATATATATATAGATTTATGTAAAATATATATATATATTTATGTATTATTCATATATTTATGAATTATATATATGATATAATATATATATATATATATATGTATATATACATTTACGTTGAGTGAGAAAATTCCATTAAAGCTCATAATTTAATATAATATAATAGTAGTTATAATATAAACATTTCGCCAGATTTTCTTGAAAACACTGTATTTGCATACAATTATTATTGTGTATATATATGTATATATATGTATATATGCATATATATATGTATATATGTGTATGTATATAAATATACGTATGCATATATATGTGTATTTATATATATATATGTATATATATCTGTATATATGTATATATATGTATATGTATATATGTTACAATACTGTAGGGCCCCATTATGCAAGGCACAGTAGGTTAACTAGTATCAAATAGCTAATTTTGTTATTGAAAAATAAGTTTTGTTTCTGGACTCAGAAGTGAGTTCAGAGAAGTGTTTGATCCAAGAAGAGTCATAATAAATTTAGACACCTGACGTGACCTTTGAGTCAGAGATCAGAGTGAGTCGTTTTTGTCCCCATATCGTGCGTGGGAATGATGATTACGTCACCACAGAAAACAAGAACTTAGCTTTTTAGAATCAGTCTGAGCTTAGAGGCGATACCGTTCAGACCGGGTGCGAGCATGTAGCCGGTAAACTGGTAAGGCCCCGTTCTGGGAGGGCAGAAGATATCCCAAAAGGAACCGGAAAATAGCCGGGGCATGAGAGAGTCGAAGCCGGAATCCCCCTGACAGCAAACGAACCAGAGAGAAATAAGAAGCTTGTGTGAGAATAAAGAAATTTGTGTGAAATATCCCTTCAAAAAATTCGTGTCTCGTGTATTCATTCTGTCTGAGACAGACCTCTTCCTTCAGCCAGCGAAGACTAGACGAATCACAGGCCAAAGAAGAGAACAGAAGATAAGGTAAACCTTGAGATTTATTTGAGAACTTTTTAGAGACTTTAAGATACGTATAAATGAACAGAGGCCGTAATTGAAAAAGGCTTGAGATGCCGTGAACAGATTCGTGGTTTTAAAAAGGCCTGGAGGGCCGTAAATTGATACGTGAAGATTTAAGACTGTGGTTACGAAACGTATAGAGTAAAATGATATGAAATTGAATGTAACGTGTATCGTTATAACGTGTATTGTAACATTGGGTTGATTTTGGTAGCCGTGACTTGCCGTTTCCAACATGAAACGGTTCGATATCGATCTGGTGCTGTCATGAAGTACGAACACATCGTGTGGTCCAAGTAATAGAAAAGGGAAGAGAAAAAAAGGACGAGACACGGAGGGGAAAATTGTTGAGATACACAAAAGAGAGACACACTTAGTTAATTATTAAAAGACACAGGAAAAAAGAAAAGAAAAAAGAAAAGAAAAAAGACACATTTTGTTAAAAAAAGAAAAGAAAGAATAACACACACACAATTATTAAATTACGCAGAAAGAGAAAAAGACACATTTTGTTAATTGTTAAGATTCACAAAAAAAAAAGAAAAAAAGAAAGACACATTTTGTTAAAAAAAAGAAAAAGGGAACGCACGCACACACACACACGCGCAAAAACAATTGTTAAGACTTTGTAGGAAAAGAACATTCTAGTTAGAAAAAAAAGGACGATTTGCCGTAATTATGTTTTTTTTTTGTGTTGTGTTTTAAGAATTTGTTGCTGTAATTTTTTTTTCTGGTTTGTGTTGGTGGGGGACAAAGGTGAAAGCAATAACGGGCGAAAAAAGAAAAAAAAACGAGGGAAGTATGTAATCAAAAGAGAGAGAAAGAGAGGAAGAATGGAAATGTTAAAAAGGGTGGATGTGCTGAAATGACATGTGCACGCGAGGACAGAATATGCGTATTTAGAAAAAAGAAAGAAAGAATGTATTAGAAAGAGAGAGACAGAGACAAAAAGAGTATAGAAAGAAAGGGATTGATATGCCACTCTGTGGCCGAAATCTTTTGTTTTTAGAATGTATATGCGTCTTAAAAAGAGAGAGAGAGAGAGAGAGAGAGAGAGAGAAGAATTGAAATGTTAAAAGAGATTGTTTAAAAAAAATGTGCACGCGAGGACAGAATATGCGTATTTAGAAAAAAGAAAGAAAGAATGTATTAGAAAGAGAGAGACAGAGACAGAAAGAGTATAGAAAGAAAGGGATTGATATGCCACTCTGTGGCCGAAATCTTTTGTTTTTAGAATGTATATGCGTGTTAAAAAGAGAGAGAGAGAGAGAGAGAGAGAGAGAGAGAGAGAGAGAGAGAAAGAAAGCGCCCGTGGGTTTTGAAAACTGCTAAAAAGTGTTGCAGGAAAATAGCGACGACAGCGGCGGGTGATCTGATGGTGTCCGGGTTGGAGTTTGACGACATGTCAATACGTTATGGTGTCGGGCGCTGTTCTCTTTTCCCTTTATCTTTTGAATTATGTTGTATTGTATTGTGGAGATATGTTCTCCATTGGTTCTGTCGGTTTCGGTTTGATTTTTTTGTTGTTGTTGGGTGGAATGAATTTTTTTTTTTTTGATGTATTTTGATGTATTTGTTACATGGAGGATTCCGGGTTCCTAATGCTTGAGTGAATGATATTTTACTATTTAGAGGATGGAGAAATTTAAAAATGTAATAAAAAAAAAAAACAGTTCTTAAATTGAATGTTACGTGGGTCAGCAAAGTGTTAGGGTTAAAGTGATCTTGTATTTGAGTTGTTTGGGGGGCACTGATAGCAGGTTTGGGTCGGTTGATGGAGACCCCGGACGGGGGTCAATTAGGTTATTTCGAAGAATATCCCTGTGCACAGAGTATGTGCAGCCCAGTTGGGTCTGCGGGATTAATAAAGTTCGCTCGCGTGGTTTTCGCAAACGAGGCGGCCATGGGTTTTGGCTCGGAGAAGAATGGGCAAAGGTGCTCGAACTCTACACGCGTTAAAACTGCGAACCGGTGGTTAGACGACAGGACAGTCGTATTGGTGCGCCACGATAACGGTGGTCGATATTGAAGTTGTGATTAATTTTCGTGACCCAGGGTTGCTCCCCAATCACGTCGGTAGACCGTGTATGGAAGTGGAATAGATTTAAGCTTTGTATTTAAGAGAGGGTACCTCAGTCAAATTAATTTTGGTTTAGGGAAGAAAATGATGGACCTGGATTGGTGACCCGATGTGTTCCAGGAACGGTGGTGTCGACATTTCACCCCCGTCTCGCCGTTTAGTTAGAGCCATGGGATGGGTGCCACGCCACGCCAATGGGGTTGGGAGTTAGAAACTGGGTGTTTGTTCGCTGTCATTCGCGACGGGAGCACGGGCGTGTCAGAAATGTATGGTCCATATATAGCAAGCAGCATAGCGACGGTACCTTCAGTAAGCTTCGAGGCTGACCATTAGAGAATAGGTTAATGAAGGTTTTTTTTTCTGTTTTTTGTTCCCCTATTTCGCGAGAATAAAACGCGCAGTTAGTTTTAATCGGTTGTGTGCCGACCGTTTGTTGAAGTTATCTAAGAAAGTGATGGTGGCCCGAAAGTGCAACATACCTTGAATTTTTGGGAAGTGGTCGAGCACGGAGAACGTGTGTGAGCAAGAGCGAACTTATGTGGTAGATTTTGCAGGAGATATAGGCGAGAAACGCCTGATGTTGATTTATGACAGGGGATGGCTTTATTTAGCCGGTAACGACCGTAGGGAGCAAACTCTCTCACATCCCGGAAACATTGTCATGTGGTGCCGAAGGAAATTCCGGCAGGGGTGAAATGATGGTAACCCCAGGAGTGCTCAGGCTCGGATTTTTACCAGTCCCAGGGAGGGGTTGGTTTTTAAAAAAAAAAGAGAAAATCTTGGGATTTTTTGTTTTTTTTGTTTATAGGGAAGGAAGGAGTGTTACAATACTGTAGGGCCCCATTATGCAAGGCACAGTAGGTTAACTAGTATCAAATAGCTAATTTTGTTATTGAAAAATAAGTTTTGTTTCTGGACTCAGAAGTGAGTTCAGAGAAGTGTTTGATCCAAGAAGAGTCATAATAAATTTAGACACCTGACGTGACCTTTGAGTCAGAGATCAGAGTGAGTCGTTTTTGTCCCCATATCGTGCGTGGGAATGATGATTACGTCACCACAGAAAACAAGAACTTAGCTTTTTAGAATCAGTCTGAGCTTAGAGGCGATACCGTTCAGACCGGGTGCGAGCATGTAGCCGGTAAACTGGTAAGGCCCCGTTCTGGGAGGGCAGAAGATATCCCAAAAGGAACCGGAAAATAGCCGGGGCATGAGAGAGTCGAAGCCGGAATCCCCCTGACAGCAAACGAACCAGAGAGAAATAAGAAGCTTGTGTGAGAATAAAGAAATTTGTGTGAAATATCCCTTCAAAAAATTCGTGTCTCGTGTATTTATTCTGTCTGAGACAGACCTCTTCCTTCGATCAAGACGACACAGCCAGCGAAGACTAGACGAATCACAGGCCAAAGAAGAGAACAGAAGATAAGGTAAACCTTGAGATTTATTTGAGAACTTTTTAGAGACTTTAAGATACGTATAAATGAACAGAGGCCGTAATTGAAAAAGGCTTGAGATGCCGTGAACAGATTCGTGGTTTTAAAAAGGCCTGAAAGGCCGTAAATTGATACGTGAAGATTTAAGACTGTGGTATAGAATTATAGAGTAAAATGATATGAGTAGACATGTAGGCGTGTATCGTAACATATATACATGTGTATATGTACATATATATATATGTATATGCATATATATATATATGTATATATATATATACAAATATATATATATATATATATATATATATATATATATTTATATATATATATATATATATATATATATATTTATATAACCGACAACTTATGTAAGATATCTTTTCGTAGATACTTTCCATTTGCCGAATCGGAATCTTAATTTTGGAGGCTTATTTGCTGATGAATCTGCCAAAGTTTTAATTTTTGTCTTAAGTACTTAACGTACTTTAAGTACTTGGACATAAATGAAAACTTTGGCAAATTCATCGGCTAATTCACCTTCAAAATTAAGATTCGGATTCGGACAATGGGGAGAATCTACAAAAAATTTCCAGACATAAGTTGTCGGTCATGTTTAACAACACTTGCCTTCATGAAAAAATACCTATATATATATATATATATATATATATATATATATATATATATAACGCTCAAAGTATCGAAAAATAGGAACCAACCGTAAAGACACCGGTCTCTATCGCTAAGAACAAAAACAATTACAAATAATCTACGTATATATATATATATATATATATATATATATATATATATATATATATATATATATATATATATATATATATATATATATATATATATATTGGCGTCAATAAAATGCACGTAAAAAGAAAACACTTAAGCTAATGATTTATGAGGTACATATACTAGGTAACAGCTGTCTACGGATGATTATAATTTATACTACCGGGCCTGTTTTCCGGCGAACTATAGCAAACGAAGGAATACGTGCGCCCAACACTGAACCGCTCAGAAATATTTTTATTCTGCTATTTTACTTTGTATCAATAATGATTTTTTTTAATGTTATGTTTTTATTTTATTTATTATAAAAACAGGGCTTAAGCAAAAAGTAAGGTGTTTGCGAGCAATGCCGAACGACGGAAAATAGTAGTAGTAATAGTAGTTCTTTCGTATTTTATGACCTTTGATTTTCTCCTTTAGAACTGTGGATGTGAACTATAGTTTTTTTGGATTAGCTACGGTAGATAATTTTCTTTTTCCTTTTATATTTTTGTCTTCAGTTTTGGCTTTCTCTTTGGCTCTTATCTTCTGTTTGAATTATTTATTAGTTTTAGTCCTTATATTTAATTTATTATTGCACTTACACTTTTGAATCTTTATTTTTTAATGTCCTGCTATCTCTCTCTGTAGTTTTCTTTTGATAATTTTTATTCATTCGTTTTAATTCGTTGCATTCCATTTCCTGATATTATTCATCTTTATTATTTTTAATATTTTTATTGGTAATATTTTCATTTTTAATGTTTTGTTATGCATTATTTTTATTTTATGTGTCTTTTCTTTTGTAATGTCTTCCGTTAGGGGAGTATCGAACATTCAGATCTAAAGAAGACAAAGGAGGTTGAAATAAAGTTATTATCTGGTTGAGTTTCTGATTCTGTATACCCCCTCTCATATATATATATATATAAATATATATATATATATAAATATATATATATATATAAATATATATATATATATATATATATCTATATATATATATATATGTGTGTGTGTATATATATATATATATATATATATATATACATATATATATATATATACATATATATATATATATATATATATATATATATATATATATATATATATATATATATATATATATAACTTGCAAAATAACACTACCAGGACGGATCAAAACAAATTCCTAAACAGAAGAGTTTTGCTCCACCTTTATGCCCCATTACGAAGATTGAAATAAACATATAAGTATACTAAACCATATGTGTATAATCCTTATCATATGATTTCGATTCTAGAAAATGTAAATAAAATTAATACTTAGGCTTAAGATTTCATAAAAAAACAGATTCAGAGAACCTTGACTGATTAATGTCTAATTAATATGGATCAAATTCAATGCAAATCTAATATATATATATATATATATATATATATATATATATATATATATATATATATATATATTATCCCTTTAAAATTTTGGGCGAAAAACTTTCCAACATTATTTGTTCGCTTACGCCGAGCAGCTAAGTTCCAAAATTTATAACGATCGGTTAATTCGTTTATGAGTGAATCCTGTACATACAAATATATACACATATAAACATACTAAACTTTATATATATTATATATATATATATATATATATATATATATATATATACATTCATACATACATGATGAGTGCTACTTCTTGACAGAAGTTTGCCATCTCTCTATGTAGTTGCTCTGCGGCCGTGCGCACGTAGGTGGCTTCAGTCTCACATGGACGTTCACATCTGTAACACAAACTTTTTTTATGGTGAGAGTGACTGCATGTTAACATCATAAATCCCAGAATGTCTTATCAGGCCACTTTTATATTTGCAGATTGGACTACAAATATGACAACTTAGCACTGGAGGCTGTGCTGTTATAGCCTCTTCATAAAACTGTTGATCCTGTCTTTGGTTGTGTTATATAAGATGATTTACAAGTCCAGCCTTTGACAGAATAAGCTTATTACATTCCGTGCACTACAGTTCCTGTTGTAGATTCTCTGACACTATACTTTAATCCTGCTTTCTTAAAACACGCTTTAAAACGGCATGATCTACACAGCGCTTTTAAAAATCCTTACATCTTACTCGAATGTTTTCCTTCATAGTGGTCGGTCTTCTAATTGTGCTTCCTACTCATCTACATCTATCTCAAGTAATTTCAAGTTGTTTTCAGGGCACCCTAAAAAATTTCTTTAGTTTACCTTGTGGTCCTTTCCCTCTTATCTATCACGCCATAGAACAGCTGTTAAGGAAGTATTTTGTCCTTCGTCCTAACTAGGTGTCCAGTCTAACATATCTGATTTTGAATGATTTTCATTTCTCGATTTGAATTACTTTACCGTTCAAAACACGGGTGAGGCGTGAGAGTCTTCCAGTTGATGGTGACTATTCTCCGAATACAACTTTGATGAAATCTTTACAATATCTTGAGGTGGCTTTCTATATGCTGTACAAGTCTCTGACCCATATAGTAAATTAGTAATAACACATGCTTAATAAACACTAAGCTTTGTCTTTGATGTAATTCCCCGATCTTACCGTACATTTTGCTCCAGTTTGCCAAAAGCAGAACTGTCTTTGGCTACTCTGTAATTTATCGCAGAATCACGTGTACAATCCTTACTCAGCGTACTACCAAGTTACACAAATCTTTCCGTTACCTTTAATCTCTTCCCGTCAACCAATATGTTTGGTTCAACATATGACATTCAAATGGGAAGGTAATGATAACATAAGTTTTCTTGAGACTGATGGTAAGTCAAAATGTTTTATATGCGCTGGATAACTTAACCCATATCAGTTACATGTCCTCCTCTGCATGTGAAACAAGGTCTGCATCATCTGCATATAGACGTTCAAGAACAAGGTTCTGAAAGGTTTTCGACTTTGCATTTAGACGTCTCAGGTTAAAATGTTTGCTTTTCGTGAACCCAATCTTCACACCAAATATCGCAATCCTGAAAAGCATGCACAGCATCACATTAATATATATAGGAAATAATGTGGGAGCAAGGATATCACCTTGTTATCAACTGATATTGTATCAGACAGTGACTCAGATTTCACGTTATGGTGTAACTGCTGAAGTATCTCTTCAAAACATGCAGGGCAGCCTAGTTTCCTAAGAACCCCTCAAAGTGCACTGCGAGTGATGGTATCAAAGGCTTTTGTCAGAGCAATAAAATCTTGGTACAAAGGTACACGCTGCTCCATACATTTTTCCATTTGTTAGCGAGCAGAAAATATTACGTCCATTGTGCCGCGGTAAGATCGACAAACCGCATTGATTCTCTAGAATGATAGAAGGACAAATCTAATTCATCAAACGATTCAAAAGAATATTTGACAGAATCTTTGACAAAAACTTCCCCACTGCTTCAAGCAAGCTATTTCCTCTATAGTCACAACACTCGGATTTTGAACCTTTTTATTTTATAAAGTGGAATCATTATGACATCGATACAACTTTGAAAGACAGAATTACAATGCTAAACAGCAAGGATGAGTGCATGGATTTCATTGGAAACGCCATTACTTCCAAACAACAATAATTCGACAGGTATCATATCAAGTCCTGATGATTTTCTCTGTATAAAATCTTTTAATGGTAGCTTTGGTCTTATCAATGCTGGGATCAATCATCATTCTTTTTAGGAAGACTATCAATAAATGTTCTGTCCATCCCCTTATGATGCCCTCAACATTGTTCAAAGGGTAGACCCATCTTTAGACTTCACGTGTACCATTGTTGGAAGATGTGTACTAAAATCTTGTCTGATTTTGTTATGCATAGCTTTCGAATCCTTGCGATCATAAGCTGTCTAGACTTCCACTGACATTATGACCCACCACTTGTTCTTCATTTGACGTGTTTCACGCTGCATTTTCTGCAATTACTTTAGCTAGTCCATTTGAATACAGGCATATCTCATGATCCTTTTTTTTTCTCTTTCAGAATATTATAGAATCATTTTCATCAAACCAATATTTGGTCTTCCTGTGACTTGAACTAGGTTCTGTCATATGAGATATTAATAAATGAGGTCCAAGGAGTTTCACGTATCTCCTTAATTTTAACTTGAAGACATTAATGCGTTTAAGCACTTCTACTCCATTGGCTCTGAGCTTTTCCTCATACACATCTTAAGTTTTGCACGAACACATTTGTTATCAGTGCCACAGTCTGCACCACGCATACCTCTTACTGCTCACATGTCCGTAAGATCACGCTAAATCTAGACCATGCCCATCTTGTGATCTAAGATGTATCTATGTTACTTTGTGAATGGGTTTTGTCGGTAAAAGGTATTACATACCGAAAGTTTATACTCATTGCACAATTGAAGAAAAATACCATAATCATTTGCCTTACCAAGGCCATATTTTCTTAAGGCATTTCACGTGTTGTAATCACTCCTAACCTGTGCATTGAAGTTTTTAAGTAATAACATCTTATTCGCTATTAGTATTATTTTAATAACACGTCTTAGAGCTTGATTAAAACCCCATTATGACATCCTGACTACTATCCAAAGTAGAGGCATAGACTGAGATAACTGACGCGTAACGATCAAGGTAAATATACCCTCAGTGACATGAGTTGATTGTTAATTTAACAAAGTTGCTTTAACTGAGATGCGATATTTATTTGATAGCAAAACAAACTCCTCATTTCCATTTTACTTCGCTGGGTTTGCCTTTCTAGAAGATAGTTTACCCCGCAACTTTTTTCAGTAAGTTGATGTCCAGCACCAAAAACTAATCTTAGATAGAGCAGCAATATCCACGTTATATCTAGCTAGTTTTTTTGAAAATAAATAGCCATTTTCCGCTCTGGATTAACTAACTCTTTCCGGTCAAGAAATGTAGTAATATTCAATTTAGGTAGCAATATTCAATTTAGTTTTCTTTTTAGCATACATCTCATTTTCTTTTACTTTTGTTTCCCCAATAGAATTAAATTACAGGCAGCTGACTAGCTGAAAGGAAGAACAGATCCATCCCATGACCTGGTTGAGCAGCGCTATTTCCAAAAGGGCTGCTCAGTCACAAAACGGTCTTCCGAAGCTGGTTCCTGTGCCTAAAACTAACAGCGATGTCATGATTAACTTTGAGCCGTCCGTGTGAAAGTTTGTGACTGTATACTTCGAACTTGTTAAGTATGTATTCGTTTCCCCGCCTCTATCGCCATAGGAATTGTTAAGAAGATAATCTGTACAAAAAGATATCAATTATATATGCTTGTACTACACATATAACAACCTCTGAGCATCCACAGTCAGGATCCAATGAAAAGTAGGGGAAAGATAACTGGTAACTATATCAGCTGCTGGTTTTCTTGAGTGTCATTCTCAGAATAGTAATGATTTGTTGAACAGTACTTTCAGCCACAGGGGTCAGAACAAAACAAAACAAAACAAAATAGCTTAATAAAATACATACTATTTGTGTTTAATATCATTTGTTCAGTGGATCAGAAAGTATTAAAAGATTGTCGCAACGGACAAGTTATCTTTTTAGAAAGTGTCCTCAGTGTTCAAAAACAAAACAAAATATAAAAGAGAAGAAAGAGAGATACGCATGATTCGTTTTGCATATGGTTTGTTCAGTGGATCCGTCACTAAAAGCGATGAAGGTATATTGTTAATTAAAAAACTATCTTTTTACTTTAAATGCGGTCCCGGGCTGTACCCTCGGGCTAACGTTGAGGTCCCTAACAGAAACCCCCCGGGGACCTGTCCCTGTCGCTGCGGCACACATAACTCACCAGTATTTAGATGATCTTTCATCTAATAAGGCAGGCCGTTGCTAGGAGTTAACTAGCACACCCAGAGATGCGTCTGACAAGTATCTGGCGGCTATCTACTGACCATAGCCACTGCGTCTGATTGCAAAACAAACGGCAAGCAACGGCCTCTACTTTTCTTCCGGGAACTCTGGCGACAGATAGAACGACGCACCGGCCAGACTATCGTATCACAATGGATAAGTTTATACGAAACGCATTTCATTTCCTTGTTGATGGTATGTAGGCATTTGGTTCTTTTTATTTTGTCCATCAAATAGAGAAACGGCTTTTAGATATAAAGGTCAGCTTGCGAATATACAATAAACAGTGCCGAACGAAATCACGGGTTTCCTTTTGTCAAAGCATAGTACCCGGAAGTCATCATGCCAGGGATACGGCGAAGATTTCGTGTTCTAATCCATGATGCGTCTGTCCAGTATCTGGTAGCCAGTTGTTTAGCCTGACATACATATGTATGTATGTATGTATGTATGTATGATACATACATGCCTGACATACATATGTATGTATGCATGTATGTATGATACATACATACATACATACATACATACATAATTACGTCAATAACTATTACACCACCCAGGCTTTTATTCAGATTTTAAGCTTGAGCGGTTATAATCCTGATATGAAGAACACCAAATATTCTATTCTATAAAACGAAGGCAACAATACATGAAAATATCAATCGACGTTATATAACATGCAGATAAGGGCCATTAATCTTGTACACATTCTTTTGTATATGCGCATGCGTATTAAGACATATAATGGCGACCGAAAGAAAAGCTTTTAATGATTTTTAAAAGAATCAATATAATCGATAAAATATCCGATTATCTTGTATTCGAAACATTAACAACTTTAAAAAAAAACATGCGATTTCTTTTTCTACATGAAAAATGTGGTTTTTTTGCGAGAAAATAGAAATCCGTCCAAGACTTTCAAATAAAAAATCCCTCCATTGTCTTCTCATTTCCCTAATCGTGGGAGGGATCGATCGTTGCATAGAACAGCTGTGTTTACAATAAAGGATAATCTATTAATAATGGAGAGTATGTATCTGTCTGTCAGTCTGAAGCCGAAACTCTATCAGAGTAATATTACTATTTACTTAGTCCGTTATCTTTATATACTACTACAAAAACCGCCGTAAACCCTATGCGCATTTCTCAATTTACATAATTAATTGCTTTTCAACTTCTAATAAATTAGTATTCGCAAATATACACTCATGATTGTTTTCTTTAGATTTCCACCTGTATTTACGCTATTTTGCTCGCTAATAATCGTACTTATAAATTATAATTATTTCTTTTATTATTTATATATATACATACATGAAATGAGTTACGTAGTTAATCCATCTATTGCGAAACTGATTGAACAGCCAGCATTACCCCGTTGAATTGGTACCTCCCTCTGATGAATCAGTATGGACGCAAGACGGCCGCGTTATTTAAAATGTAAACAAAACGCATTTACCGTGTTACTTTTACTCTGATTTTCTTTTTATTAAAGCGTTCTGAGTTTGTTTATTTCCTTAATCTTATTAGCCATTATGTTTTAAAACACAAATTAACTGAATCAAATTGTTTAATTAAAATAATAATTGATTTAATAATTACTATTTAAAGAAAAAACATACACATTATAATGAATTCAGTTTAGGTAAACTTTTTTTTCAAGAGCATTTAAAAAACTATTCGTGTTTACTGTATTTAATTTTTTAATACTTTCATTATAGATACACCTTTTCTACCGAGTTGAAAAACTTCAAATATTATCATCTTCTTACGATCTGTGTTTATGATTTCTTTTTTTACCTTTTACGCTGTTAAGCTTTTCTTTACAAACTGTTTTTATTATTCCATGTTTTATTTATTAAAATAAAAGATGTGATTTTTTTCTTTTCTGGCAACAAAAAACTAACAAATTGTACTGGAAAACTATATGACTGATTTTAGAATCAAATTGTTTAATTAAAAAATGGTCATTAAACAAACATACAAGCACACACATTCTAATGAATTTAATTTAGGTAAACTTCTTTCCAAGAGCATTTACATAACTAATCGTGTTCACTGTATGTGATGTTTCGTGATTTTTTCCTGTAGGACCCGCGCTAACTTTGACCTCGTCGTTAGGGTTACGGTCAGGGTCAAAGTGTAGGGTTAGGGTTAGGGTTTAGTGTTAGGGTTAGGGTCAAAGTTTGCGCGGATCATGCAGTAAAAGAGTACCGATTTTTATTGTTTTATTTTAGGAAAACCTTTTTTCCAATTTGAAAAATACTGTTAGCTGTATTTAGTTTTTTAAATTGTTGATTTTAACAATTTTTTTTTAATAAAACTGTTTAATTTAAATAATAACTGATTTAAAAAAATACTTTTTTAAAAAACACACACATTCTAATGAATTTAATTTAGGTAAACCACTACTTGAGAGCATTTAAATAACTCATCGTGTGTTTTGTGTTTTGATTTTTTTACTGTTGTTTTCTTTTGAATTAAAAATATTTATATGTATTGGGGGAGGATAAAAAAAATTGGGGGCGGTCAAAAAACTTTTTTTTCTTTTTTTAACTAAAGATATTTCTATGTATGGGGAAGGGTAAAATAAAACATTTGAGTGGGAGTTCAAAAATGTTTTTTCTTTTTTTTAAACTAAAAATATTTCTATTTATGGAGGAGGGTAAATCAAAATTCAGGGTGCGGTCGAAATGTTTTTTTCTTTATTTTCAACTAAAAATATTCTTGGTCATAAACAAAGAAAATCAATGTCTAACCATTGAAGAAATATGACTGGGACTCAATCGGTTTACGCATGAGCGTTCATTTCTGACGCGGCAGGTTAGCAAAAATATGCGACCGGGGGAGCATATATTTGCTAGTATTTATAATTTTGTTTCGTTTTTACTACGCGTCACATTCAAAGATACGCCTATATAATCTGGTCGGCCATAGTCGAGGACGACTCAATGGCTCCCTTTTTATTAGCTACTACAACGAAATGTATGGAAGGGTACCACTCCTTTTTATGTGTTACTCCACTTACCCTTAATCCTCACCATATAATTCTGAGTGTTTAAGCAAGGGGCCATCCATTACCATTGTTTTAGTCTTAGCTATGACTCGACCGAGGATAGAACTGTAGTCTCATTGTCCATAAGAAAAAAATACACCAAATAAGTCATCAAAAGAATTAAACATGTGTAAATATTTGCTTCTAAGTTTATATTTGTTGTTATTCGAACGATAATGCACCGAAGTTTATTAATAAAAAAACAAACATGATACCATAGGATTAAACTATATTTAAATCTTATGTTTATGAACCAATAACGTAAACACAAACAAATACGAAACGCCTCAAAATCATACCTTTAAAAAAGTTCAGTCTGTACAAAGGCTTCAAATAGAAAAAAGAGGAAATTAGGAAAATAACAAATTGCATGATACATTTACAACTACGTCAGCAAATTAATAATTTTTTGTCCACTAATAGTCAACAATCTCTGGGATTCAATGTGCGTCCTATAAATAGGCATTGGTACAGGCATTCAGTAAAGTCGCGGCGGCAGTATGAAACAGTACAACGCTTCGACACACGTCCGTCGGTTAGTAGCTGGCGTGAATGAATGAAATTACTCTCACTTTACATATGATGGCACACACATACAAAATACAGACCGGTCTGCTGCCTTACTACAACCTACAACCTCTTCACTGGCCTGGTTGCAGACAGCATCTACGAACACCTCTCTTCTGGATCATACCTGGAAAAAAAACTAGCAGGGTGTAAGAGGAAGTGTTTAGGCACCAATGACCAATTTTTAATCAATAAGACCATTTTTGCGGACTGTAGGAAGAGGCATAGAAATCTAAGCATGGCTTGAATTGATTACCAAAAAGCATACGATAGTGTACCCACGCATCGCTTCTGCGCTGCCTTGATCTATATAATATCCATCCGGCCATCAAGAAAAACATGGCAGTACAAATAAGTATGTGGAAAACAACTATGGCATTAAGACACACTAATGTAACAATAAAAATCCCATACGTCAAGATCCGAAGAGGAATCGTCCAAGGAGATAGCTTATCCTCTCTACTCTTTTGCCTGGCAATTGATCCACTAAGCAAATTACTAAACAAAAGCCAGAGTGCCTACAATTTGAACCAGGGCCACAAAAAAGATCTAAACAAAAGAGTCAACCACCTGCTCTCCATGGATGACCTCAAGCTGTATGCTAGTTTAGATGCTTACTAAAGCCGACTCTTACAGGTTGTACATACCTTCCCCCAAAGATATTGGAATGAAGTTCGGCCTCGACAAATGTGCCAAGTGCCCCCTTAGAGCTGGGAAGAAGATCCAAACGGAAAACGTACAGCTTGATGAAGATACTGACATCAAAGACGTTGAAGAACAGGAACAATACAAATACCTTGGCATAGAAGAAAACGATTCAATTCAACATGCCAAGATGAGAGAAAAATTGGCAGAGAATATATACGCCGTATTAGAAAAATTTGCAAAACACAGCTAACAAACAAAAACTAAGTAATTGGTTAATGGCAGATTAACCAATTAGCTATGCCATTGATAACATACAGCTTTGGAATTATTGATTGGCCACAAAAGAGCATTAATAGATTAGACACTAAAACGAGAAAAATGTTGACAATGTACAGAATAATGTACAGAAACCAGTGTCTATCAAGGCTGTATCTCCCAAGAGGAACAGCCACTATTGTGAGCACCGGCCAATATCTGATGAGCGCTCAGAACCCAAACCTTATGATGGTATGCCAACATAAAGAAACCAGAGCAAGCAGAACAAAACTGGCCAAACATTTGGGACAACAAAACTGGCCAAACATTTGGGACAGGACTGTCTTACAAATGAGACAGAAACAGACAACTATCCTGCCACAGAAATAGCTCGCAAAAGCCGTCAGAAATAGACCAAGACCTTCCATTCCAGAAAACTAGAAGAATGGGCCAACCAAGAATGTGCTAAGTATTTCCTAGGTGAATTATCCCATGAATATATAAATAAGGAAGGCTCTGTAGACTGGCTGAAAAGAGGACCTCTCCACTATGATCAGGAGAGAATGATAATGTCTGCTCAAGATCTCGGCCTGATGACCAATGCCTTTAAAAATATGAGTTGTCTCAGCAACAATAACAAGTGCAGGTTCTGCCACACAGAAGTAGAGAGTGTTGTAAGGTTCTCCTGTGGGATGACCGTTATACAATGCGACACAGCGGAGTGTGTAAATATTTTCACTGGACTATTTGTAAAAAGTTGTATATTCAGTGTAGCAGAACGTCCTTGGAGTATATAACAGAAAGAACAGTTGGAAATATTTTATACACAACCCACTATGACTATGCAATCCCTACAGCTACATATCTAGAAAATAGAGCTGTTAAACCTGACATCGTAATATAGGACAAAAGTGTTTCAACACAACAAAGAGTGTGTTTGCGTCAATATGGGGCAATAGATGAAACCTGGATCGACCACTTCATCTGGAGTAAAATCGGCAGTCAGCTGAGTGGACTGCGGCAGGTAGAAACTCCCCCCCCCCAAAAAAAGACACAAGACGAAAACATCAGCAAGCATGATTTGTGCCTCTGTATTTTGGAATGTAAAGGTATTTCGTTCGTTGATTACTTTACGATTAGAAAAACCGCCAATAATGAATATTATATAGAATTATTGATACGTTTAATGGAGGAAATTGCCCAAAAAAGCCATGAATGGAGAAAAATTTGCTATTGCACTTAGACAATGCACAATAAATAAAATGAATCTGTGTCTGGAAAATTAACATATTTTCGTTGTAATATGTTTCTCTATTTTCTATTTATATATGCTCTGGAATTACATACTTACTATCTATAAAGCTTTAACAATAGAATTTTAACTACAAACATTATATATATATATATATATATATATATATATATATATATATATATATATATATATATATATATATATAATTATTAGTATTTCATGCATCCACATAGATTTTTATAAGGAGATATAATTTTCTATGTATCAATTTTCAGTATTTACTTCAACAGTGCTCGATACGCAAGTAGAGCTAGGTAGTAAGTTATGAAAATATATTTATGGCAATCAAGCATTTTAGCCTGAAGATTCCTCCCGGGGATGAAACGCGGGAGCCTCTGTGTAGCTTGATTGCCATAAATATATTTTCATAACTTACTATATATATATATATATATATATATATATATATATATATATATATATATTATAATATAAAATAAAGTAATAAAATAAGGTGTCAATCAAATTTTATTAGAATTCAAAGTTCATGCAAAGCATCCTTAAGTCCTTAGCTCATGAGTTTTCAAAGATAATTCTTCTCTTCAGAGGACCATTACCGCAGTTATACTACTACAGGCAATAAAATTACGCTTTGAAAATATATAAAATTATATACACAAATATATAAAAGTACATAACATCAAACATATCAATCCAAAAACATACTTTTGTTGAATCCATACAGTCCATCCAGGTCATACAAGTTGAGAAGCATAATCAGGAAGGACATTACTCCAAGATACAAACAGCAGTCCAAATACGTGAAATTGAAGGGGCCGGCAAAGTTATCCAGTCGCGAAATGTGTCCATATTCAATGTTAATGATAAATAAATCAATCAAAATAATACAAAAAGTCCAATCAAAGTTCCGAAATCCCAACTTGTGCAACTCAAGTCAAATCCAAATTCGTTGTTTAATTAGAAAACCCGCTAAATCCGAATCGAGCAAAATAAGACCGACTCCCATCACATCTAGCCAGAAGAGCGAAAAATATATAAGTGATCTTCTCTCCAGACATGACAAATCCCTAACGAACAGAAGGCGATATTAAATTGTCTACATCTCAGAATGACTTCAACGGGCTTAAAATTATGTCTGTCTTGCTTCCTGTTTGACAGGTTCAAGAAAAGCCAGCAACATACAACCCCGCCATCCATCCCACCCAAATTAGGTTTTTCCTGTCTGGGTCAGTAAGCATATTCTATGTCAAAGGGGAAGGAGCTAAGAAATTAAAAGAAAGCGAAAAGGGAGTTAGGAAAAATAGGTCAAGGCATGTGATCACGTACCCATCCAAAAGTATTACTTAAAATCTAGCTTACAGTAAAAACCGACTTCACAAATCTAGCCCTATCAAGTAATTTAGAATATTTATGAAGTTAAAAATTACGAAGTTATTAAATTCCAATAATTTTATAGTTTAATTCAAGATTTAATTTTTAAGATTTAATTTTAACAGGCCAGAAATTATTAGTAGTTTAATTTAAGATTCAATCCCATCAGCCCAGGAATTCCAACTCAAGGCCTGACATTCCCCAATTAAAAAGTTTAACCTGCCCTAAGGTTTAATTTTTCCCACTTAAGATTTAATTTTCCCAATTACGAAGTTATCTAAATAATTAGAACTTAATAATTTAATAGTTTAATTTAAGATTTAATTTTATCAGATTAGGAAGTTTAATTTAAGGTTAGGTTTGTTCAATCAAGAAGTCCAATCCAAATTAGGGCTTAATTTTTCCTAATCAAGAAGTTGTAAATATATTCAATGTTTAAGGTTTAATATTTTCCAATTAAGAGGTTGTAAAGATATTGTAAAGATATTGTAAATATATTTAAAAACTGAAAATTTAGGTGTAAACCTTGAATATATTTACAACTTCTTGATTAGGAAAAATTAAGCCCTAATTTGGATTGGACTTCTTGATTGAACAAACCTAACCTTAAATTAAACTTCCTAATCTGATAAAATTAAATCTTAAATTAAACTATTAAATTATTAAGTTCTAATTATTTAGATAACTTCGTAATTGGGAAAATTAAATCTTAAGTGGGAAAAATTAAACCTTAGGGCAGGTTAAACTTTTTAATTGGGGAATGTCAGGCCTTGAGTTGGAATTCCTGGGCTGATGGGATTGAATCTTAAATTAAACTACTAATAATTTCTGGCCTGTTAAAATTAAATCTTAAAAATTAAATCTTGAATTAAACTATAAAATTATTGGAATTTAATAACTTCGTAATTTTTAACTTCATAAATATTCTAAATTACTTGATAGGGCTAGATTTGTGAAGTCGGTTTTTACTGTAAGCTAGATTTTAAGTAATACTTTTGGATGGGTACGTGATCACATGCCTTGACCTATTTTTCCTAACTCCCTTTTCGCTTTCTTTTAATTTCTTAGCTCCTTCCCCTTTGACATAGAATATGCTTACTGACCCAGACAGGAAAAACCTAATTTGGGTGGGATGGATGGCGGGGTTGTATGTTGCTGGCTTTTCTTGAACCTGTCAAACAGGAAGCAAGACAGACATAATTTTAAGCCCGTTGAAGTCATTCTGAGATGTAGACAATTTAATATCGCCTTCTGTTCGTTAGGGATTTGTCATGTCTGGAGAGAAGATCACTTATATATTTTTCGCTCTTCTGGCTAGATGTGATGGGAGTCGGTCTTATTTTGCTCGATTCGGATTTAGCGGGTTTTCTAATTAAACAACGAATTTGGATTTGACTTGAGTTGCACAAGTTGGGATTTCGGAACTTTGATTGGACTTTTTGTATTATTTTGATTGATTTATTTATCATTAACATTGAATATGGACACATTTCGCGACTGGATAACTTTGCCGGCCCCTTCAATTTCACGTATTTGGACTGCTGTTTGTATCTTGGAGTAATGTCCTTCCTGATTATGCTTCTCAACTTGTATGACCTGGATGGACTGTATGGATTCAACAAAAGTATGTTTTTGGATTGATATGTTTGATGTTATGTACTTTTATATATTTGTGTATATAATTTTATATATTTTCAAAGCGTAATTTTATTGCCTGTAGTAGTATAACTGCGGTAATGGTCCCCTGAAGAGAAGAATTATCTTTGAAAACTCATGAGCTAAGGACTTAAGGATGCTTTGCATGAACTTTGAATTCTAATAAAATTTGATTGACACCTTATTTTATTACTTCATTTTATATTATAATATTAATGCTCTATCCAGTATATTGAGCTTCAGTTTTTTATCCGGATGTTTCACTAATTATAAGATATTAGTTGACGCTTATATCTTTTGTTGGATTGCTTCATATATATATATATATATATATATATATATATATATATATATATATATATATATAATCGCAGATTCTTTAACTCTGATGGTAAGGCATCCAATACCAGTCGTCACGGTTGGTAGTGACCTGGGGTTCGGATTTAGAATCTCAGGGTTGATGCGCTCGCTACATTTAGCCACACTGATGAGTTGTGAAACGATGAAACAGCAATGTGTGGATTACGATAGAATGTACTATCCGTTTTAGCCGGGACTTTATATATATATGAGGGAACGGTTTATGGGCATCGTATATCATCAGCTATAAATAAAAACGATATATGTATTAGGAGATTATAAAGAACTTTACATTTGACAACAGTGGTGATAAAAAAATGTTTATACGTTTGTCTTGATAAGAAAGCGAAATTCTGATTGGAAAGCATTTTATAGTTTGATTAAATGAAAAAAAAACGTCGTTGTTATGTCTTTCGGAATGAATAAATTGATGCTGTTATGTAAAACATATCTGCACAATTCTATTTCCTAGCAATGGAAAATTATCCACTTTTTCGCATGGAAATCGCGTTGGAAAACAAACAAGAAAATAAGCAGACGTTTTGATTGCTTGGAAGAATTTTATGGTCGGTTCAATCGCAAACGCCGGTCGGCAGCCGCCCCCAACCAAACAATGGCAAGAACGTCTCTCTGTATCCACCTATCTTTTTGTCTCTATATGCCTTTCTTTTTTTTTCCTCTCGTTTAAGTGAGTGACAAAACAAATCCGGGTATTCATGGCGGTGATCGAAAAAATTGCGAGGCAAAATAGATAGAATTTTATTGCTCACAAATCATAACTGTAGAGATAAAAAGATTAAATAATAAAAATAAAGCGAAATAAATATGTAGATTCTCAAGCAGTGAAATTGATTCGTGTTAGTTGCTCAAAGACAAACACACATCCACATAATTCCAACTAGACACTTTCATCGAGTGTCTCAGGTTTCTAAGTACAGGGGGGGCAGTAAAAGTTGACATGAGGATACTTAACCCTACAAGTAAACCCTGACCAAATATTAAAAATAACATAGTATTCGAAGCCCAAATTAGATCCCCTCTGTATGGCTATCCCACATAAACATATACAATGAATGGTGCACCTTCCCCCATTGATGTTGCTACTAGTAACAGCCCTAAGCTGGATACTCCACTAGACTAGTTGCATTCTTGTCCTGTAATCCGGTAAGATCAAGAGACTACAATAAAGATATAATATGGCATAGTTAACTGGTCAAACACGGAGAGGAAAATTTATATTCATAACTTCTTTACTAACTCAACGTTTGACAGTTAGAGGAAAACTTTAATAGAACACTTGAATATCTATATATCTCATATAGAGATCAAGTGCTAATCCCAGGAGGGGGACCCTTGCTTTCTGATAACTATAACTGAAGTAAAATGAAGCAAACAAAAGAAAGAGTTTAAATGCTTACTAGACACAATTCCCGAGTGTCTTCGGTATCTCTGTACATGAGTTAGTCAGGATAATACTTACTCTACAAGTAAACCCTTACCAAATATTCAAAGTAACAGTATTGGAAGCCCAAATATAAACCCCTCAACATTGCTACATACTAGCCTATACGAGGAATGGTGCACCTTCTTCCAGTTATGTTACCCCAAGTAACAGCACTACGCTGGCTACCCCACCAGACCAGATGAATTATTTTCCTTTAATCAAGCTGAATAAAGAGAATACCACAAGAAAGATAAACTATAACATTGGTCAATTGAGAAGACGAGAATTGGTGTTCTTCACTGCTTTACTTACTCCACATTTAAGAAGTGGAAGAACAATTTGATTGGACACTCAGATATCTATGTATTTCATGTAGAATTTAAATGTTAACCCCAGTAATTCCTTGATTTCTAAGAACTTACCTAAAGTAAGATAAAAGCGAGATAAAACAGCTATTTTACAATGTGTTCAATACAAATTATGGGTTTGTCTGTGAAAATGGTATTCCAGACTAAATGGAATACAGATTGGAGGGGGGGGGGGGGGTAGGGATAACAGCCAAGAGCGGTGTTCAATTAATATTTTTTTTATAATATTATTTAATTTTATTTAATATATACTATTGTTATCTTATTTTATTCTAACAATATTTACTTCTTTGCTTTTCTGAAAAAAAAATTAATATTTTGAAAATTTTTTTTCAAACTTCCATTTCTTGCATTGTGATAGCCTTCTAATACTCCTCTCTCTATATCTATATATATATATATATATATATATATATATATATATATATATATATATATATATAAAGTTAGTGGGAGAGAACTCCAGCAAAGTGCTCGATTATTAAGTAAAGAATTATTTGAGAAATCATCTACCGGGTCTCTGAGTAAATAATCTCCCTTTGACCGTTCAATTTAAATTTAAATTTAGTTTTAAACGGATAAATAAACCCGTACTTTTTTGTTAATTGTAGCAGAGTTGTCGTTCATAACTCATCGTATGCTATTGACACGCGATATTAATTCACAATTCTAATTTATCCCCTTTTTCATTTTTCGGCCCACTTTTGTTTTCTTGTGTTTTTGCTTCTGGTGTAGGTTCTTCGCAAGTTTTTCATTGTGATGGTATCTCTTGCTGTGGTAATCAGCCTTTTTGTTTTCGTAGTTATGTATTGGTCTAGCTTTTTTTGTGTCTTTTACCAGCCATCTCCCCCTTTCGTTTCCTTTCACGTAGAGTCTGTCCGTATCGTTTTTTGGGTGTAGTAAGTATACTACTACTACTACTACTACTACTACTACTACTACTAATGTTGCATAACTACCGAAATTAAACGTCACGAGAAGCAAAGGGGGGGGAGAGAGCTTATTTATTACTACAGGCAGAAATCCTTCCGACTGAGGCAGTTCTCCAAAACCACCTCACAGTTCGCTATTACATCCTCTCCGGCCGAAAACAACGCGAAATGTTCACGAGAGGATTAATAGTGATTTCAATCTTTTTTCTTAATACTTCTGATGATACAATTTTCATAGACACTTTCATAGTCATTCTTTAAGCAAACATGTTTCTCAGTAATTTTAACACATTTTGGAGAGTCATTTTTCAACAGGGACCTTAAACACACTTTTCTTAAGAGTCATTTAAACAGATTTCTAAACACATTTTTCAAGAGTCCAAAAGTCACTTTGAAACACAGTTTCCAGATATTTTACATTATAAGAAAGTTACCTTTGTAGTTCTCGTTCGTCGCTGGCCCTCATCTTGTTGCTGGCTGTGATCGCCGCGCGGTACCTGTTTTTGTGGGCAAATTCTATCTTTAAGCAGCGGACAAAGACACTCGAAGTCAGATTTTCTGAGAGATTTCTTTTGTTCTTTTTATTTCATGCTTTCATTCGAGTGGAGGGGTTTCCATTATTGGTTCTTCATTCACATCTTCCTAGGTTCGTACTGTGTGGGACGTTAGACGCTGTTAGTAATTTCTTTAGTAGCTTTGGCCCATATCTCTTTAATTCACACCCAAACTCTTGCATTCGAGAGCTACCTCATCTGCGTGCGCTCACCGCAAGCTTCCATGGTGATCTGTTTTAGATACAGCCCTTATCGCGAGCGATTACATTCTTGGGAAAACTTCGCTCGCTTTTCCGAAACGACGTTGTCGTTTCGAGCTCCCATGGCGGACTCCTTCTAAAAAGCTAAGTTCTTGTTCTCCGTAGTGACGTAATCATCATTCCCATGCACGAGATGGGGACAAAAACGACTCACTCTGATCTCTGACTCAAAGGTCACGTCAGGTGTCTAAATTTATTATGACTATTCTTGGATCAAACTCTTCTCTGAACTCACTTCTGAGTCCAGAAACAAAACCTATTTTTCAATAACAAAATTAGCTATTTGATACTAGTTAACCTACTGTGCCTTGCATAATGGGGCCCTACAGTACTGTAACACTCCTTCCTTCCCTATAAACAAAAAAAAACAAAAAATCCCAAGATTTTCTCTTTTTTTTTTAAAAAACCAACCCCTCCCTGGGACTGGTAAAAATCCGAGCCTGAGCACTCCTGGGGTTACCATCATTTCACCCCTGCCGGAATTTCCTTCGGCACCACATGACCATGTTTCCGGGATGTGGGAGAGTTTGCTCCCTACGGTCGTTACCGGCTAAAAAAAGCCATCCCCTGTCATAAATCAACATCAGGCGTTTCTCGCCTATATCTCCTGCAAAATCTACCACATAAATTCGCTCTTGCTCACACACGTTCTCCGTGCTCGACCACTTCCCAAAAATTCCCGGTATGTTACACTTTCGGGCCACCATCACTTTCTTAGATAACTTCAACAAACGGTCGGCACACAACCGATTAAAACTAACTGCGCGTTTTATTCTCGCGAAATAGGGGAACAAAAAACAGAAAAAAAAACCTTCATTAACCTATTCTCTAATGGTCAGCCTCGAAGCTTACTGAAGGTACCGTCGCTATGCTGCTTGCTATATATGGACCATACATTTCTGACACGCCCGTGCTCCCGTCGTGAATGACAGCGAACAAACACCCAGTTTCTAACTCCCAACCCTGTTCATTAAACGTCGAGGACCCCATCCCATGGATCTATCTAGTCGATACGGTATTGGCCGAAATGTCACATCGAATCATCTCTGCTCCCGGAACACGCCGAATGACCACAAACTAGGCCCAACCTATAATCTTATAATTAAATCCAATTAACACCCGGTACCTCCTTTTTTAAAAAATCGATCCCCATGGTTCTATCCGCCCCGACGCGCGCACCCGAGTCACACCACACCCCAGCTTAACTCCATCCCCACTGGTGTTGAGCAGACACCAATTCCATGCGTTCCCTTCCCGTGTTCCTATCTATGCGGTAAGGGGTGGGGTATCTTCGCAGCACACTCGTTGGCAAACATCCAAAATCCACACAAAAAATGGGACCACAATTTCAAAGCTTTAAATTTTACACAACTTTCACACACTCTATCGGGGCAGTTGGGCACACCTGGGTCACAAAAACAACAATTTCCATAACTGATCACCGTCCTTTTCTCGTGGTCCCACAGAATGACCATATCACCGTCATTCTCCCGTTCGCAATTTTAACGTATGCAGGCTTTACCACAAGCCTCGCCACTAACCCATGGGTACTCTATAAAAGAGAGCATACGAGCAAACGCCGGGAATCCCTCATTGACTTTCCAAGCATGTACATACTCTGTACACGGGGATTCTTCCCGATAAAATCAACCCTGTCCAAGGGTTTCCGCGATCCGACCCAAACCAACTCTAGCTGCCGCCAGCTGCCCGAACCTAATCAACTCAAATCGCCCGGCTGACCCAAACTTATACCCATTAAATTATCTGCCTTTTTAAAAAAAAAAATCTTTTACGTAACTGGTATAGCATTCTCACTTAACCGACTAAACTTCTCCAAAATTCATTCAAAAACAACAATAACAAAAAAAAATAAAAGTCGAACCAATGAATTAATGGCAAACCCTCTCCACAATACAATTACAAATTATGCAGTACAATATTATATTTAAAAAAACAATTTCATGCAATACAATCCAATTGAACAAAAAAAAACAAAGACAATTATCCCGGGGCGACATCAGGCGACCCCGCCAGCTGTTCGCACGCAGTCTTTTCCCTCTCTCTCAAAGTTCCGTTACCTCAAAGTCCAACCACAGCCGTGCGTCACTCATGTCCGTCCTGAAACAAAACAGGATTCGTAGACAAAACACTATGTGGCACCAGTCAGCACATGTGCCTCTCACTCACTCTTTTTTTTTCACATTCCTTCTCCCTTTCTCTCACTTTTTTTTTCTCTTTCCATCTCATACTTTTTCCTCTTTCTTTTACACTGTCTCTCTCTCTACCAGCATATAACTCATCACTCTCACTTTTATCCTCTCTCTCATTTTTTTCTGCATTAAACGCCACCCACAACATATATGTAAAATAAAAAAATACATTTAAAACACAAATTAACACATGAATGAAAACCACAACCTATTCTTCCTTAAGGTTTTGTTACCTTAAAAATCCAATCGTGTTTTTTTTTTGTTTTTTTTTTTTACTAAATCATTTTACTCACACAATTTGAACGGCATATCACTTTTTCTCTGTCTCCGACTCTGTCCGTCTCTGCCTCTCTCTCTTTCTTTTTCCCTTTATTTTATCGGACCGAACGTGTTTTTTTTTTTTTTTTTTTTTTTTTTTCTGAGAGATTTCTTTTGTTCTTTTTATTTCATGCTTTCATTCGAGTGGAGGGGTTTCCATTATTGGTTCTTCATTCACATCTTCCTAGGTTCGTACTGTGTGGGACGTTAGACGCTGTTAGTAATTTCTTTAGTAGCTTTGGCCCATATCTCTTTAATTCACACCCAAACTCTTGCATTCGAGAGCTACCTCATCTGCGTGCGCTCACCGCAAGCTTCCATGGTGATCTGTTTTAGATACAGCCCTTATCGCGAGCGATTACATTCTTGGGAAAACTTCGCTCGCTTTTCCGAAACGACGTTGTCGTTTCGAGCTCCCATGGCGGACTCCTTCTAAAAAGCTAAGTTCTTGTTCTCCGTAGTGACGTAATCATCATTCCCATGCACGAGATGGGGACAAAAACGACTCACTCTGATCTCTGACTCAAAGGTCACGTCAGGTGTCTAAATTTATTATGACTATTCTTGGATCAAACTCTTCTCTGAACTCACTTCTGAGTCCAGAAACAAAACCTATTTTTCAATAACAAAATTAGCTATTTGATACTAGTTAACCTACTGTGCCTTGCATAATGGGGCCCTACAGTACTGTAACACTAATAATAATAATATAATTACTACTAATAATAATAACAATAACAATTATTATTATTATTATTATTATTATTATTATTATTATTATTATTATTATTATTATTATTATTCAATACTATATATATGAAGGCGATGTTACCTGCAGCACCAATCTTATTCTACGTACGGTTTACTAATATTTCCATATTTGTGTTTAAGATCTTTACATTATTATCATTATAATTATCTATTATTATTATTATTATTATTATTATTATTATTATTATTATTATTATTATTATTATTATAAATACTATTATTATAAAGTCTAAAAATTTAGCATTAGCTGTAAGTATAATGAACTAAACCATCCGTTTTTACGTATCCATTATTAATTTAAAGAAGATTATTATTAGCATTTCAGTTTATTATTTTAATTATGATGATAATCATTATCATTAATGTTATTACTGTTCTAATAACAATTACAATTTTGTTTTGAATTACCGATGTTAAAAATCACAATGTTATCAAATATAAATGTACGCTTTAATTCACCACCTTAAAAATGTTATCATATATCAACACTTATTTCTTATCAACATACTTTTCTTATCAATATACTTATCTATATATTAATACGATAGCGTGTGGGTTCGTGTGTCACGCTTCCGGCAAAAGCTCTGCGCATGCGTGCCGCACCTAGATTTTGAAAAACATTTAACTCGCCTAATTTTCGAAACATTTTCAAGTATTTCCCTTTGGCGCAACGGCTAGTAACGTAGTATTTTTGACTTCGGCCCGACTGGTTTATAGTTTGATCCCAACCAACCTCTAAGATTTTTTTCTACATTTCGAGGGGAAGGGGAAAAGAAGTAGGGAGGGGACGACCGGGAAGACACATATTAATACAATAGCGTGTGTGATTTTGTGTGTCATGCTTACATCAAAAGCAACGACCTTCCGAATCTTTGTATGCTACTCATGAATTGGCTTGGTCTTTTGGCTAAGATCAAAGTGTAGTATCTGTTCCGATGGAAACTGCATCCATAGACTGGTATTGTCTTGGCCTTCGAGGCTTGATTTGCGCCGGTCTATGGGTCTGTCCTGTGCAGTTCTAGGAGGTCCACTCTCCCAGGCTTCGTCTCCCCTCTTTGGAGTGGAGTAAGTTTATTGCTTACTGCCTGTGGCGCCCCTACCGGGAAATGCCAACGGGGCTGCCCAGGCAATTTTTAATGGCCAGAGTGCTCACCTTCTCGAGCGCTGGCTTTTCAAACCCCACTTTCTCGACCCGACCTTGGGTCATATCTTACTTGTGGGAGTAAGATAAAACTGGCCTTGTGCCTAACTCCTGGAGAGGAGTAAATAAATATTCATGAATTGGAGCCAAATTTAATTTAATCGAAAAAATTTACAAAGTAAGGTTTAGTTTGTCGAAATATTACCGTCACTAGAAATATTGTATATAAAGAAGTTTTGTAAATTGTTTCATGTATTGTTCAGTTTTTAAAAATAAATATATAAGTCAAATCTTATCACATTTTATTCAAACATGTATAGGTTAGGAACAAGATAATTAGTATTAAAAACATAATTTCGTGTAATTTACACGGGTCCCGCTAGTTAATTTATTATTATAATTATTTGTATTAATTATTACTTTACAATTATATTTTAAGTTTTTTTCTATTTAAAAGTAGTTGCAAAAGTAGTGTTTATACTACAGGTGTAATACATATATATATATATATATATATATATATATATATATATATATATATATATATATATAAGGAAATTGACAACATCTTTGAGGCACGCATGAAAATGTATTTAAGTAAAATATCTTTGAAAATGAGAACATCGTGCAATTTAAATGAAAAAATAATTTATTTAATTTTTTTGCAAGTTTTCCTTGTAGAACAACTTTTTCAGGCAAGACTGTCTTATAGGTTTTTTTCCTCATTTTGATGGTATAAACCCCGGGGGGTCGAATCACGATAGAAGTAGCAGAGCACGTTAAGTTCTAAAAGACGTTAGGATAAGTTGAAGTCCAGTCGATGTTATGCGCAGATTGGCGCTTTTTGGATGAGAAAATTGACAACATCTTTGAGGCATGCATACGAAAAATAACTTCTTTATATATATATATATATATATATATATATATATATATATATATATATATATATATATATATATAATACAGCTTTATTTTAATTTTACTAATTATTAATTATTGCTATGCTACATTCATCTTTATTCTTCTTATTTTTTGTTTATTAAAATTGCTTTAATGTATGATTTATCAATACCTACTCTACAAGTGTTTATAATATATGCTGCATCTGTGTTATATGAAATAGAAAACCCAGTCGATCCTATACGTTCAGAGGGTTTTCTTTATTAATAACCTTGCATTTATATATTGCACTTAATGTTCATTTACCTGCTGTCAATCACCACCATTAAGTGGGTAGTTTACATTTCCCTTAAAGCCAATAAAGATTATTTGTTTACATTTTTACCGTTACATTTATAATAATGACCCAATTTTTATTTATTCTCTCATCTTAATTTTACTTGAATTTAATTTAAATTACCTTTCTCAATTAAATATATTGCCATTGCTGTTTATATTATAAGTATCTAGCCACTAAGTTTAAATTATGTTCTTCCTACTAAACTTAAATTATGTTAATTTCCATCTACAAAAGCTTTCGTTAGTTATTATTTCTTCGTCTTTTTCGAACATAGATCTCGTTTCATTGTAAACGCTTTACGCTGACACTCTTATCATTTTCTGCATTTTTTAATTTGGATATGTTATATATTTTTTACTAATCAAAACTAATTTAAACCTTAAATGTGGTTATTATTTCAAAATTGTTATTATACTATAATCACTATCTCAACTACTTAATTATGAACAATTATTAACATATTCATATATAATAAATTTAGAGTTGTTCCTTTTCTATTTTCCAACACATTTTTTACCGGTTTAAGGGGAACTTCCCCCCTTTGTAAATTTAAGTGTCATATAGATTTTTGTTTTATTTTCTTTAATTAATAAATTAATAAATTAATTCATAAGGTTGATTAACATTTCAAATATACTGTTTACTATTTTCCATAATTTTACAAAAAATGTCGTTTTTTCTCGCTTTGTCAGTTTTGTTCTGCTTTTAATCTTCCCTTCATCCTCATAATTTTTATAGCTCCGTCAATTGATAAATAAATAATTATGGAATTTGTTTGAAATAATCTTTTATGATTAATAAGTGAGAGCTCACGTATTCTTGTCAGTAAGAGCTGATGAGAATCTTGCTACAGGAACATATGGCTTTCACAACAAGATGTTACTAACTGTAACATATCGTCTTTGCGATCAACGAACCATGTGGCTAACGACATCTCGGCAAACAGCACAAGTCATAATACTGGACTACTAAATATTGCGGCAGTTTATCACTCTCTCAAACGTTTACTCGCAAGTGTACACACATACGGGTAAATGAATACTTACTTTGAACATTTATTAACTCTTTTCTTAGCTCCTCCGTTTAAGTAGTTCTTATCCTTCTAGATCTGCTTACCGTCTTTCACCGACATATTTAAATCTATTTAGCTAAAATTAATATATATATATATATATATATATATATATATATATATATATATATATATATATATATACTCTCCCCAGCTTCGAGGTCTTCTTGTCTTTTGCCACTTTCCCATTTGTTCCTCTTGAAACAGCACTCGTAAAATAAGCGAAATGCTGAGATTCATTCCTGATTTTTAGATATTCCCTTTTCAATTTTACCTCATCTCGTCAGATATATTTTATTCTTTTAATTTGTCTTATATTTATATCTATCTATCTATCTATCTATCTATCTATCTATCTATCTATCTATCTATATATATATATATATATATATATATATATATATATATATAATAAGGAATAGGTAAAATAAATATCTTTTGAAGCATTAAAGATGCGATATCAATTTTTTTTTTTTAAAGAAAAATAATAAATCGAAACCGATATTGTTTTCTTTTTTATTATAAACTAGCATTTTTTTTTTGTTAGTTTAAAGCGATACAGATATTTCGCAAAAAACTTGGCATCATCGGTATGTAATATATCCTGATGTCATCGGATTTGTATTTTTTTCCTACCGGCTTTTGTTGTTCCAGCCGGGCCAAAGGGGTTAGCTGTTGTTTCCCACTTTCAAATATGATAACGTGAATGTGCACGTGATTTGTATAAAGTGTTTTAAGGTTCATATTTTTTTTAAGAAGCATCTATTGCTAAATTTAATAAGGAATAGGTAAAATAAATACCTTTTGAAGCATTAAAGATGTGATATCTATTTTTTTTTTTAAAAGAAAAATAATAAATCGAAACCGATTTTTTTTCTTTTTTATTATAAACTAGCAATTTTTTTGTTAGTTTAAAGTGATACAGATATTTCGCCAAAAACTTGGCATCATCGGTGTGTAATATATCCTGATGTCATCGGATTTGTATTTAAAAAAAAAATTGATATCGCATCTTTAATGCTTGAAAAGGTATTTATTTTACCTATTCCTTATTAAATTTAACAATAGATACTTCTTAAAAAAAAAAATATGAACCTTAAAACACTTTTATATATATATATATATATATATATATATATATATATATATATATATATATATAATCGTGAGTAACTTTGGAATTATTCGACGTAGGTAAGTTTCACTTACTGAATTATTGAAAATAACGTAACATTTCTAAGGCAATATTCTAGAAGGCATGCGACGAACTGAGAAGACTGGAGATGACGGTAGCTAAGTGGTTAACGACACGAACTGACAACTTGGGTGTGCTAAGTTTGAATCCAGTTCGTTCGACAGGAACACTTTCACTTGGGATGTTGGCAACCTTCACGTGGTATCTATCGTAAGTATTCGATGTCTTTCTAGAAATAATTCTAACTGGAAAGATAAACAATGCCAACAACAGAATCATTTGATTTATACAAAATTAATGAACGAAGAAGACTGACGACTTCTCATTTCGGTAGCGATTACTAAACACAACGGGCATCGCCATCAGCGTCTTCTTGCGTCCTTTTCTAATAGCTATGCCTTACACTGTGCTCCATCTTGTGTCAGATTCATCTTTCGTAAGCAGACATGTAAATAAGGACGCTGATCTTTAGAAGATAAACCTTTACCTTCATTACGTGGAATGGAAACTGAGAGTAGCAACGATAATGTCAAAGCATTGATGATCGTAAAAGATCACATATTATTATCTTTAAGACTTAAATTTAAAAAAATTGTTGGTAAGTTGGGAATCAGTGAAAAATTATCCCGTCATTTTTGACGGTATGACACGTTTGTCTTTTGGATAAAGGAAATTACGAACCAAAAATGACGTCTAACGATATTTCATTCTTTTCTTTCTTACATCACATGATTTATCTCTCTCTATTTTCTTTTGTTCGCGCGTGTGATATTAACCTGAGTAGATAAACATTTTTTCGTATTTTTGATATAAACGGATACACTATTTCGACTATGTTTTGAATCAAAATGTTACTTTATAATGATGAAGACAAAAGAAATATCAGGGGAAAAAGGCTTGAAAAAAAAACAATAACTCTACAACAATGAAAAATCCGTTTATTCTGCATATGAGAGAGAGAGAGAGAGAGAGAGAGAGAGAGAGAGAGAGAGAGAGAGAGAGAGAGGGGCAATAGAGAGATAGGGGTTGTTATATTATAGCCTTACTAGATCAAGAGAATCATATAATTCTTTCGTTACAATAAAGTGTGTTTTCGTTTATATAAAACCCAGGCATCCACTATTCAACAAACAGTAAAATATGTTTTAAGCAGCTCACGCTAATTGGCAGGCTCAGATCCTAATTCCCAGAGTGTTATTCCGAGAAGCATCCGAAAATGACAGGAAAATGTTATTAATATCGATGGCGTAGAGAGTAAACTTAATCTAGAAATCGATGACGTATTTATTACGAAGGGTTGTGCTTAATCTTCTTTGCGAGACCTCCGTTTTCTATTGATTCGATTTGTAGACACATAAATCAACGTCTCTGATTTGGCTTACATTTAATCGGGGGTGATTAATTGATGGATATTTGCGGAGGAAATGCGACAAGCGACCATTTCCGAACTTTTCGGACAAGCTGTATCAAAGATGTTCCACGAAATATTTCCGCTTAGAGAGATGGGTAGAATTGATATCGCTGTGAAACAATCGTGTTATCAAGCCGACTTTTAATCCATTCGGAGGTTCTATCATGTTTACTTAGTCATGCCCCAATACATATGGCGTATATACCCGGTAAACCAAGTGCAAGAGAGATACAAAGAATTGCGCTTAAAGGGCGGTTAGAATCTTAAAAAAAAACATCTCTTAGCTGGAATGTCTGAAATAGCAAGTGAATGTTTGGCATCCGGTAAGATGCTTCATCTCCAAGAAAAACAAGAAGCTGGGAAAATTAAAAAAGAGGAAGTATGAACATTAACTTTCACTAAATCAGCGTAAAATCGCATTCATATTTCGTGACATGAAACGTTTACAATGGATCGTATATAATAGGTTTTAATTTAACAACATTAAATAACTAAAATTAGTTAATAAGCTGTAAAATAGACACATTACACCAAATAATTCTCAATCTTTGACATGTGATCAAAGTTTGGTAGATGTTTTGTCCTCGGTTAGCGGAGTATAAGTGATTCTAGACTGTAATTATTTCTCAACTCAGAGTGCCCATTTGTTAGAAATTCTATTTCCCCACATTAAAACCCACATTGTGTCTAACACTGTCCTCGTAGTGGGTAAATAGAAACATTGTATCAAATATACGAAAAGCTTATTAAAAAAACGTCTAATTTAAGTATAAATATTTTCCTGTGTGGCTTTTTAATTAAACGCAATTCCCTAAGGACTATAACTCTAGCAGCTAACATTAGTGTGTTTAACTACAAGGCAGGTGTCAAGCATGCACGTTTTTAGACGTTTAATGAGGTTATCTAATACTTGCTCAGTATTAACGACACACAATTTAATAGAATTAAATTGAATTTAGACTTATATATTTTTCTTTAAAACTATATATATATTTATTTAGTAACAACATTAAAAACGTTACTTTTTCAATTTAAAAGGCGTAATATAGTCACAATAGCTAGATGGCGTGAATGCATTTAAAGTGCACAGGATCCCATTCCACAAGATACAACTTCTTCCCGGACAGCCAACCCTACCTACCAGAAGTGTGACTTGTTTCTATAGACAGGACCTTGGTGATGGGCGAGTGACCGCCGCCCTTATAAGGTGATCCACCGCTGCCTTGCGGTGTAGAGCCCCTACTCAAAGGCTACAGATAAAGTCCATGAAAGAAAACTCCGGAAGACTTGCGCCTCGTTATCCACGACATGCATGGCCGACCGGCATGTTGACACGCTCTGGCAACTGGCAACGTAAGCCTTGCCATTGGATTAAGCTGGCAAACTGTTGCTCTGTGGTTCATTTTTTGAGGCAAGAGCTATGTTCATCGCGAATATCGATGACTGGCAACAGACGAGCGTAACAGGCTGGTCAGTAACACCATATCTAACTATTGAAAGTCTGTCAAATAACCCAAATCGTTCGTAAATGACGCGCACAGGCAAGACGTGAACTCTGTGAAAAATCAGCAAGGGCTCCAGGCGACCGGACGATGCTGGATAAGCAAACTTCGATCTACTTGATTGCAGAAAAAGCCAGGCGGGAGACAGATTTACAGAGACGCGTGTATATAGACCGAAGATGTGAACAATAAAGTCCGCGAGAAGTAAAAGTTCTATTACAACCTTCTCGTGGATTAGACAAAGAAAAACTAGTAGAAATACCGCGAAGCAAAGCGAACAGCAATGAAAGACGTTGCTGTAACAAAAGCCGCGACATTACAAAGCTATGTAACAAATACTTGATACACGTGACGACGACCGTGGCGTCTACCGTCTAATCAGAACCCAACATTATCAAACAGAAGATATTGGAAAGTTTTGGGTGTAAATGACGAGCAGGGATTACTCATCCATGACCGAAAACTGGCGACAGAACGTTGGTCAAACTACTTTGAAAAAATTTCAACTAAAGAGTTTCCCATTCACTAAAAGCAGGGGTAGTCATCGCCACCTCGAGCCCTGTTCTTGGTCCAGTACAATCGATCAGCACGAAGAAAGTTAACGAATTTCTAACACGAATAAAAGCAGATGGGGTGGCAGTAGAGTTGTGGAAGTCATGCCGCGTGCATACAAGGGCATGGCTCAGTTTTCCAACCAGATTATTGGCGAAAAAACATCCCTGGTGAATGCCGGCTCAGCACAAATGTACCAACCTGAAAAATGAAAGACAGCCATGCTGTGAAAACTATCGCACTATCCGCTTTTTTCTCATAGAATGAAACTACTTGTATGGACCATAAACCGACGCGTTCGAAAAATAGTCAGTCTTAGCCTTAATCAAGCTTAGCTTGAAAATCTGATGCATTACTGACGCAATACACGCAGCGCGGTGACTTCTAAAAAAACAACGCGAGAAACAAAAGCCAATTGATATGGCCTTTCTTTACCTCGAAAACGCTTTCTACCGAGTACCGCATGAACTCATATGGCATACTTTACGCTACCATAAAGTTCCCGAAGAGTTGGTAAACTAAATCAAGTTGTATGAAAAACCTAGATAAGTTTTCTGTTCGGCTTGTAACTAAATCATTCATACCTTAACTCTTGTGAGTTTTGCTTTCATTTAAATTATATTCTCATTCATATCCTTCCTTCTTTTGCGTATTTTTCTATTTCTTTTGTTTTTCTTTCTGCTACTCTGCGACATGACAAGACTAAATTCCTCGTGTCGCTAGTCAGTTTCCATGTCTGATTTCAGTTACACTTAAGTGTGTCAAACATGGAAGAAAAGTTTAAAATGAAAAACAGAATTCTCTAGTTAGGGAAGATAAAAGTAAACTAAGGCCGGTGAACTAAGTCGAAATTTTCTGGTGATGTCATTGATAGTTGTTCTTACACCCATTATCAATCAGGACCGGAAGTGAGCCGTTACTTTACGCGCATGCGTCTATCTGTAATGATCTCGTCATTACTCCATCTCATGCCAGAGACATCATAAAAAACATTGACACATACAAAGCATGTGGATCTGATCTTATACCAGTAATGATAATACAGAATTGCTCTGCTGAACTGGCCCAGTGTCCTCTTCAAACTCTACAAAAAATACCTTGCCGAATCTTGCTTCCTTGATTGCTGATAAATTGTCTCTGTGGTACTAGTCTTCAAAAATTCTAAGGATAGAACTGACCATCAAAATTATAGCCCCATTAGTCTACTACCGTTCTTTGCAAGAATCTTTGAATCCTTAATCAATCTAGCGATAGTCCGTCACCTCGTTAATACTAAACTTCTTTCTGACCATCATTATGGATTTAGGCAAGCACGGTCTACTGCGGGTATGCTAACGGTAATCTATGAACGTATATACCATACACTGGACAAAGCAGGTGAAGCTAGAGCGGTAGCGCTTGATATATACAAAGCCTTTGACAAGGTCTGGCATAAAATACTTCTCCTAAAAATTCACTCGTATGATATTACTGGACAAATATTTTATATAATTAGATCCTTCCTAACCAAAAGAAATACTCAGCTTGTCCTCTATGGCCGTTCATCTAAGCAACATGACATAAATGCTGGTATACCTCAGAGATCCATCCTTGGACCATTACTGTTCCTGATTTTAATAAACAACCTCCCTGATGACATTGAATCTGAAATAGGTTCATTCATTCTTTTCATGCGAGCAAAAAGGACGCGCACATGTCCGAGGTAATGTCCGAATGCTTAGAAAATGACCTCCAGGCTGTAGTGGAATGGGGTCATAAATGGATAGTAAATTTTAATGCTGGAAAGACGAAGCCTCTTTCCTTAAATAAGCCTTTGACAAGGTCTGGCATAAAAGTCTTCTCATAAAAATCAATACATATGGTATTACTGGACGAATATTTAGCATAATTAAATCTTTCCTCACCAAGAGAAACATCAAGATTGTCCTTGATGGCCGTTCATCCAAACAATATGACATAAATATTACCTCAGGGATCGATTCTGGGAACCTTATTGTTCCTGATTTACATAAACGACCTCTCTACTGACATTGTATCTGAGATGGGTATATTTGCTGCCGATACCACGCCCTACTCTCGTCGTGTGAGCAAAATGAACGCGCACATATCCGAGGTAATGGGTGAATCCTTAAAAAGTGACCTCCAGTCTGTAGTGAAATAGGGTCATAAATGGATGGTAACATTTAATTCTGCTAAGACAAAACTCTTTTACTTCAACAACTACAATAAAACTCTTCAACCACCGATTGCCATGCCAAATAACATCTTACATGAGAGTCCAACGTTCAAACTCCTCGGCCTAACATTCACAGGCGGCATGAATTGGAACAAATACAGAAAAGACATTGTCAAGGCTGCTGCAAAGAAATTAAGCTCCTTCTACTGTGCTAGAAAACTCCTAACACCTATATCTCTACAGAGCCACAATCCGCCCATGCATGGAATATTATTTCCACATTTTGGCTGGTGCACCATCCAAAGTTAAAAAAAGAGTTGCTACTCTAATAGGTCCTTTACTATCGACCAAGCTCCAGTCCCTGTCCCATCGCCGCAATGTTGCCACCTTGTGCTTGTTTTTCAAGTAATTCAATGGAATGTGCTCCGATGAACTTGCTACTCTGGTGCCCCCTCGACGTAAATACAATCGACCAACCTGACAATCAGCTAAGTCCTATCCGTTTACTGTGGAGGTCTCCAGATGCCGAAGAGCCTTCTACTTAAAGAGCTTCCTTCCTTATGCTGCCGGCCTTTAGAACTCCCTCCCTGCTCCCTGTTTCTCCGAATGTATAAACATGCAGTAATTTAAAACTAATGTGAACAAGTATCACGCTGCATAGCTCCTAATTTAGGATGCCCCGCAAACTTTCACCTTAATTCTAATTAGCCCTTTACGTCATCAGTGGCAACATGTCTTGTTTGGATTGAACTTTGTTAAAAAAAAAATTAAGTCGTGTGCTCATCGCTACTGGAATATTAGATTTATTTATTTAGCGAATGCAAAGTCCTTCAGCCACGCAGTAGCCTCCTGGTCTGCTGTGTGGAGGGTGGCTAATCCTCCTCTCAGTCGTTGGAGAGGGCAGACTTCAATGATGTGCTCCATTGTCTGCTCCTCTCCACAAGCACATCTGTAAAGGCTGGCCAAGCACTGAATCTATTGATGGTTGACCACTCTCTCCTTGGGAGGTCGGTGCCAGGCACTTGTTGGTTAGGGTTTGACACCAGGTGTTTATTAGGGACCTCCTTGGACGGCCATTCCTTTTTCCAGGCTGATTAGATGATGAAGTCAGCTGGTGGGATGTTCTTCCAGATGGGGCGTCTGGATGGAAGTCGAGCAGTGGGTGGGTTGAGGATGTTTTGGTGGATTAGTAGATGAGGGGAGTCTTCAACCTTTTGAAGCATCCTTTGAGTGGATGCTGTTCGCCGGATGTGTGAAGGTACAATGTGTGATAGGACGGGGAGCCAAGGTAGTGGGGTTGAGCGAATTGTCCCGGTTATGATTCTCATTGTTGAGTTGAGCTAGGTGTCTACAAGGTGTGTGTGTGGGATGACCTGGGCTAAACAGGGGCACAATATTCTGCTGCAGAGTAGGCAAGGGCCAATGCAGAGGTGCGTAGCGTGGAAAATGATGCACCCCATTTTGCACCAGACATCTTGCTGAGGAGGTTGTTCCTGGACTTCACCTTAGCCGCCGTCCCTTTGATATGTTCTTGAAGGATAGGGTCCTGTCAAGGATCACTCCAAGGTAGGTTGGATTAGGGGCATGCTTAAGTTGGAGACCGCTCAGAGGGATGTTGAGTTATCTGGCAACTTTTGCATTGTGGAGATGGAATACACTGGAGACAGTTTTTGCTGGGCTTGGTTTTAAACGCCAGGTTTTGCAGTGCTGGTCCAGTTTAGTGAGGTCTTCAGTGAGAACCCGTTCCAGTTGTTCAAAGTCCGGTGCTTGGAATGCCAGACAGATATCATCAGCGTAGATGAATTTGCGGGATTTGGTGCTGGGTAGGTCATTTGTGTATACATTGAATAGTGTTGGAGCTAGAACTGAGCCTTGTGGGATCCCATTTTTCTGTGCTCTCCATGCGCTGGTGTTATGTCCAAGATGAACTCTGAACCCTCGGTTGGTCAGCAGGGTTTGGATGGCAGTTGTTGCCCAGGCGGGAAGCTCCTTTGTAAGTTTCAGTTTGATGCGTTTGTGCCAGACCGTATCATAGGCGGCTGTGAGGTCGAGGAACACAGTCCCTGTCTTCATGTCTGTTCTCGAAACCATTTTTGATGAAGGTGGTTAGGGCCAATACTTGCTCTCCTGTGCTGCGGTCCTTCCGGAAACCTGCCTGATCCACGCACAGAATGTCGTCTACTCCTGGGGATATACGTTGAAGTATAAGGTGTTCCATTATTTTGTAGGGAACACAGAGTAGAAAGATTGGGCGGTAGCTTGCTGGTTGTTTGGGGTCTTTGCCAGGTTTTAATATAGCAATGACTTTTGCTGTTCGCTATTTCTTTGTGATCAGGCTAGTCTGGAGGATCTTTGTGTAGACTTCTGTCAGCCAGGTCTGGGCCTGGGGGCCGAGATGTTTCATGAGCTCAGGTGATATGTTGTCATATCCTGCTGCCTTCCCACATTTTAGGCCCTGCAGGACTTTCTCCAGTTCTGCATTCTCAATAGGTTCCGGGTTCCTTTCCTCGGTGTGCGCTTTCCGACGTAATTTGAGCTCAACTGTAATTGCCCTTCTGGTGTGTTTGCCTGTAGTTGCTTTTGCAATAAACACTAGGTGGGATGCGACTTGGTTAGGTGAGACGGATGGTCGGCTCTGAGTAAGAGGTTTCTGTGCAGCTCCCAAGCGGCGGATGAGGCTCCAACATTTCCTGCTAGAGTGGGAGAAGTTCAGGTCTGCTACTGTCTCCTCCCACTTTTCCCGCCGAGCTGTTGTTAGCGATTCAATGAGGTGGTCTGCCATCTCAGGGTCCCCAGATGTTTCGTATGCCTGTAGGAGGGCAGTGCTTTCCTCGTCCAGGCATGGGACATAGAGGGGCCGGTAGCCTCATGGGATAGCTGTGTGGGCAGCCTTGTAGATGGCGCTACAGAAGCGATTGTATGCTTCATCTACAGTGACGATGCGGAGTGGGATGGTAACAGTACTCCGATCCAGAATTTCACTGTATTTCTTCCAGTTTGCTTTGCGGAAGTTCCAGCGCATCTTCCTAGGGCTGGTTATCACTGTGAGTTGTAGGCCAATGTGTATAAGTGAGGGCCGATGTTGACTGTGTTGAAAGTCGTCAAGGATCAGGGTCTGTGTGGGATAGGGGGTGCCGTTCAAAGAGCTGACCCAGCATAGGTCAGGAGAATAGTCCTTCTTCCACCTAGCTGAGTGGAATGTTCCTCTTTGTTTAGGGTCCTGTATCAGAGCAAGGTCATTTCTAGATGCCCAGTCTGACAGTACCTCACCGTCACTGTCCGCTGCTAGGTATCCCCAGTCAGGGTGGTGACTGTTAAAGTCCCCCACATAGATTACAGGGTGGGGGAGGGTGGGTAGAACCTGTATGTCCCAGTTGGCACTCGGAGGTTTGTACACATTGGTAATATGGAAGCCGCCAATGGTTATGGCGTTTGAGTATTGTGTTGTTGTCAGGTGGTTTGCTTCAGCTATGTCTTACCGCACATAGGTGGCAAGTCCATGTTTGGCATGGGGTATGTAGCACAAGAGGTCAAAGCCATTGATGGTGTAGCGCCCTGCAACCTCTGTGCCAATGTGGGTCTCTTGGAGGCAGATGACATCAATAGAATGTTGGGAGGCTAGGACTTCGATGAGGCTTCGCTTGGCAGCAGAAAGGCCTTCAGCATTTAGTTGTAGTATGCGAAGGGCAGGCCCTACCGCTAGGTGCCCTTGGGGCTGTCTGCTTTTGGCATTTTGACTGTGACTAGGATTCTTCGACTTGGCTCTCTGGCATCGTCTCTTAGAATTTAGTCTGTTAGTTGGATCATTTGTTTCCCCAGGCAAGCCTGGGTACTGACGGGGAGCGCGACGAGAACGCTGATCCATTGTCCCCAATATTAGCTGACTTCGGTATTACCGTAGGTGTCCACCAATGGTTTAGCTTTGTCACCTCTATTGTTCAATTGGGTCATGAAGGGAATAGCGCTGGATTTTCAACGAGAACACATTGGACACTTCTCTATGCAGACAACGTAATGCTGGCCTCAACAGACCCAATCGATCTCCAACAGCAGTGGCAGACGTGGAGCGAATATCTTACATAATTTGCTCTGCGACCTAAGATCAATAAAACCGAATATTTAAAAACTAATGAAAGGGTAAAGAATACCATTACTGTCGACAATATCGATCTTCCCCGAACAGATGTCTTCAAGTATCTGGGGGCAAGGATCGCTGCTGAGTAAGGCCTGATGCCTAAGATCCTAGCACTTATGAATGCAGCCTGACTGAAGTGGCTAACAACAACTCAACTGGTGTGCTATAAGAAGATAAGTGACCGGTTGAAATCCAAGATCAATAGCTCAGTCATCCGACCGGCCGCAATTTATCATGCTGAATGTTGGCCAGTTACAAATGAGTTGGAGAACCGTCCCAGTGTAATGAAGACGAGCGTTAACCTACTCGACCACATTACCAATGACAGCATGCGTCGGTGATATAGAGTGGAACTAATCGCCGACAAGCTCCACCAATCTTGACTGGGATGGTACAGTAATGTCCTACGAGCCAACAACAGTTTTGCCAAGGTGGCGTCCGAGCTAACAGTTGGGGGTCGGCGGACAGGAGGACCCCCAAAACAGCGTTGGCTCAACATGCTTCACAAGCCACACGACCGAAGGAAATGGAAGAAATAAAATGATTTCTGTGGACACTGCGATATGATACGGGACCATGCAAGGAAGAATAAAATATAAGTTTTTTTTTATTAGTTGCAAAAATTATCATTCTCTTGTAATCTTTATTGGTGTGTGTGAGAGTTCCAACCTATATTCTAAAGATTTATTGTTGCAGTATTGACGTAGTAGTGCGCGTGCGTTTGTCTAACCATTCCAACGGTATTGTCTCTGTCCGTGACAACGTTAGTTATTTTACGTCTTGTATTTTATCTTTGCAACTCTCTAGAACGAACTTACCGTTAGCGATGCGGTTTCTTTCATCTAAATCGAGAAGCCCCGAGGCTTGTTTTGACAAATCACGCGCTGAAATTTCTAGTTGGTTTACCATATTATTTAAGATTTTCATTGCCATCAGATCATGTGTCATAGTTTCGCGGACGTAGTTCTGAACAATGGTTTCAAGTACATCCCATTCCCTATTTTCATGTGAATGTTTGTTTGTAAGATGGAAAGAATGTAAAAAAAGAAAAAGGAAACGGTGAAGGTAGACGAGTAGGGAAGAAAAATTAGTGGCTTAACATGAAAGTAACGGATCTTACCCTTAATCGTATTGTTAATCATGCTACAATTGATTCGCTCAAAATAGTACAAACTCATTAAATTCCATTGGATATGTTGGAAATTAGATGCGAAAAGAAACGACATATATGGCTGTATCAAATCGTAGCAACTCATTAGTGAATTACCTATTTACAGATGTATTATTATTATTATTATCATCATCATCATCAATAGTAGTATTAGTATTAGTAGCAGTAATAGTAGTGGTAGAAGCAGTAGTAAATAATAAAGGATATGTTCGCTAGTACATATCGCATGATTTGTGTTTGCAGAGTGGCATTCACACGTACACATGAATTGGAGGCCATGAAGCCAGCATGTGAACTCATATATCACCCCAACTTGGTGTAAATATAAACGGATGTAGCGTCACATGACTCAAAGAGAGAGTGAGCGAGTGAAGTAACAAGTCCGTTGGGAAGTTTTGAGCGGGCAGCACGTGTAAAGAAATAACTAAAAAATCGATCATAAATTAATGATGTCTGTAGCCTCAGAATCCCACCTTACTCGTTAGCAGAAGGGAAGGTAACAGTTTAATTCACTATGGGGAGGCTATACTTTGCGTTTCGCATAATACTGAGATGCATGGAGACAAAATTCGGAAAGTTACTATCTCTAGGCAAAGCCATGTGCACTTAATATATTCTTAGCTATAATTAGTACACTAGATTTTTTTAATTTTCATATGTAGTCAAGTACCTATTAGTGGCGAGACTTACGTCGAGACCTGTATTTCAACGTCTCATGAACAACTAACCACTCGCACATCTACCAGTCAATTATATTATACCGACATTGTTCGATGCAAACGGTATTTAAACTAAATTAAAATAACATAACACTCCCAAGTAATACACAACACCAATCGAGTGGAATGTAAATCGTTTCAATCCGGTGGCGGATGAAAAAGCGATGCGAACAAAACACATACTTTCTTCCATGGATGGGGCATCTAATAATATGAATATCAAGATTCGGGTAATCAATGCTCCGAATTATACAAAAAGACAGACTATCCGTGATTAATGACATCTTTTTCCAGAGTCGCGTATTATCAGTTACTTCGCGTTAATCGCGTATTATCAGTTACTTCGCGTTAATCGCTCTCGTTGGTGTTGCTGGTGAGTTTCACTTGTAAAGATGAAAGACTCGTGATTACTTTACTGATAGATGAGCGTCTCCTTCGGGGTGGAGCGTTAATTCCTCTTCATTAGTAGCATAGCAACTTTAATCAACTTCTTCGAGCTTAAAATTCTAAAAATACTTTCCGCTTTAATCAGCTCCCCTTGTTGGCCTCACATTCTCTCAAGGCTGACCGACGCCATAATTGGCTTCATTTACTTCAGTTCGATTCTGCATTTCTATTCAAACCGATTCCAAGAGAAGAATACACTTACGTTAGTTTATTATATATTACTTGGATAATTCGGACGACGATTTTCAATCTTAGACGTTTCCGCCGATGTAACATCCGACCGTCTTCAGGTCGAACTCGGGAATCTATAAACATTGAACGATCATCACACGAGCTCAAAAGAACTGAAACTGCAGAGAAAATCCATAAATTATCAACTCTTTAAAAAAGAAACACACACACAAAATGGTCAGTAAATGTCTAGGAAGGAGAGCACTAACCAGACCTCCACTGGAAAGGTGTGAAGAGTACGAAAACTTTAAAGAGGCGTATTGCTTCTCAAATTAAAAAGAAGACCAACGGTCGGTGCCAGCGATATATCAATGGTAAACGGATGTTGGGGTTACGCAAAATAATTTGTTACAGGTATATAAACAAGATAATGCTGCTTAAAATTAGAGGAGATAATAAGGTACACCAGTGGATATAGTCAGTCAGAAATCACTGATAATAACTTGTGTCAAAAGTCTTAGTAAAATAATAACAGCTGGTCGTAAAGCTATTAGAATACATCGTTTGGTAGTTAGTTCAACATTATTAGGAGAAAGAATATGAAACGAAATTAATGAGGCTATCATAAGACATTTTAGGCCGAGGAAGATATTGTTCATTGCCGAACAACATTCTTGATATTAAAACAATTACATGAAGGATTTATTGCTTAATATTTGTGATAATAAAGAGAAACACCTACTGGCTGAGAAGAGAATGCGATGTTTCGTATGTCGTCACTGTTACTGCGCCAGAGTTGGAGGGAGCTACCCTTCGTAGACGTAGCCTTTTGTACTTTCAACTAATAATCATACGTGGGGATCAGCTGAAGTAAATGGAAGAACTAAACATTTTGAAAGCTAAGAGAGAACATTGGAGTTGAGATGTGTAGGTGTCGTTGCGATTTTGTTGAAGAGAGGTTCGTTTAATTTCATTACAGGATTACAAGAATATTTGCATAGGCAAATAGACGCCAACATATTGTAAATGTCATAATTTTGGACAGGAAAAATAGTTATTGAATAAAAGTAAATTGAACAAAGACTGATGGAAGGTATGCACAATAGTTCACATGTATTTAAACTGTTAAAACGGTTATAATTAAACTAAATACCGTTAAAGACATGTATTGAATGTATACAACAAGAAGTTCATAGATAGATTCAATACAAAATGTTGACGATTTTCTTTCACTTTTAAATGTTAAAATTATAGCTACGGCAAACGACCCCCCCCCCACCCCCAAAAAAATAATTATTCGTAAAAATCCTATTTTCTAGACGGGGGACGCCAAAAGTTTTTTAACAATAATTTTAATGAATTCTATGTTAATAAAACGTGAAATTCCTGGGGGGATTGACAGATGGGAGAAGGTCTAGGAACTCAAAGAAGCTTACAGCCTAGATGGCTCGCTGTAGATTAATACAGTACTAAAAAAGGTAGATAAAACGTAATGTACAAACAAACTCAGCCAACGCTCAACGTGGCATATCAGGCTTATATTCAAATCTAATTTTAACGCAAAAAAATATTTAAAGTGTCTACTTATACCAATGAAATTGTACAGGCACGCTTTTTAAATCGTGACATAAAATAAACACCAAATATTCAGAAAGAATTGTAGTGTTTACAAACTTGCGTATGAACAATAATAGATGTAATTAGACTAATATAAACCAGAATCATATAATGATTAGAAAAGAACTGTGGTCAGTATTTTCTGACTTGAACAAGAATGTTACCTTTACTATAGATGCTAGTAATGATTCCATGTCGGCAATCTTAGCGGAGGAAAATCAACCAGAATATTGATATCGGCCAAGTCTAATTCTTTAAATAGCAAAAGGAAAATATTAACTATTATGTAAAATAACTTTTTTATTTGACGCAAAATTAACGTTGAAATGCGAGCATTAACCTTTAGAATTCATTTTTATTCTAAAGAAGGTATTACACAAAAGTTACATCTTTTAGAATATTAAGATGAGCCATAAAGCTAATGGCTTTTGATTTTAATATCGGATATAAAAAGGAAATTCTATTCCCCATGTATACGCGTTATCTAGATTAAATTTTAAAATGGGATAAAAAGAAAAGAGATTAGAAAATATGGAAGATTAAATATTGTTCTCGTGGAAACTGATGTTCCACACATAAATTCATTTGCATAAAAAAGATTACAAGATCAAATATTAAGTAACATTTTGATTTGAATAACTATAGAAAAATAGTAGCATTGCCTAAAAGATGAAAGGTCATACAAAAGCTAAACTTAACGAAAGAAAATAGAAAATGAGGTGATGGAGATTTCGAAGTTCAGAAATATGTATAACATATACAATGATATACATTGCGGAATTACATTAAAACAGAAACGTTTTAAATTAGAAACACAATGGCCATTATATTGACGTGATAAAAGGTATATACAAAATGTCTAATATTTGCTAATTTTAGCAAATATTAGACGTGTAAGCAGATTGAAGTAGATACATTGAATAAAAACACAAAAGCTTAATAGTATATCATATTGATCGCGTACAAGTTAAAAGTATGGGATGATCTTTTTTCTCATAGTTGAACTTTTCTGGTTGGTCTGATATTGTTCAAGATAAGAACAACTAATAAAATAAAGCAAATACTATGTAACATATTTGCTAGAAATAGATTTCTGAATATATTAATGATCGAAGGTGACCTAAAATGTTTAAGGAAACTGTTTTCTTGGTTACAGGTACTTTGAGTCAATCTATATAACATAATCATACCAGAATAAAATGAAATTGCATTCAAATGAGTTTACACAAACAATAAAATGTTATTAGAAGTTTTTTATCAACAACGATGTGAAATAGATATTTTTATCAATACTATTAATAAGTTACCAATACGTATATAGCACATCATAATTCATATATAAAAAAAACTCATCAGATAACATTTAATAAGTTGCATCTAGACATTGTCAATATATATCTTAATAATTCATATGTTAACATTGTCGGGCAATATTCCATGTTCCATGTTAATATTGTAAAGATAGCATGTACTAAATAACCATATGTATATTTACAAGAGAGACAGGACTAATTATCTATCTTAACATCATCTCGTTCTAGCATTGTATCAATATATTGAAGCTAAACAATAAAACGTAATAAATATACTTAGTGATTGTTGGAGAGAAACATTGAATCATTGAATCGCATGTTGACGAATTAGAAAGTCCGTCTACATTATTAGGAATGCATATTAAAGTCCCAATAACCATGTCATAAATAAGTTTATTCTCGTAACATACTTGCCGTAATTAGAGAATTAGTCTAGCATTTTAAAATTAGCAATGCATGTACTTTCGATTAACTATAATACCTAGCGTTAGTTATATATAATTCCTTTACTATTACCTTCGATCCAGGACATGAACTGATTTATTACGTCGATGATAGTATCAGCAGAACATTTTCTACGAATCCAAGCGTTTAAACTCTTGTATTTGAGATATCAATCACAGCGATTGCCTCAGGTTCCCTCGCAACACAGACTCAGCTGCTAATAGCACGTGTAGTTTCTCAATTGCATATTCCCTTACACAAACCGTCAAGTTCCCGACACGCCTCCCAGAGTGTGATGATGAGTAAAACGCACTCCTCAACAAATTCCATATAATAATGGGCGAGGCTTGTGTGAAAGATGCCCATACCCCAAAAATAATTATTACCGAATAATTACGAACGTGCTGATTCGCAATCTCACAAAGATTTTCATCAGAGATACATCTTTGAGTAATTTGTTTTACCCGGCTGACAATTGTTCAGATAAGGTAACTGAATGGGCCAAAACAGGTATCAAAGCATTTGACACTACGCAGAAATGCCACAGTAAACCCCATGTTTCCCAATAGTTTACATCGTTCTATACAACTGCTATTGGCCATAGGCGACAAGCCTTTCACTGTTTCGGCCGACACAAATAAGCAAAAATAGTCAATCATTTGTAGCATCAATAAATTACTGCAAGAGTATTATAGCCGCACAGAATTTATGAACTCCTGATTTCTGGATAATCTACAATAATATAGTGAACAATGGAAAATCAACAATTCCCCCACTATTTAACCACCATGAAGTTGCTTGCACAGCAACGAATAAAGATGAGCTGTTTTTCTTTTCGTTTTCCTTAAACTCTACTCTGTACAGCGCAAACCACTGCCCCTAGTTTTACCATTACGGACGGAAACCGCACTAGAATATTTGATCACTCTTCTTATGTACAAGATATCATTAAAAATCTAAAAACCTCCAAACCATGTGGACCACATTTTATCTGTGTTAAAATTATAAGGAAATGCTCTGCTGAGCTGTTCTCTCCAAAATCTATAACAACTGCCTTTCAGTAATCTTTTTCCATGCTAGCTAAATAAATTGCCTATGTAGTACAAGGTTTCAAGAACTCTGGCACATAAATTGACCCGCATAATTATCGCCCTTCTACGCTTTACTAAAATCTTTGAAGCGTTAATCAATCTAGCGATAGTTCATCAGGTTGAATGTGGTAAACTATTTTGGTAACAGTATGAATTTAGGCAATGAATTCTACTGCAGCTATCCTAAAAGTTATTTCTAAATATATATATATATATATATATATATATATATATATATATATATATATATATATATATATATACTATACTATACTATATTCGTGATGAGACAAGTGAAGCTAAGACGTTAACACTAAATATCTCCAAAGCATTTGACAAAGTCTGGCGTGAAGGTCTCCTCAGGAAAACGACTCATATTGTAATACTGGACGAAGATTTGATATAATCAGATCTTTCTTAGCTAAAATATACACCCAGGTTGTTCTCGATTGTCGTAATCTAAACAATAAATACATCAACGTGGGTATTGCTGAGGAGTCGATACTAAGACCTATATGTCCCTTTTCTTTTGAAACTACCTCCCCGATGCAATCGCGTCTGAGATGAGTGTATTTTCTAATGACGTCACGCGATATTCCAATCATGATAACAAATCGAATGTCCACACATAATAGTAAATAACCTAAAATCTTTTGTAGAATGTGGCCCAAAATAGATAGTAACATTTAATCTTACAAATACAAAGCTTTTTCCTTTAACAACAATAAAATAAAACCTGTCTAACCACCGATTTTCATGACCGATAACACCCATCCCGAGAGTCCAACGTTTAAATATCTCGGCCTAGTATGCTCAAGCAACATGTAATAGAATAAGTACACAGAAGATGTTGACAAAACTGATATAAACAAGGTAGTCTCCCTCTAGCAATTTCTCACACTTATCAGTATTCTATATCTCTACAATGCACCGATTAGCTCGTACATCGAGCACTGTTGCCATATTTTGGCTGGTGTATCAACAAATAATCTTTTCCTTGGATAGTGTGCAAAAAGAATGTCTAACCCGCAGAAACTGAACGAATGATGAATGATACGAATGCTTTTCTATATTTAGACAGCAGACACGGAGATTTGTCCACAGAATTTGGTGATCAGTGAAACATACTTTCGGATGAAAGACGTAAAACACGCTTCATATTCCGTTCGTCTTTTGTTTAAATTTATTCTCCAAAATTTAAAATGTCTTATTGTATTTTGTCTGGTAAATAAATGTAATGTGTCTCCCTTACTGACTGTATTACTATGATGTTCACATTCTGTAGGTTCACTTAGCAAATAAACTAATGTGGTCCCATATTATCGCACAGATAAAGCCCGGCTATGCTAATTACTGTATTTACCAAGTCAACCACATTATTTGAATGAAACGACTATAGCACAACAATCTGGGTAGAGAAAACTAAGGGATCTTAATTATGCATGATTAAATCTGATCACTTTTATTAGAAGATTAGAATAAAATTAAACGTTACACTGAAATGACCTTTGCTTTCGTTTTAATTAACTTTTAGTTTAAACGGTTAAATTTGATTAAGCCTTTTAAAGAAATAAAATTACTTATAAAGAAACTGAAACCAGATTATTTTCCACGTTTAATCGTTTCAAACATGATTGCGTACGCTTTCATTTCATTACTTTTATTTTCTTAACGTCTTAGTTTTATATTTTCCTAATTTACATTTATTTCAACTTTCTTGATTAATGTTTCTCTTTTACATAAATTTACCTGATGGTAGGCGGATATTCAAAAGCTATTTTCTTGTCATTTTAAAAAAAAATATTTATGTGTGAAAATTTTAATGTTTATGAACAAGCATTGCACAGGAATGTAGAAACCAGAAAAGATACATTTAAGGAAAAATTGTGAAACCTTTCTATAGCAGAATACAAATGAAAATAAATAAGTTTGTACATTTGTTCTTTTCAACCGCCATTGTACTAACATTGTTGAAGTGAAGTGAAACGATTTTATGGTTATTAAAACTGTTTTTATTTACATATCAAATCGACTGTTTTGTAGGCATATATATTTTTTACTGGAGCTGCCATTTTCAATTAAGGTAGAAAACTGCTAAAATAACTAAATTCAAAATAATTATCTCACTTACAGCCGATGTCAAATGATTATTTTCTCATTATATATACTCTGGCGAACGTCAACATTGATTCACCATAATTCGGACACTGTCCACGATTAGGTAAATAAAATCGATAACCGAAAAGCAAGCTTTCGATAATCACAATACCTTTTGTTAGTGGCCTGTTTCTGCCTAGAGAGACAATGAATACTTCCTAAAAAGAATGATTATGCTATAAAAAGTTTGTAGTGAATCAAATGGTGACCTAAACACTATTTCTCAAGACACATTTTGATATTTATACTATTCATATTATATATGTGTAAGGTATACATTAAAGTGCTTCTGGGTGGCTAGACATGGTAATAGTTTTTCTGTCGTCATTTGAAACCCGATCACTTTCAACTGTAATGAGCAGTCAGTAATCTTACCTATAGGCCACTGCGACTTCGCGACAGTAAAGAATGATAATAACTCTTCTGTTTTTTTTCGTCCCTTCAGCCATGACCGGGTATTCTACCTCTGAACTCCATACAAATAATTTTCCTGACCTTTTTATTAGCTATAAATATTACTTGTAGGGTTCTGTAAGTATTTTATTCATAAATAACATTTAAACGTCAGTATTATTTCATAATTACGGAAAGAGAAAAAGTTTTTTTTTCCTTAGGGGTGGGGGCTATTCACAAACACTGGCAGGATTATAATAAAACAAAGTACACGCCTTGAACTAACATTCAATCTAGTTTGCGTAACAAAACTGTGGAAAGTCAAATGAGGGTTTAAAGATTCGTTAAAAGTCAATTTCACCCATACATATCCGTGTCGGCGCCGTCGACACACCTTTACAGAAGAGCGCCTCACATACGATAGGAACGACACCCAATCTTCTCCGAAACGACGTAGTAATACCTGGGAGGATGGCCTACAGTTACATTTCAACATTCGTAGTAATTCGAAATAACGCAAAAGCGCTGGATTTATTTGTATCATCATAGTAGCTATAAGGTCGTGTGTCAATAAAAAAAAGAAAGAAAGACACAAAAGTTCGTGTGCAGTTGGTCAAACGTTAAAATAAAGTAATAGTCTAAGGGACCAATAACAATAAATTAAGTTCGAAGACATTCTTGTCTATCACGTCGATATTCATTCATAGTAAAAGCGTCACATACTACAAGAAAGAAAACCAATCTCTCTTTGAAAGGGGGTGATGATGCCTGTGAGGATAACCACCTGTAACTTTTGAAAGTTGTCGTGAATTGAAAATGAGACAAAAGCGTTGGGATTTATCCTAACAGTAACCCTAAGGTTGTGTGGAAATATAAAATCAAGAAAAACGAAAAGGAAGACGTGGCTTAATCGTTAAAAATAAATTTTGTCCCAAAATGTGTCTGCAACATCTTACATGCTGTAAACTCTCCTTCATCTGAAGGAGGTGGTAATGCATGTAACCATTTTGAAATATAGTATTTATTTAAACGAAGGATGCATTTAATTCGCGAACACTTTCAATAGTATATAGTTATGAACAAGTTGATAAAGAAGAATCTGCAACATTTTTCGTATATGATTTACGATAAATATGTAATGAAAAAGACAGAATAGAATGAAAGAAGAAAATAACTAAATAAAAAGTAATTACGAATTTTGTAATGTGAAAAGGACATTTCATCCATCCGAAATTATGTTGTCTACGTATAGTCAGAGATCAAGAAGAAAGTAATTTTTTGTTTTCTTTTTAGAATCGTTCTTGAATGCGAAAGTTTGCAACAGAATATATTTTTATCAGTAAATATGTAAGACAAAGTACGCTAAAAAGTACGATATAAATTTTATTTACTATTTGCTTGCCTCCATGACCGTAAAGTTAGATGTAACGTTTTGATGTAGGGAACACAGTATGCGGACAACAATAAACTGTATCACAGTATAGAAGGATTTCACCTATTCTGATGAAGGACAGAAGATATACTACATTTCGATCCGAGCATAGAAAGCCGAGAAGTGGCATGTCCAGACTTGGTGAGTAGTCTCCAACGTTTTAATCAAATTACCAAAGCAGTTATGGGAATATTTTCTGTTGTGGTTCACGTTTGTAGTTTAACGCTTAACAATCTTCAAATTTGTTGCTCACAGATTTACTATATTTCCGGAATGAAAGATGCTCCTGTTCTAAAAATATCTCGTTAATTTATCATTTCACGTGTCAGTGTAAATACAAATTAAAAAAAAACACGTTTCAATGATTGCTTGAACAAATCAAGTACTATGTTCCATCGCAGGTGTGTATTGATTTACTCCTCTCCAAGAGTTAGGCACAAGGCCAGTTTTTATCTTACTCCCACAAGTAAGATGTGACCCAAGATCGGGTCGGGAAAGTGGGGTTTAAAAATTGCCTGGGCAGCCCCGTCGGCATGCCCTGGCAGTAAGCAATAAACTTACTCCTCCCCAAAGAGGGGAGGCGAAGCTTGGGAGGGTGGACCTCCTAGAACCTGCACAGGACAGACCCATAGACCGGCGTAAATCAAGCCCCGAAGGTCAAAACAATACCAGTCTATGGGGTGCATTATCCATCGGAACAGATACTACACTTTGATCTTAGTCAAAAAGCCATCGCAGGTGTGTAGATGCAGTCATTTTGAATCTAAACAAGATTTTGCATACAAAGTGTAATCAATATTTATGCGGTAAACCTGTTGGCGTTAACCGCTACACGGATGACTTCTTTAAAATATTGATTTATGCTCAATTATTTTTTCCATTTAGGAAGTTGTAGAAACTATATATATTTACGGTGGACCCCCTTATGGAATAGCTATACGTTGTTTACGAGCAAATCTTTTACGGGCATTATAACATTTTAATCTACTGTATATTTTTATTGTGTACTATTGTGGATTTTACTTAAATTATACCCATACTCCCCTGATGAACGTTAGTTGTTGAAATATATTCTTCTGGGACAATTTACCAATATGAATCCTCTGCTGTTACAATTATTTAAATATTTGTATTTCCTTAACCTGTGGGGGCATGAGTAGTGTCAGGGATACGTATAGGACTAGTTATTCTGCTAAGTGGACTTTCAATTTAATCGTATCTCTAGCGTTCACTTACCTTTTCAAATCACCGGGAAAAAGTATGAATACCCTATCACAAGAACACGTAAATAGTAAACAATTACCGGGTTTCTAGCATTGTGTTTAGGCAATAAAATCGCTAAAAGGATTGATAAGCCGTGGTAGATATGTAAACAAAACCTTGGTCACATATTTTCCATGACTGCCGCGTGACTGGTTCGTCTTAATTAAAAGTTTTGGTGTGTTTTTAGGTGAGAAAAAAAGAAGAAATGAAAAATATAATGACTCGAATATATAACATAACTATACATACAATCAAATATATTTTGGTAAGGAATAACATTTATAAACTCCCCGACAATTGACCTGACCAACATTGAGAGACATGGTTAATTAACTAATCATCTGGTAAACACGGATGATGTAGACTTTGTATTCGACCACGCATGGCTTTGATATATATATATATATATATATATATATATATATATATATATATATATATATATATATATATATATATATATATAAAATATGAGACTAAAAATGTACTTCTAGAGAACTGAACCTATAGTGAAATGATTTAAGATCAATATACGATATATATATATATATATATATATATATATATATGAAATTATATTTGTTCAATGTATGTACTTACGTACGACGTCGTTTTGAGCTTTCGGCTCTAATCAGCGCAAAGAAATGACGATCTTAGACGTACACAGAGCGACGAACCCAGTTCACAGAGGCACATTGAATCCGTAAGCGTTCGCTCAATCCTTTAGGATACGGGAGGTTGTCACGTGATAACGGAGAAATTAAGTTAAATTTAACACTGAAAACGGCGAGTGTAAACCTCAAGACATTCGATAGAACGTAATCACAGATATACTAGCATGACTTGTGTCTCGGCGTTGACTGATTTTAAATTATAAATTAAATAAATTGATTCAGAAAAGAAACCAGTTCACTGTAAGAAATGTATGTTATTAAAATAGGAGTTCACATGGACTCGTGTGCTAGCGTTGTTGTGTTTGTTAACACCATCACAATTTACATGTTAAGACGTTTTTTTATAAAATTAATTAAAGTCAAAATAATTTTGTGAATTTAGGTTGTTAAACACCCGAGAATATTTTTCCTGTATATATCTATGTTCCAACAGGTCACTTCCTTTACATAAGTAAAAGATATTCATACAAATCTCTTGGATACACAATGTTTGATGTTTCACCTTCTGGTGTAAATATGTATAGACATTGTGGGGAGCCTATCCATGAACATCCTACATAAAACTGCTTATGGCTAAAGCAATGTGAAGTTAAGTCGAGCCCAACCACTGCCAATGATTGTCTCTGGGACTTGTTAATTGTCATGGTAAAACATAATTTAACTGGGAACTGAAATGTTTTAAATTCAATTGCAAAATCTGACGGAATAATTGGTATTCTCGGAATTTCAGTTTTCCCTTTGTCACACCAGTTAGTATTACAGCTTCTATCACATAAGGTTGCATGCGTTTAACACACGGTCTCGTTTAATTGCATCCCATTGGAGCATCAAGATTCCGGAGTAACATAATTAGGCATCCAGCTTAAAGCTTTAATGTGTGTCTATGTATACAAGGCAATTCTAATGAATTAAAAAATTCTGTATTGTATCGTACAGCATGATCGTCATCGAGAGTAAAATCTAGAGAAGTTAAAGTTTGTTCCTCACCTGGAATTTCATCAAGCAGTTGTTGATTGATTACATGTACCATTTTTAGGATCAAGAATTTCTCCGTTAGCCATTCAAGCTGAACATAGTTTTCAGCTATATTTGGGTAAACCTAAAACGATTAACACTAGAATTCTTAAACTCCCGGCAAATTAGGACATTTTTGAAGCGAATAAACACTTATATAATAGAGCACTAGATAGTAGTGGCTACACTGAAAAACACAAGTATACCGAGAAGAAAAACAAAAATAAATCCAGGAATAGAGGCCGGAAAACAATATGGTTCAAACCGGCTTACTGTCAACTATCGAACATCAAAATCGGTAAAGCGTTCTTGAACCTAATAGGCAAGCATTTTAACGCGAACAATCCACTAAGTAAAAATTCAATAGAAAAAATAATAAAATTATTTATTCTTGTACCAAGAACATGGACTAGTTAGTACATATAATCAGAAAATATTAAGTAATTCTTATAACATTAAGGCAAAAGTAAATAAGTGTAATTGTCAGGTGAAGAACGAATGCCCACTAGACGGTGATTGCAAAGTAGAGTTCGTGGTATATAAGGCCACGATATGCCCGGAAGATAGCAACAGAGACAAAGAAAGTCTACATCGGCATATCTGCAGGAAACTGGAAACAGCGTTTCTATGATCACAGGCACTCATTCGTAAATCCAGAACTTAAGAACAAAATGGAGTTAGCGAAACAATGGTGGCTACTGAAAAATGAAAACCGAACACCAGTAGTTTCTTGGTAAATCTTGTGCTATTCTAGCATTCCGAATGGATTTAGGCAAAAATGCAATTTGTGTTTGGAGGAAAAAATAAGAATCCTGAAATACGAACACGGTAATCTCTTAAACAGAAGAGATGAACTAATGGCGAAGTGCAGACATGAATGTAAATTTGAAATAACCAGTAACTCATAATCCGAGATCCATTGAGATCCGTAGCGATGGATATACTGAATTAGGTCTGCCGTACTTGTTCTCATCCGTTATCTTTTATCCTTTAATCCCCTTCAGGATCTTTTATTTCTTTATCTATTTATCTCTTTATTTCATCATGACTAAAATACAATTACTATTATAATTATTAGGATCTCCATTATTATATATTTATATTTTTATATCTAATTATAATATTCTCAATATTTTCTTCAATTTTACTATCATTATTATTATTATTATTATTATTATTATTATTATTATTATTATTATTATTATTATTATTCCAATTGGTAGGATTATTAGAATTGCTATATTGTTGTATCGGGGTAACTATTTTCATACTATTTTTGAATATCCCCCAGGATTATCTATCTCGCTATGGCCATTTGTGCCAGCTTGGCTATTTCTGCCACAGTTGTCATTGGGGTTACAATTGCGGCAGTGACAGTTATTATTGCTATTATTATTGTAAGTGTTGCTGTCACTGGTAGCATGGTTACCGTTGTCAATATTGGCGGGACTTTTGGTGTCTTCATTAGAGTGATCGGTGATAGCGTGATAATAAGATTATAGTTATTGGTGGTATTGTGACTGCTATCATTGGGTTTTGGATAATTGCAAGTGTCTTGATGATATGATATGATATGATTGTTCCGCCATTAGATTTAGTTGCTGTAGTGAATCCTAGGATTGTTTGGTGGTTTTCCAAGTGATATGATCATGATTCAATTAGAATTATCTACAATTGTAATTATTTTCTATGGGGCTGATATTCCGGCTATCGTATTGCTCCATAATAACGCAGAACTAATTAATATTTGACGTAGAAATGTGTAGAGGTGTGGGTGGATGTACGGGTAAATATAGTTATTCACTTGGGGACTGGTATTTAATCTTAACGTCACGACTGACATTATTATTATTATTGCGTCTATTTCTGATAATTGTTTAAACATGAATAATTGATATATATATATATATATATATATATATATATATATATATATATATATATATATATATATATATATATATATATACATATATATTCTGACATGGTACAAAGATAATATTAAAAAGGATGTATTAATTTAATTATTGAACAATATATGTAATGTATATTAATGTAGCAAATGAAGGTGGTAAATAATTAGTTTTTTAGTCATCTAAATTCTATTTTCGAAAAGTAAGGTGTGTATATCGTATGTAACGTGAAAATGAAACATATTCTGCTGTGTTGGTAGATATATACTAATTTAGTCAAGTATGAATCTTAAAAAAAAACAATATAATTTTGTATTGGCCTCGTCTTTGATTTTTATTAAGAAAAGTGTACAATGACAAATCCTATTGTCGCTCAATGGTTCTAATACATATCGTTTGAATGTATTAATTAATATATTAATTGATGTATTAATTAATCTATTAATTAACAACTACGAATTTAGTGTATGTTAATAGAAAATTGTATTCATAGGATATTATGTGTACGGAATATGCAATTGGCAATTATTTCAAAACACCGAAAATACTTACGCACGTGTGCTTACGGTTGAAAGAATGATGGACTGTGGAAAGTGGGAATGTTTTATTTTTAATTCAAGCGAATACAGGAATATATATGAAAACGAAGACGTAACACGTAGAACATTAAATCTGTTAATCTTATATTATTATGTGAGATTGTGAATATAAAAAAAGAAAACTAGTATTATATCGTATAGAAATTAAGTAAAATTATGAAATGAATTTAAAATGGGTACAGTTTAACGAGGAAGCTATTTTAAGAACAGTGTACAATCATAAATTATGATGTCGTCCTGGTACATACGGTGTGAAGGCCTCACATTATAGATGGAATGTTGTGGTTTGTACTAATTGTTTGATTGAAGTTAGTTCACAATTACGAAAGTAATGTCTGTCAGTGTAAAGATAAAGCATTAGAATAAGTATTTGGACACAGTAAATAATCATTATTCCAAAGTAATATTTTTAGAACGTGTAAAAAAAATAAGATGTATTTCTTATTGTCACCATTTTGTCAGAATAAATTATGCTTGTCTGTGTGTCCGTTTTAAAAATATTGTTTGTATTGTAGTGCAGTAATGAAATGGAGCAAGAAAGAAAGAATACTATTCTGTTATTCTGTACCTTACCGGTGATGTGCAAATAAATCACACGGTTTTGTGGAGGGACAGATTAGTAGACAAATTAGAGCGGGTAAAAGGGCAAGCTTTGTAAGTTATTTTTGTGTGAGTAAGTTTCCACGGAGTAAATGTAAAAATAAGAAAATGGATTTGTAATATCTTTATATCTTGTAAGAATACAGGGGGAACCGGCTAGATTGTCGAGCAGATTAGTTTAGTCTGTGATACATGTGGTTATTTTCTTACTTTCGTCTAAGTTACAGGGAAAAACAGTCTACTTTATATATATATATATATATATATATATATATATATATATATATATATATATATATATATATGTATATATATATATTCAGAATTGTTGGGTGTTTTTTTTCTTGGTAGGTACATACGGAGATAAGTTCTGAAAAGAGTTGTTATTTGTCCAGCTTTAATATTACATTGTGTGATTAAAATTAAATATTGATTTTACACAGCTGTAAATAACTTTAATACTTTTGAGTATGCTCTTTATTGAAAATATGATTTGTAAATAATTTAAATCTTTAAACATATATATATATATATATATATATATATATATATATATAAGGATGAAAAGGAATTAGTAAAGCGACGGAGACAGATATTTTTTCAATTCAGTTGCTCAATGCATATATATATATATATATATATATATATATATATATATATATATATATATATATATATATATATATATATATGGTACGTCAATGAAAATTAGTAAGACCTGCAAATGGAAGCAAATCGGTGTTTTCAGTTGTTCAAAACAAGGAGTAGTTTAGTTAATAAAAACATTTATTTTTCATCTCTTTCTTTCCTTAAACCAGGCTTTTCAAAGATTAAAATCTTATCATCAGAGGAAAAATTATGATTGATAAGTTGACAGGGTAGGACTGTCAAAGTTCCAAATTTGAAAAAGTTTTCTTTTAAAATTTAAAATTAAAAATTAAAGAAATTCAAAAAACTTCTTTAAAAAATATATATATATATTCCGCAAAAAAGCAATTTATTTAATTAATTTGTCCCTTTAGCTGAGCAGATTAAGGAAAAATCGTTCATTTTGGTAAGCAAGCATGAAACTTGGCACGATTGCTCACAATGGTCTACTCTTCCGATAAACTTTTGGGCCACTCAAAAAATCCAAGATGGCCGCCATTTTCAAGATGGCCGCCATTCTGAAATCCAATATTGCTAGTTTACAAAGTATCTAACCGATTTTCACAATTTTTGAGTCAAATTATATGTTTTAGGGGATGCGAAAGCAGTAAATGACACAAAGATAACCGATAAATGAGTCCTACAATCCACAAAGGTACATATATGAGATGAATTTAAGCAAATATTGTCAATTTTTGCCTTTTATTGCCATTAAACCGAATCATTGACTTGATATTCAATTCCCCAAGTGAGCTGAATGTATTAGTTATAAAAATTAATCATTTCAGCTCATTCTTATAATATGTCATATGTAAGAGAGTGATTGTCATGACACAACCAGGGCATAACGGTGACATCACTGCTGTGAAACTCAGCATGGGGTCCAGTATCAACTGATTACGGACACACTGTTCATGTTTCAGTGTCCCAAATGCTGTCTAATAAGCCCCATGGACAAAATAATGTTCAGTCTGTTAGATAGCCGCACCTGAATTGACAGGATATGCCAGCGCGGGAGAGCCGAGCCAAAGGTAACGGGGCTATAGTTACCTGGATGGTGTACAGATCGCACGGGACTTAAATGATACTGGATGAACGATCGGGCTAGGTGTAGGGAACCTACCTTTCTGAACCTAGTTGTATCCCATATCTGAATGTGTCAAAATATATTCGGTAACTGTGGTTATAGGTGGTAAAAGGATAAACCCTCGGCCTGAAGCCTATAACATTTACAGAATGTCTATTGAGAAGACGTCAAATGTGAAAACTGATTGGAGCAAATGCTGCCTATGTCAGACAGATAAAACCGGAGAGGATCTCAGTAGTCCCATTCCAGGTCGCAGTAAATCAGATGGATATTCAATGCTGGCTACAAATATTCCTCTTTTTCAAGAACTCTGTCAGATGCCCATGATTATTAATCCTGCTAGGCTCGATGAAGGTGATGGTATTGAAGATACATTGCGGCAAAACAATGCTCAGTACCATCAGAGTTGCCGTTCTTTGTTCAAAAATACCAAACTTGATCGGGCCAGGAAAAGGGCATCTGACGCTCAGGAACATACTGACAAGAGTTGTTCAAAGACTCGAAGAGTGAGTTTAAAGCCAGAACAATGTTTCATCTGCGACAAAGAATTTCTAGATGATGGACAAAGACGTGAAGTCATGACAATGGGGCTCAGCAGTAAGCTCAATGAATGTGCCACAACTCTAGGTGAATGTAAAATTCTTGCCCGATTGAGTGCTGGTGATGCCATTGCACAAGAGTTGAAGTATCATAAAGATTGTTTAACAACTCTTTACAACAGGGAAAGATGTCACCTTGCTGCTCTACAAAAACAGGAAAATGAAGATTCTCAGAAAAAAGGAATCCATCTATTGGTATATTCAGAGCTTCTTGCTTATATAGTTGAAACTAATACGAACAGTGATGCACCAGTTGTGTTTAAACTTGCAGATCTCATCACACTGTATAAGCAACGACTTGAACAGTTGGAACTGCATGAACTTGCCTCATATGTTCACTCAACAAGACTGAAAGAGAAGCTTTTGTCAGATATACCAGCACTTGAAGCTCACAAGAGTGGGAGAGATGTTATCTTGTCCTTTACAGAGGATACAGGGTCAATCTTGTCAAAAGCTTCGGAATTTTCTGATGCTGTTATACTCAATAAAGCTGCTAGTATTTTGCGAAGACACATGCTTGCTCATGAATGGAAATTTAATGGTAGATTCCGTGCAGACTCAGTGGGAAATTCTATTCCTCAATCACTACAACAATTTGTTTGTATGGTGGAGCACGGCGTCGATATCAAGTCGCAACTGGAATTAGGTTCATCAAAGACAGACTTGGCTGTAGCTCAGCTCCTGCAGTACAACTGCTACAGTCACAAAAGCAATTCATCCACATTCAGACATTCACACAATCGTGAGACTCCCTTTCCCATCTTTATGGGCCTATCTTTGTATGGGAAAACACGAAAACGAGGACTTGTGGAACTGTTACATGACCATGGACTAAGCATTTCATATTACAGGGTGCTTGAAATATCTGCTCAATTGGGTGATGCCGTTGTTGACAGGTACACTGAAGAGGGTGTTGTGTGCCCTACAGACTTAGGAAAGGTCTTTTCACCACATCAGCTATGGACAATATAGATCACAATCCGACAGTGATGGTGAACTGCGTGAGCCACTTATGATCAAAAATCATAGTATAAAACGGGTGCCTGAACTTCCAGAATCTTTCACAAACATTCATCCTGCATATCTAAAGAACAAGACTCCGTCGCCTCCAGAGTTCGAATATCCAACAAGTGTCGATATTGACTTTCCCAGGCTTTTGTTAGCAAATGAATTTCAGTGGCTAGAAAAGGTTCATCTGACACAAAGCATTGATGATGACGTTAACATAACCTGGTCGACACACCATGCTTCTGAGAAGAGAAGTTTAGATTTCAAAGTGAGCATTACATCAATTCTACCTCTCCTCCGAGAACAAGCCCACTCAGTTGCCACAATACGACATGTTATGGAGAGGATTAGAGAGACAATAGCGTTCCTCAACCCAGGGCAAATTCCAGTCATAACTGCTGATCAGCCACTTTATGCATTGACCAAGCAAATACAATGGCACTGGCCTCAGCAATATGGTGAAAATAAGTTCGTCATCATGTTTGGCGGCTTGCATGTTGAAATGGCTGCACTGAAGTCAATTGGGTCGCTTCTAAAAGCAAGTGGTTGGATAGAAGCCATTGTAGAAGCAGATATAGCTTCGTCTGGTATTGCAGAATCTTTCATCACTGCTTCAAGTGTTACTAGGACACGATACGCTCACCAGATTACTGCATGTAGTCTCTACACACTGATGAAAAAAGCATACGAGTATTACATTGCAGATACTTCTTTCGAGCAAGATGCGTCAGTTATCTTAAGCTTTGATGAGTGGTGTGAGAAGCGAAAAGCAGAGAGCCCGCAATTCAGTTACTGGTATCTAGTGCTTTCAATGGAACTGATCATACTATCTCTGATACGTTCTTTCAGGGAAGCTGACTTCAGACTTTATGTCGAAACACTGATGGAGCTGATACCATACTTCTTTGCCAACAATAACTACAACTATGCAAGATGGCTATCAGTTCATCTGAAGGGCATGCTGTGCTTAGAGCAGACCCATCCTGATACGCATTTGCAATTCAAAAATGGCAAATTTGTTGTCTTCAAGTCATTGTGACCATTTTCTTCTATGGCCATTGATCAAGCACATGAACAGGAAAATGCAATCATCAAAGGAGAGGGTGGGGTCGTAGGTGTGACAGAGGATCTTTCAGCACTACGAAGATGGATGGTAGCAGGGCCAGAAGTGAGTCGTCTTACTGAAGAATATGAAGCACTGTCATCGAACAAGGATGTTACTGAAAACATGAAACACAGAGAACAAACAAGTCAATCCCAGAAAGCTTTCTATGGCAAAGTAACAAAGCTCACGGCTGTCATCAATGAAATGGGCAATCCATTTCAAGAAGAATCATCCGATCTACTCACTCTGGATACAAAGATTATAGCATCGGAAACCGCAGCTGAAGCTGTTCGCATGCACTATGGGAATGGCAGGACTCGCTTTAAAGAGTTCATGAAGACCTTAGAGGGAGAAAACCGGGCTGCTTTCTATTCCAAAATCAAAAGGAACAACATTGACTTATTTGACCAGACACAAGAAGCAGCAGTGACTGATGCCAAACATAAAAGTTTGAAAGATGACTGTCGCCTATTCTCTAAACTATTCATATCTTGCAAATCCAGGGAGTGTGACCTGATGGAATTCTTTAAACATGAGAACCAGTCCTTTCCTGCATCGTTGAGTGTAAATGGAAACCTCTACAGTGGTACAAAGTCTCAACTTGCATTGCTTCTTTAGTCCAAAGTTACATGTCCAGATTCAGTTCCACATGTGTCAGTCATCATCATCGATGGTTCAGCATTGGTAAACACAATACCACCCTGCAAATCAAAAACCTTCGAAGAGTATGCACAACTTGATTTTTTTCCAAAGGTACTGAAATTCAGTTCAGCATACGAGAGGACTGACATTGTTTTTGATGTTTACTTACCAACAAGTTTGAAAGCTGAAACACGGACAAAACGTGGACAAGGTGCAAAGCGTCGGGTAACCCACAACGGCAAGCTCCCTCCCAACTGGCGAAATTTCTTGAGGGATGATGACAATAAAACAGCTCTCTTCAAGTTTCTGGCTGATAGAATCACTTCACTAGCACAGGATCATGAAAATCTCGTGGTAATCACCAGAGTTGCAGATGTTGTTAGCAATCAGAATATCAGTTTTGAAGGACTAGCACCTTGCAACCATGAGGAATCAGACACAAGGATGTTTGTACACGCAAAACATGCAGTTAATCATGGTTACAAAACAGTACTGCTGAAAGCTAATGACACAGATGTCCTTGTCATTGCCATCACTGTATTTCCAGTCTTGAAAGAGTTTGGCCTGGAGGCAATGTTCATTGAATTTGGTCAAGGAAATGACACAAGGTTTATTCCAGTACATGAAGTCATCAGCGTACTTGGCCCTGAAAAAGTTTAAGGCTTGTCCTTTTTCCATGCCTTTACTGGTTGTGACAATGTGTCAGCCTTTCGATATAAAGCTAAAAAGACAGCATTTCAGACATGGAATGTTTTACCTGACGTGACGGACGTATTTGTCAAGCTGAGCAGTCATCCACCAGTCATAACAAGTGAGGACCAAGCAGTTATTGACCAGTTTGTCATCACAATGTATGACAGATCTACCTCCCTCACAGAAATAGATGCTGTAAGATTGGACATGTTTGCTCGTAAACAAGGACCCTATGACTCCATACCTCCAACTAAAGCAGCTTTAACTGAACACACAAAGCGTGCAACATATCAAGCAGGGTGCATTTGGAGTCAAGCAACATGCTGTCACATGGAAATTGATAGTCCTGGCGAGTGGGGGTGGAAGAAGCACGGCAATACATGGAAGATATTTTGGACAACACTTCCGCCAGTTGCAGAAAGCTGCAAGGAACTAACAAAATGCGGATGCAAGACACAATGCTTTGGAAGATGCAAATGCTATAAATTCGGCCTTCCATGTACAAATTTATGCAGCTGCAATTGCAAGTGTTGAACGTGTGAATCCTGATGAAAACACAAGAACAAGAAGAGAAAAATGCGGGATAAACTGACATAAGTGTGTAAAATATAGCCTTTATTACACTCAAATGGTGTTAAATCTTTATCTTGTCGTCAGAAATGGCTTCGTTGACATCAGAAACATATAAATTAATATATAATATGTGGAAATCGGTCAAAAATGAAGCATTTAGTTCACAAAATGATAAATTTTACCATCCGTGGCGGCCATCTTGAAAAATGGCGGCCATCTTGGAGTTTTTGAGTGGCCCGTAAGTTTTTCGGAAGAGTAGACTATTGTGAGCAATCGTGCCAAGTTTCATGCTTGCTTACCAAAATGCACGATTCTTCATCATTTTTGACTTAAGCTGCTCAGCTACTTAAGCCAGGCTTTTCAAATATCAAAATCTTACTATCAGAGGCGATTGCTGGGATATATTAGTTGTCGAAAAGCTAAGATTTAAAATCTGAAAAAGTAAAACAAAGATAGTGGTGGAAAAACAAGGCAAAAAGCTGCCCAAATGCAAGCAAGTGTCCGATTGTAAAAGAATCCGGTGTCAAAAAGTCTATCTATCTATCTGCTCTATCCGGTATATTGAGCTGTATACTTTTGACAGTAGGTTTTACCTTTCCCAAAAGTTCGCTTTTAGTTCTCTACTTTATATATATATATATATATATATATATATATATATATATATATATATATATATATATATATATATATATATATATATATATATATAGAGGCAAACATATATATATCAAACCATAACATGTGTTTTTACAATAAACAATTTTTTTTAAATCTAAGCTTTCGAAAATTGTTTTTTTCCGTTACCTTTGCTATCGTCGGATTCTACGTGAACTTCTTTGTGTCAGAAAGAACAATCCGGTATGTGTTAATTTATTTATTAAAAAAGCACATTGTTATGGTTTTCTAAAAAAAATAATACTGTTATGAAACAATGTTTTTAAAAATGCTACGCCTTTACTGATTCAACCTAGCGAAGCCTCGCGAACAGACACACTGCTTTGACAAGGAAAATTTTAATTTTCGAAAGCTTCGATTGAAATAAATGTTATTTATTAAAAAAAACACATTGGTATGTTTGTTTTTTAAAATAATACTTTTACGAAACAATGTTTTAAAAGATATGTCTACACTTTTACTAATATATATATATATATATATGTGTGTGTGTGTGTGTGTGTGAGTGTGTGTGTGTCAAAATCATAGGTTTAATGCATGTTCCTTTATTAGTTGAACAATGTTGATGCCGACTGATTATCGCTCCAGCTCGGCGTTATATGTTTAAAGCTCTCACATATTTATGTTATTGTTCACTGGGGCTGCGTGGGCTAGAGCGTCGGAATTTGAGTTCCGGGGTTTCGAATCCTGCAACCAGATTGAATAATTATCTCTACACTGATAATCCCGGAAGTATTAACCCTATACGTATGTAAATAAACAGATATTTACAATTATTTGTCGCTCCTAATTTTTGGCTGGAAACTCTGTCGTAGAGATCATTGTTTTAATGCAGGCATGAACACGTAATTAGTAGAACAATGTTGATGTCAACTGCTTCTGGCGCCAGATCAGCCTTAGAGGTTTAAAACACTTACCGATTTATGTGCGTCAGAATTTGAGTAAAAACTAGACTTGTATTCCGGGGTTTCAAATCTTGCGACTGGATTGAAAAATTATCTCTACACGGATGATTCCGGAAGGATGAAACGTATACGTATGTAGATAAACAAATATTTATAATTACATATATATATATATGTGTGTGTGTGTGTGTGTGTGTGTGCGTGTGTGTATTAGTATTTTATGCATATACACATATATTATAAAATTATATATTACGTATAACTATATTTTGTATTTACTTTAACAGTTCTAAATTCGTTAGTTTGACTTAATATAAGTGTAAAAAGTCTAATTGCGTCCCAGTATCATAAACCTATCCTGGGAATATAAATATTAGAATATTTCGGAATTTTTTAGATGAGGATTAGTAATTTGTATCATCTTAATTATACGGACTGCTGTTCTCATCTTGGGTGTTTTTTTTCTTTCTCAACGATTAAACCTCTGACCTTCTTCAAGTGCGGCTTGTCGCACTCGGGAATCTTTATGTCAAACTCGGGAATCTGAACACAATTTCGAACTGAACCCTCTATTTTTTTCATTTCGACATACAGATTTCCGAGTTCGACAAGATGCCTCTGAAAAAGGCCGGCGGTTACATTGGCTGAAACGTTGTGCGAATAGCATGCAATATAAGAAGAGCAGTCTGAATAATAAAAATAATACGAATATTAAAATGTTTCGATATTTTGAAAGATAATTTACATTAAAAACGTGTGAAAGTGACAATAACTTAATATTTTTATGAATTTAAATATTTTATAAGATTTTGAGGAAATTAATGTTTTGTGTAGTTGATCTCGTATAATAATAAATATGTTGCGATAATAATAAGAGTGTTCGTTGATGTGCGGGGGAACTAGGGTTAAATATTCGGTCGACTCATACCAAAGATTAAAAACAAATGGTATTGGATGCCACTTTGCTCAGCATTATAAGGTGATGGTCAAGGGTAAGTGGATTATTCTTGGGAAAACAATGAGCGCTCTCCCCATCATCTTAGTGAAATATCTAATGAAAAGGGAGCTTTCAGGTTGCCCTGGACTACGGTCGACCACTTTACTTATACACCCGGGCAACACCGGGTCTATCTTCTAGTTAGCTATACAATAAGGGTGAGTTTGCTTGGAAGTATTTAATGACTAAAAAGTGAAATTTCTCAAAGTTCAGCTGGTTGATTCAATTGAAGAATGTCACACTAGATATCGCATCTGTAAAATACCACGACCTTTTTGAAGGAACGAACATAACACGGTCGACGCAATACGTACAATTCTTGCACTTTTTCTTCTCTTTTTGTTTTCTTTTTTCTTCAGTTTTCGATTTTTTTTCTCTTCATTTTCTTATCGGTTTTGTTTTGCAATTTTTGAAGAGGTTTCGGCGTTAGATTTTTGTCCTTCTTTTATGCTTTGTTTATGTTCTGTCTTTAGTTGTGTTGTCTTCATCCTTTCTCTCTTTTGTCGACTTAAACACAGCGACAATTCCAATCATTTGATGATCGGACGAAGGCGATCGATATCCTGAAATAGTCGTCAGTTCAATCCGCATTAGACGATATCTTATTTCCCTTTTCCCACCTATTTACAAATATTTTTATCGAAAAAGAAACTTGAAAGAATAAATGTTTAATTTGAATATCCTGGACATGCATCAGCATCAGCAGAGAGCCGCAAACGTGTTTCAACCGATTACCGTAGAGACGAGTGAAGTAATAGACTCCGCCACACGCGACTTGCTCAGCAGCCTTGGTCTGTTAATGACGGGCCACACTGGGAACAATTGTGAATTGACTTGGGTTTACGAGCGCCTTTCCATCGCCATTATTCGTAGAAACGCGTTGAGCCTGCCCTCGGCCTGCCAAACCAGCCGGACATTCCATGAAACTTCCTGATGCGTGCTTGTTTGTTTAGAAAAGGGACATTTATTATTTTATTATATGCCTCCCCATTCTCCTTCTTTATTTGACTATTATTGTTTGTATTTCACAATTTTTTTTTTTTTGGGGGGGGGGGTTAATGAATGAAAACAATATTTTAAAATTTGAATACTATTATAGCTATGCCATTGGTTAGTGAGTGGCATTTTAAAAAGAAAGTCCTCTGACATACTTGGGTCATTCTACCGCGTTAGAAAGCGCCGAACGCCTGATGCAATTCTCTACTTCTATAAGGTCATGCAATGGACTATTGCTGCCACATCTCTAGAGGTTCCGTCCAGAATATAAAATCGACTCCTCAGCCTAATGGTGGATGATCGCTTCTTTTATTTTTCCCCATTCCCCATTCATTTCGTATGAATCATATGATTCTAATGTTAGCATTCGTTTCCCCGATATTTTACTAGTTAGAATTCTTTTTAGAAAGACATCGGATATTTACGGGAAGGACCACGTAGAGGTTGACAAAATGTCTAAGTGAAAGTGGTATTGTGGAACTGATTGGATTCAAACTTGGATCACTCAGGGCGTCATTCCGTGTCGTTATCCACTTAACCATCTTCACCTCCCCATTTTCCCCATAGAAAATGCGTTGTTCGTCTTTCTCTGCTTTATCGTTAGTTCCATGGAAGACTGAGTTCCAATTTCTGGTTTCCACTTGCAAGACATTCACAGCAAGAACTTTTCTACTTTCTATCGCAACTGAAAAAATACTTTTATTTCGTCCGTGTTCCTATCGCCAGGCGGAATTTCCATGAATAGTTCTTTTCCAAGAACTTGCATCCCGTGGAACACATTACCATATAGCTACTTCCCTGTAGACTACAACATAGTCGTCTTCAAATTCAATGTAAACACGTGTCATGAACCGTCTCTATAAGTAATCACACTTTATATACTGCATAAATCCTTTTAAATACTTTCATAAAATGATTGATCATAGAACAGGCAATTCATCATTCAGATTAACCCTTATCCTCGAGTGTCTTTTAGCCTTGATACATGGTGACTCATGAGTAAGTAAATAAATAAATAAATAAAATCATTTCATTTCGTTCAATTTGTCCGATACATAGACACGCTTAAAATAGATATTAAGTTTCGGCATTAAGTGTGAAAAAAGAAAGCAGCCAACCCAAACGGAATTCTTTAAATATGGTATTGAAACTACGCGTCAAAGTACATTTTATCTGTATGTTCAGCATCTGTTCTTGCTACAACAGAACTGATACTTATTTTGATTTGTTTTAATTCGTTTTGTCATATTCATATTCTTTTTACAACCGTTAAATGTATACACTGATATTAGTCTTTCGTGATATTTATTGATTGCATTGCGACTCACCTTAGACGACCAACTACGGATTTTCCTGTCTAAAGTGTAATGCACGGGAAATAGTAAATTAACGGTTTAAATCCATGAGTAAAAGAGCGGAAGAGGAAGTCAGGTGATTGCATATACATGGTGGGACTGTTTTAAAATAGGTCTTTAAGAAGTAAGTTAAAGAAAGCATCATTAGGCAGCGAACGAAGATAGCTGTAACAAAATTTAGGTGATAAAAGACTTCCGAACAGTGAAGCCAGCTTTTCCTCGTTATTCCGAGTAAAATAAAATGCAATGAACTACGTATATGTTTGGTCCAAATGGCTTTGTTGACTAGGACAAAATAAATAGGGTTCCCTCCTGTCAAGGATTATCCACCGAAGAGTATCTAGACCAGCATAAAAATAAAACAGAACAAAAAAGAAAAAAAACATCGTCTCTTAATATCTTCACCAGAGAACTCGAAACCTTTGTAAAACATTTGCATCAAAATCTTTAATCAGAAGTTTAATAAATATTTACTTATTTTTGTATTTAAATATTCATATATACAATTATATATTTAAAAGTAGTAGTGTGTGTACATAAATAACTGAAAATATTCTTAATGTTATTTTCTTAATTCATTGATATTCATAATATAACTGAAAACAAAAAAAGAAACATTGGTGCATTGTACGTTTCTAAAAATAATTATTATTTTCATAAATTTATTACACTAGCGTAGCCAGAGTGCGGTGCACCCGACCGGACCTTTAATTTGCTTGCCAACCCAACCTACAAAAATAAGAAATTCACAAAGACTAACAGTAAGTTTACATTAAGAGTGGCGCTGACATTATGACGTCACTAATTATAATTGCCCATTTATAAGAACATTTTAAAAGTAGATCACAAGTTTGTCAAGATTTAAGTAGTTGTATTTAACATAGATCTATACATCAAATACTGACTGACACCCATGTTTTATGTGTGAATATGCATTTATTATTTTGCTACATGTGCTGTAGTGTTGACAATTTGGTCATTATTAAAAACAGTTATATTGAGAAAAATATTTATTATATGAAATAAAGAAATAAAGACGCTTTTCCTTCTACGTTTGACGATTATAGAAATCACACCAAAAACATAACATGTCCTATGACCATCACCAACAATTCCAAATGCGTGTTTCACGAACAATAATTACCTTTCAAATTCTAACAAAAATATTACGATTAATCCGAGATTTCTACTTCTCCAATATACGTATTCCCACAAAGAAAGTAGTAGAGATTCACCCATGAACAAACCCTACCTAACCCTAAACTAAGTGTTAGATTTCAAAGTCAGTTTACTTCGATTCATATTGTGTATAAGCACTGGAACTTCATTCGGCTTTCTGCAGATCGCAACTGCTTACATCACGAATGGAAATTTCTGGATACCTATTCTTAAAAAGCACACCGAAAAAAACAACTTACCCCTACTCCCAATCAACACACACAAAAACACATTTTTGTGGCCAGAAAGCAAATGCATGCTAAAACATTAAATATTCTGTCAGCGCTGTATTGTATTATAGGAAGGAAATATGCCCCCTCCTCCCCACAAAAGAAAATAATACAAAAATATAAGCTTAGTTTACTCACACCTACCTTTATCTAGCACAAGATTTGATGTTCCAAAAATAATTTTAAAAAGATAGGTTCCACGTCTCAATATTACCGCAGAATGGTCCGGAAGTGTGTGCTGAATTTACTTTAAATTTATATAGGAAAGAGATTCCCTCACTCTAAAAACTAAAATACTTTTTTAAATTCCTCCTCAGCGAATATTTTTCAGAAAAAAAGTAGAATCTGTTTTTTTTTTAAATTTTGAGTAAACTACACCGGATGTTATATTAAAAAAATACCAAACAATCAAACGCAAATAGGTCAACAATGAACATCTTTTATTTTTGCGAATTTGTTATTTTCTTTCTGATTAGAGTTTGTTTTTTGACCACACGGAATATAGGGTTACTGGTATGTCCAGGCTGAGGGCAACAAAGTCGCAACATTTTTGTTAGACCATTTATTATTACCGCCAACAAAACAAAAAAGGGGTGAAAAAGTAGGAAACAAATAAACGTTACCAAAGGCAAGATAACTAACTCTTCTACCTACCTGAATATGTTTATACCTGGATAAGCGTTTCTGACTTAAATCTAAAAGTAGTGTCGAACACGTCACATTAAAATGAAAAGAAAAAAAGAAAATGGCTGCAGAGGTGACCACGAGACACCTTGATAATTGCCTCTAAATCGGAAATTAAACAAAAATACAGCTAATAACTGCCACTAATCGGGCGCAAATTATTTTAATCAACTGAATTGTATATGTTTTTGGCTGTATTTTTGTTTAATGTCCGATTTTTTTAGCGATTAGCGAGGCGTTATGTGGTCGCCTGTGCATCCATTTTTCTTTTGTTCATTCGAACTTGAAATCTTTGACACCACTTTTTGATTAAATTCAAAAAACGCTTAAAAATAAGTTACAACACAAAAATCTTATGCAGATAGGTAGAATTGTAACTTATATTGCCTTTGGTAATATTTATTTGTTCCCTATTTGTTTTTGTTTCCATCCTTTTTGGTTTTGATGACTCTTATAATAAATGCTCGCTTTTTACATATTAATTTGTGACATATTTGCGTTAAAATTATTAGTATTTAATAGAATTTAATAGAATTTATGAGACTTATTTCTGGCGTGGGCATTTTTTAACAACAATCTAAATCCTATTTTAATTACAGATAGAACATATAGTGTTTTTTTCTGATTTTTTTTCAGAAGTGATAATCTATTTATTTACTTAAAGTTAAATTGTTCTTTTATCTCCCCCAGGAAACGCCGAGACATGATTTTTGCTAGTATTAATATAAAATATTGTTCATCTGACAGATACAATTATGTCAGCCGGTTTTAAATAATTTTTTAAATAACATTTTAGCATAAAATGAATGAAACATTAAACTTTGCTTTTTACTAGCCAATATTCATGTGTTACTGTTGTACAATGTCAGTTGCAAAATACTAACATACTCCCTACAATTTATTTAAACATATACTTATTCTGGATAGAGAGATTGTATGAGCGAATAGATTTCTTGTTTACGCCCTAACAAGCGACCCACTCTTACAAACTTAATAAACAGCAGCAATTTTGTAAGAGTACTGTGGATTCAATATTACATTAAGCGACAAAATAAATTGATAAAAAAACAGTGATCTGTTACGAAAAGAAGACAGATATATTTTTAGCAATCGGCCGCTTACGAACTTAAGAGGTAGAGATGTTTTAAGAGGCTCTGTGATTCGTTATTACATTAAAACGTTAAGCTAGCGATAAAAAATAATGCAAAATAGAGATTACAAGAAAAGTAACTATGTTTCTTTTCCCCATATTTATTTGATGCTGCTATATATTTAGTTGGATACGTATACGATCCCAACCAAGTATGAGATATTTCCTTTTTCTTTACTTCAAAATCATATTAAAAAATGAGACAACTATTATATTTCCAGCAATCCACTGCTTACTCACTTAATAACAAAAGCCTCGTCATTCTTATGATACCCAACAAGTGGTTTATTACAAATTAAAAAAAAACACTGACATTTACGAGAAAGTAACTGCATTTTTATTTAATAAAACAAACAAACAAAACAAATATAACATTTCCAGTAATGTTGTAAGCGGACTTTGGATTCAAAGGAGATTTTGAAGTTTCATTTAATTTCATGTTTTAGTGCTATAATGCATAGTTTGTGAAATCAGTTTTTAGTTCATTATATCTTATTATTTCCCTATCCTATTTACCAACCATCCTCCACTGTATAAGTAAAAAGCAATGTTTACACACACACACACCCACACACATACATACACACACACACACACACACACATATATATATATATATATATATATATATATATATATGTGTGTGTGTGTGTGTGTGTGTGTAGCAAAATAACCTGTCTGAGAAATATGTCCTACGGAAATCTGCAGCAACTAGTAGGGGATTTGGATCGTAATTTCGAGAAAAGAACGAATTAGTTATATTGAGCATATTAAAACCGCGATGTTACGATGTTATGAGTCATAAAGTATACAGAGAAATGTCGACTGTTTTCACAGACGAGCGTGTTGATAACTGAGGGCTGACAGCTAGCTGACAGCTAGCTGACACCTGCAGTTTTTAATCCCAAAGTCATATTATCGCGACAGAAGTCGGAACATACGCCATAGTCACATGAGAGGAAGACACGTCTAACTCGGAAAGAGAGAGAAAATGGGATATATATATATATATATATAGAGAGAGAGAGAGAGAGAGAGAGCGAGATGGGGTGAATAATGGATGAGTAGACCAATGAGAAAATACCACGTATGGAAGATGTTATTTTCCACTGTGCAATGCCAATGACCACTTCCTCAATATATAAACAAAGATAACCATTTTCTTCGAGAGAAGAAAAGCAGAAAAGAACGGAGAAGACAGAGAAGTTTAACAGAGATTGAGAGTTTCTGAGATTGGTTGTGAACTTGACTGCCCCTTGAGAAATTTCCCTAATATTAATTCTATTAGCACGAAGAGAAATAATAGAAGTGCCAGTCAAAATCCAAAGTATTAACCCCGCACACCCACGAAAATTATGTTGCTTGTAACTGTTTTCTTCTGCTTTTCCCTAGATAATATATTCTGATTTTTATATTAAGAGTATTCATGATATATTCTTATTTTTTAGTATTCATGTGATTTTTCCCTTCTTCACTTGTTGTGTTCCGTGCATTTTTCTTCCAGTTAACGCCGATCGTCTGAAACAGATGTTGAATCGTGACTTCAGATCAACAAACACAGCGTGGCAAAGTTTGGACCGATCAACTAAAACGCTTCAATAATCTGTAGTATTTGACAGGATAACGGTAGCCATTCGTCGTCTTCGACGCCCAGGGGACCAAGCCAAACTCAGAGACGGCACATCAACCACTACAGTGAATGATAACAGGAAACCTACCGAAGTGGTCGACCAGGTCTTGTCCGTCGGTTTTCGCAGCTTGTAATACTGCGGAAGTCACACACAATAAGGACCTACGAGAGGAGATAAGGTTATACCATCACACAAAGGTTAGCGTGTAAAAAATATACGGAACAAATGCATTTCAAGTATTTAGGTGAAGTTAGAAAGCCAATAGCAATCAGACAACAGTGGCCTCCATTCTTTTTCAATAATGAGATGTCTTCTTTTTTTTTCTTATTGCTTTCTATACCTATATATACGTTTTTCCTTTCCTTTCGACGTGTTTTTTTTACTTTATTGTTTCTTTTTTTTAACTTCACCTATTCAACATTATTTTATACGAATATGAATAATAATGCGAAAACTGGCAAAGGATATATTTTTCCTCATTTTTGACGGAGGATGTACGCGCGTATTAACCCCCTTCCCCTCCATTCTCTCCCTGTGCCATATCCGTTGGTGAGCTCTGAATTCTGTAGCCTTCGGGAGTGAAATTATCCTGTAGTTGCCATTTCTCATAGGTCCACTCTAAACTGATCATCGATTCTTTTAAAAAAAACTTTTATTCACCCAAACCAAAGCAAATTACCATTAAAGCGTAATGGGCTACTGTGATAAGAGTCAGATTTGGAGGGGAGACAAGAGTAGCATTAGTTGGAAGTTTGGCAGAAAAGTGTTTGTTCACACTAAATTTAAATCTTTCCATGTTTGTACGGTCGAAATAAAAAAACAGGGGGCAAGGAGAGAATTCCAAAGGTAAGCTGTCCGATGTAAAGAAGCTATTATAGTAAAAAAATGTCTACCGGTATCCAAGGGCCTCTAAAATAGAAGGGGTGAGATTTTGGTGCATTTTGGGTGGGTCGGGAGTATTTACGTTGGGGTGGTACAAGTGCAGTTAGTTCATCGGAGCACGTTCCGTAGTACTTGTAAAAAATGCACAGGGATGCAACTGTGCGGCGATGCGACAAGGACTGGGACTTGGCAGACATCTATGAGTAAAAATGGAAAAAATTCTTTGAAGACATACGCGTACATAACAAATAAATTCTGTAAACCATTCATATGGAAATTGAAGAAAGCAAAATCAAAATTATTATTTATGTATTCATCAAATGTCCTCTCCTCCTCCTTCATAGTTTAAATTAATTCTGACCTCTTCCAATATTCGCCCACTCCTTTCACAGTTATTGTAATGTCTCCCACCATCTTATCATAAACAACCTCTCTTGGCTTACGTAACACTAGCTCACCCCCTCCCTAATGATCTTATAACTCCAACCGCCACTTTTTCCCCTAAAAACTCTCTACTGTCAGCTCAATTTCCCACTGCTACTATCTATTTGTATATAATAATTTATTTTTCTATAAGCGGGCTTCTTTTTAAGCTTACGCCTGCCACTATCTCTGTTTCAAACATTTGGTACTTGCGTGTTGTTTTCGTCAGACAATCATCCTAATAAAGTCTTGAAATAAAGACGAAACGTTGATGAATACATAAATAATATTTTTTCGTTTTCTTTTTTTCAATTTCCATAACGTCGGAATACTATTTCCATTCTTCATCAAACCATTCATATACATGTGCAATTTTATTTGATTTGTTAGTTTTACAACTTGCCAATCATAAACAATTATTATTAATTATTATACGATTAATTTAATTCAAATTTCAATTTTGCGGATAGCTGGATAAAAATTAGAAGTGCATACCATTCCCAACAGTATTAGTGCATAGATGTCGTATGGATGTTTGTAACAAAAAGGAAATATTATTTGAAAAGGATGTCGGCTATTTATTTTAGAGCGGTAAAATAGAATAACTGGTGTAATTAAGTAGAATGTCCTTTTTAAATAATGTACAGAGTTTTGGTTATACGCGTAGACACGGACGCTTAATTATACTAAAAGTTCCTGATTAACGTTTTTCTTGAACGATCTGATCATGTATTGTACCTGGCAAAATTAGTTAAATTATACATTTCTTGTATGTAAACTAAATGTGTTGCGCCAGATTTGATTGATCATTTAAAAAATCAGACGCTGCATGATCTTCCTTCTAACATTTTTCATGTGTCTTTCTAAATCTGATAAACCAAATTATGATTAAAGCTAATAAATGACCAAGAAAAGGAATTATGCAAAAATAAATAATATCATCGAATATTCTTAATGACTGTCATCAACGCTTCAATCATTATTAAATGGCGCGAAACTGTCTAACAACAGTTCTAGCTTTTTATTATTAGGATGTTGATGAAGTAATTATACTTTTCAATGCAAAGAAACAAATACGAAGGAAATATAATTAAATAGTAATTAACAGATAGTGCATCATTAGAAATGGCAGCACATTAACACTGAGCGATGTTTTACGAATCATCGTCGGAAAATAAAGACACGTAATTAGGAATGTAGTGTTATATGGTAGTAGTAGAACTATGTGGATAGAGGCTGTTTCGTTGCCCATTCTGTTGTGAATTCTATCAACACGGAGCCGTACTTCTATGCACTCGGAACTTCTAGTTTCTGTACAATTGGTTGCCTTCTCTTAAAAAAAAATCTGATGTATTTTCCCGATGTCCACTTGATATTGTATTTAGGAAAACAAGCAATGCCATTAAAGTTTAAATATATAGAGCTTTCATTTTATTTTTTTTATTTTTCAATACTAATGGTTTAGTATTTGCCAAGGTCAAAAGCCACAGGAGGATAAAAGGTTAATAGGATAGCCAGTTAGATGATGGAATGGTACTATGAAATGGTAGAGAGCGATAGTAAACATAGACAAAGTCTGATTACTTTAGATGGCGACTCGACAGGTATTTGTTGACATTTGACTTGAAATCGACCATGTTGTAGTCTGCAGGGAAGTAGTTCCACAGTTTGGGCGTTTATGGAAATATACCTTGTTCATGTCATTACCTGTTTTAATGAGGAAGGATAAATCTGGAAAATACATCAGACCTTTTCAAAGATAATGAAACGAACTTTACAGACAAAAACAGTTCCGATGGCATAGGAGTACACCCTTGAGTCGATAAAATTAACAACAGATAGGCATCGAAACATCTTTCTCATACATACATACATACATACATACATACATACATACATATGTATACTTTATTAAAATAGAAAGAGAGATACATAAAGAATAAATCCACCCCACTTCTCTCTATGGATGGGGTAAAGCCCTCAACACAAATATACTTTATTTTCTGTCTTTCTGTCATATATATGTCCTTCTGTCAGGTATTTTTTGGGGGGAATAGTTTCCTGTTTTATCACTACGTCTAGATTTACTCCGTGATATTATATTAATCTATCAATCACCTATTTGCTTCTCAACTTACAAGTGTCAAATGTTATATTTCTCCTTAAATACTTGGATGAAAGTTCCTCTGCTCAATTTGTGGAAATAAAGTATGGTGTAACACAATATTTTATTATACTTGTAAGCATTGGGAATACAAGACGTGCAGTTAGATTACTGGTAGGTTGAGGCAGAATAACCAATTTATGTCCAAGATGTCTAAGACAATGGCGATAGATGAGAACTCAGATGTGAACGAAGTATATCTGGAAGGCTAAGCTATTGAGGTTGTAGAAAAGTGTTGTTACTGTGGTGATACCATCGGAGCACAGGGTGAAGCAGGTGCTATTGTGATTGCAAGAGTTTGGAGTGGATGGAGTAAGTTCAGGGAAATTCTTCCATTACAAACCAGCAGAGCGTTTCCACTGTTGACCAGGTTAAGAGTCTATCAGGCATATGCACGCAGTGTGATATGTATGGAAGTGAAACTTGGCCAATGAGGGTTAGGGCATGCGTTACATGGAGATACATGCTATGAGAATGATACGATGGGTGTTTAATGTGAGTCTTAAAGACAAGCTTAGATTTTATCACCTCAGAGAAAGATTACATCTGATGCCTCCTCAACGTAAATATCCCCGACCAACCCGACAAACTACACAATCCCATCACATCACCGTACAGATCTCCAGATGCCGAAAAGCTTCCTACTCTAATAGTTTCCTTCCTTGAACTGCTAGCTTTTGACACGTGTCAGTGGCATTGTGCCTTGTTTTGAGTATATACAATTTTTTTTAATATGTGTGCAGAACAAGTAATGTCGATGGTATGGCTACATTGAAAGAATAGATGAAAGTTTCGGGGTTAGTAGATTTAAAACAGTTGATGGGGAAGATCCAGTTCACAAGGAAAGACCAAAGAAAACATGTGAATAAATGATAAAAATAGACTCCAGAGATGGATATTGTCCCACTGAAAGAATAGATAAGAGTACTTTGTTTAGTAGATGTGGAGATATTGATGTAACAGTGTTAGATGTCAGGGGACGACAAAGGAAGCCATGGGATAAAGTGATAAGATAGATTTTATAAAAGGACGAATAAATAAAGACCTGTCCAGAGATAGGTTAGTTTCGAAGTCAATTTCCTTAATCCGTGAAACGCATGCCAGCATGTAAAACGGGCGTTAAAACGGATGATGATGATTATGATGATCATCATCATCATCATCATCATCATCATCATGATCATGATGATCATGATTAGATATTTTATATTAGTATGATTTTGGGCGTTTCGGTTCTGTCAATTCTAAGAAGTATTTGAGATCGAAACAAATTATATTCTATCAGCGCCAACTCTGAGGAGTGTGAGGAATGTACAATCAATAAGTTTAAGAATCTTATCTTTTCATCGATTTCTTCGATGTTACGATACTTAAGAATGACTACGTTAATCACTCTCGACATTTTGCTTTATTAAATATTGCTGGCTATGTCTAAGATGTTCAAAAGTGACAAGCGTGGGAGCACGTAAGGGGAAGATGCATAAAACAAATGGATGAGCATGTGATCCATTAGCATGCTAAGAAGATTTTTATTAGAAACAGAAAAATATTGTCTTAAAAAGTGCAAGTATTGAACTAAGACCCCCATCTTTTTTTATCCAGAGCCTGTGCATGATATAATACAGATTTATTTATCTGGGGTCCAAATGTCTGTGTCAATTCTAAAAAACTTATACTAAAACACGGTTTATAGATATTGTCTCGATTGTTATCAAGTAACTCACATTATACATCATGATTTCTCTGAGGTACCCCAACTACGTCTCTCCATGAACTTAGTTATTAATAACTATTATTCATTATTTCTATAATTATTTATGAAAACTATACTCTGATAGCTCCCGATGACGCAAATATCCTTTAATTTTTATCTGTCCCTCCTGAACACTAATCGGGTCTAATAATACATCGTGACAATCCTCATAGAATATCAAATAAATGATTTAAAAAGAATACACTAAATAAGCTGTCTACGAATGTGGTAGATAGAAAAACAAGAAGAAAAACAGTGCGTTCTAAAAAAATCCAGCAGAAAAAGGATCGAGAAGTAAATTAACGAAAAGTAACGAGTGAATAAAACTAAGAATACACATTGTGAATATACGTTTACGTTATTTTCACTGTTTGTTTAGTATTATTGGACTGGGATATGGTGGAGGAGAGATGTTGAAATGTCAATGTTTGTAAGTCATGAAAATCTTTCATAACACATAAAAGTCTGATTCCCATAAGTAAACGCGTGTAGGTGAGAAATTGCGCAATCTTCATCTTTTACATGGAACAATAATGTTTTAGTGTTTTTTCGCCACAGAACAGCAAATGTTTTACGTAACATAAAAGGTCAGGAATATTCAAATAAAAACGTAGAAAAATAAAACAAAGATTCATATATAGATGCAAATGACAACTTTGAATGCTCCAAAGCAACGCAAGTTCTCTGTATGACCTTAAAGTGAATCAAGTGATAGGGCCTTAATTTGAGAGCTTTAGGAAGTGTGGGGTCACTAATTAGTTAGTTAGCATTTTTCCAAGTCCACTTGGATCCCTATCTAAGAATTAAATAAAATGTCATGTATATGACACGAGACTTTCAACGGACAACTTCCAGCAAGGTGTTTACCAATATACTAACACACCACCACGAATTCAATGTTTCATAGTTCATTCTATCTAATTTGATATACTCCATTCCCAAACCGTATTAAATACTCGGTATGTGTCTACCACTAATCTTGCTGTGTATGTCACAGTACGTCAGTTAGTGTTGAACTTTCTGGGGCGTTCAGGAATGTAGAATCACACAATTACTTCTAGGTCCACGCTAAATAGGAGAGTGATGATCCCTTTATTGATCGCATCTATGAGTAATGATAGAAGTAACTGTTTATAGGATATCTGTTTTGAGAATATACGATTACATAACATATTAATTTTATTAACCATTTGTCGACAAAATATACGTTAACAGAATGAATAATTATGTAAAGATATAGGAAATCTGAAGCATACAAAATTTTACCTAAACAGTAATGTTAATTCAGCAACCATTGCTGTTCGAACCTTATCTGTATATTCAAAGTTATGTGTATATATATATATATATATATATATATATATGCTGTAGTTTGCTTGAAGCATTGTGTGTAATGTGCAACATGTTGTGTTTGAAGGCTATGACAATGCAGCTTGGTAGAAAAACACTGTTTTATACGAGACAAGTTAAACAGAATAAATGACAAAATTGTGTCGAATCAGGATGATATCGGTATTGTTATTGTCTTTGAATTTTCGAAGTGAACTCTATCTTCAGAAAGAAAAAGAAATATATATATATATATATATATATATATATATATATATATATATATATATATATATATATAATGAATCTTGCAAAATACACATAAAGAATACATATTCGGATCCAGTGTGATCAGACGCAGGTTACGATAAAAGAATACTAAAATACTCTTTACCTCCAGGTTGGCATGGACCAAATGTGAGCAGGAGGCTACGTTGTTTCATTCTTATCGGTAGTTATTTCAAAAACAACATATACTAAGTAAAACAGTCAGTCAGTTTTCTTTTTGATTGTTTCTTTTTTTTCATTATATTGAACAAGTATCCAGAGAGATAGGAAAGGAAAAGGATAGTTGGAGAGAAAGAGAGAGAGAGAGAGAAAGGTAACGATGGAGAGAAGTTTTTAAAAAATGGTGCACACAGTTTTTAAAACATTTCGTGTTTGTTATTCATGTTCCTGGGCAACGCCTGATATCCATGCTAATATTATATAAAGTAATGTAAACGTGTGAAGATGGATATCGTAGCTGAAATCAGCACGGACATGCTCAATTGGATTATTTTTATGTTTGATTCAATCTTTTTTTAACAACCTGTGTAATAAAACAGTTGCGTCTCTGGTTTGATTTTAAAGACACCTTTTCGTCTTATATATTATATTTATTCTTGTATGGGAATTTGGACCATTTGGATTATTCGGGTGACTGTTCTCATCCTTGATGTTACTATCACAACATTTGGACCAATATAACCATCGATCTGCTTCAGGAGAGTATTTCCGAACTTTATGTGGAACGCGGGGATGTATACGGAAATTCGAACTAAACGCTTTATTCAATTCATAAGATTAGATCGTTCTCTCAGCCATGACCAGGAAGAATCTAAGTATTTTTAAAATTTTATTCTTAATTAGTAAGGCCTGTAGTCAGGATTGAACATTCGACGTAAAGTCGAGTCCGGCATAAGGACTCATGAGTTCGGAAAGAGACACCTTAAGAAATTCGAAGGTTACGTCGGCCGAGACGTTGTGAGAATAATATTCAAGATGCGAACGGTAATTGAAATAATGTCAATAATACAATTAATATTTCAAATATTCAGAAACATTGCAAAGGAATTGTTTTATTTAGAACACTACGTTTAGCAATCATGTCTAAAGGTATTTTAAATTGTTGTTCGTCGTCGTCAAAATGACGTTCTTTTGTTTCCATAGTATTGTTTCCCGGTTCTCCTGTTGTTCACTTCAATTCGTGTCCTTCATGCAAACAATGAATTCTGCTTAAATGAAGCCCAATTGGATTCGTCGCTTTTAATTGTGCTCAATCACATGTCACTGCTCTCAATGTGCTATCCATCCTTCTTCCTATCTTTCAAACCAACCTGCCTGTACGGTCGTCTCTCTCCGGAACAACACGCTTGGCTTCCAACTCTCGAGCCATTTCAAAGTTTGCATGAGGCTATTAAAGGGGAAAATTCATGGAAAACTGCCAGATGTTTTGTCTATTGGCTTTCCTTCCGCATAACTCATTGCATCTGATTTTTATTCAAAGTGAAGTACTCTGCGAGCCAAACTAATTTTCAAGTTATAAATATCCCGAAAACACGAATTGTCTTCATGGTTAGATTTAGTTTAATGGTTCTTTGTTGAAATAGTGTAAATATATTTCCACATTAAAGTTATTAGGAAAAATCGCAATCGAAATAGGTTTAAAATATGAATTATATATATACCAATGTATATATGAAAAACTAATATAAACACCGTTAAGAATGTTATTTTCCACGTGTTGCTATTGTTTTACTGGCGATAATAACAGCGGTTGTATTTTTTCCACTAACCGGTAAAGAGTAATGCATTAGATTGCATTTTAGTCGCCTTTAATTTAATAGGACGTAATTTTATTTCTACATATATATTTTATTAATGTTTACGTATATAAACATTTATATACGTAAAGATTATTAATATATATATCTATATGTATATATATATATATATATATATATATATATATATGTAAAGGAGTAAGGCTACCAACATTTGTAGAATGTTTTTTTCAACATTTATTTATTATTTTGTTGTTTTACCATTTTATGATTTTATATAACGCGTTTTAAGCGGTGGGTCCGCTTTCATCAGATATGAAAATCCATTTGAAGAAATGTCTTTCGATTTGAGTAAATGTTGTTTCATATATATATATATACATACATATATATATATACATATAATTAGATTAGATCAATAAAATTTGAACACCAACTATTATTAGGCGTACGGTCGTTTCCAAGACTTTTTAGACACATTTTATTTTTTCATTATTTTTTATGATTCCAAAACGTCTTTGTCAGCACCTTCTATAACATCACATACAGAAGTCTCTTGAGAAAGACACCCATCAGAGTTCAGTACGAAAGGACAACACTAGTGAAAAGAATTCAGAAATAGCAAAAAGACACCAAATTGAATAACAAATAAAACATTTAAAACATTCAAAGCATTCACCATATAGGTTGAACCGAGAAGACGAAATTACATAAGAAAAAAACTATTTGAGGGTAACAATATATCAATCAATAAATAAAAAATAAAAATATAAACAACAGTTATATTAAACAATATTAATGATATGAAAAATACCGATAATAATAATAATTATGTTAGAATAAAATAAAATAAAATAAAACTATATAAGGTAAATAAGAAAGTAAAATTGAGAAATAAAATAATAAAGGATAAATAAGAATAAAATAAGTAAACAAAATAAGAATTTATTTTATTTTAAATAGAAAACAAGATGGAGTATAGTTTCAATTAATGAAAAACTAAAATAATTAGAAAATAGAAGGTCTATAATAGAATAAATAGAGATATATTGAAAAGTAAAGATATAACTAGAAAATATAATTCTATTTAAAAAAGAAACAGTATCATAATTAGACAAAGGTGAAATTATAATAATGATGATGGGTAGATTAATATACTCATGTATAAAACTACCAGGGAAGAACAGAAAAATGTCAAAGTTAACATTCAAAAAAGAAAAAAAGAAAAAAATCGATTAAACAAGTACAAAGTAAAAGAAAATTATGTAAGTGAAATTAAAAGAAATATGAAAAAAATAAACAATAAAAATAAAGAATATATAGGGAAATTCAATTTAAATAATAAAAAAATATATTAAAGAAAGTTTTCATGAAAAATAAGAAATAAGATAAAATATGTTATAATAATTAGAACAAAATTGATAAAAAATAATAGTAATAAGAAAAATACTAATTATAGAAAATAATAGTAATAATTATTACAAAAAGGAAAAATAGTATCTACATACAGGTGGGGAGATAAATATATATATATATATATATATATATATATATATATATATATATATATATATATATATATATATATATATATACCTTTTGGTGTAAGACTAAAAACAGTAAAACTAGTACTTCAAAAAATGGCCTTAAAATACTTATAAGTCACCTGATTAAAGAAAGTTATTTTAAAATAAGAAATAAAACACTGATACAAACAATAGGTATTCCTATGGATTTGGACCCTGCCACCTTTTGGGCAAATCTCTATTTACATAGATATGAATACATATATATGTCATCATTAATAAAAATTGATATATCTAGAACGTATAGTTACCACGACTGCAGGAGGTTTATTGATGACTTGGTCAGTATAAATGATAGAGAGGAGTTTGAAAATACTAAACATTTAATATATCCTAGGGAATTAAAATTAAATTGTGAACATACAGGAATACATGCTACCTTTCTAGATTTAGATATAAAAATTGAGGATGGTAGATTTATTTATAAAATGTTTGATAAAAGAAATTCTTTTCCCTTTCATATCGTTCGTATGCCGCATAAAAGTAGTACCTGTCCTATGTATATATTTTATGGGAGTATAATGTCCGAATTTCTAAGAATAGCCCGCGTTACTTTCAGGTTAATGGATTTTATACCTCCAGTCACTTCATTAGTAATAAGAATGCTTAAACAAGGTAGAGATAAAAATAAAATATGTAGACAATTAAATAAGGCAATAACACGCTATCCTGACGCTTTTAAATTATATGAAATAAATCAAAAGAAATTGATAAAAGAAATCCAAAACTCTACTATAAAAATGTATAACATATGTAAATAGTGCATGATGAAATAAATAAATTAATAAATGTATATATATATATATATGTATATATGAAATATTTTTATAAATATATATTTTTAATTTTAAAACATTTGTAGACAAAGAAAATAACCAAGGGGGAAAAAGGGGGGGGGGTTATTATAATGGAATCATCTAACTCTATAAAATAGATGTTCTGTAAAATAGTAAATACTCACTTTGAAAGAAACACCACAGGTAAGGAAAAACTATATTTTAATACTTTAGAAAAACAAATCTGGAGGCAACACAAAATTAAATATTTGTAAACTTTTTAAATTAAAAAATAATTATTACATAGGGAGGTGGTGTCTGATCAACACTGCTGGGATGCCATGATAAAGAAATACTGTTTTGTTTTTAAAATCCCGAAACAGTTTTCATGGTAAACAACTGACGATCCCTTATATAAAAACATATATAAAAATATATTTATATTAGAGTAAATTATTGGAAGTTAACTAAAATAGTGATTGCAGTAGATTGATTGACTTACTAGACTAAAATCTTTCAACGAAAAAAAAAAAAAATTTTTTTCTTTTCAGTTTTGAAGGTTAAAAAAAATCTTCCGAGACTATATATATATATATATATATATATATATATATATATATATATATATATATACTTTGATACAGAGTACTTTGATACAGAAGACAAATCAATTATTGTTATACTACATATATATTTTTTATATATTTAAACATAGAAAATATAAAAAACAAAACAATGAAAAATTAAAGAAATATTAACAAGAAGTAATTTGAAGAAAACAAAAAACGACAGACCACGTATACATAGATTTTTAAAACAACTTTAAAAGAAGCCCATTAAAAAAAGCTATCATTAAGCGGTTAGATGTTAATAATTATACGAGAATATCATTAACAAAAGTGTTATCTCCATATATTGGTTGCATTTCAAAGTGAAAGTCGTCGGACAGGAGGGAACCATTAAGAAAATCCATCGAATTTTAAAATTCGGGGTTATTCATGTTTAAATCACCCCATAATCCGTCCCCATTCGTGTATGGATAAGTATTTCAAACATCGTCCAAAATCTAAACAAGCTTACTTGAAAATAAATAGATTACCAATATATATATATATATATATATATATATATATATATATATATATATATATATAATAAAGGAACAAAAAGTATAACTCTGATATATTCTTAATCAAAATATTTTTCTCTTAACATTTTGTTACTGAGTTTTATTTATTTTTCAAAACATGCATTGATATGACTTTCTAAAACACATATAATTCATATTCCAACAATGCTTCTAACAGAAAATAACTTTTTTAAATGAATTTCTTATACTTATGAGAAAACAATTACCAATGCCAAAACTCACTCGTAAATGCGAATTAATTAGATTGTCAGTTGGATAATAAACAAAGAAAAAGTTTGAATAATTAACGGAATGGGCAAAATTTGATAACTTAAGACGATGGTTTACTCTACAGAAAAGCAGACCCATGGAAAACAATGATGAAATTAATTAAATTAATTAAATAAATATATATGTTACTTAATTGAAATACTGAAGTGAATGGACAAATTAATTTTGATTTATTCCGTTGACAAGTTTAACAATTAAAAAGAAACATTTCCAACCACCGATTTTCATTGCTAATAAACACTCATCCAGAGAGTATAACGTTCACACTACTAAACCTAACATTCATAAGCAACATTAATTCGAATAGATACATAAAGGATACTGCCAAATGTGCTGCAAATAAGCTCGTCTCCCTGTACAGGGCTAGTAAACTTTTCACATCTGCCAGTATTCTATATCTCTATAAAGCCATCATTCACCCATGCATGAAGGAGTGTTGCCACCTCTTGATTGGTCCACCAACCACTACCTTCTATCATTCCCATATAGTGCAAACATTCTTTAACCGCACTCTTTACCAATGCTTCAGTCCCACTTCCATTGCCGCGGTATTGCACGGTAACCTATTATATTTCAGGTTTGTGGGTGAAATTAAGTAAATAAAAATTCTAATCGTCATCATTTTAGTTAATCAAAGTAAAATCAGGAATAGAAGATCGTTTTGAATATATTTACAGAATATAACATCTATGAACGTTTAATTTATTTACTCAACATTTGATAAACATTAAAATAACAAATGTATAAGATTATTAATAGCAACACCAGGTTATAAAAAGATACATTAGGAAAACGAAAGAGATTTAGTAGACAGAGGTTGTAAACAAGAGTTTTGTAGACTTTGAAGTTAAAAAAAGAATCGGCCTCTTTTTAATCCAAACCCGTCTTTGTCTTTAATTATCTATTTATATAAAGTGGACTAGTTTTCCCCTGTGCCTTTGACTAGATAAGAAAATAACCACATATCTTATACACTACTAAAATACCCACCGCAACACTCGTAGTCACTCAAGCGTATTTGCCGCAACTTTCGCATAATTTCTTCAACATATAATAATTTCTATATATATTCCTAGATCACTTACTCTCTCAAATATCAATATCTACATAGAGAGTGGTCATTATACTTACTCACTGCAAATTACTTACTCTACCCACCACTCAATACACCTCCAGACGTTTGATTTATTCAGAACCGTTAAACAGAAACCACGCCAATTACAGATTACGGGGATACTATTCCGCTACTTCTAACACATAATATACGTACGTTATGGAATAACGGATTACGTTAAAGCAAACACATCACGCGCTTTATGAAAAAATAACACAAACACACTTCCACGCGTAGTAAGTACACTTCTTAATGTTGTTACACCAGACACAATCGTTAGATTATAAGAATCACACTAATATTTTTATTTTTGATTAAACTGACTAATACATATTTCATTCGTCAACATTAACAATAAATTTCTTTAAAAAACATTTCCTTTACATCTATGCAATGAGTTTATACCTTTCCTAACAAAAACAAACTAATAAACGATTTATACCTTTTTCATTTCTTGGTACATACGAAAGTACTAATGGTTTATTCAACATTATTACGAAACTCAGTGATTATTTGCGTCACGGGGCTAACTTACACTTCCAACTTACTGAAGATTACATATGAAAATAATATAATAATAATCATAGTCATATTATTAGTTTTCTTTTAAATACGTGTTTAATTCTTCAACAGTAAAAAAAATCTTACAATACCTTTTTAGTATGGAAACTCAAAATGTAATAGGATCGGTGAATCTATTGACGAATGCTTCGTTTCTAGATCAATAGCTCTTTAGATATCCTAGGCTTTTGATAGGGTTTGGCTTAAAAGTCTACTTCACATCTCAACCATCGAATCTTTTTTTCTTAGATAGGTTTATAAACGTAGGCGTAGATAAGCAGAAGTCTGATTCTCATAGTATAAACGCCGGCGTACCTGAAGGATCCATTCTGGGACAATCCCTCAAACTGATCTTCATCAATGTTATTCTAAATCACATTCTGAAATCATTCGTTGACATTTATGCAGATTAAACAACCACCTATGGCAAAACCGTCGAAGAATATTAATGATTAAGCTCTTTCTGATTATTTCTATTCCGACCTGGAGCACGTAGGGCAATGGCGAAACTGGTTGGCTAGTGATTTTTAATACGTCTAAAACTAAGCTTTCCCCTCCCACCATTAACGCACAGATACTCACTTTACCCCAATTGAAATGAATGACATTCTCCTTGAGAATCCTCCCTGATTTGATAAACTTCTGTAACTGATCCTAACTTCAGACTTCAAACAGAAGACTTACATCAAATTTGTTGTTAAGTTCGCTTGAAAAAAATGGTTGAATCATTCTACAGCTCTAGAATGTATGCCACTTCTGACACAACACTCTACCTGTATAAGAGTAATATACATCCTAAGATCGGGTACTGTTTGCACATCTGGGGAGGTGCCGCTCAGAGCACACTTTCCTACCTTGACAGAGTATAAACCGACTTCGAAATCGAGTGGGCGATGTTATCCTCTCTTACCTGCAGCCTCTTTCTCACAGACGAGACGTTGCTTGTCTTCCTCTGCTCTATCGATATTTTCATTGTAGGTGCTCATGTGGCCTCCATTCCAAGGTTACACCCTGTAAAAAAATTTCCAACAAAAACTCGTCTAGCTACAATCACTGTCAATAATGCCCCTCTCTCCCTCTGTGCATCTAAAGCTAAACAGAACTGTTATTAGCAAAGTTTCTTCACTAGAACTACTCGTCTGTGGAACACAATACTATGGGGCTGTTTCGCAGCCGACTAAAAAAATGGTGGTTTTCAAATTCCAAGTTCAATGTAAATAAAATTCTTGTTGGACCGCCCTCTTTAATAATCAAACTCTGACCAGTTACAAACATCATTACTAATTCTCACGATGTTCTTTAACTGTCCCCTTGAACAACTCATTGACTCTTATCTTCGACTGACCGTTGAACCTTAATAAGCGGTGACCTGTTAGTACATCAAAAAAGACTTGCTAGTAAAAATATTCCTCTATTCTTTCCAGATTTAATCGTAGTCTGACGCCATTAGATCTAAACCTTTGTTTAAGAATGTATTTCGATGTGGTGCGATTTTAAAAGTTACCCACATAACGTAGCATTGGATTTCCTGTGTTACGTCGAGTGGTTTTACTTGGATCTACACATGTGGTCAATGTCGTGGTCACTATATAATTATCTTGCTGTTTATTGTTTGCATTTGCATATTTATGCATTGATGACGATTAATGGCGATGGAAATTTAAAAGCGTAATTTATTAATTAAATTCACAGCAATTACCGGCCGGTCGATTGCGTCATACGTTACTATTTATTTCTTCATAAAAGTCACCATTGGAAAAAGTGTCTTCATTTGTAGTGTCTATTGCTCATTTATGTAGTTGATGCACTATTTCAAAATACGTTTCCTTTATCAATCTGATCTGATCGACAGCTTAGCATTTCTCAGCCTTCCGATACTTCTTAGCAATAGAAGCATGAACTCAGTATCTCCAAGGGACACATGGAATACTACAATATATCTGAACCGGTTAAACTGTATTTTACAAATTACAATGACATGTCTTTATTAACATGATAAATCTTATAACGCACCTGGTCTGCAAGAATATGGGGTATGCATCTTTCTAAAATTGTATCAGGATAAAAGTCATAATCTTGTGGAGCTGTGATCAGTAAGTAAGCGTTGAAGACATTGTGTGGAAAAATATCTTAATTAACGAAATCGCAACCATAATTTATTTTGAATATTTTGCAAACGTAATACGCACGAATCAGCAAGTTACGTTTGATTTATTTTTACATTTTCTATTTTTTTCTTTTTGTTTCTCTGGTGTATCTATTTTTTAGAATCAGGTATTCAGATACATTATGAAATGAAGGTTGCGAATATGCTCATCGGAATTGTTACTATACATCCGAAAAGGTTCGAACACGATGCGCTGAATCATGGGTTTTCTCCAATATTCACTTCACCGCTACCACCTCCATTTTACAGTATTAATTTCTTACTGGAATAAGTAAAAATTATTCCATTACCAAACAGCTGTTGACTTTTAATTTTAATTTCATTGTCAACACTACTCCACAGATCATAACCCGCCATGAATTTCTAATAATATTTTAGAATTAATTAATAATTATAGAATATTGATTTTTGCCTTTTTTAGTAATTTTAGTTTTCATTTATAGTCAAGACTGATTGTTATATTCTTAATATAGCTGGAACTTTTCGCTTTTAAATAAGTTATGTCCATCACGAAGTATTGCAGCTGGCACCATCATTTAAAAAAATCACATTAATATTTCATATATTTCTTGAACTTGATTCAATGAAGAAAGAACGACTATACCATGTAAGGAACAGGTAATTCTTTAGAGTATCAAAAAGTATTTCTGACGCAGCTTATATATCGATATATTCCCCTATCCCATTGACCGATATAGTTTGAAAAACAAAAGCTACATGGATTTACCAGTTTCTTACATTGTGTAGCCGTTCATTATTTCGTTCTGATTTGATTCTTATTGGACTATTTCATTCTTAAGCATACTACCTATCGCCAAAGATTACTTGTATACGATTAGTCTAAAATAAGTAACAATTTTAGTCGTAGCTGAGTGTCGAAATAATTAACTGAAAGTTTGCCAATGATATTAATGTGTAATTGAACCTTTTAGTTCCCGTAGTGTTATTGTTTACAAGCCATTTCTATAGAAGAAAATATGTTTATAGTTTGTATAACATATGTTTCTTAACATCGAATTTTTAAACACGTTTTTTATTATCCGTATTAGTTGAAATTGCAATACATAAAAAGCTTTGGGATAATGTTGCATAGCTCCTCTCCTGCTTGGACCGCGACAGCACGCGTTTCGTATACTCGTCGTGTAGAGGGTTGGTCGTGTCGTCCAGTGGATGAATTCTTTCTTCTAGAACCACGCCGTCTGTTGTCTGCAATAAAAGCCATGTGGTGCACTCCGAAGACAAACTCTCCTTTTGAATTTAATTCATTTATTACAAGCGTCGTTATTTCAACTGGGGCTACGTCGAGAGAGAGAACAATCACTACTTTATCGTAGTTAGTTATTAATGTTTTCTTAACTATTCATAGAGAGGGGAAGAATTCTCGCGCTTGTCTTCCCTGAAGGGAAATATTCCTTATCTTTACATTGTAAATCGCACGCCCTCTCAGTTCGCTTTCCGAATCAGACTGACCAAAAACTCGCTTCTCGCGAGAACGAGTGACGTCACAGATCCCTTTGTTTCCCACGCAAGGCCCGCGAAGTCACAGGGCCTCTCGCAGGTGTAGACTGACCATTGATCTGGGGTCTCGTCACACGTAACCCTGTCACGTCTGCCAGCTCTGACTGTGAGAACAAGCCATGTTCTGCATTCGACTGTCCCGCGTTAATTCGCGGAAGTCAAATCAACGATTCCCAACAGATACGTCCATTCTCATAGGGTCATTATCTAACAATAAGAACTACTACTATTGTTTCTGACACTTTTATGTGACTCCAAAATTCATAAACTGTGATAAGATATTGTTACACTATCATCATGTTCGGATTTATGTCTTTCTTACATGTGTTGGACGTATTTTGGAAATTCGCTATCAGATCGCTTTAATATTTAATATCTAATATTATCCTTATCGATACTATAGAAATAAAGGTTATTTTAGGCAAACTAATTCACACACGTACTTACGGTTGTTATGTAAATTAGATGACAAAGTAAAGCTATTAAGAAAAAAAATCAATTCAGATTCAGCACTTCTCGAAATATCCTATGAAGTAATCTGATATTTTAACTTATTTTAACGGCCGGTATAGCTTTATAAACAGAAGATGTATCGATAATATTCTTATTATAGTGCACATATTGTTTTATGTTCTGATGAAACAATTATTTCCAATGGAATTATTTGTTTTATATTTAATTCAACCAACAGTATTCTAGCCGGTCCTCGAATCGACAATTTAAAATATTTCGTCAGATAATTCACCGCTTGTAAACTCTACAGATGCTCAAGTACATAATACTCATTCAAATTTTCTTACATCAATGGTTATTCTTTGAATTTCAATTTACACAAATAATAACGGTTTTATTTTCTTTCGGGGTTCGCACATTTTCTTTATATTTCCACATATTGACACAGTGAACATTTTTCGAGTCTGTTATACTAACTTTTATTTAAATATTTAAAATAAAACTTCACAAACCTTCACAGATAGTGGTTTAAGCTTATTATATTCGCTTAAAACTCCAGTTACTTAAAATAAAGAAACCTATCGTTCGTCCCGTTGTAAAATCTACTAACTCAACTTTAAATTTTATTAACCTCATATTTTAGTTAAAGATTGAAAGGTTATGCTTTAGAAAACTGGATTCCTCTAATTAATTGCGCTTACAATATTACATAATTAAAATTAATTCGAATAATAATTTGGTGTTATCACATCGCTATCTTTCACGAACATATTTGCGTTATATATAACTGCTAAAAATCAGTTGTATGAACTTAACTTTAAGTTTTATTGAACTTTTATTTTCAACTTTGTAGTTTATATTTTTTAAATAAATAACAACTAGGTTACGATAATTATAGTCGCTTAACTTTAATATTACCAACACGCAAGGGTTCAATTAATTTTCAGAATGTGTTGGTTCTTTTTTCTCGTTTTCTTCATTTTGGGAATACTATTTTGGGGTCAATTTTTTTCCTTCTTTTTCATTATTTTCTAAAAAAATTATGATCGACGTTACATTCACACTCGATGTTTATCCAGCGTGAACATAACGTTTACACTGACGTCTTCGTAATCATTAACGAAAACGTAACGTGATACGAATTCAGGAAGTGGAACAGGATTTTCTTCGGTTTGTCAATTTGTCGAACTAGGTTAAAATATAAGAGAATGGTTGATTCAAAATACATTGAGAGTAGGTAAGATAAATACATAGGAAGTTAAGTAAGAGATGGATGACTTTTCAGTTAATTACAAATAACAATTATTGAGAAGAATTAGATAAGAACATTTTGTTCAAAGATAAAGTAAGCCTAAAACTAAAGAATATGCGTGCATCTATTATGGCTTATTATATAGATAAAATATTTCGGAAACAAACGTTGATTCACTTAACTTCATTATAATAATATATAAATGAAGTCGTTAGATTTGAATGTACACCAATTTTTCTTTTATCACCTATTTCGATGTTTAACTGATATTCCACTAAAAAAATATTACAACGTAAATAACGCTTTAAAGTTTCGACACCATAGATGTTTGTTTACTTAAAATCATTCGAATCATGTGATTAGCATCGTCTTTCCTGAATGTATTTGGATTCAATCAGAGTCTTCTATTCAACTCCCTATGATGATTCTCTTTATTAATCGTCCTCGAATTATGTTGCGTAAATCTGTTCAAGTGAACAACCTGATATTCTTACAAGCGTTTATTCATGACCCAAATGACCTATATGTTATCTCCTTCTCCCCTAAATGCTAACCAAGTCTCATACTGCCAGCAATTCTACAAGCATTTATTTATGAAAATCAGGCTTTCATAATTGCGAATGACACAAATAAAATATAATTCTTCTTCAAATTTGATAGACACTGGACCAACATAAAAACACCACACCAGCACCATAACACAACGATTGAAATAAGTAAAACTAAGACATATATCCCAAATGTATGAAGGTAAATCAAACAGAAAAAAAAAATAGCAAAATAAGCCAGCAGTAGAAGGAACGAAATGAAAAACAGGTTAAAATGAACGAAAGTAAAGAATAAAAAAAAACTAGGATATAATATTAAATAATATATATATATATATATGCTGGTTTAACTTAATTGCTCCAGTGTTCTGGTGAGCGGCTGAAACGTACACATGGAATATGATTTTTCATAAACAAATGTTTGTAAAGAGTCTTAAAATGCTAGTCACATAAACCTGTGTGGAATAAATCGACATTTTTTTCAATTAAAATCTTCGGAATACGAATCCAAACAATTCTAATATGAATATTGAAAACTGAATGTAATTTGTATTAAGATAAATGTTATGCTTTAATACATTTTAGGATTATGAAATTTTCTCAACCATTTCTGTCCAGTTTTCAGTAAATCTATGATAGCTTCTTAAATAAGAAGCAGTGCATAATTGTAAACATTGACACTTTAACTGTCAGTCTCCCTGACAATAAATAAAGGCAAATAGACCTCAGTCTTACTAAAAAGTATACATGATTGTAACAGTGCATTTTAAAAGTAAATTACGTATAGTTTAATATAGATGGTTTATATTTTTAATAAATAAGAGCTCGGAAATAAACAAATCCAAAATAGTTCATATGTATTTATTAAAATACTACATATATTTAGACAGAGTGGCTTACATTTAATTATAGAGACTGAAACGTGAATCGAAAAGCAACATATTCCGAATATGACACACAACATATCTGAAATATATATGAGAAATCCGGATATTCTCAAGCACGTCACACTTTATTTATCAATTTTATCTGGTGAAGAAAAAAACTATAGCTTCCATTATTTGCTGTTTTATTTACCTTAAGAGTGTAACAACGAAAGGGAATAATAGGTGTGTAGTTTGATAAGCCCTTTACTATTTTCTTGCATTTTTCTCTTGAGTAATTTTTGTAAAAATGGTTTGATTAATCTGTGTCAAATTTACGTAGTTATTGTCTGTAATAGATAAATATAAGTAAAGTTTTAATGTTACATTTGTTGGATATTCAAATCGGAGATCTATATTCGCTTACCTTCACGAGTGTACACCCAGGTTTCCTCTCCGCCGGCTGGTCTACCTTGTCTTTCGACTGTGATCGATAAACACACAGGGATTCTGGGTTTTAGTTTCTAGAAGATTTATTTAACGTGACAGATGGTGTGATTATTCTGCACTGGAAAGGGAGAGAGAAGAAATAATTACTGGGGAAAGATATTCCGGTCATTTGTGCCTCTTGTGTTCATTGTCCCGCCCAACCCCCTTGTGATTAGCGGGACCAACTTTTTCTCATCCGCTTTGGTCGATGAGTCTTGAACAAAAGATCGACAAAGCCTCCCACCATTATGACGTCACTTCCTACTTTCGTGTTGGCTCCCACTCTCTCTTTCAGGGAACTCTCATACTCTTTGCAACCCACACTATCTAACATATTTTAATAAGAAATGTCATTTTGCGATTAGTTTCATTATAAAACTAAATTAATAAAAATTATTTGTTTACATCAAAGTAGACATGGCATTTTAGTGACGTCATATATGCTATTATGCGAACCCCGTTAATTTTAGCTGCCTGCGGAACTGGGGTGCCGAATAAACATATGGTCCCACCATTTTTCAAAAACCCTCGTTATAAATCTTTAAATCTTCTGATTATTTTAAAAGGCAATTTAAGAAAGTAATGGAAGGTAATTTTAAATTATATGTGATGATTTTCAAAGCATATATTTTTAAATGATTGAAATAAATAAGATTATCTTCTTTTTCTTACAAGTAAGCTTCAGGAATTTTTCATAATATCAAAATGTAATTAGAAAGAACACATTTAAAGTATTTTAAATTCGTTTTCTGATATCGGTAAAATTATCCCTTAACTAAATATAGTCTAGGTGGAAAAGATAGACATTAGGAATCTGATTGTTATTAATTATTCAAATTGGAGACGAATAAAAAGGAAAAAGAAATATCAACACCATCTCGTATTTGCGTAAGTAGTAGTCGTTTTTTTAAATAAGCGGTGCCTGTCATCGGGTGTTGCCTGGGAGAAATAAAAAAGCCAAGCAACTCCGGCTTTCTACCTACACGTATTTTATCTGTATATTTTTTAAAAGATAGCAGTTTAATTCGAACAGTAAGCGAATATTTTGTAAAAAAATGCTCATGATTTGAATTATGAATAACAAATAAATTAAAGTGAAATTAAGCTGAAAAATGAATAAAAAATAAATGTATTAATAAAACTGAACTTTGAAACGTTCCTATTATTTCATAATTAAAAACATATCTCTTCGCATCAACGTTCTATTTCTATGGTAACTAACCTGCCTGCGTTCTGAGCAATTTTTTCGCGCGACGTGAGAACTATGATTGCTCAAGTTTCTATATGAAGCGACTGGTATTACTTTTGCGGTGTTTTGCTGCGAAGGATGAAGATGTATTACCATGAGAAGGTTAATCACTCCTACTTAGTGCTAACATTTCTAAGCAAAGAGAAATGACTGAGCGGATAAAATATAAAAAGTCGTGAATTTTAAAAAGTCGTCAATTCAAAAGAAGAGCATACAATTTTTAAAACACGTACCTATAAGCGCATACGAAGCAGAATATGTTATGCAACTTTAAATAAGGGAAACTCTCAGTTTTCTTTTATATATAATGTATATTCTCGTGAAATTAGTTATCAATTCTACCAGGTGTGCGATAAATAACGTTTTGTTTATTTGAAGAACATTCAGTTAATCAAACTAGAGAACAAAACTAATAGTAGACTACACGATTTCTGATTGGTCATATCTTCAAGCTTGTTGTCTGAAAATGACCAGGGTTAATGATTACCTGATTTAATATTTTGAACATGTATATCTTCTTATAAAACTGAATCATTTGATTATGGCGAAATGGGCATTTCATGACGATACACACAATGCCCGATTGATAATAGAGATTTAAACAGTCGTTACCCTCCAAAAGAAAATAAAGAACACTGTTTAAAATCCAACTATTCTGATTTTATTTTCGACAAAGATATGATCTCAATCAAATGTATTACCCGTATATTTTAAACAAAATAAGCTGCTATGCAAATTTACAGGAAGGTGTTCTCGCTTTACTTGAAAAAGGTGTTATTCAGAAATGCCCACCATATTTCTGGCCTTCTTGTACTCGAACCAAGCAACTTCTCCAAAAGATATTAAAAGATATTAACCGAGAAATAGAATTGCTTTATCTATTTTGTTATTGAACTCTGCCCATCATAGTAAACAATATCGTGGTAAAAAGTGTAAGTTTGAATCACATAAATAAACGAATAATAGTAAAATAATTAATTAATATGGCGATTTTTTAAAGTATCGGATGAAATATTTTGCGGAATTTGCTAAATATAAATATTTACATATATTATGTATATTAATAATAGTTTTATGGTTGGTGATAGATGTTTAAAAAGGGAGATGACCCAAAAGTCATAAGAAGAAGAACACTCTTCTAATGCGGAAATCAACCCGCATAAACATAGATGTTGCAATAGAAATCAAAACAAGAGCAGAAAGAACCCTGTCACATGAGCCCAAGGGAACTGAAACTTGAAGAAATTTCATAAATTGCGCCACCACTAGAAAAAAAACAATGTGATGGCACCAGCCTTGGCTGATACTTCGTAAAATAGTCGTGAAGGGTCAAGGAGAATAGCAAGACCGAGGAGGGAGAGCACTAACCTGACTTCCGCTGAAAGAGTGCGAAGAGTACTGGCAGCTTTTGGGCGCTTTTTGCCACCCAGAATTAAAAAAAAAGACCAATGGTTGCTCCGAGCGAGTAATCAATGGTATTCACCTATTGCGATAATGCAAAATCATTTTAAATGGTTATCAGAAAAGGTGGAGAGTACTGGAGATCTGGGGCGACTAATTGTCACTCGGCTCTATGGAACACTATCAGTTATTGTCAGTGAGTAAATAAATAAGCACAAAAATATAGAAAGAACATTACGGCAATTCGAGGGAACGGAAACTACCCAGGTAGATGTGTAAGAAGAAAACATAATGCTTTTCTCTATTCCACCCACCAAAACGCGGTGACACCAATATCGGCTGGTGCCACAAAAAATTGTTGTGACCGATCAACGATGAAAGAAAGACCGAGTAAGAAGTGCACCATCCAGAAGAAGGAACCGCAGATCATTGGACGCCGGGAGTAGCTTATTATAAATCAAATCTAAAAGAAAGGCGACGGCTTTAAAAACCGGAACTAAATAATAAACGGTTGTTACGAGAACGCAAAGCTATTTTCAGCAGGGATCCAAAATTGTAAAGATTATTGGAAATCTTAGAAGGGATGTTGTTAGTGAACCTCGAAGGAACGAAACCTGTTTTCTCCTGTAAGCGATCACTGCCGATGACTTGTGTGTGCACTCTTCGTAATAAATAATAATAATAATAATAATAATAATAATAATAATAATAATAATAATAATAATAGAACACCAATGGTCCTTACCAGCGAGAAATCAATGGTAAACGGCTGTTGTGATACTGCAAATTTATTTGTATAGGCTATCGAGAAGAGGTGGAGAATACTGGAAATCTGGGGAGACTTGTTGTCACTCAGACTCCAGGGAATACCACTGGTTGTCGGTGAGCAATCACTGATGACCTGTATGAGAACTCTTAGTGAGTAAATAATAATAATAATAATAATAATAATAATAATAATAAGGCTACCAAAAAGGATTACATGGCACCAAAGATCAGCTTCTGATCGAAAAAATAATCCTGAGAAACTGCAAACGAAGAACTACTAACCTTACCATGGAGTGGGTGGATTATAAGAAAGGATTAGACATGGTCCCTCATTCATGGATACACAAATACTTGGAGATTTTCGTAATAGTCCCCACCATTCAAACAGCTTTAAGGAATAGCATGAAGAATTGGGAAACTAATTTAACTTCAGGAGGTGTTGCATTTGGTAAAGTGAAAGTCAGGAGAGGGATTTTCCAGAGCGATAGTCTTCCCTCCTTTGCTTTTTTCATTAGTTTCAACCTAATGACACTTCTCTTACTTTATGTGAAGGCAATATATGGACTTGGGAATGAACTTCCTACAGTCAACCACTTACTATTCATGGATGACTTTAAAGTTTTGGGAAATACGGGAAACCAAATTGATACCCTAATGAATACGGTTAAATTATTTAGTGACGACATACGAACATAATTTGGCATCACTAAATGTGCTATTCTTGTTATAAAAAGAGGTAAACTTGTCCACTCAGATGGCCTTGAACTCCCAACAATAGATCTGATAAAGAATGTTGAGAAGTGAGAAGGGCTACAAATACTTGCAAACACTAAAGGCAGATAAGATTAAACCCAAGAAAATAAAAAAACAGGTGGCAGCTGAGTACAACAGAAGATTAAGGGTTATTCTTAAATCGCATCTCCACAGTCGAAATACAATCTATGCTATCGGTGCCAGAGCAGTAGATATCATTTATAATACTGCCGGTATACGTGGCTGGAATGTAGATGAACTAAAATGTTTGGATACCAAAACACGGAAAATGTTTGCAATTCATGAAGCTTTTACAAAACAAGGACATGCATATCGATTTTATCTATCTGGAAAGGAAAGTGGTCGAGGTCTACTTAGTGTTGAACATGATGTTATGAATATAGAAACAGGTTTTCTATATAAATATATTTCGGAAAGTAATGAGATTCTTTTACGTGAAAAGAGAAGAAATACTAAGAAGTGGGGTGAAAAAGAATCAAAGGTTACAAGAGAAAGGTTTAAAATTATCTTTAAGAATACTGCATTTAGAGACAATGGCAGCTGGAATTGGTTGGTCAGGGGTGATCTCAAAAGACTGAGAGCACCTTAATGTCAGCCCAGAAACAATCCACTCGCGGTTGGTCCATCAAACATTACATTGACAAAACTGATGCATCACCGATATACCGATTGGGTAATGAAAGGGAAGAAACCTTAGTTCATATTGTATTTAACTGCTCTATGCTAGCACTACATCAGTATAAAAATTGGTAACACGATAACGTCCCTCGGGTACTACACTGGAATATATGTAAACTTTATTAATTGGACCACAATGAGAAGTGGTATAGGCATAAGCCAAAAGTGGTACAGGAGAATGACAAGGTACAACTTCTTTGTGGCATGCGCATACAGACTGATAAGGTTCTTGAACATTCAAAATCCCACTTAATCTTTCTACACAAAAGCAAGATAACGTTCTTAATCATTGATATAGTCTGCACCTTCGATACCAGAGCACAGGAGAAAAAACACGAAAAATATCAAGATCTAAAATGGGAATTAGTTAGACTATGGAAATATAAGAAGTAAAGGTGATTCCCGTTGTAATTGAAACGCTTGGAGCCATAAAAAAAAACCACCATAAATGGCTTAAACAGATTGACGAGAATATTTATTTTCCAATTCTGCAAAAGGTGTGCCGGTTAGGAACAGTGAAAGTGTTGAGATACAGCGTGAATTTCTAAAGTCAAAGGAATCAGCTTGGTGTTAAAAAACAACTCAAAACATCCAAACGTTGTGACTACTAAGAAATAATAATAATAATAATAATAATAATAATAATAATAATAATAATAATAATAATAATAATAATAATAATAATAATAATAATAATAATAATAATAATAATAATAATAATAATGTAGCAGCTATCATGTGTGTACACGAGGTAAAAGAGGGATGGTTGTGCCGTGTGTTGGTCATCAGGGATTGAGCCCAGAGCGTTCCGCTTACAAGAGAGAATCTTATTATTTTTGTGCGACGACAAGAGTGTACTTATGCAAATGAGCATTATTTTGCATGGGCGAATTCTCGTTGAAATAAAAAGAGTAGAAACTTTCCTCTCATAGACGGTAAAACTGGACGTGACGAGTTGGGACTACGTCAAGTGTTCAGCGTGAGAAAGTCAGAAAAATTGAGTTGGCGTCGTTTGTATCTGTGACCCGATTTACGGGATTCCTTTCTTGGAGGATTATTAATTACAATTCGAGAGTCGGACTTTTTATTTATTTGTTTGTGTGGGCGCGTTTTTGACTATAAATAATCATATAAATACTACTACTGCTACTACTACTACTACTACTACTACTACTACTACTAATAATAATAATAATAATAATAATGATAATAATAATAATGATAATAATAATATTTCCACAAGAAAAAATCAGTAACGTTAAATGCTGAACTATCATGACTCAGCGTAGTGTTGTCACACATACGTATATACGTATATTGTAGCCATTTTAATAACGTTGTTCGTTTGTCATTCGAGAGTGAGTACAAAGGCTAGATTAATGTTTATTTTCCCTGTCATCATAAACATATTTTTCCGGTGTCAATCTTATCAAATAAGGATTAAAAATATATTCGAGAGATGTTACTTTCTATTATTCATTTTTTGTGTGTTCCCGATAAATGCGTCCAGTCATATATAGAAAAAGATCCCCCCCTGTCAGTCTGTTACGCTTACATTTAACATAAAATCTTCGTTTTTCTGTAATGTTTTATTTTTAAAAAAAGCATGTGTATAGTTAAATGCTGATATTGAATTGACGCAACTTATTTGAGTTGCGTCTAGGCATATCAATAAGAGGCTTTATCCGACAGTTGGTCTGTGACGTCTGGCAGTACTTTAATTTTCTTCAATATGTCATGCTTAGGTTTGCAATAAATTTTTATTTGATCTGTCAGGCTTGCGTTTTAAATATCACTTTCAGATATGTCCATGCTCGTACATGAGAGTCTTTGTCCATCTGTCACGCTTAAGTTTTAACTATCATTTTCATCACTCACTGATTGATTGGACGCATCTTAAGAGTTTCCATTTCTGTTTTCTATTTGCTTGTATTTCATGTAATCTCCTGTGATGAGCGAAATTACACCTGTATATTTGTCATATGACAACATTTTACTTGACATTTTTCTGGAGTCTGAAAAGAGACTAATGACTGATTTTGATAAATAACGACTTTGATACAAAACCGTTATCGGGTTATAGACTTAATCTGCTCAATTTAAAAAATAATTGCTGTGTCAATGGAAATGTCACGCAGTGAAAATATCGCTGCATATAATTTAGAGTTATAGTGATGTGAACAAGTTTATCTACGAAAGTAGGAAGATAGGTTACAAAGAAAAAAATATCTATTGACGAATTTATGGCTATGTAGCGTAACATGCTTATCATAATATTACCGAAGTTAAGCAACGTTAAATCTGGGCAGTACTTAGATCGGTGACAGATATGTACCGAACCTATTGATGCGGCTGTTAAATAAGTCACTTTCACTAACATCGCTGGAAAAGCTCTGAATTCATGTCTCTCTATTTATGATCGAAAACATTGCATGGAATCAAAATCCTTGAGTCGATGCGACATAACAATTGGAAACAACACATGTTGTTATCAGCTTTTCCATGTATTGTGATCGTCGTGAATTTCCGCTTGCCGCCAGATATAACAACGACTCCAGTGGTGTACTAGATAACATAAATATCTCCACGTTCAACTGAAAAATTGCACAGTCCGTAAAAGTTCACGTGAAAAAGTTCAGAGGGGACATGAGCCGAAAAGTGGTAAATTTAACAACCAAGATGAGAATGATCTAAATAATACAAATTCAAATCTGTCGTTTATATCTTTTAACGTTTTAACCAGTTTCTACTTGCATTCTGTTCTATTAGGTTGATGCAAAAACAATGGTGTTTTCTCACATATGTTATATTTATATATGTTTTCTGAATTAATTTATTGATCAATATAGCGTTTTTATAGGTCGTTTTAAAGCTGCCGACACAGCTCGTGACATCAATGATGCGTTTGGCCCAGGAACCACTAACGAACGTACGGCACAAAGGGAGTTCAACAAATTTCGTAATGGTGACGAGAGTCTCGAAGATGTAGACGGTCAAGGCCGGCCAACTGCGGTTGATAACGAAGATCTGAAAGCCTTAATTGAAGTCGATCCTCGCAAAACCACACGAGAAGTTGCTGATGAACTCGGGATCGACCACTCAACAGCCGTTCGCCATTTCAAGCAAATAGGGAAGTCAAAAAAGCTGGATAAATGGGTGCCGCACGAATTGAACGATAATTAAAAATATTGTCGTTTTGAGGTGTTTTCTACGCTCTTGCTGCGCAACAGAAACTGCCCATTTCTCAAGCGAATTGTCACGTGTGATGAGAAGTGGATCCTCTATGACAATCAGCGACGTTCGGCACAGTGCGTGGATGCCATGAAGCGCCAAAACACTTCCCGAAGCCGAAATTGCCCCCCAAAAAGATTATGGTGACTGTTTGGTGGTCTGCGACCGGTCTCATCCATCACAGCTTCTTGAATCCGGGCGAAACGATTACGGCGGAAAAGTACTGCCAACAAATTGACGAAATGCACCAGAAGCTCCAACGTATGTGCCCGAGATTAGTCAATATGCAGGGACCAATTATCCCCTATGACAACAATCGCCCGCATGTTGCAGAACTGACCCCGCAGAAGCTGAACGAATTGGGCTACGAGACTCTGCCTCATCCGCCATATTCACCGGACATCTCGCCGACCGATTATCACTTTTTCAAGCATCTCGTCAACTTCATGCGGGAGAAACGCTTCAAAAGCCGAGATGATGCCGAATCGGCCTTCAATGACTTCATTGCTTCCAGAACTCCGGATTTTTTATGATAATGGAAAAAGTAAACTTGTTTCCCGTTGACAAACATGTGTTGATTTTAATGATTTTTATTTTGATGTATAAAGTTTGGTATGAAAGAAGTTATGGTCTTTAGAAGTTGAATGTCAAAAAACGCCATTGTTTTGTACCAATCCAATAGTTCTAGGTGAGATGGGAGTGTAGTCATATAACGCATACAACAGATGAAGTCGTCTCAACTCGAAGCCACGTAATGAAAAGAAAATAATTTTAAAAGACGAAAGAATTATTTTAAACGCTGTTAAAAGAAATTGGAAATCACAACATTCGTTTGTCCTAACGTCAATAAGGGAAACAATGGACAATGATAAATACGATTCATCAAATGTTTGAAACAGAATTCGATAAGGGATTTTGACTGAAATTAGCATTTCCTCTAGTATTAATCGGACGAACAATGGGACAGTTGAAAGTTAATCAAGCTATAAATTGAAAATATCGTTTCAGAAATTGAAGACAAAAGAACTGAATAGAATGACGCAATCTATTGTTATACATACTTGAGAAACACAACAAAAGGATTATATCAGGTTCGAAGATTAGAGAGAGAAGCGCAAGAACCCCGTTCGGGGGAAGACAATTGAGTGGAATAGATAGGACATGGAGTCTAAACTTAAAACATAAAAACAAAACCTTTTATGCATACAACAATGAGTAACAAACTGTGAATCAATTATAACACAAAACAGCGTTCAGGCAAATCTTCAGATATACTTAACTAGACAAGAATAAATCAATTGCTAAGTAAAGAAAACCCAGAATTACGATATAATTAATACAATTGATTATTCAAATCATAAATTAATATATGCAGTATAGTATACCAAATAGGTTAAATTAAGATTCACTTAAAATAATTATTTAATATTTATTTATCAATTAATTAATCTTTACATTACGGGAAAATGAATGCATATAAACAAAACGCCTTTATTTGTTCATGAAATCTGTCGACGCTCAAGTTCTATGCAATAAAATTCAAGACAATCAAACTTTATTAATCGACTCAAAAAATAATTAGTTATAAACAAATATAGGAACTAGCCGTAGTGCTAGGGAAAATAAACCTAATTAGAATATTGAATCTCAACGCCCAAAATTGCATCTAGGAAAATAGTGAATTGTTAATATACTTAGGATGACATAAGCTGAAAATAACATATATTTCAAAAAATATCATGCCACAAATAAAGTGGGATTATACCACAAATAAAGTGAGTAACCAATCACCACCCACATTCAAAGTTATAGTTATATCACGCAAACGAAATCGTTACTAGAACACTGGTAACGACGTTTTCATTTTTTGAAACAAAACTGTAGTTTTATAATAAAAATGCTGCATTAATTCTCGTAATAAAATTTATAAAAGTGTTTTTTACATATTTCATAGGTGAACAGCAATTCAAATTCTAGAAGTTAATATTAGTAATATGCAAGAAAAGGCGTCGGCCATGATTAACTCTTCAATAATGATTAATACAATTAAATAAAAACAAATATAAGGGACATAACTCTATATTAAAAACAAAGGTTAAAAAAGAGATTGGTATTGATATTGTAATTTTAAATAAGTTAATAAATTAAGTTAATAATAGTAATATTCAATAAAAAATATTACAATTTTCAATGATGTACACACCAAAGCATCGGTAGTGCTTAGTATAATCAAATAAAAAACAAGTTCAAAGAAATAACTCGATTTGAAAAAAAATACTCTATTTAAAAAAATATTCTATTTAAAACGAACATTAATCGATATTGAAATTTAAATTTTCAATAAGTTAAAGTTAGTTACACTTAGTATATAATATATTATTTTAATGAGTAAGCAAAAATACGATTTTTTAATGACACTGAAAAGAGACAGAACACATTTTGAGAATATTCACTAAAAATTGTACATTGAAGGAAATAATGAATAATAGAAACACTATATTAAAAGATAATAATTAAACATAGTATGGTAAATAAATAATAAAAATATATGATAAGTAATTAAAAATTTAAAATGTTAGGAGTTTTAAAGAAATAATTGGTTTAATACTTGCTAATTGATGAGTTCTTCTTTAGAAAGAGAGAATAAGATATTACTATGGATAATATCAAAATATTATGCATTGATGTAGTTTTAATATTTTAAGATTATTGCTAGAAATATTAAAACGTATGGTATAGGTATGTATATTGATATTTAAATAAATTACAATGTTCGGGAATATATTCATAGTAATGTGATTTAATGATAATAAAGGGGAATATATTTTTATTTAGATTAAAAAATGTACCTAAGATATTAGCTATTGGATATATGCTTATAGAATAGATTATAATTGAATATATATATTATTAATAGAAATAAAAGATAGTAAAATTAATTAAGAAGGTGAATAAGTGTTAAGTAATAGGAGATAGATACGACATTAAAGTTAGTATATTAATTATATCTAGGAGTATGTTAAAATATTATTTAGAAAGAGATTTATCATACTTATAGAAGTTAAAAGGGTGCATTATATATTTACGTAATAGAAACTATAGGATAGATGTTTAAAACAATATATGTTTTTAAGGAATAGATAATTAAATATATTTTAAGCATTTGTTTAAGTGTTAGCGGTTGGAAGTCTATTATTGGTGATTATATTATGGCTATATTTACTCGTTTTTTATACGTTAATAGGCAGAAAGAAATTCATTTTTTACGTTTATAATAGTATTATTAGATCTAAATATCATTACGACCTCAGAAAATTAAAGTTGGAATCCTTTCTAGCCTGGTTTATCTGACTGCGATTTTTGTCGATGTACACCAGTTCATGGTATATTGTCTATTCTTTGACTTGCATGTCTTTATTAGGGTTGTCATGGAAGTTGTATTCCTCTTATTAGTATACCTATTAAATCAGCTTACATGGTTAGAGATGCGGGATTTTATTCACGTGGAAATGGAATCTATATATATGTGTAATTTTCGAAAAGTATCTATATTGTTAGGGTTGATATTGTCAATAATAATATCACCTGAAATATTATTAGAAATTCTATCGTTGTTGGATATATTATTGGTATTTTGGTTTGAGGGAGACTTATTATGCCGATATAAATCTATATTATCCACAAAACTAATTATGGGGTGTTAAATATTTTGGTCAGATCTATTATTTAGGTTTATGTTATTTTCCTGTATAGATAGGCCATTTGTATTAGTATGGAATTGTTGATTGTGAGTAATTAGTTTAGGTAGGAGTAAGGGTGTTGATTGTGTATTCATATTAGTTTGCGAATAGTTAGTGATTATCAGAGGAGAAGTGAGCTATTTAAATATACGTCATTATGGATACAGTAATTCTCGAGTAGGCATTGTTGTCTATTTTGGCAATTACACTAAACGGTGGGGGTTGAGGGTGTGGGAACTATCTAAGGTTTTTAATTTTCGCACTAAGAATTAATATAAAATAATTATTTTAAAACAAATTGAATATATATATATATATATATATATATATATATATATATATATATATATAAGTCAGTCTGATTCTTTAACTTAGACCAATATATCATTACACTTTACAAATAGATATTTGATTTTGCTTATTTTTTCTTTTTCTGACCTTGCTTACATGTTATTAAGAATAGTACACTTTCTTTTGTTTATTTTCCTTGCAAATACAATTTATGCTACTTGATATATCTATCGATGGGTCGCCATTTTTCTTTTCAGCAGCAAATGTAAAATATAGATTGAGCCATTTTTTGCTATTAACCGCAAATTTCGTTGATAGTAGTACATAGTCATACTAATATCTTTAATACTAGGATTAACAAAAGCAAATATTCCTCTCGATATAATATTGCGTGGACACAACTAGTTAATTGCTGAAAAATTGCATTTCTACGTCAAATCATTATTATTCCTATTAATGTTTTTAATATTAGTTTTATTTTTAGTTTATATTTGAAATGTTTTCTCTCACACTCACTAACTACCTCTTTACTGGCATACACGTCTATTTCGTCATTTTCTTGGTGGTAAATGCATTGAATAACAGTAGTGATTCAATGCGTTTATCAGGAATTATTTTTTACGATGTGAAAATTCACACAAAATTAATCTACGCAAGATAAACTTTCCATATCCGATTTTAAAAATATGAGTAAATATTTTAGAAAAAAACTAAGATATTAAAAATAATATTATACGAAACAATAAAACAAAAATGCAATTTAACTCTCTGACTTTTAATCGAATATATTTTAATGTTAGGTTCATATTTTCTTTAATAAGTTTTAATGTATTTAGATGAAGGAACTATCATTATATTTGCATATTTATGAAACCGATCTAAGTATGTTATATGTTTGATAAATTCTTACTTAAACTAGCAATATTCTCCCTTTATTTTTTTTATTCAACTTATCTTTTCTTCAATCCAAAAAACAGAAATAAAGTTCAATGAACAGTTTAAAAACGTTATGTCGACTACCTCTCCTATGAGTCAATGTTTTTTTTCTCTGGACCGTAAAAATAGGGATTATTCAGTTCTCTGTTGAATGAGGGTGTTTTTTCCTTTTTCTCTAAAATAAATTCTATTTCGGGCGTAGGAAAATGCTTGTTCTTAATTCATTCAATACGGGCTTGTTCGTTTTTAGGTAATTCCTGAAGGCTACACGCGTAAAAAATACCACATCATGATATTCAACATCCGAACAAGAGCTTAATAGCAATTCAGACGAACATTCTAGTTCCAATCCAAACCTATACAAAGACAGAATTACTATTAAATATTTCGCTGTCGAAATAAGAAATTATTAAAGAGTGAAAAACGTATATATTCAGGGAAGATGCAAACTTATTTCCCAAATGATTCTCAATGGGAAGAACATTATGCATGCGTTTTTGAATTTGCTGATTTCATCGGAAGATACAATTTTGACGAAATCAGAAGTATGAAAGAAACAGCTGATTCTCACATGAGTAACTTATAAGGAGATAACATATCAAATTAAGCTGTAACATTATGAGGAATGACGACAAAGATTAGTAAAACGGACGATTGCATATCGGCTCGAATACGCGTATGACAAAATAATAATGTATGGTCAATATTGAAAGACAACATAGTAAGAATTAATGTTAAGCTACGAAAAGACATAATTTTCCTACCCAGAGTAAATAAAACACGGCATTATTTGCTAAGCTAAGAAAACACAACATTTTTCATTTTAAGATAAGAAAATACGACCTAATTTCCCTACCAAGCTGAGAAAACACTTTTCCTGATCAAGCTGAGAAAACGCATAAAATTGCCAAAAGTATGCATGTGAGGATGTTACCATTATGACCGACATATACTACACTGGAGTTTGCCTGGAAGTATTGTATCATGATGAACGAGCCTATACTACACCACCGACTTAAAATGGGGAGATAATGCCTGAGAAAATCCCCCAAAAGAAGAAAGAACGCCCTATGAGTACGGTATCATGACAACAGAAGAGATACTACGCTATCCTCTAATGAAAAAGGTGATTTTTGGGAGGATGAGATCATGACGAACGAACATAAACTACACAACACCCAGAAAGTAGGACTCCCCTCTAAAAAGGGAGGAGGTACAAATAACACACTAATCCCTATTCAAATTATACAATAATAGACTCGCGAATTAATCATTTGTTTTATTCATTGAATATACGTAGTGAGAACAGCTACTTCACTTTGATCTGTATAAAGATATTTTCGAACTTTTAACAATTGAGAGACACCAGATTTTTTTGACAAAAAAAGAAGTAATATCTTGAAGGTTGTATCATAACGAATGAACAGATACGACACTACCCTATTCCCCAACTAGGGGATAACGTCTGTGGGGATAGAATCATGACAAATAAAAAGATATTACATTAAAACTCCCTCCGAAAAAATATGTTATTTCCAACTGTGAAGGACAATTTACCCTGATATCTTTCAAACTATATTACACAACCTCTTCCTTTATTATTTTCTACTTAGTATGATAGTACAATAGTCACCAATAGTATAGTTTAGGCTTCAGACAGACATATAAATAATCTCCGTATTTAATGGATTATATAGAAATAGTATTCTTCATTATTCTTATATTGAAGTGAAGAGAATTATTATTTTGCCATTTAACTTATATACGTGTTTGTGGTGTGTACAGGCACACGTATTTAAATTATATGAGTTACATGTAAAATAAGAGTAACTTATTTTCTAAATGCTTACAAAACATTAAGAAATATAAAAGAATGGCTGAAACAATAATGAGAGGGTACTAGAGAAATACATATATAGGTAAGAGAAAAATGCGGGATTTGTTCACATTATAAATTACAGCTAATTAGAAAAATTAAAACAGATTGTTTTCAAACATAACTCTACTCCATAACAAAGGGATATTTTGGTATGTATTTTGCATTATTACAGTACTCGCAGTGTTACCTGACGTTGCCCGGGTTAGAGTGTGAGATAGCATTATATGTTATAACATATTAAGGAAAGTTTACTTTAACGACAACCTTGATGGTTTCAGCAATATATCTTACCCACTGAGCTATTCAGTTATATGTTAATACTCTTAATCAAACGCTTATAAATAAATTAATTTCATTGTGGAATATGTTAGAAAAGAGTCATGAGCTCCTTTAAGTGTAACTTAGAGATGCAAAACTACTGCCATTATGTTCACATGTAAATTGTACTTGTGAATACACTTATATTTAAAGTATACTCCCTTGTATATCTTTGTTTTTAGGTACAGAAATTGACAGAGAAGGATTCTCTTTTATTTATATATTATATATAGAGAGAGATAGAGATAGAGCTATGTATATATATAAATAGAAAGAGAGAGAAAGAGAGAGAGAGAGAAAGAGAGGAGAGAGATAGACAAAGAGAGGGGGAGGCAGATAAATGGAAATGCGTAACATACTAAATAGACTAAATTTCTTCACTTATATATTTCTATATTAAAAACATAAGAAGTATATTCTTTGAAGTTATTCAATTTTTTTAATCGGGGGGGGGTACAGTCGAAACCATACACTCAATGTTTTTAGTCGGTTACATTTCTAACTAAACAAATTTCACATTTGTAAAGTTGACGTTTAAAATAACACACATAAGACAGATCGGATATACGTATTTAAAGTTTAACAGGGGTTCTGTCCCAATATGTCACTTAGAGTTGGGACACATAGACATTCGGCACATAGAAATAAACGTAAGGATTCTTAACCACGTCTATTTTCATCCCCCATAGAATTTCATTAACATGAGATACATTTAATCAAAATCATTTATGTTGCCTTTCCTTGTGGTGGAATAAATGTAGAACTCTCATACTATCAGTGGCTTGGAATGGTAACTTGTGAGCGGTATCTTGAATGTTTTAGTTTTTTTGTTTAGGGGGGGTCATCATTGTGTCGCCCGACGTGAAAGTGTATTATCGCACATTGTTCCGGTTTTTTGGGGGAGTTCTTTTTGAGTGCATTTGGGACCGATTATTTGCTTGTTGGTTTGGTGACAGAAATAATGTACGAGCTACCTTTCTAAGACATTTTCTAGCTTTTCCTTTTTATCTTTGTACTTTCTTGTTTTAACATTTTTATTTTTTCCTCTTCTCTTCTTAAGTGACCTCAACTAATGCAACGCAACATTGTGTATTGTTGGTAGTTGAAACCCTTATTCCAGACATTTACTTTCCCTGATGATCTGCCAAACATGTACCTGCTTGGTAGTGAAACACGTGTATGAAAAACATTTAATTTGAATAAATAATATCTGTAAGAAAAAGTCTTTAATGGTGATCATTGGTCTCCTGAAAGGAACCCTTTTGTAAGCCTTCATAAAATCGCATATATACATATATATATATATATATATATATATATATATATATATATATATATATATATATATATATATGCGTAAACGTGTTACAGCAGGGTAAGTGTATGGTCATAGTAACATATGTATGTACGAGGCATGTCTAAAACGTATCCGACCTTAGGCCAGAAAAATATTTCAAATACGTGACGGGGTTGAGACCATAATCTCCTTCAAAAAGGGCCTCTTGTGCTTGCACACACTGTGATCATCGATCCATTAACTACCTGAAACACTCATGGAAGTCTTTTTTTGGAATAGTGTTCATCTCCGCCGTCTCGTTCAGCATTATTTCTTTTTTCGTACCCTCTCAACAGCTGCATTCCGAGCAGTTTAGAGCCTGCCAGAACGCTGGTCACTATCCGCTGATGTGCGGCCATTTTTGAATCGGTTGAACCACTTCTTAATTTGTGTTACACATAGCGTCTTCTCCAAATACCCGCCGCATCTAACGCGACGGCGTAGATGAACACCAAACTCAAAAGAAGACTTCCAGAGGTATTTCCGGCAGTGGATGGATCGTTTGGCTAAGTGTGTGCATGCGCAATAAGCTTACTTGAAATATTCTTCTGGCCTAAGGTCGGATATTTTTTAGACAGGCCTCGTATAGTGTAAGTATGAGTATGTCTGTATATGTGCGAATATAAGTCTACATATATGTGTGTGTATGTGTGTATATGTTGCATATGTATGTATGTGTCTTTATTTGTGTGTACATGGATGTGTGTGTGAGCACGTGTACATGTATTAGGTCCATAAACAGTAACGTAGCCGATGACATATCCCTACCCATGCACTTTTTTCAGTAAGAAATAATTCCACCGGAGTTGAAATTATCGCAGAAAGTTATCAACGGACCGCTATATATATATATATATATATATATATATATATATATATATATATATATATATATATATATATATATATATATATATTATTTAAATATCAACCATGGTTCACTTATTGATGAACATTTTGCCAATTTACTCAAATTTATAATTCAGCACAATCCCTCAGATTATATGACCCGATATAGCTAAGTAATTACTCCCAACATGCGTAGTAAGTTGGAGTAGGGGAATGGCATCTTGCTTGGGTTCCGGGTTGGTAACCAGATACACATCCGGGCCGATGGAGAATTGTTAACACCATCCGTCCAAATTCCCGCTTTCACTCCCCCACCTTCGAAAGAGTGCCAAAACGACGCGAGCGATTCAATCCCTTAGTTAGAAACTACCAGTCATCGTACCACGTCTAATGATTCCGGTCATGAAGAGATGAAACAAAATTATAACGTGAAATGGCTCGAATTCTGGTCCGAGTTATTTCTAATATATATATATATACTAGCGGAACCCGTCGCCCGGCGTTGCACGTGAGAAAGTACTACCTATTGCATGACGTCGAATAAAAAAAGAAACGGCCTCTACCGTGTTTATGAATGCTATAAATTAAAAAAAAAAGAAAAAAAGTGGTATAGTAGAATGGGATCGAACGCTGATACTGGAGATCGAACGTTGAAACTGGCGATCAAGAAAGCTGCCTTCCTAACTACTGCGCTATCGTTTCGAGTTAAAAAATACACGTGAAAATAGGTGAATTAATCTAAACTTGATTATTGGACATGCGTGTTATGTTAAGATTCAGCAATGACACGGTTTATGTCATTTGTAGATGATGAAAATGACTGGATTTGGGCAAGTTTTCTTTAATATGCGTGTTAAAGGTGTATGATTTTGAAAATGTAAATGTATCGGGGTCTACCAGTATCTTGGTGCTTATTGAATTAAATAGGAAGTCGATTCGATCAAGAACTTGTAGCAGCCATGTTGAATCAATAAATGTTGCAGGAGCTGTGTTCGTTAATTGCATTCGCTTTATTCCGGAATGAATATAAATGTAGAAATCATAGGTAGTATTTGAAATAACGTAATCTGATATTCGCGGAAAATCATCGGAATGAACCGGAGCGGTCATTAAGTTTTTGTGTATTGCTTTATATTATGTAGTAAATTAATACCAGGCAAATAATAAATAAGAACTGGGTGTTTTGTGAAAATTAAACTGTGCTTATTAGTTCCCGGTGTCGATGAGTAGAGTGACAGTACAGAATTGTTAGGGAGAAAAGTTTTTGCTACCACCTATATGGAGTTGATTTTTCGGAGAGACGGGGATGGTGGGCCAAATGTAATATGTAGTGTTATGTCGAAAAAAATAATAACAAATCTACTAAAACACGCTCGAGTGAATAAGTGTAGTATAGTGATGAGTTTAGTAGCCTGTGATGCATGTTGTTACTTTCCTATACTCCGAGAAGGGAGAGGTGAAAAAACGTCTATACTTTATATATTAGATTAGAAAGAAGAATATATATATATATATATATATATATATATATATATATATATATATATATATATATATATATTCACCGAACTTTTTCAACGGAAATTTACCACCCGGACAATTTGCATATCTTTTTCACGGAATTTTTCTTTTCATTCAATACGTTTTTTTAACAAAAATTATTTTAATAATTTTTAATAATAATTCTCATATTTTTCAAATATTTGAACTTTGGTTTTTTCGAAAGCCAACTTATCCATCTGTATTTCTCCTCTGATGATAAGATTTCGATCTTTGAAAAGCCTTGGCTTAAGGAAAGAAAAATAAACACTAGTTTATTACTGACAACCTTGCATTGAACAATTGAAATTTGAAATAAATTTGGACAATCGTCGCATATTTATCACTCTTTTTTCTTCTCTCTCTCTCTCTCTCTCTATATATATATATATATATATATATATATATATATATAATTATATATATATATATATATATATATATATATATATATATTCTTTATTTACAATATATACACAATCATGCATAAATGTTGTTGCATACATCAACTAAAACTATAGAAGCAATATTTATTTAATAGAAACAATATTAACAAAATACCTTTTAATACCGGTACTAACATATTGCACGTATTCCATGATAAGAAAAATAATAAAGTAATAGATATACAAATATAAATATATAAAATAATTAAATAAATAAATAAACAAAAGTAACGAATACACGTATAAAATAAATATATAATTGACTGAACTTTCTATTCTTTAACTCTCCATCTCCTCCTACAAAAACCTTCAAGAAAAGTATAAAAACACACAATTAGAAGGTCGAAAGCGCTCGGGTGATGGCCGAATCAAGAACACTCGCGAAACAGCTACCACTAGAAACCATAAAGCTTCCTTAACGCATCGAAAATACCACTAAAACATGAACAAACGTGATAATACGGTGTCATTCAATAACTCATGTTAAAATAATGACTTACTGACTATATATATATATATATATATATATATATATATATATATATATATATATATATATATATATCAAGGGAGGCGCGAGAGCGCTCTATCCCTTAATAGACCTCAAGAATGGCCTATGCTGGAAATCTCATTTCTTTGATCAATCATAACTCAAAAACCAATAAACCAAATTAGTTAAAACTTTGCACAAAATTGTTATTTGATATGTTCTATAAGTGTGTAGAATTTCAGCATCATTAGTCAAGACAACCCAGAGATCCAGAAAGTTCAATCATGAAATCATGTTATCCGTGTGTACGTAAGTACGTACGTAGTACGTATGTGCCACCCTGTATCTCATCAACTAAAAATTCCAAAAAACCTTAAAAATGACCATTATATTGAGGCATAGCCTTTACAAAAGTAGTTACATCCCATGATAAATGCCAGTATACTGAAATCATATGCCCTTAATAGGGTTAAGATGAAAATTCATATACATTAAATGTACAAAAGCAAGGAAATTCCCAAATTTTTACACTTTTATTGTCATTAAGGGTATGCGAGCACAACAGGGTTATGTATTTTACTGGTAGGAATTTTTCTTCAGCGCACCTCACACACTTCATCCACTCATGCATAGAGATTTATACTGTAGTGATGTGATAATGAAATGGTTTGGTTGATATGTAGTCATACCCTTAATTAATGACAATAAAAGTGTAAAAATTTGGGAATTTCCTTGCCTTTGTACATTTAGTGGATATGAATTTTCATCTTAACCCTATTAAGGGCATATGATTTCAGTATACTGACATTTATCATGGAATATATATATAAATATATATATATATATATATATATATATATATATATATATATATATATATATATTAGCTCATTACTTACTACAAAGTAGATTTACTTTTTGTAATACTTTTTACACAGTCTTTCTAACACAAATATTGCAAATAGTATAAATTATTTTATTTTAAAAAAAGACGCTATTGACTTATGTACCTATATTGTATAATATAAAATGCAATTCATTTATTATATTTTATCAAACTAATGAGACGTAATTCAATAACTTTAGACTTCGTAAATCAAGAACTCAATCTGCAAGTTATATAGATTCATAATAATGATGAAAATAATATTATATATTTTCTAGATTGAAATCTTTTAAGAAATTGAATTTATTGCTAAAAGAGTAAACACTTCCTAAATTTGATTACAAAAATCGATACTGTAGACCATTTTCAGGACTCAATTCAGAAATAACATGAAGAAATGAAATTAACAGGATATTTTTGGTAACTATCGGATGAAATATTTAACAGAATGTGATTTGTGCATAAATATTGTATATTTGCTGTTCTGTCAGTTTTTAAAGACTGTGTTGTGAAGTGGTTTAAAGGGATATGGATGAAGAGGTATAACAAACAAATAATAAAATATTAAAAATGTTCATATATATATATACTGTTTTCAGTTTTGTCATTTGAAACTAGTGATTAGAGGCGTCGGCAATGGGTAAAATACTTTAAAAGGAGATATTGCTCGCACGTAATAACAGGCAAAGTTTGCACCGATAAGTTCTCCGTAAGTTCGACTTAATTATCAAAGTAAACTAATGTTAAAAAGTCATTTATATTGATGGACTTTAAACAACCAAGTGTGATGTACGGGTGCTTGTAGGTTACTAGGTACACAAACTTTCGGTTCGACAGAAATCAGAAAGCTTGACAGCGAAAAGACGTGACAATAGAATAACGAATCAAATAAAAAGGCGTGGAACTGTTGTCCATCTCCCAGATGATGGTGTCGAATGGGGTTGGATTAATCATGTTGCGTGAAGGTGTTTTTGGATGAGAAGTAAGTTTAAAGTGGAAAGCTAATCTGAATTGAATTGATTGAAGAAAGATTTAAAACGTGATATTTTAAGACTATTTTAAGTTTGGGTAAGAAAACACATACGGTATGTTAGTTAAGTCATAATAAAATCACTTTTTAACAAAAAATATGTATTTTCTGTTTTGAAAATTTATTCCAGTTTGTTAGCACATAAACCAAGTAAGACACATCGCAACGAAACAGTGGATCAAGACAACACGTGATCTAGCACTAAGGTAGGCGGAAATTACTGATCAATGCCATGTCAACTCCAAAATTTAGTGGAACTTGTTAACAACGCGTGTGTACGAAAATATTGACATAGCAACCGATGAAAATGCACGTGTTTCTCACAGCAGAAAACGACATGGTTGCATTGATGGAAATCAGATATAATTATTTATTTTGTTCGGGAGAAGTAAATGTGAATTTTTAGAAAGTAAATATCTAATTAATTCACAAGGAATTAAAATAATGAAGAAGATTGATTTAATTATGCGTTTGTATAACTTAGTGAATGTTTAAATGTTTAACGTTTAATAAGTCGAATATTTTACCAGAATGAGTTAAGGGGCGAACAGATGATTTTCGAATAAATATTACAGATGACAACATGCACAGCCACACTAGGCTTACACGTATTATACATGCAGATATGGAATAGAAGCACTCGATAAAGAACGAAGAAGACATCTTCAATGTGATTACCCAAACAGGTTTATTTTGAAAACGATTAGTAACGATAGCGTTAATAATAAACACGAAAATGTTCATTTCAGCAGGCTTACAATTAGGGGTGGGACGTAATGGATGAAAATTTCAGATAAATGCGAGTAGTATTTTTTGTGTTCATTTATATATAAATAACACTAAACAATCAAGCATTTTGAATGATTTTCAAAATTCAGAAAGTGCAGGGCAAAAATAGCCGTTAGAGCTCCACGAGACTCAAAATCCATCATTTTTCGGTGAAAAAGTGGTTTCATGCGACAAGTCAGGTCCTTAAACATCATCAAAAGCTATGAATGGATATAGATGGTTCAATCTGATATAGTACTTTAATTTAGGACTATTTTCAGGCTGTGAAAGGGTTTTCCTGAATGTAAAATAGCCAGAAACTAGTGGAAAAAGCCTGAATTTTCCAAAATACTCTGTTAAGCAACCTAATTGGTTCCCAAACCTCTACAATGGTTACGAATGCGTGTAGATAGTTGAAACCATTGTAATGTCGAAACCATTGCATTGTATTATATTCAAGCAGTTTAATAACATTTATTTTCTTTTGTTTTCAGTTCAGGTCAATTTAGTTGAGAAGATAGGATGAGTGGAACAAAGTACCGTACGATGATTGGGATTTCACTTTGCTTGAAAACCTCCCAACTGTACATGAGTGCGTTTTGACCATAGTTCATCATGCTCCAACTTCTCCATCAATTTTCTCTGTGTCTGCTGGCTCACTCGCAAAGAGCATTTGCAAGAGACATTAAACTAACAACAATAAAAGGGGTGAAAGATAAACTTGATCGATACTTGAGAGAGTACAATAGCAACTTTCAGAAGGGCCATAGATCGAAGAGGTCAAACTTGATTCAATGGAAGACAAAAGTCACATTCTTTTCAATATTCTGGGAAAGGGTGTTGACGTGGAGACGTTTGATGCAAATGAGAAACAGTTTTTCTTTGATCAAGTTGCACTCAACCGGAAGGTCATAATTGAAAACATGCATATCGATGAAGAACATGAATCAATGGTTGTTGAGACGGAGGAAAAGGAAGAGCAAGAGATGGCTATTTCAGTTACAGAGGAAGACGAAAGGATTACAATAATGAACAGTACTCTCGACGATAGTGATACTCATATACATTTTGCTGTGCAGCGGTCAGGGAGGGTACGTACCACAGTCAGCTGTAATGAAGTTGGAGTTCAGACAGATATGACTTTCAATCTCCGTGAAGGAGAAAAGCTATCCACTCAAAGGAGAGGTCAGCAATTCTTCTTAGCAAATGCAGAGAGCATAGTGGTCCCTTTGCCTCAGTAGAAGAGGTTGAGAGAGCACTGAAAGAAAAGCAAAATGAGAAAACGAAAAAGCGATGCTGAGGAATGAACTATTGTTTCGTAAACTGATTTGCAAGCACGATTTCCAGGAGAACCCAGAGCTGTACAGGGTAAATGGAATGAGTGACAGAGAGATGAAAATAAATTTGGGAATTCTTCTTTCTGGTGACCATAATGAAGATACAGACGAAGAAGTTTTATTTCCAGATGAAAACTCAATTCTGCTTTCTTGCACGACAGATAATAATAATGTGAGCGTTGATACTGAGGAAGATGTTGAAATCCTAGAAGAGTCTGATGATATTCCTCTGAATGAACCTAGTGTTGCAGTTTGGGACACTCAACTTGGAAGAAATTAGTACATCGGAATGACTAGAAAAACTACATGGTGGAGTATCTGGAATGTTTCAACCGTGATTCTGCAAGGCATTCATGGAGATCCCCCCAGATAAATGATGAACAGAACACGAATATAATCCAGACCATTCCATACAATGTGCTCGGTGCTTGAGACATGAGTACACGCCAAACAAAGTTCGAAGTCGAAAATTGGGGAATCATTGAAGGTTTCTTTCAGTCGATGTACAAGTAATCTCCTGTGCAGTTCCCCATGGATTTCCACAACTTCAATTGAATATTTCATGACATTTCATAGCCATTAAGTATGTGTTATTAAATTGACTGCATTATCCACTATTCGGTTTATATTATTCCAGCGGTGTCATTTGGATACGTAGTTTGTGGTGCATTTTTAACCATTTGGGCTGAAATTTGACCTCAATTTCTACCTTGGGGGCCTCCTAAAACCCCAAAACTGGTGTTAAACCTAAGTGTCTTGTCAGTTTCAACTATCTACAGCCGTGCATAACCATTGTAGAGGCTTGGGAACCAGTTACGTAGCTTAACAGAGGATTTTGGGAAATGTTGGCTAATTTTGGCTATTTTTCACTATTTTTTGGCTATTCTACATTCATGAAAACCCTTTTACAGCCTGAAAATGGTCTTAAATTACAGTACTATATAAGCTTTAACCATCTATATCAATTCATAGCTTTTGAGGATGTTTTAGGACCTGCAATATCGTATGAAACCACTTTTTCACCGAAAAATGATAAATTTTGAGTCCCGTGGAACCCTAACGGCTATTTTTGGCTTGCACCTTCTGAATTTTGCAAAATTTCAAAAATGTTTGACTGTTTAGTGTTATTTATGTATACATAAACACAAAAATTTTACTCGCATGAATCTGAAATTTTAACCCATTACGTCCCACCCCTATTAAAATATAGCGAATAAAGACAGGCTTTTATTTTTTAAAGTTGTATTACGTGGCTTGTTTCCGTTTCTGGCAAACCGGGTATTTACTACATACGCTTGTACAAAATCCACTCGAGGATAAGGGTTTATTATATTGTTAGTTGGATGAGAGGATTAAAAACGATAACTGAAATGGGCATTAGGTTATTTAAGACGACGGCTTGATAAGTATTTGTTGAGATTGGATATACAAAACAACCACGTTGTACTTATTATTTGGGTTATACAGACTGCTGTTCCTATCTCGGATGTTGTTCTCACAAAGTGTCAGTCGATGTAACCTCCGACCTTCTTCAGGTATGTCTCGTCGATTTCGGGCATCTGTATGACGAACGCCGTTCGAAATCCCGTACAGATTCTCGTGTTCGATATAAAGATGCGCGACTTCAACAGGAAGAACCTAAAAAATGTAGGAGGTTACATCCACCGAAACGTTGTTAGAATTACATCTAAGATGAGAAAAGTAGTCTGAATAATCGAAATAATACAAACGACAGATCCTCATCGAAAAAATGCAAGACATAATGACCACGTTGTAACTTGTAGGGAAGTAGTCCCGTGGAAATGTGTCCCATATATGGAGAGTTCTTGGTTCCGTTTGATTTCAAGTACACCTAGGAAGAAAATAAAGTTTCTTGCAATTGTAAGTAGTAGGACGAGTGCTTGCTGTGAATGTTTTACAGTAAGGAAAACCGAGATTGAAGCTTCTTTGGAAATAACGACATAGTAGATAAATATTTACAACTTCATTTCGGTGAGAAAGTTGCTGTAGGAGAGAGAAGAGTTTACCGTCCACTAGATGGTAAAGTGAACTTTGTATTATGTAAAGGCAAGAAATAGTGTTCTGAGCGGCATTTCCCGGATATTTCAAATATTTTTATGTATTCAGTTTTCAATCATCGTTGAGTATTCATAGTTCGATTAAATCATCCATGCGTCACGCATGTTTGCTAACATGATTTGAGTGTCACTGAGGTCACTTATCGACAGGATGAATTGTTAGTCTAAGCTTAGTAACATACATTTTTTCCATCAAGATTGGTTTTCAATGAATTTATTCAGAAGTCGGTAAATGTCTGGGATCTTTCTATATACACTTTTGGTCAGCTTACCTATATTGAATAGATAAGGAATAATGACTCGTCTCGATGGCTATAATTAATTCATATTTGTTTTCATGCAATAAACCAATGAAATAGCTCCATTTGGGAGGATGTTTCTGGTTTCTCCAGGGATTATACATCATCTGTTCTATGGTATTTTTTCTTTATTACTTTCCAACTACCATTTTCTGACGACGATGATTAATGATAGAAAAGAAAGATAAATCATGCTATGATATTATTATTTATTGTTGTTTTTTTTTAGATTAGTTCTCTTGCTTCAGATAATACAGTTCAATATACAACACAAAACAAGCGAAATGAGATGTTTCCGAATACGTCAATATTTGATGTATAGCTTATTAATTTCTTCTCTAGTAGTTCAGATGCTCTCGACTAAACTGCCTCGGACACCTTTTTCTCCAACCCTTTCTATCTTTTAAAACGTTTCTTCTACTAACCACACTTCCTTTACTCCGGTTCTGATCTAAAACTATGAAGTTGTTGTGAAAATAGTTGCCGATTCTTTGTACTCACTTTTCAAAGGGTTATGGTGATCATACCTATTTCGCCACTGTATGTCTTCTTTTTGCGTAAATGGATAGAGTCGTTATGATGAATCAGCAGAAGTGAGAAGAAAAGCAATATGAAGAAGCAGCATCTGCCAACCCATTACTTCTGTACTTTCTGTTAATACAATTTCTTGTTAATTACTTTGTTTTAGTGTTATTTTTTTCGACTCAGAAATGGTAAAAGTTGATATTTTTGCAGTGCTTTATACAAAATGCGACACTCATAATAGTTGATAAATAAATTCCCAATAATGTCTTTCATAATCGAGTTTGAAGTATATAAGCCGTTAATGACAAAGATGTAAAAATAAAAATGCGTATGTTATTTCTTGTATGAGTTGAAACCCGTCCATAATGCTTCCGAAATTGGCACCAGTATAATCAGAACATGTGGAGAATGATTTACAAGTGATCAGCCGTACGAAAGTGTTTCAGAGATTTTCTAGTTCAAAAGAGAGCCTTAAAGATGAAACCGTGTGAGGACGATCATTCACTTTTATGGAATGATATTAAAAACTTGAAACATATATAATTTTAGTATTAAAAGACATAAAAACGTCGATATGCCGTAGACCAAACCAGTCACAATTAACCAATGAAAAAATCATCTGTTTCATCGAGAGTGAGATTAAATCCACGTCATACTCTGTTTTCTTATAACAGTTACTTAATTTCATTTGACATCACCAGGATTATCAAGAAAAGAAGAATTAGCTGGTGTCTCTACGTCTTCAGAAGAGGTCTTGAAGTAAATATATACCAAGTATTCAAGGAAGACCTGTTGGTAAGCTTCGAAAGTGCTGGATTGATCAGATACGCAGTTTCCTCTACTAACGGTGGAATGACCACTGTAAGAAATTGAGGAGTTGTGCATACAGAAACGGTGCAAAGATCCTATCGGCTTAATGTAATAAAGTAAAGTAAGTTTACTTTTTTGGCAACATTCATATTTATAGATTCGGACGCGCATTTGTAGAACAAGCAATGTGCGTCAGAAAGTCGGTTCCACTTTACCTTGCACTGAAGAGTTACTTTAAATGTCGAATGTTAAGCTGTTGATATTCATTTTTTTTTGTCTGAAGTTACGAACGAGAACGCTTAAATTTTGAAAACTGAGATTTATTTTGTTTTAGCATTTAAAATGTTTTTATTTTTATGAATTTCATATTAAACAACTAACAGCTGTAAAGATCTACACTTATTTCAATATATGAAACATTAAAACAATTTCAGTAAAATAATAAAATTGGGGGCTTTAAAACATCGATTTTGTTAAAAAGACATAGTGCGTACAGACGATACGTATCCGCCCTCTCGTTTAATGAATACAAATAATTTTCCAAGCGAAGACAAATACTACAATCACTAAATGTTGGGCGTAATGAAAACATTATTCAAATCTGATGTATCATTCCACTTTTTGTCTTAGTGTTATGGACTTTTTATACCAAAACATTTTATGGGATTTGAGTTGTTATTCGGGATTTTTTTATTTCAGTGTTTTGTTCATGAATTGTATGATTCCACATTTGTTGCTTAAGAAAACAAACAAAATAAAACGTTATTAAAAATAAAAGTCATTCTTTATTAGCTGTGTAGCATTCCTACATTGTAAGTTTCTTTTACAACAACTCTCTAAGACCAGAAAAAGTTAGAATCATAGGGGGAATAAGTTCAATTATGGAACACACCGGATAAGGTAAATTGTGGAGCACACTGAATTCGTCCATTCACTTCTTGCGTTCTAGTTTTATTTGGTTTAAGTAACTACATTTTGTACTTCATGAAAAAGATACGCCCACGCCTAGTGTCATTCGAGATATTTTCTCTAGTATGTTACTTAACATATAATAAAGTATTAGTTCCAAAACTCATCGGCGTCAGTGTAACACCTCGCATTCAGACCAGTCTAGTGTCGCGTCAGATCCTTCAAGATTTTACAGTATTTTGTAATTAAATGTGACATGATAATAAATATTAAATATTAAACAGCTATTTGCGTGTTTTATATCATGATGTCTTGTTTATCCTTTTTAAAGTGCTCGACAAAGAAAAAGAAACATTACTCCATTTGATTATTGCACAACAACTAAAGTGTCATGTATCATAAACGAGTTAATTAAACGACACAACTCTATGTATTACTCGCTAAATAAACCGCGCCTGATATTACTCCCGTTTAACACGCGTGTATTTATCTGAGACTTGTGACGCCTCAACGAATGTGGAAGCCAAGTGCAGACAACTCTGAACGAAGAGAAACTAATACTTCACTTATGCAAAATGCTACGCAATGAGGTTCGCACTGTGTCATTTCAGGCCTGGTTCTAATTCAGTTTTCAAGAAAAAATATCTCCGCAATTTTAACCTAACATCTGAAAAATTGTTACGATTATTTTTGATGAAGTTTAATAAGAGTTTTCATAATTTACCTAATTCTGATACCAGCTATGAATCCATGATTGGAACGGAGATAATTCAAATATTTGAAAAAATAACGCTATACCAATGTTGACATGTTCTAAGATAACAAGAGAAAAACGACATATATATATATATATATATATATATATATATATATATATATATATATATATATATATATATATATATATAAAGAAATTGTAGTTTGCTTGAAACATTGCTGGTAAATATAAATGTAAGTTTGTAATCCGAGGCAGGAGCAATGTGATATAGGTACCGGAAGGTGGAACAGATGAACACAAATAGATGAGAAGAGAAAATAAGAATGGAATCTCAAATCAATTTATTAATATTTCACGTAAAACGGATTAAATACCAGTACAGTAAATAGAAAAAAGTTTACTGTCAAGCAATTAAAAAGTTCCGGAAAAGGTAAACTTTAATTTTCGAGAGCGGGAACTCTCATTATCAAAAGATCAAAAATATGACCGAGTGGTCGAAAAAGCGAGATAGAAATAACTGTTGACGAAATACCGCAGAGAATTTATAGTAGATACGCAGAAAATGAGTTTAGATAAGCTAATTGGACATCAATATTAATTATTCCTATCATAATTTAATTGTATAATTATTCAGCTTAAAGCTTGTCATCTTATTAATATTTGTTTATTTATATACTTTATTATTTATTATAATTTTATAATTTTTATTTTTCATTTGATTTTTTTCCTTTTTCTTTTTAAATTCAATTTTAATTTGAAATTTGATAAATTTGAGCCGTAAATATGTTACAGGAATACGAACGGTCAAGGGGAGGCAACTGTGAAATCCAGAATCTGGTTAGAATTAATTTAAATTCAAAACTGAAATCAATTGTGAAATAAAAGGTAACTTTATAGTAATAAGAATAAGAATCATGATATCCTAAGAAGATCAAGACTAAATTGAATGAAAAGGGATGAAAAAGAGATAGTAGGGGAAAATTAAGAGATTATTTATATATATATATATATATATATATATATATATATATATATATATATATATATATATACGTCTATTCATATATGTATCTCAGCATTATTTTATCTGTCTATATTCATGTTTGTCACATAGGCTTCAAAACTAGTCGACTGAATAATACCCAATCTAGCATCATGAGTCTGTAAAATGGTTATTATATGTATGCTAAATATTAAGTTTCCAACTGATAATACTAAAATCAATAAATACGTATTCGCTCCGATGTAATTCATGAGAATTTTTGCAGGAAGCACCCATGTCATGCTAAATATGTCATAGGTCACGAAATGTTTATACTACTGCATGTAGTACTATTACTAATACTATATATAATACAAATATTGTACACTTATTGACTAAAAACTACTAAACACCATTGTGTCAAATAAAGTATTGATGGTGCAATCGAGTGTTTCCTCATTTATTGAAATATAATATATCGATGTTTCAATTTATTTTTTCTATTAATTGTGTGTTGAAACAAAGTGAATGTTTGATATTATATCATATGAAATACATGTTGTTTGGAAAAGATTGATTTGACTTTGAACAAATATAACAGAAACCACACAAAGTGAAGCAGAATGAAACTGAACAGACTAAATGATGAACAACATGATAGGTTTCCCAGCAAATTTGAACTAGCAAATCAACGGTTGTTCCATTAACGATTCCATGAATATTCAATATATGCACCGCCATTAACACGATTGTCTTTTCCAATGTTATTGATCATTCACATCTGTTTGACCTGCGCAAACAGCTTCCTTTTTAAATATTTTGTCTCATGTCCAACTTTGCAATACACTTAGTAACATTTGTTATTATAATATTATAGGCGGTTGTTAGGCTTTTATTGAATATCAGCACTTAATTAAGGACTGAAAGGCATGGGAAAATAAATATAGAAATGAATAATGATTTAAACAGTTTTGCGCCTGGCGATGTCATGAGATTGAAATGTATAAGAATGTGTGTAACCAGACAATATGTAAGGCATACTAATTATACACTACTTCAGTATTAGGCACTGAAACGATGAATACTAAAATCATATACACATAATATATTATACGGTAATAAAAGAATATGATATAGTTAATACACACACACATATATATACATGTATATATATATATATATAATATATATATATATTTATATATATATAGTAATTTATGAAAATATATTTATGGCAATTAAGTTACACAGAGGCTTCCGCGTTGCATCCCCTTGGGGAATTGTCAGGCTGAAATGCATGGAGTTTGTGTTGCCTGGTGTGTATATATATATATATATATATATATATATATATATATATATATATATATATATATATATATATATATGTGATTTTATGAAGGCTTACCAAAGCATTCCTTTCAAGACACCAATGATCACCATTAAAGATATTTTTTCTTACAAATACTATTTATTCAAATTAAATGTTTTTTCCTACACGTGTTTCACTACCAAGCAGTTACTTGCTTGGCAGATCATCAGGGAAATTAAATGTCTGGAATACTGGTTTCAACTGCCGACAAAACACAATGTGGCGTTGTAATAGTTGAGGTCACTTAAGAAAAGAAGAGGAAAAAAATAAAAATAAAAATAAAAGTCAAACTTAAAAAGCAAGGAAGAACAACGGTAAGAAAAGAAAGTCCTAGAAAGGTCTTAGAAAAGTAGCTTGTGCATTATTTCTTCCACCAAGCCAACAAGCAAGTAGTCGGTCCCAAATACATTCAATAAAACCACAAAAACGGAACAATGTGCGATAATACACTTTCACGTTAGCTGAATAAATCCCCCCCCCCACACAATAAAACAAAAGAACTAAATCATTCAAGATACCGCTCACAAGTTACCATTCCAATCCAATGATAGTATGGGAATTCTAAATCCAACTTCTCACAAAGAAAAGTCAACACAAATGTTCGTCCGAGTTCAAAGAGTCTTATTTCAATTGTTGATTTATTACCCTTCGAAATAAACACATGACGAGTTGAATGTCAATCCCGCAGAAAACTCCCTTCCATCAAGAAAAAATCTTAATATAGAAACTATTTATTCAAAATACTGTTTCTAAAAATATTTATTATTAAACCTATTCCCTATAGAAATTAATCATCTAGTGTCTGGGACGTCATTTTACATTTTGTGAAAATATCCTTCATTTAATTAACTGCCGAATTGTTATCGTTTTGTTGTTTAACGAAGCGAAAAAAGCCTATCCCGCAGAATTTGTTTTTAAAAAATTATTCATATATCAAAAATAAACTGTTATTATAAAAAGGCCTTCTACAAAAATCTAGTTATTATTTTAAATCATTTAAAATATTTCCTTAACGGCTGTGTCTGTTTGTAACTCTCTGTGGAGAATATTATTCTATATTCCATAAATAAATGTTACAACGGAATATCGTTATCAGAAATCTATTTTCTATTTTGAAAAAAAACAAACTTATTTTTAATGGACCGGTTTATTTTTTATTTATTTTTTTTTTTTTGTCAACTTTACGGGAAAATATCACTCTTACTCATTAAATGACAGGAGACTTTATTATTACTAATTTAAAATCCCGTACAAAATACTTTTTTTATAAAATTCAATTGTTTCTATTTTTAGAAATTAAGTCCGTGTCGGCATGCATGTTTTTAAAATTATTTATTCCTTAATTACTTTTCCCCATTCCTGCCACCAAATTGTTTTATTTATTTTAATCTAATTAAAAACTAATTTAATTTAACCTAATTTAATTAAATAGTGATAGCATCCAGGTTGCTATTTCTTATTTTTCACTTAAAATTACTTGAAATCCCCAATGCATTTCGTATAATATATCTATTTCTGAGAATAAATTGTGATTTATTATTTATTATTCCACTATCTTTTTATATGTAACACAATTTCCCCCCTCTATTCCGCTGAATAAGTATTTACTATAGTTGACTATCACTGGGCCTTATTCCGATAGAATATTCCTACCTTATCACCCCCAACCTAAGTCTCGAGTATCCGCTAATAATTGAATTAAGACATATCTTAGCATAAGTACGTGTTACTAATTCTCATCCTCCCTATTATACACTAATTATTGCCCCAGATTGCCTCAGGAAGTGTCCATCTTGCCTATCTCTGCTGTAAGTTTATACTTCCCCCAATTCCCCTCCTATCCAGGTTTTAGGCTTGATAACAGGTAACGGTTTCTATGCAGACAGCATTGTAGTATTTCCTGCCTAGCGTTCAGTAAATTATCTCTAGATGTCATGATGTGGTACGACTCCAATGCACATAGGTTGCATCTCTTCTTTTTGTTCGGTTTATATTTGTTAGCCCTCCCCAAAATTGACCATTTCAGTTCGAAAGGGTCTTGCCTAGCAATGAGGTTTCTCACAAAACGGCCAACAGAAGTGTTAGGCCTATCTATGTCTTCCCTTTGGCCTCCCCTGAAGGAACTCATGTGGTTTCTGAATCTATCTTTGAACTCACCCCCGGTTGAACCGATATATGATTTCCTACTACTCTCTGTTATCACATCGCATTTGTAGACAATGCTTGAAACTCTACAGTTCCCCCCCAGTGGACAGATGTTAGAAGCCCTGCAGTTACAGTTGTGTGCTGGGCCGTTGCTGGATGTTCTACTACTATGGTTATTTATAATGGAGGTTCTCACTGAACTGGTGTTACTGGGATCAACACCAGAAGAGAACATGGCTTCCCTTGTTTTAGTTATCTTAGAATTATTATATCCTATGATGGATGTGGCTATATTTCTACAGGTTGAATAAGAGAGTTTTACAGTATTTTTGTTAATGATTCCCCCCAATCTGCTATCCCTTGGAAAGTTTTTTTCCACTATGCTATAAAAAATCTTTGGGATATTAGTCTTAATATGCTGGCTATAGGGGGGGTTGAACCATGTAGTGGTCCTTCTCCTATTTTTCTTCCTACCTTCCCCCCCGGTTTGGGTAGCATGTGAGTTCAATTCGTTACTTCCAACTTCACGAATATTATCATCAACCGGTTCCCACCCTACCTGGTTTACATTACCGTGGGATACACCAGTTCTCCTATATCTAGCCTTGCCCATTGCCCTATTATATGAAACCATTGATCGAGAGGCAATCGGTCTCCCGTTAAGTCCCCCATTCCCAACCGAAGGAGGCACAAGGTAATTAATTTTTTCCTTGTATCCTTATCTGTTTAAAGCCTCATTGTAGAATTGCTTACTGCTGTCGAATATTTGTTGATTCTTGGACAGCTTAGATATCCTACTCGATATTGCAGGAATAATGGCTCTTTTCACCATCGGTGGGTGATTCGATTTAGCGTCGATATAGTAGAGTGTGTGGTTGGGCTTGTGATAAGGTTCATATGTGTTGTTGCATAGATCAAGCGTAATATCCAAAAAATTGACCCTCCGGTAGTTTATATCCATAGTTACGCTAAGTTGTATTGAGCTGAAGAATATATTGAGTTTTTTCTTCTTAGTTTCAAGGTTCCTTATACTTGTGTTGACAAAGAATAAAGCGTCGTCCCTATATAGACCGCCCGCCAGTTCAGGTATTTTCATACAAATTTCTCTGAGGATATATATCCCTACCAGGTCAGTAACCTGCGCTGAGTCCGGTGCCCCCATAGTAATATCGAAATTGTTTTCCCTATCCTTTCTAGTCCATAACTTATCATTGTAGGATATTAGCGTCCTTCTGGCTAGTCTAATTATATCCATTTCTAAGTTTGTGATGTTTGATTCATTTCTAGCCATGGTAAGCGCCTTTTCAAGTAAAGTAGAGGATATAACTTTCTCACCCAAAAACATTTCCATACCAAACCACAAAGCATACATAATGGACATGGTCCAGGCGGTCCATGCATTCTTGAAGAGAGTCCGATGGCGGGTAATTCACCACAACCTGGGATCGACTAGGGAGTTGAGCAACGTGAATCCACCTTCTGGCGTCTCTGAACCCCCTGAGTATGCATCTGACACTGAGGATAATTTACCAACAGCCTCCTATAGAAAATTCTATAAAATAGGAACTCACAAGAACCCACCTCACATCCCTGCATTAGAAAGCTTCGAAGCGGATATGCATAATATGGTTAAAAACATCAAAACCAAAAACAGATCACAATATTGGAATCCTACCATTGAACATATCCATAGGACACAGACACGGATTAGGAATAACTCTAACATCACAGTTCCGGCGGATAAAACTTTAAACACATACTCCATGAATATGGAAACATACAACAACCTAATCCTGAAGGAACTGAATAAAAACTACAAGACCGTAGGGAACGGGGTGTTACAGGATATTAACTTGGCCGCTCTTAAGATCTGCTCTGAGATTGGTATGGAAGGTAATGTTGAGATATATACCCCTAAATGCCCTCGTTTCACTCTTAAGGATCATAAGCCAGATTTTAGTAATAACCCATCCATTAGACTGATCTCGCCGTGTATTTCAGACATGGGCGTAATCAGCAAAAAAATACTAGACAGAATACTGCCAGGAATTAAACGCAGAACTCAATTGAATCTGTGGACCTCATCAGAGGAAGTGCTAAGTTGGTATAAAGAATTACACATTACTAATCAAAGTAAATTTATAATGTTTGATATAGATTCATACTATCCCTCCATATCCTCTACTTTACTTGAAAAGGCGCTTACCATGGCTAGAAATGAATCAAACATCACAAACTTAGAAATGGATATAATTAGACTAGCCAGAAGGACGCTAATATCCTACAATGATAAGTTATGGACTAGAAAGGATAGGGAAAACAATTTCGATATTACTATGGGGGCACCGGACTCAGCGCAGGTTACTGACCTGGTAGGGATATATATCCTCAGAGAAATTTGTATGAAAATACCTGAACTGGCGGGCGGTCTATATAGGGACGACGCTTTATTCTTTGTCAACACAAGTATAAGGAACCTTGAAACTAAGAAGAAAAAACTCAATATATTCTTCAGCTCAATACAACTTAGCGTAACTTTGGATATAAACTACCGGAGGGTCAATTTTTTGGATATTACGCTTGATCTATGCAACAACACATATGAACCTTATCACAAGCCCAACCACACACTCTACTATATCGACGCTAAATCGAATCACCCACCGATGGTGAAAAGAGCCATTATTCCTGCAATATCGAGTAGGATATCTAAGCTGTCCAAGAATCAACAAATATTCGACAGCAGTAAGCAATTCTACAATGAGGCTTTAAACAGATCAGGATACAAGGAAAAAATTAATTACCTTGTGCCTCCTTCGGTTGGGAATGGGGGACTAAACGGGAGACCGATTGCCTCTCGATCAATGGTTTCATATAATAGGGCAATGGGCAAGGCTAGATATAGGAGAACTGGTGTATCCCACGGTAATGTAAACCAGGTAGGGTGGGAACCGGTTGATGATAATATTCGTGAAGTTGGAAGTAACGAATTGAACTCACATGCTACCCAAACCGGGGGGGAAGGTAGGAAGAAAAATAGGAGAAGGACCACTACATGGTTCAACCCCCCCTATAGCCAGCATATTAAGACTAATATCCCAAAGATTTTTTATAGCATAGTGGAAAAAAACTTTCCAAGGGATAGCAGATTGGGGGGAATCATTAACAAAAATACTGTAAAACTCTCTTATTCAACCTGTAGAAATATAGCCACATCCATCATAGGATATAATAATTCTAAGATAACTAAAACAAGGGAAGCCATGTTCTCTTCTGGTGTTGATCCCAGTAACACCAGTTCAGTGAGAACCTCCATTATAAATAACCATAGTAGTAGAACATCCAGCAACGGCCCAGCACACAACTGTAACTGCAGGGCTTCTAACATCTGTCCACTGGGGGGGAACTGTAGAGTTTCAAGCATTGTCTACAAATGCGATGTGATAACAGAGAGTAGTAGGAAATCATATATCGGTTCAACCGGGGGTGAGTTCAAAGATAGATTCAGAAACCACATGAGTTCCTTCAGGAGAGGCCAAAGGGAAGACATAGATAGGCCTAACACTTCTGTTGGCCGTTTTGTGAGAAACCTCATTGCTAGGCAAGACCCTTTCGAACTGAAATGGTCAATTTTGGGGAGGGCTAACAAATATAAACCGAACAAAAAGAAGAGATGCAACCTATGTGCATTGGAGTCGTACCACATCATGACATCTAGAGATAATTTACTGAACGCTAGGCAGGAAATACTACAATGCTGTCTGCATAGAAACCGTTACCTGTTATCAAGCCTAAAACCTGGATAGGAGGGGAATTGGGGGAAGTATAAACTTACAGCAGAGATAGGCAAGATGGACACTTCCTGAGGCAATCTGGGGCAATAATTAGTGTATAATAGGGAGGATGAGAATTAGTAACACGTACTTATGCTAAGATATGTCTTAATTCAATTATTAGCGGATACTCGAGACTTAGGTTGGGGGTGATAAGGTAGGAATATTCTATCGGAATAAGGCCCAGTGATAGTCAACTATAGTAAATACTTATTCAGCGGAATAGAGGGGGGAAATTGTGTTACATATAAAAAGATAGTGGAATAATAAATAATAAATCACAATTTATTCTCAGAAATAGATATATTATACGAAATGCATTGGGGATTTCAAGTAATTTTAAGTGAAAAATAAGAAATAGCAACCTGGATGCTATCACTATTTAATTAAATTAGGTTAAATTAAATTAGTTTTTAATTAGATTAAAATAAATAAAACAATTTGGTGGCAGGAATGGGGAAAAGTAATTAAGGAATAAATAATTTTAAAAACATGCATGCCGACACGGACTTAATTTCTAAAAATAGAAACAATTGAATTTTATAAAAAAAGTATTTTGTACGGGATTTTAAATTAGTAATAATAAAGTCTCCTGTCATTTAATGAGTAAGAGTGATATTTTCCCGTAAAGTTGACAAAAAAAAAAAAAATAAATAAAAAATAAACCGGTCCATTAAAAATAAGTTTGTTTTTTTTCAAAATAGAAAATAGATTTCTGATAACGATATTCCGTTGTAACATTTATTTATGGAATATAGAATAATATTCTCCACAGAGAGTTACAAACAGACACAGCCGTTAAGGAAATATTTTAAATGATTTAAAATAATAACTAGATTTTTGTAGAAGGCCTTTTTATAATAACAGTTTATTTTTGATATATGAATAATTTTTTAAAAACAAATTCTGCGGGATAGGCTTTTTTCGCTTCGTTAAACAACAAAACGATAACAATTCGGCAGTTAATTAAATGAAGGATATTTTCACAAAATGTAAAATGACGTCCCAGACACTAGATGATTAATTTCTATAGGGAATAGGTTTAATAATAAATATTTTTAGAAACAGTATTTTGAATAAATAGTTTCTATATTAAGATTTTTTCTTGATGGAAGGGAGTTTTCTGCGGGATTGACATTCAACTCGTCATGTGTTTATTTCGAAGGGTAATAAATCAACAATTGAAATAAGACTCTTTGAACTCGGACGAACATTTGTGTTGACTTTTCTTTGTGAGAAGTTGGATTTAGAATTCCCATACTATCATTGGATTGGAATGGTAACTTGTGAGCGGTATCTTGAATGATTTAGTTCTTTTGTTTTATTGTGTGGGGGGGGGATTTATTCAGCTAACGTGAAAGTGTATTATCGCACATTGTTCCGTTTTTGTGGTTTTATTGAATGTATTTGGGACCGACTACTTGCTTGTTGGCTTGGTGGAAGAAATAATGCACAAGCTACTTTTCTAAGACCTTTCTAGGACTTTCTTTTCTTACCGTTGTTCTTCCTTGCTTTTTAAGTTTGACTTTTATTTTTATTTTTATTTTTTTCCTCTTCTTTTCTTAAGTGACCTCAACTATTACAACGCCACATTGTGTTTTGTCGGCAGTTGAAACCAGTATTCCAGACATTTAATTTCCCTGATGATCTGCCAAGCAAGTAACTGCTTGGTAGTGAAACACGTGTAGGAAAAAACATTTAATTTGAATAAATAGTATTTGTAAGAAAAAATATCTTTAATGGTGATCATTGGTGTCTTGAAAGGAATGCTTTGGTAAGCCTTCATAAAATCACATATAAATGCTCTGTACTCTGTAATCGAGTATCATCGAGCTTGTTTTTTATTGGAACAACCCCGGTCTTCACTGAATGATCTATTTTATAAGTGAAAAATCTAAATCTATATATATATATATATATATATATATACGTGGTGTTTAATCTAGCCATTTAAACAATCAAATCCTTTCTTATCTCCCGCAGGTTAATGTTTCCATTAGCCAATCGTAAGGCTTCTCGCAAACAAAGGTTCGGTTTATTTTACTTCCTATTCTTTTGTTCTGTTTTTTATAGGAGTGACTCATCCCTGTTTATTTGTTGTGTCGAATTAATAGGTGACCTTATTTCTACATGTGCGTACCTGTATTTCTTGTTTTAGGTGTCAGTTTTGTTTTCTTATTGATGTATTTGTTTATTTATTTATGTTGTATTAAGTGTAAGCAGTCGTTTGCTATTTCATTTCTACAGCTTAATAGGTTTTGGGTGTCTTTAAAGTTTGGATTTAAAATGTCTCACAAAATACCCTAAAACTGTCATACAGCTGCTGAGAAAACTTAGAAATAATTATTAAGGCACACTATAACAACACACTAAAAAGAACAATAGACAAAAAATAATTACGAATCGTAAAAAGTGACCAATATAGCAAAAACAATACTAAGAAGAACGATAATATAAGCACTACAAATAGTAATAACCCAAACCATAATAACAATCATCCAAATAAGAATGAAAAAGATAGTAATGAAGAGAAAATCTGTAACTGCATTACCGGTACACATTGTTCACTACAAAATAAATGCCTAACAACAAGTATTTTAAAACTAGATATTACGACCACAACAGCATATTTGAAAACGAAAAACGCCGAATAAAGCAGGACTGACGAACCATTACTGGGAGTTCAAAGAAAGCGGACGCTCACCAATAATCAAATGGAAAATCGTACGACAAGCCAGTAAATAAAAAAATTTAGACGGCCCGTGTCGATTATGTCTGAATGAGAAATTTAAAATCCTAAGCTATAAAGACCCCCAAACCTTTTAAACTGTAGAAATGAAATAGCAAACAACTGCTTAAACAATAAAATTTATTTAGAATAACAATATATAATAAATAAATAAATAAACAAACAAATAAATAAAAAACTAAACTAACACATGAAAAAATACAAGAACACACGTGTTAAAATAAGGTCACAATTCGACACAAAAAAGAAACAGGGATGAGATACTCCTATACACAACAGAACGAAAGAATAGAAAGTAAAATCCATCCTACATTTGTTTACTTATAAAAACATTAACCTACGCGAGGGAATAACAACGAATCTGATTGGTTAACTAGCTAGACTAAACACCACGGCTATATATCTAAACACCCAGCAACACAAACGCCATACACTTTAGCCTGACTATTCCCTACGGAAATGAAACGCGGATCCCTCTGTGTAGCTTAATTGCGATAAATATATTTTCATAGTTAACTACCTAGCTCTACTCACGTATTGAGCACTGTTGAAGTAAATACTAAAAATCGATACATCAAATATTATATCTCCTTATAACATTTTATGTATATATATATATATATATATATATATATATATATATATATTCGCGCTCTGTGACCGTCTGACATTTTCCCTTCCTACACTGATGAGAGAGAACGCTTGAAAAGCCGGCGTATGTAGAGAACAAGAATTGCATATTTATGAATAAATATTGTTATAAATCTTCTTTTAAATTGCGCACTATTCGAAGATATTTAAAACAGACTGTCACTTAGTTATAAGCAAAGTTCAGATAACGTTCGTTGAACCCTCTTAATTGTCTGCTGTTTACTGCCCTCTGTATTTAGGCACAAATAGAACTTAATTTTTTCTTATCACGTGAAAACACTCGATGACTTTGAGGATAGAGCGAAAGTGTGTGCAGTCTTAGTTTAATCTATGGACCGGTTCGCCCCTTGTGACCCTCTGAAATTTTCACTACCTACACTGATGAGAGTGAAAGCTTAAAACGCCAGCGTAAATTAGTAAGAATAATTTATTATTTATTCATAAATATTGTAATATGTGTATATATATATATATAGGGTTTTACAAAAATATATATATTTTTATATATACACCTTATAGTATCCGAAAAAGTTCCAAATTGCAAGCTCAATAAAGTTTTATTACAGGCTTCAGAGCATATATATTTCATATTTTATAGTTGCCTTCCAATGACTAACGGAAAATCAATTCAGAAGCATAACTTTCTCCTACCCCCTTAACTACTTCATCTTCATATATCGTGTAACAACCACAACTATAACTTTCATCTGTTCTTTTACTTTATTTATTTTCATATATCGGCGAATATCTGTAATTCCTTTTTGTCTAACAAACAAAAATATTTTAATATATTTATATTTTATTAATTTATTAATTTTTATATTCCCCAAATGCAATAAAAATAAACATAAATAAATAAAATATGAATATACTAGAATATTTTTGTTTGTGAGACAAAAATGAATTACAGGTATTCGCTGATACATGAAACTAAAGAAAGTGAAATTACGGGAGAAAGTTATGGTTGTGGTTGATCAACGATATATATAAAGGTGAAGAAGTTGAACGGGCAGGTGAAAGTTATGGGTATGAATTGATTATCCCGTTAGTCATTGGAATGCAACTATAAAATATAAAATATATATGCTCTGAAGCTTGTAATACAACTTTATTGAGCTTGCAATTTGGAACTTTTTTCGGATACTATGTGTGTGTATTTAGGAAGCATATTTTCATTAAGATAAACGTTATTGAATTAGTCTAGTTTGTTCATATATGCTGAGTTCGTCGATCAGTGCAGGCATGTATGGCTTTGTAAATGTACGCATGGATAATGAGACGTCTAAAACTATTCGAAAGTACTCGCGAATAGTGGAACATGAAACCAACGGATCCTACATATGACAATTTGACAAAAATACTCGATGAACTATTCGAAAAATCGCAAATTTTTAAAAGAAAAAGCAGAATCATTCTGTGTTTTCCAATAACGTTTGTCTAAATATACGTACGGCTTGTGATTCTAGGCTGAATCCTATGCGACCCCCATGAAACCGCCAGTCCTGCACTGATGAGTGTAAACACCCGAAACGATATCGTCTGTAGGTACAAAAAAACTTTAATATTTAAAAATATTTTAATTTAATGCTCCTTCAAGATTAATAGTCTTAATAGTAGAGCCCTGTTTGGAATTACAAATTTTGTTGTCACTAGCGATCATGCAAAGTTCCGCTTGAGCGTCGAACACTTTCGACAACAATGATGCTTGCCCCCGCCCCTCGGGTAAGTCTACGATAATTTCGATTACTGTCTGTGGCGATTTCTCGCGGCCACTGCGGCATCGACGGTAGGCTTCTGATTCTAGGCTGAATCCTATGCAACTACCTGCAACTGCCACTCCTGCACTGATGAGGGTAAAACAACCGAAACGTGATCCGCTGTAGGTACGAAAACACTTATATTTAAAAATATTTACATTATATATATATATATATATATATATATATATATATATATATATATATATTACTATTTCATTTATCCACATGACATTTTATAAGTAAATATGATGATGTATGTATCAATTTTCAGTATTTACTTTAACAGTGCTCGATACATAAGTAGAGCAAGGTAGTAAGCTATTAAAATATATTTATGGCAATTAAGCTACACAGAGGGTCCCGCGTTTCATCCTCGGGGGAATCTTCAGGCTAAAATGTCATTTTAGCCTGAAAATTTCCTCCGGGGATCAAACGCGGGAGCCACTGTGTAGCTTAATTGCCATGAATATATTTTCATAGCTTACTATATATATATATATATATATATATATATATATATATATATATATATATATATATATATATATGCGTTCGTGAGTGTGTGTGAGTGTATTAAAGAAATGATCTTTTTTATTATTTAAGATTTAAGGAATGAAAGCAAACGGAGAAGTTATTGTGTTTACTGCGTAATTTTTAAATAGAATTTATCTGCGTCCATGAATCATTATTAGAGCCTCTCTTTGTCCAGAAGTGTATCATACTTCAGTTAAGAATACTTACCTGGCACAGCCTGGATAGGTTTTTTTATACCGAGTCGGGGATACATTATTGACAATTAGTTCGACAGAGTCTGGGTCATTTTTAAGTCAGTGATGACCTTGCCTCTTTCGGGCTGAAGTATAATTCTGTGCAGGTCAAGGGGGTTCGCCCTCCCATGCTTTACCTTATCTTTTTAATAAGTGGTTAGTCGTCCCTACTGGGGAATGCCGACAGGGCTTCTCGGGTATTTTGACGGCCAGAGTGTACACAACTATTGTGCGTTGGCAGTAAAATACCCACCTTCCGACTTTATGTAACGACTTCCTGTGGTGGAAGGGGAGTAAATACCCACGTAAGTTGAGAATAAAATGTTCAGATGCGTCCACGAATCACTATAAGAGGTTCTATCTGTCCATTAGTTTTTGACGTGAAATTCTGAAATAGCATTTTTATATGTTTACGGGTCTCTTGAAGAGGCTCTGTCCTCCCCTCTGTCAGTAGATCGATGTGTTATGCTTCAAATAGCTTCAGTAGATGCGCCCACGAATAATTATCAGAGCCTTTCTCCATCCGTCTGACTGTGACTCTAATTTTTTAAATATCATTTATTGATTGTTCTATTAGGAATATCACGTTTATATATGTGGGCGAATCATTGTAAGGGGGTCTGACAGTGTGTTTGTCTGTCACGTTTAACTTTGAAATAGTATTCTTAGATGCGTCCACGAATCCCTCTACGCGTTCCCGAGTGTCCGTCTGCTGGTGCAATCGACTGGACAGACGTCTTCCCATGAGGAATTTGGATTCTGTTGCTTAATGGAGTAGACTGACGCAAAAATTTATCGAACGAGTTATTTTCTAGGTCTTTTCTGATAAACTAAACAAAAAAACTCTCTCGCATATGGCGGGCATTCAAAACCGTGAACCATAATTCACGAATATTCGAATCTCTTGAGAATTCTCTTCAAACAGAAATGATTGTAGTTTTATTCAACCAGAATGAAACCCACAGTTTTGACAAACTCATTGAATCTGAATGTTTTCGCTATTATTCACTTCCTCACAATTACAGACGCACATTTGATGGATAACACTATTGGTTTATAATAACAAATTGTCTTTCCTAAAGACCCTCTACAAACTAGCATACATTCAAATTTCTTATATAGTCTACGAAGCTTGTATATGGAAATGTAACTCGCCGACAAAAATTTTAAATTACGCAGCATAACTAAAAAAATTAACAGCATTTAAAAAGAATAATTATTTTACGCGTGAACTTAAAAAATCCGACTATTTTAGTAAAACACGTTTATGTATACAAAACATGTTATTTAGAAAGTGAATCGAAAGACTGTTGTTTCTTATAATCGTTTTACGTTTGGCTATATTGTTATTATGTATATGATTGCTGTACATCTCTCTCTCTCTATCTATCTATCTATTAATCTATATGAAGCTCCATATCATGCGTAAATCTCGCTCTCAAGAAGTAAGAGTTCCCAAGCGCATTGATGTATCTTAACTGCAGAACATGCGTTAAGTTGGTGATTTTCAAGACGCGTTCAAGAATGTAAAATTTGATGGTACATTGAACCATTACCAGACTGTGATCTACAACGCAAACGTCGAAGTTGTTGGTCTTTAGAAGGCGAATTATCATCAGCTGTTCGATGACAATGATTTCCAGATGAACAAACTTATAGAACAGAAAACGGGCTACACCAGCGATGCATTATTGCACCCTAAAAAGACCGTGGCTCTCTACAGCAAGATTTTTAAAATGCAAAGTCGACACTTCAGCGCAATATTCGTAAACTGAAGAATCAATGATGGCTGGATATTTATGTAAAAAACACAAAAGACCTATGATCGAGAAGATATCAAAACTATGTACCACTTGATTAGGCATGTTTTCAGATTATAATCCTCATCTATAAAACATGTCAAGTCCAAAGATGGATCTCTCCTCAATAAAAGTCCCGATGATATTATGGAAAAGTGGGATGAGCATTTCACAGATCTATTCCATAATCCGTGAGTGGTTTATGATGAGGTAATCAACAGTCTGCCACTGTAGGCTATCAACCATGTGATGATAAACCACTTCTTACCATTGTTGAAATACTATAATACAACTAAGGAAATTAATATCGGGAAAGCACCTGGATCATCATTGTTGAGGTTCTCCGTTTTGGAGATGACAAGATCGCTGAAGAAGTTTATTGTTTTATATCTGACATATGGATATGCGCCCCTGTCCTCAGGGCTGGATGAACGCAACTTGGATCTTGTTATACAAGGAAAAGTTAACTCGATCAGCATGTGGAAATTATAGAAGTAAAAACCTCCTTGAAGACGGATAAGGTATTTTCAAAGATATTGCTTAATTGTTCTAAAATGTTTGATAACTTTTGGAAAAGTTCACTAGACAGTGGGCAGCCCTCTATGAAGTTTTTGTAGACCTGATAAAAGCTTTCGACATTGTTAATATGGCAACATTGTGTAAAACTGCCGAAACAAGCAGGGCATGAAGGCACGCATCCATTTTGGCGGTGCACTTTCTGAACATGTAGTTATTTAAAACGGTGTTAAACGGTAGACATTCTTGCAACGACGTTGTCTTATCTATATTTTTCAATGACCCTCTCCAAAACCTTTACAAACTGTAACGTCGGTGTTCTCATAGGTTTCCGAACCACTGATAGAATATTCAACATAGCTCGATTTTATGCAACGTCCAAGACCTTCCAAACTTTTGTACAAGAGTTCCTCTATGGTGATGATGCGGTCTTCGCTTCCCACGCCGAAGAGGATATGCATATAATAATAAACCTCTTCTCTAAAGCATGTACGACTTTTTGACTCACTAGTAATCTGTAGAAAACTAAGGTAGTGCTCACTATTCCCCTATCATCTCAGTATGTAGAGCCAAACATTTACGTCAAGTGAACTAGGTTAAAGGTAGTTGACTCATTTGTATATCTTGGGAGCACTTTCTCCTGAGATGAATCTTTCAATTATGAAATCTCTCTAAGAATCGAAAAGGCTAACAAAGCTTTTGGTGGGCTTGAAAAGCGTGTGTGGTCATATTGAGCCATTACCATCAAAATAAAACTCTATGTGTACGAGTCATGCGTCTTTTTTTCTTTTAACGTAGTTCACCCAAAACAAGGCAGGCCGCCACTGTATACGTAAGGGCTACCGAGAAGAAAGACAAGGGGAGAAAGGTTGGCGGGGTCAACCTAAACTGGGATCTGCGCAGCGAGATGTCTGTTTACATTAATTTTACATTTCTGCATGTCAGTACTGTCGACAAAACAGGGGGAGGGGGGTCCAGAGGTCAGCAGCACTAGGAAAGAAGCTATTTTAGTAGTAAGCTCTCCGGCATCTGGGGACCGCCACGGTAGATGGATGGGATTTAGTTGATTGTCGAGTTGGTCTACTGAATTTACGTCGAGGGGGCACCAAAGTAGCCAATTCATCGGAGCATAATCCATTGAAGTATTTGTAAAACAAACACAAGGATGCTACATTGCAGCGATGGGACAGGGACTGGAGCTTGGTTGACAGTGAGGGACCTATTAGGTTGGCGACTCTTTTTTGGACTTTGTCAAGGAGGGAGAGAGTAGTAGATGATGAACTAGCCCAGATGTGGCAACAATACTCCATGCATGGGCGGATGGTGGTTTTGTAGTAATACAGGATCATGTCAGGTGTGAGAAGTTTACTAGCACGGTAGAGGGAGCCAACCTTCTTTGCGTTAGCCTTAGCAATGTCCTCAATGTATTTGTTCCAATTCATGTTACCTGTGAAGGTTAGGCCGAGAAGTTTAAAAGATGAACTCTCAGGTAGGGTGCTATTTGCCATGACAAAGGTTTCTTGTAGTTATTGAAGGAAAGTAGCTTTGTCTTTGCTGCATTAAAAGTTACCAACCATTTATGACCCCAATCCACTACAGCGTGGAGGTCATTTTCTAAGGATTCAGCCATTGCCTCGGATATGATCGCGTCTGTTTTGCCAACATGGCGAGAGTAAAGCGTGGTGTCGTCAGCAAATAAACCAATCTCAGACTCTATGTCATCAGGGATATCGTTTATATAGATCAGGAAGAACAAAGGTCACATAGTAGATCCCTTGGGCACACCAGCATTTATGTCATGTGGCTTAGATGAACGGCCATCGAGGACAACCTGGATTTTTCATTTGGTTAGGAAGGATCTAATTATATTAAGTAATTGCCCAGTAATACCGTATGAGCGTATTTTCAGGAGAACCCCTTTATGCCATACCTTGTCAAAGGCCTTGGATATATTAAGCGCTACTGCCCTAGCTTCACCTGCCTTGTCGAGTGTATGATACATGCGTTCTGAGATGACCGTTAGGATGTCTGCAGTAGATCGTGCTTGTCTAAATCCATACTGGCGGTCAGAAAGAAGTTTAGCATTAACTAAATTCCGTACTATAGCTAGATTGATTAAGGATTCAAAGATTTTAGTAAAGATCAGCAGTAGACTGATTGGGCGGTAGTTCTGAGGATCGGTTCTATTCCCAGAATTCTTGTAAGCTGGTACCACAGAGGCAATTTTCCAGCTATCGTGGAAGCAAGATTCAGCTAGGCATTTGTTGTAGAGTTTGGAGAGGACAAGGGCTAGTTCAGCAGAACATTTCTTTATTACTATTATAGGTATAAAATCAGGCCCACAAGCTTTTGAGGTGTCAAGGTGTTTTATGATGTCTCTGACCTGGGATAGGGTGATGATCAGGTTATCAAGTGTAGATTCGGTTCGCAATGGGAATTTGGGGAGAGGGTGGTTATCTGAGTCCAAGGTGGAGTTAGAGGCGAAACGCTGGTCGAGTACTTCAGCCTTATCAGTGGCCGTGCAAACAACAGCATTGTTGTTGGATAATGGGGAATCGCTGATTGACCATTATTCACTACACTATTATAGATTTTCCAGAAATCACGAGTACCTAGTTTCTGTGACTGAATGCGTTTTTTTGTTAACTCATTATACCTTCTCTTTGCTTCGCCTATCACGGCCTTGCAATTATTTTTTTACTCTATAAACTTATGTCTATTAGTAGCTGACTTATGGCGGCCGAATTTACGGAATGCTAGTTGCCTCTCAGCAATGGAAGCTGCACATTCCGAGGGGAACCATTGGGGAGAGTGGGGCTTGCTAAAGAATTTTCGCATGGTGACATAGGCTTCAAGGTCTGCTTTGACCCATTCAGTTAATTCATTTGCACACTGGTCAACAGGGAGTGAGAAGGTTTCCCTCCAGGGGGCGTCACTGATGTGATCTCTGATTGACTCAAAATCCGCCTTTGTTTTGAGAAACGGTTCATCAACTTTGGGACGACTTTTTATGGTGATATGTATCATTAGCACAATGTGATCAGCATTCCCGAGTGGGCTATGAGCTTTCGTCACAGATGCCTCGGGCATTGAGGTCAAGAAAAGGTCTGGAAGTGAGGCTTGTTGGTCTACTCGATCGGGGATGCGGGTCGGAAAATCGACAGTCTGAGAGAGGGGGTGAGCTAGGGAGAAATTATACGTCTGTTTACCTGTATTCTTTGGAGACATGGACTACGTATTGCTAACACATTAAGGTTCTGGAAAGGTTCCACCAAACGTTTCTCAGGTAGACCCTTAATATTAAGTGGCAATCGTTTACACCAGACACAAATGTTTTAGAGCAAGCTTGAGTTCTGGGTATAGAAGTGTGTATTATATGTAGTCACGTGCGCTGGGCAGGTCGCCCAGTTAAGATGGCAGATTACATGTTCCCTAAGTAACTGCTATATGGAGAACTGCCGCATTGAAAACGCCCGAGCCACAAACCTAGGTTTCGTTTTAAGGATATAATAAAAACAACCTGAACACTCTTGATATGAACGTGGAGTACTGGGAGAGGATTGCACTGGAACGATCGGTCTGGCGATGATGGCTGTGGCAGTTTGGAGCAAATCGTGTACTGTAATCCATCTTAATAAATACTTTGCGGAAGCAATCAGTGCCCAACGTTCCAGCGAAATGTCAGTCTGACAATGTATGTGATTTTGTTGCAAAGTTTATCTATCAAGGACTGATCTACAAAATCACATGAGATCACATGTACAGATCCAGCTAAACAAGTGACAAACAGATGTTTAATTTAGATATGTAGAAACGGAAACTAGTTGCTTTGTATGTCATATCTGTAGTAAGACTTGCAAAAATAAGCCAGGCCTGCTGATTCATCTGCGTGCCCACAACCGAACATTGCGATCTTGTAGGGATAGCCATCTTCTGTAAAAAAGTGAACCTCACTATATATATATATATATAGAGAGAGAGAGAGCGAGAGAGAAAGAGAGAGGGAGAGAGAGAGAGAGACAGACAGACAGAGAGGGAGGGAGAGAGAAAATAACAATTGAAAACCGAAAATTGTATATGCCCATCGATGTTTTGCCTTCATTCAAATTCATGAATAAAGACGAAACTTCGATGAATATATGAACATATAAACATTGTTCGATTTTCCTCTTTTCATTTTCCATTACATTGGGTTATTAATTTCATGATTATTATACAAATATATGTAAATATGAAAGTGATGAAGTTTGTTTAGAGAATTGTAATTATATAGAAGGATATAAAGTTTCAAAACTGTTACGACGTGCTAATCAATTCAGCATTAGATGTTGGAACATGTAAATATTTATAAAACAAAAAGCAAAATCGAAAATATAGGATCATAACCAGATATGTTATTTTAAGTTTATTTTTGTGACATCTTAAATTGGCCGATATTTCGGGTTACATGAATTATTAAGCGAAAGAAAGGATGAAGTAATGTTTAAATCAATTGGCTGGGGTGCTAATTATCTGCTTGATTGCTTCGACTTTGCTTATTTTTCTATTTTTTTTATTTTAATTTTTAATTTAATGTATTGCTATTTCTGTGCTTCAAATGTTCCTATTTTTAGCGTTCTATGTTTGTGGTTTTAGTTTATAACATGATCAGGCATGGGTGTGTTAAATAGTTGGTGTACAATTGAGTTATGGACGATTCTCTGTTTATTAAAATTGGTCATCGACTGTGTTGTATTATTATCATTGTTTTACTCTATTTTGTTATTATTCTAGTTTAATTATCCGTTTTGAGTTTAGATTGATTACGTATATATTTGGTTCTATTTCATAGTATTTATATTTATTAGTAAAGGCAATGTACAGCGGTTGACTCTGTTTATGGAATTGTTCGTAGCGCTATCGTAGTGCTACCGTAGTGAGATGATCATGTCGATCATTGATTCTTCTCCTCTAAACATACACCGTGGCTTTGGGTATACATGCTCTGCAAACAACTGCAGACTGTTAAAGACAACATGGATGAATACCTTCCTAACTACACTGAGAAGGAGATATTCCAGGATAGTTGTTGCAGTCACCGCAGTCACCATATTCTTGTACATAGTGAGTATGCTTGCGTCAAGAATCTCTTAGATCACGGTACTTGCTGGTGCAGGTGGTGAAACACAGCTGTCGTCTTTCTCACCTTGATGATTTCAGATGGGATGCTGTCTTTTCCTGGAACTTTGCTATAAATAGGGCATCTAGCTGTACATTAACATCTATAAGCTGATGGTTCTCTCGGTGGCTGCATCAATGACAACAAGTAGAGTAAGGTATTTTCCGAGTAGAGTTTCTGGAAGCATTTAGCTCACCTGGCCATATTCCTGCTACCGTATAGTATGATGTTACCGGCAGTTGATCTCAATGCACAATCTTGTTCACGCTTGGGCCGAAGGCCTTCTTCAAGCCATCGTAAATTCTACTAATTTTGTCCGACAGTCAGCAAAGCTAGATATTCGCACAGAGGTTTACTAGGTAGTCATTGGCACAGCGCCGAGTTATCTGCTGAGCGTTGTTCCTGGCCTTACTGAGTACAGCAACTGAATTCTCAGAAGGCTTTCTGTTGAAGTTTACGAGGGCTTCTTTTATTGGCCTTGATTGATCGCTCTAATTAAGCAATGCCGGCTTTCAACCAGTCCATGTGTTGTCTTTATTACCTGCCAAAGGTTTTCACCGCTGAGTTGTATATGGCATAACGGATGTTGATCCGAATTAGCAGGGCAGACTTTGAGGGCGATCTCGATGGTGTTAGTAAATCATTCGTACATGTCTGGTATTGTCGTCATTCTAGTGTTAATGCGAGGGGAGCATTTCTGCTTGGATCGATGGATTAACTTGGATTGAACACAGATTAACTACAAAGGATGGAGTGATCGGTATCACGGCTCTGTCGTGGTTATGGGTGATGAGAACGCTGTTCAGTAAGGGGCTAAGTGTAATGACGAAGTCTAGCTGGTACCAGTAATTGGAGCTGGGGTGCCGCATAGATAGTCGATGAGGCACCTTTGAGACAGAGAAATATGTTGGTTATGTCGAGGGACATATATATATATATATATTTATATATATATATATATATATATATATATATATATATACATATATATGTATATATACATGTATCTGTATATATCTGTATATGTATATATATATATATGTATATATATATGTATACATACATATATATACATATATGTATATATATGTATATGTATATATATGTGTGTATACAGACATATATATACATATATGTATATATACATATATGTATATATGTATGTATATATATGTACATATTTAAATATGTATATATATGTATATATATGTATATGTATATATAAGTATATATATATATATGTATATATATATGTATATATATGTATATATATGTATATATATGTATATATATATGTATATATATGTATATATATGTACATATATGTATATGTATATATACATATATATATGTATATATATATATATATGTATATATATGTATACATATGTATTTATATGTATATATAGGTATATATATATATTTATATGTATATTTATAGGTATATATATATATTTATATATATGTATATATATATGTATATATATGTATATATATGTATATATACATGTATATATATATGTATATATATATATATTTATATATAGTCATATAAACTAGGTACTCGTGATTTCTGGAAAATCTACAATGGTGTAATGCACAATGGAGACTCGACAATTCTCCTGCTATCAAATCACAACGATGTTGTTTGCACAGCAACTGATAAGGCTGAACTACTGGCGTTTCACCATAAACTTCACTTTGGACTCAGAAAACCACCCCTCACTAATTTCCCTATTTTGGACTGAAGCCCCACTTGAAAACCTGGTCATCACCCCATCTCAGGTACAAAGTAATCATAAAAAACCTTGAACTTTTTAATGCCTGTGGGTTGATCGTATACCAGTAATAGTAATAAAGAAATGTTCTGCTGAAATGGCCCCTGTCCTCGCCAAACTATACGACAAATGATTTGCTGAATCTTGTTTCCCTGATAGTTGCAAAATTGACCCTGTGGTACCAGTATTCAAGAATTCTGGAGATAGAACTTATCCTCTAAACTACCGCCACATCAGTCTACACCCGATCTTTGCTAAAATCTTTGAATCATTAATCAATCTAGCTATAGTGCGGCACCTAGTTAATGCTAAACTTCTTTCTGATCATCAATACAAATTTAGACAAGCACGATCTACTGCAGATATTCTAACGGTCAGCGAACGGAAGATGCAGATTTTTTTTTTGTTAACATATTTTTTTTATTTGATCTATTAAAAAAACTAAAAAAAAAGGAAAATCTAAAGAGAAATTAGATGAAGGCCACCAGATTGAAGAAATATTTCATAAGGCAATGATACAAAATGACAATGATACAAAATGAGGATAGAATATTTCCAAAATAATATATTAAGGCGGAATTTTTTTATGAATAAATGCAGGCCGGGAGAAATACCAGACGAAACGAACTAGCGACATTTTGAGTGTTATGTCGCCAAAATATTATATGAATATTGTATAAAAAACGCATAGCATTCGCCGGTTATTTAGGAATCCACAAGACATATGTGAAGATATTGAGATATTTTCACTGTCGTGAAGTGAACTTGAACTTTATTAGATCTTGTAATACGATCTACACATAACAGATAATTAGGAATAGGTAAGTGTATATCTCCGCAGCACCATTGCAACCTATTCCTGTACTTGAAACGACAGTAAGCAACGCAATGATAATGGACTCTATCTGATCATTAGCGAAATCGAAAACGGGTAACAAATACGTACTTACACGATTACGTTCGACCTCAAGATTTTATGAGATTGCTTCACTCTGTGAAATTCGGTAAAACTATCTGGAGCGTTCATGAATATTTTCACCAAATTTGGAGTACCTAAGGAAATATAAACCAAGCAGGGATCAAACTTCGAATAAAAAATATTTCATAAAAGCATGAAATGCTTCAGAATTGCTGCCATTCAGATGAGTGTTTACCACCACAAATAATACGTTTACATTTAACTTTCAGAACGATGATAACATTTCCTAGATCAGTCGAAATACTGGGACGAATCTCGCTACTTTCCCACACAAGCAAGAGTCATTTTCCTTACTATTTAGGTAAGTTAACAACATAAAACATACCCCAACGTTTAAATATCAAAAATAGTTAAAATTCAAGATGGCGGCTTCTATTAACTAATTTTGAACTTCGGAAGTTGATAACATAGAGGGCCGTGTGATAATATTTTTAAGGGTTTTAGATTGTGAGAAATTTATTTCGGGGGTTAGTTTATTGATATATATATATATATATATATATATATATATATATATATATATATATATTTAAAGTAAAATAAGAGGTAAAATTTCAATGAATTTTAATATATTACAATGGTTCCTAAATTGTTAAAAATTGATATAATTATGTATACTATTTTCTTGTAGTGTTTGTCTACTGAATGGCATATACATATATGTCAACATAGGAACATCAGAAAGCGCCTGTATATTACCTCAAATTAGATGAGCATTATTTAACATGAACACACAATATCTAAACATAACAAATATAGTTCAAAATTTCAAAAATAAAAATTAGCCCATTTAACAATGAAACATTTTAGTTGATAGCTGTTTTCTAATTTTTCGGAATGTCTTTCAGTTATAAAATCACCTTATTGAAACCAGTTTGAAAACTCTACATAATGAAAGAAAGATCGGTCGTTAAATGCCAAATGTAAGAATTTATTTTTAATATTTTCTCAGGTATTCTAGTTTTTCAATTGACTTTTAAGAACCTATTAATTTTAAACTTTTTCATGTTTTTTGAACATTCGATTTTTTTCTGTGATTTAAAATTCATTCTGAGGTTTGTCGACCACATTTCCCCAATGGTTTTCCTGGAAATTTAAAGATGACAACAGAAGCTGAAGAGAGTCGGATGGCTAAGTCCTTCTGTACTTGAAACCGACGGTACGAATGTTGTACTAAATTGTCTGTACCAACATATATATGTATATATATATATATATATATATATATATATATATAGAGAGAGAGAGAGAGAGAGAGGGAGAGAGAGATGCATGCACACATATAGAATTTTTCTATTACTTTGTAATTCACATTTCTACTTTGTACATCTGAGCACAAATTCTCATGAGATTTTCAAATAAAATCAGCAATAACAATAATAAAATTAAAAACAGCCAACATGATATTAATTTTATTAACCACCTAAAAAGTGAATAGTTTAAATTATTTCTGTGAAGTAATCCAATCAAATCCGCACATGACTACTTTTAGGGACGAGTGATCTGTCAAATATTGTGACATCTTGTCATCGGGCCTTCAATTATTCAACCTTAATCCCAGCTGAAATTTGATTGCGGCATGCATTGCTCATATAAAGTAGCCTAACTGCCGATCCGAACCAAAAAGTATGTTGGTCGTTTGATCGATGTAAACGTCTGCTGCAAAGAAGGTAGGCTCCTTCTACCGAACTAGAAAACACATCACATCTGCCAGTATGATATATGTCTATAACTCCACCATTCGCCAATGTATGGAGTATTGTTGGTACATCTGGGCTTGTGAAAAACCACTAGCTTCTTCCCAAAGTGCAAAAAAGAGTTTCTAACCAAATAGGGCCCGCCCTGTCTGTCAAGCTTCAGCCCTGTCATATCGCTACAGTGTTGCATCCCTATGCTTGTTTTACAACTGGTTCCGCGAAATGCGCTACGATGAACTAACTGCATTTATAACTCCGCAATCAAAATAACTCTGACTCATCGAACTAGCAGCAACATCGTCCTTCACTGTAGAGGTCCCTAGCTGCCGGAAAATCTTCTTCTCTTTCCTTAGACAGCTTGGTTTTGGAATTTCTATCCTCGCTCTTTGTTTACCCGGACGTACTAACATGCAGAACTTTAAATGTAATGTAAACAAACATCTTTCTGTTAAAATCCCTACTAACTTTGTTCCTCCTAAATCTGACCACTAATACAGCACCCTTACGTTTCAGTGTCAATATGCCTTGTGTTTAGTGAACAAAAGTAAAATAAATGGATATCGGTGACTACAATGATAACTATGAACATGGTTTCTTAAACGAGATCAGTGAGTAATCTTCAACGTAAAACTCAAGCACTTATACCTCTATAATTTTTTCTATTTTACTGAAGAACATTTCGCATACTATCGTGCATATTCAGTTTAGAAAGAATCCATTATTTACCCCATCAAACAAAATTTAGCTAGTAAATAATTGCCGGACGAAACTATTTCAAGTGTTTAGGGAAATAAAGAAATTAAAGCCTGACAACCACCTGCCGTCTAAATTCGGAAATAAATCATATTTATTTATTTATTTATTTATTTACTGATGTGTGGGGGCCACTCAAAAATAAGGGCTAAAGAGATCGTCCGTTGGACTATTATCGCCTCTACTAGCCTCCACAAGGGAATCGAAATCAATGAGGGGGAAGGGCAGAATATTACTTAAGAGGTATTGACTATCTAAGGAGACGGTTCAACAAGTATTTGTTCACATTAGACTTTAAGAAAACCATGTTGTAGTCAGTTGGGAAGCAAAATCATGGTACGTTTGTTCACAGATCTTTTTAGGAATGAAAATTTGTTCATTAACGTTTTAGTTTTGGTAAGTAGAGAGAGAAAGAAAATTTATTTGCCGTGGTTGTAGCTTGACGTCTTTTATTCTTGTTGTACCGATTGATACTTATACAAAATAATTTTAATTTCAACTTCCCCGTTTGTAATGTTCGTTTCTCTTATGTTTCTTTTAAAACTTACCGGACAGATACGTTATTTAATATGTATATGAATCTATATGAATATTTGTAAATATTAGCGAAGCATTTTTTCACCATTTTTGACAGACGGTGTATACTCGCATATATATATATATATATATATATATATATATATATATATATATATATATATATATATATATATATATAGCATTTAAACCAAATTCCAAAAATTACAAGTAACAATAACCATGATTTACGTAGGTTTTGAGACAAAATAATTATCGAATGAGTCAGCAGAATATTAAACGTGACATCTATTAAACGTTCAACTAAATAAATAACAAGTTCACCTTCCCCTCATCATCAGAACAATAAAACTTCAAAGCTACATGTCAAGCTATTAAATTCATAAAACCATTAAAAAGCCGGTAACAAACAGAAAAGTTTATGTTAAAACATGAGCATATTCAAATAAAATTCAGTATAATATGATTTAATCCATGTTGTCTGCACAAAGTTTATGTCCGCTAACAGGCCTCCGTGCTTTGGCGTCCAGTGTAAATAGATTACATTTAGTTAGAGAGTTTCAAGGTGTTATAATCAGACCAGCAGCTTAACAGATAAATACACTAAATAGCGTAAATGTGTTAGTGCAAGGGAGATAATTGTAATTTTCTAAATCTACCAAAGATTCAGACTTCATCTGAATATATAGTTGATTACGAAAATACATATTAAGAAATAGAAATTATAATAATTAAATTACTAATCAATTAAAGTGTTCAAGAAGCCAAAAATAATTGTAGTGAAATATTATAATTATACAGTAGTTAAAAAACCTAGTAAAATTAATTATTGAATGAAAAAGTACTTAGTTGCGTTGCAGAATTAAATATTAAAAACTTAAAAATATCACAACCATAGTAATAACATATTCAGATCAGATAGAAATTATAAGCTGGCTAAATCAGTTATGGGTGGATTATATATTACTAGGTAGTTGTTAAATCATATCCTTACGTATCCCAAAACCTATTACCAAACAAAAGTTAAAATATACTCGATAAAATACTTAGCTATAACACTATTGCGAAAGATAATGTGCAACTTTCAATCATTCATGTTGTCCCATATTTTAATTTTCTCTTATATGCACAGGAAACATAATCTCAGACTTATTATTTAAAATGTGGGAATAAGATGTCATTATACTTAAAGCTTTAGAAATACAGAGACTACAAGTTTTAAAACCTGGCTGATATTTCATATATTTTATTAAGATTCACCATTCACTACGGTAAGGTCTGTGTTTAATGTCCCAAATGGATTTAGAAAGTGGAGTAGATGTAATATCGAATTTGATTTGTGTAAGCCGATATTTAATTAGTGGAGAAATTGAACATTTCTATTACAATTATTTTCGTTGTGACAACTATTATTCCCATTCAGTCATTATTAAAAGGTTATGTATTTCTATATCTTGTAATAATAACTGTAATCCTCGTGGGTATAAATTGAAAGCTAGAATAAATAAAATAAAATAATGATTTATTCTTTCACAAACCAATTCATTAAATCGGCTTACTTTTTGTCTAAGAAACGGAAATAAGATTTAATATAACCGGTAATTGTATTTATATAGATGAACAATTTTCTACTATAGTATTTTTATTTCACAAACAATTCATTAAAATAGCTGAATTATTTTATTAGAAACCGAATGTATTATAGTGGAATTAATGTACGGAAATGCCTTAGAGTGGATCAAATGTAATCAGTAAAGTATAATATGTAAATAAGGAATTGTTTCTGAACATGATTTTTATATAACGAAGTAAATCATGAAGTTTGTGATTTGTTTTCTAAAAAAACGAACGGTAATCGAACTGTTCTTAGTAACTCATATATATTTTTTCATAAATACACCGAAATAAAATCTAGTGAATTTAATTTAATAAGTACAATAATATTTGTAATAAAGTTTTATTTTCCAAAAATATTTTTTATTTCAAGAATTAATTCATTTAAATGACTGCAGTGCCATTGAATGCCTTATGTTAAAAACTAACAACGTAATAGCAGTTATTATTGTGCACGTATGAAGGTTTATGAGCCTAGTGCAGAAGTAGTTTAGACAAGGATACTAAAAAAGTGCCGCAGCAATATTTAGCGAAACCATAGCGACCAGACAACTGCTTCTGTCTATTTAAAACAAAGCCGATGACATGAATATTTTTTTCATAAAACGATCATTTTATTTTATCTGTATCTGTTCCATTTATTTGATGGTATAATATTACATTTTGAAACAGAATCGCCAGTTAGAAGCACAGCATCGAATTTAGGACGTAAAAGCTATACGTTGATGTTAGTTAAAATGGACGCTGGTTGATTGTGTATTTTTCTTTCGCAACAGATTGCTGACACGAAGTCACTGCACACATGAACACGTTGATATTAAGTGTCTTAATTTTAACACATAATACAGACATACTATATCATATTAAAAGATCGTATTGTCAAATTATGGCAGAATTTAAAACGCCGACGAAAATGTATGAAAGACTAAAAGTGCCAGGAACACAAAATGTAGTCCGTTCGATGACAGAACGAATGCAGAGTAAGAGAGGTGCATGCAAGATATAGTATATGGAATATTGTAAGCGATTATAAGTGTTGTATCATGGTAATATTTTAGCTATAGTGTGTCAGTTACAATATTCTGTAGTTTGCGAAATGTTATTGAAAAACAATTAGGAATAGTGCTTACCAATCTTTGTGTTGTTAAACATTTTGCACACGGTGAGGATGAGTTGTGTTGGAGGACTTCCAGTAAGAGGGTCAACTAACCTCTACCTTTCTTAAAATGTGACTGATGCCACAGAAACTTTCGAACGGAATCAAATATAATAATTTTAAAGGCTATTAGTAATTTAAAGTGTTATTTTCAAGAACACAATTCACTATATGGCGAAAATAAATTACAAAAGATATTGTTATCAATCATTTGTTAGTAAAGCTATCGCGGTTAACGAAATAGGGAATATATATATATATATATATATATATATATATATATAGGTAGAAGAAAGTTATCGAAGCAAGATTAATTAAAACGTATAGAGTTTTATATTTATCGTATTTTAAGACAATTACATTCTCACAGTTTTTAGATGAGGATTGATAATGTGTAGTATTGGGATTATTCGGACTACTGTTCTCATCTTAGATGTTATTCTCACAAAGTTTTGGCCGATGAAACCTTCGATCTTCTTCAAACTGTTACAATATAAATGTATGTATGTGAAGAACGATTACACGTGCTAGTATGGATTTAGTATCTAGGTAGACCAGTACAAGTTTTCTTAACACGAAAATCTGAAAAACAAATTTGCTCTAAGACTAAAAATATAAACAAGCCTAGATTCATGTTAGAGATCAAGGAAAGTTCAAACAGGTGTGTTATGACAAATATTGTGTCCCTCTTCAAGCAGTGGCGTCACGATATCGTGTGAATGAAATAAAGACTTTTTGAGCAGTCTGCTTTTGAAAGCCGGAATGAACAGATGTGAATTAGATATGTAATTCCAAACAAGAAAATGGGAATTAAGTTCCTAAAAGAGTTGATAGCGACTAGTCCGTCCATTCTTCTTCCGCCCCGTAAATAAGTAGAATTAAGTTAAGAGAAAAAATTTGGCCTTTCTTAATTTAATAGATGTTTGATATTTAATCGTATGACGAGAAAATCTATCCAAAATAAAGACTCATTAACTCTCAGTCGCGTTCCGCCTTTTCCTTTTCCTACCCGTGCATAAAAGTATTTGATTGCAGACACACAACGGTGATGATGATGATTACGAAATGCAGCGCACTAGACAATGATAATGATGATGACGAAATGCCGCCCACTACGATGATGATGACGACAGTGCCGACGCGCCAGTATACGAGAATATACGAAGTGAATGACGATTGACTTAAAAAGAACTGATTTTAATCAACGAATACGTAACATATGTCGATTTGGTGCTTCTTTATCAGCAGCCCCCCCCCCCCGCATGGGAAATAATACGACATTGGTTCCTACGGAGACAAAGTGCGGTCCTAACAAATGAAGAGAGGAAGGAGAGAACGCGCGAGAAAAACGTAGATACAGTGACATCAACGCATTGTAAGTACCTCCGTGGTGTTAATGTATGATTGATTGAGAATAGTTAATTGAAAGACTGTTACGAACGGAAATTAAAAGTACAAAGAAGGACGAAAGAAAGAATAATCAGAAAAAACACAACCGGACTATTAGAGAAAAGAAATGGAAAACACACACAAGAACTGTTTTAGAAAGAAAAAGAGATATACACAAAACACACAACGAACTATTAGAGAAAAAGAAAAGAAAAAAGAAAGAAACACACACATATGAACTGAAAGGAAAAAAAAGGAAAATATGAAACTCACACATGAACTGAATAAAAAAGAAGAAAAAAATATATTAATATTTTAGTTAGCATTGAAATAGGGTGAGATGCACTAATACACACAAACACAAACGAGACAGTCTCGAAGGACATACAGCCATTGTGTAATTTATTTTTAATTTTTTTATGTTCTGTTTTTTAGTTTGAAATATAAAATAAAAATGAGGGAAGGATGGGTCGCGCATTGTATTTGAGATCTGGGTTGAGAGAGAGAGAGAGAAAGAGAGAGAGAGAGAGAGATTGCTGCCATCATTGCCATCATTTTCGTATTTTTGTCGATGTTGTCGGCTTGGTGGCACTTGACTGCTGTAAAAGAAAAAATATAATTTTGGTGTTTTATTTATTTATTTTTTTTCGAACGCAAGAAACGATAATTTTTAGCGGTATTTGTTGCTTGAATGTAAAGGAACTGCTTTCGTTGTGTTATTGTTGTATATTGTATTGTAAAGAGAGAGGACGTAAGTTTTTTTTTATTGATTTTTATTTTCTGAGCTTAACCAAGATAATTTTTCCACTTGAAGTTAGGAAATTAAATTTTTAAGAAAACAGTTAATTCAGTGGATATTTAAATTAGGGGCAGCCACGCAACAAAGGGTAGGTGTATAGATTAAATCATGAATTCTTATAGTTGTGTGGTACTGATGCTTTTTTTATCGAAACATGAAGGGATTTGTGTTGAGGTCAGAGGTGAATTCAAATAACCGATAGGGGGTTATCTTGTCGATTGAATCTCAGGTGCTCATCGTATAGGCAGATTCAATGGAGTCAAAGAGATAATCGGTTCACAGTATGGTAACCCCCACGTAGGTTCGGTTGTGCTTAACGACTTGGGGCAAACGAGTTAGGCTCTCCCCACATACAAATAAGCGAACGGCAGGTGTGATCACAAAAGATTGTGGTAATTTTTATGGATGTTTCGGGCCTGGGATATGCCGTAACTACGTGATGGATATGGTGTGAATGAATTTAGAATTAAATTGTGGATTGTGGTCCCATCTTTTAGATTTTAGATTTTGACCGAACTTTGCGTGGAGACAACTCTCCACCCCAACCACGTAGATAAAAGCACGTGAAGGGTCCGATTGGAAAATCATGTCGCGTCCACATCAAAGGGGGTAATACGCGTCAGTTATATAAATTGACAATCGGTTGTATACCGATGCATTGGAATAAGGTGTATGGGTGTGAAATCAGTGCCTAGGTATCGTATGCCGATGTCCTGTGGGGCCAAGTGGAAAGGCCGTTATGGGACAGTGGAAAACTGGGCGGTATTTTGAGTATTTGATCTTCAGGAAAGCATAGGTCAGTCCAGAAGGTTGCGCGGTGAGACGGTGGCGAAGGTCGCACGATTACTGATTATGACACGGGATGGCAATCGAACCGATATCGATCGTAAGATGACTTTTCTTACATCTTACAAATAATGTAATAGGGGTCGAATGGATTCCGGCCGGATGAAGAGGATTGTGTAAAGATTTCCAGCCGTGTGTAGTTCCTAGTTCTGACCAGGCACTGCAGATGGGTGTGAAACAAATCTTAAGATTGCTTTTTAATTATATCAGCTTGTATTGATTTCGTTTCTAGGTGGACTAGTGCAAGTTACCTGTAAAACAAGTTCGCTATCAGAATAAAAATATAAACTAGCTGGAACTCAGGTAGGAGATCGATGAAAGTTCAAACAGGTGTGTTATGACACATTTTGTGTCCCACTTGAGGTAGTGACTTCACAATATCGTGTGAATGAAATAAAGACGTTTTGGTCGCAGTCAGTTTTGGAAAGCCGTGATGAACAGATGTGAATTGGAGATGTAATTCAAAAAAGATGATAGGAATTTAATTTCTAAAAGAGTTGATAACGACTGGTCTGTCTACTCTTCTCCATCGCCGTAAATAAGTAGAATTAAGTAAAGAAAAACAATGTGGCCTCTCTCTATCTTTCTCAATTAAATAAATGTGCGGCATTTAATTTTATAACGAGAAAATCTCTCCAAAATACGAAGTCATTAACTTTCAGTCGCGTTCTGCCTTTTCCTTCTTGTGCACGAAACTATTTGATTGCAGACACACAACGACGACGATGATGATTACGAAATGTAGCGCACAAGACGATGATGGTGATGATGATGATGATGATGATGATGATGATGATGATGATGATGATGATGATGATGATGCTACCCACTACAATGATTATGACGACAGTGCCGGCGCGCCAGTATACGAAGTGACGATTGATTTAAAAAGAACGTGATTTCAATAAACGACTACGTAACAAAGTAACCGTTGTGCAACGGAGAAAAAAGCTAAGTACAATCAGTTCAAAGTGATAGTCTACTGGAGATTAAAGGTGTTATCTTCAGTAAAGCGATACTAAGAATACAATTATGAATTACTTAAAACTTTAACGCAGTCATGGATAACGTAAGAAAAGAAGCTACAGCCATGGAATTAATAAAGTGTTTCGTTCGTAATTCCGTACAGATTTCTCAGTTCGACAAAGATTTTTGCGTTCGACAAAACACATCTGAAAGAAGGTTGGCGGTTACTCTGGCCGAAACATTTTAAGAATAATATCTAAGATGGTGGCAGTAGTCTAAGTAATACAAATGATACAAATTATTTTCTCGACTCTTCCAGCTATGTTCTGCGTATCGTGGGTAGTTGTTTTAGGTATCCAATTTAATTGTAGATTTAAGGGTATACTACATAAACAACGAACCCAACACATACAGTACAGATATCTGCCACACAACTAACACTTTCTCTCAGCGACTTACATACCACCTATCCGATACAAATGCAATTACATCCCACAAAATATAAGAAGAAATACACTCCGGGAAAGTTATCAAACACAACATAATAGACAAAATAACAAAATAACAGCACAACACGACTTAAAATTCATGAAGGATCCTTCATTAAAAACTACTTATTATATACTAGAAAAGAATGTTAACCGTTTGGTCGACCATTGATCTAAGGTAAGGTGTTTTAATCAGGGAAAAGTGAGTTTGCAAATCAAGTTACATATATAAAAGATTTTAATTCTAAATCCTAAATGAACGTATTTCTAGTCGCTATCCGTTTCTCTCTTTCTATTCTCGTGTTCTCTTTGTCTGCAACTACAGGTTATGTTCCATTTTGTTTATAATGTCTATTATTCCAATATTTTTATTCTTTCCTATCTTTATTAGATTCGACTAGTGTGAGTGACAAAAGCGAGATTGGTGGAAACTCTATAGAAAATGGGAGGCTAACAACATACATTGAGAGAGGTTAAAGTCATAGCTAGAAAGCAATTAAAGATTGGTAACTTAATGAATTAATTGTAAATTACGATTAAAATAGAAGTTTTACAAACAACTCAATCCCCAAATTAAAGATTATTTTAGTAGTTGATTAAAGTTTATTAGTACACAAACTCAACTTGAATATATATATTTATTATGAAAGTTAACATAAACAAGCCGCGCGTGAGTGGTCCCCTCTGTATGTGACTCGATGTGGCGAGTGTAAAATGCAATAAATTTGGGCAATTTGGGCAATTTGGGTCATTTTTGACCCCCCTTTGACCCCCTGGGGGCGCGAACCAGAATTTACTGAGGTCAACGATGCTCATTTTATATCCAGAACAATTGCCTTTACATTTTGGCCAAGTTTCAGAGAAATTGAATGGATGGATCAAACGTTATGGGAGAAAAGGGTCATTTTTTGCCATTTTAGGGGCTTTTGACCCCCTGGGGGCGCGAACCAGATATTTTCCAAGATCAGCGATACTTATTTTCTATTAGGAACAATTGCCTCCAAATTTTGGCCAAGTTTCAGAGAAATTGAATGAATGGATGAAAAGTTATGGAGCTTAAAATGTCATTTTGTTTGCCATTTCGGGGCCTTTTGACAACCTGGGGGGATAACCAGATTTTTTTTCAAAAATCGGAGAATGTCACTTTCTAACCTAACCAAAGTTACAACTTCATGCAAAATTACAAAGAAATTCAATGGATGGTTGCGGAGAAAAATGTGGACGGACGGACGGACGGACGGACATGCCCCAAAACATAAGTCCTCCGATTTATAAAATCGGGGGACCAACAAATGTAAAGTTACATCATTTACAAGTTTAATAATTTCAAGTTCTATAACAAATTATAGTATAAAATATAAAAAGTCCTTTAAACCTAGACTTTCAACAGAACACATCCTCTTATCAGAAGAACAAAACAATTATTGAACAATAAAAGCTCTTGTTTAATTTTTTAATATGTATATACATAATTTGAACTATAATAAAATTATTATTTTATAAATGTGTGTTAGATGTTATCATGAAGTAGTTCCTTATAGGATACAGATATGCTATATATATATATATATATATATATATATATATATATATATATATATATATAATATTAAAATATTTTTTAAATATTTTATCATATTTTTTTAATGGAGTGCGCCGACCCGATCCTTAAGCATCAATAGGCAGTAAAGTGTTTGTTTGAGAGAAAATCCAGTGATTGGCCAATAAAAATAATAGCCCGAGAGAAGTTAATAATAACAACGAATCCGATAGGTTAGTTTATAAAGAGTAAATACTATATACATATAAAAGCAATTACAAACTAAAATCCACGCATTTAGCCTGATGATTTCCTTCAAGAATTAAACATGGACCCTTTCTGTAGCTCCATATTTTACCCTCGTGTCTATTTTTAATGTATGTCTGTCATTGTATGCTACTGAACGGGTGGACGTGCACAATGTTGCCATGTTAACGGATCAGGGAAGGTATTAATATATAGATGTTTGTTAGCGGTTAAAATATATTTTTTCAATATATTAGCGGGTGTTAAAATGTAACTCTTAAAAAAGGCAAAAAGTAGAGGGTTTCTATCTCTCTATCTTAGCCCGAATATTCTACCTGCGATGAATAAATAAGTATCATATATTGTTTGATAAAACCATAGAGTGCTTACTGTCAATATCTGATTTGTCTAACGCCGGTGAAAATACGCATCTGGTTGAATATTTGTTTTTCTTCTTTGTCTTCTTCTCCTTGTTTCATTTCACACTCCAAGTCTATTCGGCACCATTTGTATACATTGCAACTTGCATATCTGTATTCTGTTTCAAGGCACATTTTATATTGTTTCAGTTTTGGTTTGCAACCTGCGTTATTGTGGCAAAATGCTACCGTCATCGTGTTTTCCCCTCCGTGCATGTCATCTAATGGGCAAATTAACAACCTAAAAAATGTTGGAAGCATCAATAAACGTATTGTTATTTCGAGATCTTTAAGATAAAACTTCGAACTCTCCTATTAATAGTTGAACAACGAACGCTGATAAGAACTGATAATAGTTCTTAGCGTTGAATCAATTTCCCTGCTCTCTGATACAACGCAACACGCAGACGTATCTATTTTCGTAAATATTCTAATCGCTATTGCGCACTTCAATGTGTGCATGCTTCATTGAATCAACAATTATTCCTTTCCGAACATAACCGAATATGAATCGATAAGTTGAATAGCAAATTACTAAATAATTCGTAGAAGCATATGTGATTTATGTTCTTAGGAAATCATATAAATAAAAATAGTTTAACTCATGGAAGAGTGTACAGTATAAAACAAACCTAGATATACGGTGCATGGGTCAGCAGTCAGCGATTTACAAATGCATTAGAGATACGCGATAAGGTTAATCTATCAGAAAAGAAACAAACAAAGGCATAACGATCTACATTCGTCTTCCATAACCTTGCGTCCTAAGCAAATAAAACCGTACGGCATCAATACGATGTAGAAAAAAATAACTGATTTTAAGAACGTTTAAGTAAATAAGATACATGTAATATTAAAATAATAGGCAATAATAAAAGCCATAAATAAATAAATAATTAAACAAAACATAAATTAATGACTAAAATATTTAATTACTGCTGTAAACTAAGCATCAAAATATTACAGCCATCGTGGGGCGTTTCTAATCTGAGAATGAAAAAAAAACATTTGTTTCATGAGAAGGAGAGCGTTTCTTCCGGAATACCAAAGAAATATATATTTATCCACGATCCCGGACAATTAAAAGTATGTGAAAGATTTACAGAAAATAAGTGTTTGAAGAAAAATATCATAAATATTCTCTCCGATTATTTGATTTTGGTTATTTCAGTAATTTAGTTTTTTTTAGCATTGCAAACCACCTTATTAAATAATACTTCAAGAAAACTACCATACCTGTTTTTATATATATATATATATATATATATATATATATATACATATATATATATATATATATATATATATATATATATATATATATATACATATATATATATATATATATATATATATATATATATATATATATATATATATATATATATATATATATATATATCTAGTAAGCTATGAAATATATGTATGGCAATTAAGCTACACAGAGGCTCCCGCGTTTCATCCCCGGGGGAATCTTCAGGCAAAAATGTGCCTTGAGACAGAATACAGATATGCAAGTTGCAATGTATACAAATGGTGCCGAATAGACTTGGAGTGTGAAATGAAACAAGAAGAAAAAGATAAAGAAGAAAAACAAATATTCAACCAGATGCGTATTTTCACCGGCGTTAGACAAATCAGATATTGACAGTAAGCACTCTATGGTTTTATCAAACAATATATGATGCTTATTTATTCATCGCAGGTAGAATATTCGGGCTAAGATAGAGAGATAGAGACCCTCTACTTTTTGCCTATTTTAAGAGTTACATTTTTAAACCCGCACATATATTGAGAAAAATATATTTTAACCGCTAACTAACATCTATATATTAATACCTTACCTCATCCGTTAACATGACAACATTGTGCAGATCCACCCATTCAGTAGCATATAATTACAAACATACATTAAAAACAGACAAGAGGGTAAAATATATATAGAGAAAGAGAGCCTAATTCACATGTGTTAATATATGAGAAAATTTGAGAAAGAGGGTGTTATTTCAGTTAAGAGACAGAAAGGGACATCAGATGATAGTAAGATAAAGAGATACAATCAAAGAGATGGATAGCATCAAATATTTTAAGTATATAATTGGATCAAATTTTAACAAATAAGACCTATTTCTTTATTTAACGAGATCGAATGTCAATAATATTCTGCTGAGACTTAGGCGATTAATAACAAGCATATCCCTTGCCTTATCATAACAAGCTTTCACTTCTAAACTAATGTAACCGAAAATTATAAAACTTTGAAACACAGGTTTGTATAATAATTTGGAAATTGCAAAATGTTTTCATAAACATTTGGAAATTGAAAAACTTTTACATAAATATTTGGAAATATAAAAACCCTTTTCGTGTTTAAACACAAGCTTCCATTGTTCTCTCCCTCTCCATCTCCTTCTTCCTCCTCTCTCTCTCTCTCTCTCTCTCTCTCTGATTTTATATCTGTCTTTCTTCTTTCTATTAAGATACTAAATTTTTTCTCTCTCTTTCTCTTCCTCTCTCTCTTCCTCCTATCAGACTTACTTTCAAACTCTTTCCATCTGTCACTCTTTACTTCTCTCTCCTCTTGCTATATCTTAATCATTTACAACATTATATTCCTCGCACCACATATCTTATTCTTCGCCATTTATCCACGTTATTCCAACAATATCTTCATGTACACTTAAAGTGTACACAAGACAAACAAGCAAGTAAGATAATAACATCAACAGAGTTTTCGTACTATAAAAATCACCCGTGAGTATATTTTGAATTATATTGGTCCAACCGGCCAATATAATTCAAAATATACTCACATATACAATTTTGATATGATTCATAAATATTCGTATTTGTTTTCCCATAATTTATTTTTTATCTTAATAAATATTCCATTAATAGAAAATAAAAAATAATAATTCAACGTATATTTATCAAAGTTACGTATAAACGAGAAACACATACACACGCGCTCCGTATTTTGGTTGCAGGCAATTGCGTTTGTTCAAATATTGTAAATATAAAAATAAAAAGCTTTTTAAAAATTACTCAAGTTAAGGAAAATTAAAATATCAGGAAGTTTATAAAAGTAAGAATATTGAATAAAAATATTAAATTACAACTTGACTCCGGCTCAAGTTTTTCGCTAATAATTCTTCAAACGTAGAAAAGAATTAGTAAACCAAAGAGAAAAATGACTGCAAAGTTTGAATCAAATACAAATATTCAACCAGTTTTTTTTTAAACTTCTATTTGTGTAATGAATAAAAATTGACGATGAATTAAATAGACTAAAAAAATGGGAGTATTATTAATAGTAGAGTACAGCGAATGGTTTATTTAAAAATCAACGTAAAATAGTAAAGAGATCTGTGTTTGTGCAGGTTTCTTTACAGGATTAAACCATGCACTGTAATATTGCCACTACCTTCTGTCTAGTTCAGAAGAGATATTCGTTAAATTCAACCAATGAAAAATTTGCAACTGCCTACTTATATAACATGGTAATGATGATTAAAAGCACCAAGCAACACAAATCGAATGTACACGAAGTATTTAAAATGAATCCAGGACTATGGATTTAAATAGAAAGATGGAAAAAGCGATTTCTTCATTGAAAAAATATAATATCTTGGTCAAATTATAGAAAAATATGGTAGAAGACGAGACCCTGGGCGAGAAGGTTCGATACAAAATATGCCGGATCTTGAATACGTAAGATCTCTACAAAGTTGTCTTGGTTTAGCAAATTATTACAATTGGTTTATTCTAAACATGCACATTTTGCGAGCTCCTTTGGAAGAACTTTTTAAAAAGAAAAGGATTGGGTTTGGACGACAAAATGCCAGAAGTCATTTGAAAAAAATAAAATATGATCATATGAAAATTATTTCTGACGCACTACAATCCACACGCTGGTGCACGCTCGTACGGCATTGGAGCTTGCATGTTGCACAAAATGGAATATGGCGCGCTTACACCTATCGCTCACGCGTACACTACTACCTGTCGAAAAGGGTTACTCACAAATCGAGAATGAATCATTGGGTATTATTTTTGTTGTCACCAAATTGCATCGGAAATGTATTTAATATGTAATGTACGACGATCGAGTGGTTATTCCTGCAGCATTACAGAAAAGAATACTAAAATAATTGCATGTCGGTCACGCGAGCATTTAAAGAATGAAAATCTTCAGGGGAAGTTATTGACAAAGAAATTGAAAATGCGATGAAAAGGTTGTGCGTTGGCAACGAAGACACCTCCTATGAAGTTCATACTCTGGCCCAAAACTGACCGACTGTGGTCTAGGGTCCACATAAGTGTCGCTGTCCCACTCGGTTTTTTTTATTATCTAATAGTGGTGGACAGTTTTTACTAAAATAGTCGGAAATATCAAAATGTAAGAAACCAACTACGGAAGTAACCATTAGTTTTTCACATGAATTGTTCTTGCGGTTCGAAGTAGTTGGTTGTATTGAATCGGACAACGGGACGCAATTCACGTCTAGTAATTTAAAATATTATGTCAAATGCTTGCAGTGGAGCATATTACAACTTCGCCGTACCATACAAGAAGCAATGGTCAGACAGTTCATGTATACGTTTAAAAGACCGCTTAAGAACGCGAGGGTACACCTACCGAAAAAGCCATTAAATAATTTTTGCAGATATATAATTGACTCCAAATGAAAATGTTCGATTTTCTATAACGGCAGAAAAAGGGGAACAAAAACACGGAGAATACGATTAGGAAGCGAGTAAATGAATATATTCGCGAATACTTCGTAAGTTAACAAAAAAATGTTACGTTAAAGTTCTATGCAAAACTAACTCCCAATTTTAAATTCTAAAGTAATTGTGTGTGTGTTTTGTTTGTGTCCGTCCAGTTTGACTGAAATCTAAAATAATTGTATGTAATTAAAAAAATAACCACATGTTACGTTAAAGTTTTTTTCTACCGGGAATAAATCTGTTTTTGTTTTGTTGCTTATGTAAAATAGTCGCCGATTTGATTTTTGGTTTAATTAAGAAATTCTGAGTCCTGACATTTAACTACGGGATTAAAACAACAATTAATTTTTAAAAAGGGGGAAAGTACACGAACAGTTTCATTAGGAAACGAAGTACGGGTATTGTTTATCTATATAATACAGTGAAGTCGATTTTTACCCTGGTGATACATAATCAATCAGTAATTCCAACTGACATATACGACGACAGTGTTATTTTCTAGTTTAGTCACCGAAATTATTATTAGATGTTTACATTTCGCAATTATTCTCGCCGAACTTTGTTGTGATTTTTGCAGTCAGTAATTGATATACTTATGTACTCTGGAATACTTCTTCAGTAAAGAAAGGTACAAAACACAATTATGCTCAAACGACATTTACGAGCAACTAATAAATGCTTCCTGTACGTTGTCGAAAATACAATGGATGTGCTTCTTTAGCAAATAATTAAAAGTTCTATTTTAAGTCTATCAAAAACATGGGTTATGGACGAGATGTTTTACTTCCTGTCGCCGGACAATAAGAATTGCATTTTAAATGATGAACATTTAATTACATTTCAATTTCTGAAATGTCATATAAACGAGGATGGCGCCCAGTTAATATGTTATTTTCAATCATTGGTGCGTTTTTAAGGCTTGAGCAGAAGACATTTTGCCGCTCTTAATCACTCGTCCCGGAGCCTAATGGTCCATTACTGATATTCTTAATTATATGCAAAGAAACTATCGTTCTTTTTTAAGGAAGAGACGCACAAACTATTTTGAGAAATCCGTTTTTGTTCTATTCTTTCTCCATGCAGGGGCGTAAAAATACGTGGACAAAATACGAAGGCGCGGGATTGCCCTTCCAGATCAGATGGACCTCTAGTCTTGTCAGATCATCTATCTAGGGGAAGGAAAACTAATATAAAACATGTGTACTTACTCCAAACGTCTTAGCACAGAACTACTGGGAGTGGAAGGCCTTCTCAGTCCTTGTGGACAACCTTCCGAGAGCTGGCGACCCGAACAGAATATTCGGTTTGCAAACCTACAACTGCTTAAGGAGTGGATAGGCTCTGCCTATCTCTCGGCTTCGCATTGCTTCTGTGTCTATTGACCAGGCGAATGGGATTATTCACGGGGACACTTCAAAGACACCTAGTACTTAATTTTATTTTATACCTAAGACAAAGAACCCCGCCCCATCCAATTCTATTTCTCTATATGGGCAACTTTGTACAAATAGTTGCCACTCAGTTTCAAATGACTAGTTTGGGCCGCTCTTGTTTTTGCAGGTTGTGGGTATAGGTTTGACAGCTTGTCTAGGTAGTGCTTCCAACTTGTACTACAGAGGTCTTAACTTTTAGTGATTGCTTTATCAACAGTTGTATAATATCGGGATTACTGTAGTGCCATCTCGCGCATGAAAAGGGGTTTCTGAAGGCCACAACCCCATAGATGAATACTCAGCTAATAGTATACTTGTGCAAGCAAACTGGCATGAAACAAATACACACTTTGCTCAACCCACTCTATCCAAAACCATTAAAAAATCACATTTCAAATTACAAAAACGTTAAAAAAAGACAGCAACTTAAAAACAAACAATTCGCACCCTAACTTGAGGCTTGCGTTCACAAATATCCGATGGCTTAGAACTAACTTTGATGATGTAGAATAATTTCTCCGAGCAAACACCCAGATATCCTAGCAGGAATTTTAACTAACCTACACTCATCAATCTTCTCTAATCGCTTTGACATTACTGGATACCTATTACTCCACTATAAGGACTCGGACAAACATATGAATGGACTCGGAGTCTATATTCGTAAACCTGCCCTTTGACTAAAGAACATAGTTTAGGATCTGAAGAACAGGTCTACATGTGCTTTAAATTTACATTACAACACACCGTTAGCTACTTATATTTCATCTACTGTTCTCTTTCGACCAAGGGCTGTACGGTGCTCAACTATGCCTCTGATAGTATAGATGAAGCACTCTCCATGGATTCGAGAGCACGAATCCATGTATTTGGTGATTTTAAATGTTCACCACAATAATTTGCTTAGTTTCCCGAGTTATACAGTAGCAGCTGGTAAGAACACGCATAGTTTCTCTATTTCAAATTCCCTTTCATAGTCTGTCACTTTCCCGACCGCCTCTCTAATTGAAAGTATCAATATGCCTTAATTCTCGATCTAATCTGTACTACAATGCCTGAGGCCTGTAGGACGGATATCCATAACCCCCCCCCCCCCCGTGAACGCTGATCTCATTGTAACAATGGTGGATATAACTCTAAACTTTTGACCCCAAGCTGAAGAGCCGTTCCTCAAAACAACGATGTACTATAAATGAGCTGATTAGGAATCTACCAGAGAACACATTAGAGACTCCACATGGAGTAAAACATTTTATCTGCCTGCTAATCAGTGTGAGAATGAGGTTACTGATTGGGTCAAAGTAAGCATAGGATAACATGTCTTTATGCGGAAATTCTGCAGCAAGCCTTCTCAATAATTCACTTCAACCTGTGCGATTGCTATTACGCAGAGGCAGCAAGCATTAAGCCAATTTGACAACCATAAATCAAATACAAATCGACAGATATTAATATCATCAATTGTCGCAGCTAAAAGTATGTATATCGAGATAGCTAGAAATTGCATTAAGTCGCAGAAATTAGGAACTAGTTATTTCTGGAAAATCTATAATAGTGGAGTGAATAATTGGCAACCAATATGAAGTCTCCTATATGGCAATTAATTAGGCTGAACTGATTTCTTGGGGGCTCCTTAGACTCCACTTTAGACTTCACAAATAAGTCCCTTCCATATTTCCCAATACGGACTGAAGCCACACTCTGTGATCTGATTATTACCCCTTCCCATGTCCTAGATATCATAAAAGCCCGTGACAACTACAAAACATGTTGGCCTGATCCTATTACTGCTATAAAGAAATGTTCTGTTAACATGGCATCTGTCCTTTCTAAACTCTACAATTGCCTTGTCAAATGTTGTTTCTCTGATAGCTGGAAAATTGCCGCTGTCGTACCAGTGTTCAAGATCTCTGGTGACAGAACGTACCCTCAAAATTATCGGCCCATCAGTGTCCTCTCGCTCTTTGAATTATTAACAAATCTAGCGATTGTCCACCACCTCGAATATGCTAAACTTCTTTCTGACACACAGTATATATTTAGGCAAGCCTGATCTACTGTAAATATCCTAAAGGCCACCTCTGAACACATATACTATACACTGAATAAAGGTAGTAGAATTAATTCGTACAGTATTACGGAACAAATATTTAATATAATCAGATCGTTTTTAGCCAAAACAAAATTCTAGTTTGCTCTCGATAGCCGTACATCTATGCAATATGACATTAAGGCGGATGTGCCCCAGGGGTAGATCCTTGAGTCATTATTTTTTCTGATTTTCATAAACGACCTCTCTGATTAAATTGTGCCTGAGATGGGTATATTTGCTGATGACATCACATTCTATTTTCAACATTCGGACGAAACAAACACACATATATCGAAATCAATGGCTGAATCCTTACAAAATGATCTCCAGTCTGTAGTAGAATGGGAACATAAATGGATGGTAACATTTAATGCTATTAAAACAAACGCTCCTTTCCATTAACAATTATGAGAAAACCGTCCAATCACCGATTTCTGTCGCTACCTGAGAGTCCAACATTCTAACTGTTCGACCTAACATGCAGAGGTACATCAATTATAACAAATACATAGAATACATTTCCAAGGTTGCTGCAAGAGGTGTTAGCTTCCTCTACCGCGCTAGAAAACTTCTCACAACTGCCAGTATCCTATATATCCACAAAGCCACCATTCGCTCATGCGTGGAGTATTGTAACATTTGGGCTAGTGCACTAACGACAATCCTCTCTCTATCTCTATCTCTTTATCTCTCTATTTTATATATATATATATATATATATATATATATATATATATATATATATATATTAGACAGGGTCCAAAAAAGAGTATCTAATCTAATAGGTCACACAGTATTTACCAAGCTTCATCCCCTGTCCCATCGACACAATGTTGCATCCCTTTGCTTGTTTTGCAAGTACTTTAATTGAATCTCCTCCAACGAACGTACTGCACTGGTGCCCCCTCGAGGTAAATACTTCTTACTAACCCGACACTCAGCAAAATCCCAGTCCTTCACTGTAGAGGTCTCAAGATGCCAGAAGTCATTCTACTCGAATAGATTTTTACTCGGACTGCTTGCCTATGTAATTCTCTCCCTGTTCTGTTTCCCTAACTGTAGCAACATACAGAAATTTAAATGTAATGCTAACAAACACCTCGCTGTAAACTCCACTTATGATGATCCCGTATGTATAGGTCCTAATTCACAGTAGTTACTTACGTTTAAGCGGCAATGTGTCTTGTTTGACGTGCGGTACAGGTTAAAACAAAAAATAGAAATACTGGATTTAAAAAAAAAGAGGGGACAATTTTGGAGTACATAAATATAAAGTTTAGAACAATATAAACAAATAAAAATTGTTTTAAAAAATGGAAAATATACATACTTTTTAGTAGGTAACACATATTTTAAGTTAGTTACAAAGTTTCAAATTCAATTTTATCTAAGAAGAAAGAAAAAAGTTGTGTGTTTAATATTTTTTTTTACCACGGAGTTATTTCCAAAAATCAATTCTTTAAAAATAAAACTAAGCTAAATGATGGCTAAACGTTTACAATTAAATTAACTTTAATTTTCTATTAAAAACCGTATTGTGATAATTCAATAAAAAATATGAGAAAATATTTAAAACTAATGAGAAAAAAACATTTGTTTAGTTTTTTATTTTAAGTTTTGTACGTTTTCGGCGTCTAAATTCTCTTTTCAAAAGTGCGCCATTCTATACGATTATCGATTTGTAGTTTTAAAATCAAATTGCAATTTAAAGATGTAGAAATAAATATTAATACAGATTTAATTTTATATCGATTCTTTTTTTAAAGCACTCGGTATTCGTCTTGGTACCTTTAATATTAGGAGAAACACTCTTAAATCACAAATAAGAAAAGACGATAAACATATATATGCAAAATTTATAAAAGCAAATAACTTCTATTTAAGAGAAGAATCGATATTAAGTTGAATCTTTATGAATCTTCTCGACTTTGTTACTACATCTCAAATTGCAATGTAAGTTTAAAACTACAAATCGAATAATCGATATACTATAGAGTACAAATCCAAACACAAATATCTATATCCCTAATTTGCAATACTATTTTTTTTAAATATAATTAATTTAATTTTTAATTTTATTAATTTATAATTTTATTGTCCAATATACCTATATATATATATATATATATATATATATATATATATATATATATATAGTCATCCACATACAGACTGTTTCACTGTTTCACAGCTCATCAGTGCGTTGAGACTTTTCTATTTCTGGATTTTATCCAAAAATATTACCGTGCGCAGTTTTTAGTTTTACTTGCAACAACAATAACAATGCTAAAACCTGATGGTTTTCATTTAAAATACCTCATTTAGAAATTAATGAAAATTATATTTTAGGTGTTTTGATCATTTATCTTTTTATTATTAAATTATTTTGATTAATTACTGTTAATATCGACGACGATATTGCATAAATATAGGATACGATAAGACAAAAATACAACTGAATAATCCCAAACATTAATTTGTTATAAACTGTTTAAAAATTAGTTGTGCAAATTAGACATACATACATTTGTATCTCGATATTTACTTGCTAGTATATATGTAGTATTTCAGAAGAATGTGTTGTATTATTGATTTAAATAAAATAGACCTCTCTTCGTGGTAATATAACTGTGATAAATTAAAAAAACTTTTGTATTTATTACTTTAGATGAGAAAGTACAATAACTATAAATTAATATGTAGATTAATAGATAGACACTGTCGTCATTTATTGATATTTTAAAGTCGATGAGGCAGTACATAAAACTTACATCGCGCAAATTTACACAAGAAGAGGAAAGTCGTAAATCTATTTCATAATATCGATATAATACGCTGATTCACGTCTGTACGACGTTATAACGTTCCACACTCATCTGACAAAATTATATTGTCTGATCGTCAAAGATAAAATTCACTTTGAATGTTGGGTATTGCACAACGAATTTTTTCACTATCCACACTTTAAGATTGACGGAAACAAGAAAAATAGTCTTCAAAAATATGTTTCGACTCTAAGATGAGGGCGTAAATTGCTTTTTCTGACACACTCTACACTGATACTCCCTGATGCCTTTCTCTTCGGTTTTTATAATTCTGTTTTTTTTTGTATGTGTTTTCAGCAATCGCCACTTTTTACTCTAAACAAAACGATGCTTTATTCACATGCAGTGACAGGGTAATTCTTTTATTAAACTCCGTCGTTAACTCTGTCTTCATCAATTCAGTCATCAAATATGTTATTTTGCTTTCGAAACTATAGTCAAAACTTCCTTGACAAGTTTTAAAATGAATGCGCGGCAAGTGTCTTCTTCATTTCTTTTGACGTCGAATTCACTAATTAAGAACTTTTCTTTAATAACATTGCACAGAAAGACAACATGATAAACGAGCGTCAGTTATGCAGACGAATCAAGGGGAAATATTGTAAAAGTTTGGTTGGTTGAACGAGAATCAGCAATTTAATTAACACGGTGTCTGTTTTTCTCAACAACTTTTTGACTGTTTACCCTAATGTATTCATCCAGACGCACATATAACACCATTCATGTCCCGAAAGAAAGCGTTCATTCTTCCATGTCACAAATATGTATAAATAATACTTTTAATATTATATAATATATATATATATATATATATATATATATATATATATATATATATACTGCAAAAAAGGACTAAATCTTGTAGACAGAAGTTCTCTATCTTATTTAATGATATATATATATATATATATATATATATATGAAGCGTATACTATGCAGATAAAAAAAAAAATATATATAATTATTTGTCGACCTGAAAACCTAGGCTGGGCTCTGTAGTGAGTAGTATCAACACAGCCGTTATCGTGGTTATATGCATGCCCCTTTCAGTAGTTAAACACTTTGGTGACGGCTGATTGTAAATAGGATTAATCACTCGGTGATTAAGCGGAGTGTTGATAACGGCCGTGTTGAATTTGAGTTTGAAACATGACTAATGTTCCGGGGTTCGAGTCCGGCGACCGGTATGAATAAACAGACTTGTCGCAGTTTATGTTGGCCACTCTCACTTGTTCATACCGTCCTATTTCCATGTCGACGACCCTAATCTCAGCACTGCCCGTTACAAACACAGTGACGTTGTCGGCATAGGCGGGTACTTAATCATGGTGCAAGCTCCAGACAAAGTAATCCATCGAAGGACCGGATTCACCCAAAGCCTGCGAACGAAACACTAACGCAAGCACATAAAGCATCGGTGAAAGCAGACATCCTTGACGAATAGATCTGAACAAATTGAAAGGCTTCGACCTCAAACCATTCACTTCAACGAACGCACCGGGGTTTGCACAAAAAATCGAATCCAGAAACGAAACTGGGGACGAAATCCAGCTGAAGAAAAGCCAGCCTCCAAGTAACGATGATCGACCCTATCGAATGATTTAGACTGATCTAAATTGATCAGCGCGGCTTCAGTGTCGACATTATCTATGATCAAGCGTATCATGTGCACATTATCTTGGATATTCCGGCCCTTAACAGCACAAGTCTGTTCGAGACTTATTAGACGATGTAAGACAACTTACAGACACTTAGCTAAGATCTTGGCCAAAATCTTGAACTCTGTATTTAACATCATTAAGGGCCGGAAATTACCTATACCATCCCCCACCACTCTTGTCCTTACAGTAACAATTTGATGATACCCCTGGTAAAGCACTGGAGACAAAACTAAACACAGACAGCAAAGGGACAAAAATGAGTGACAACCTCAAACACAGTTCGCAAGGCAGACCATCGATCCCCGGAGACTTATTATGGCCGACCCGTTTCAGGGCCTCCAGGACCTCATACTTCCTCACACACCTTTCGCACCCAGCTGCTTCGGTCGCCTTTAGACGAGAAAAGTCAGCTAAAAAGGCATCGAACTGAGCCACTGTCAGACCGGGCTCCTGGTAAAAAGTTCGCGAAAATGTGAGCGAAAGCCCTCAAAAACCCTGTCGTTTGTAGTCACAGGATGCCCATCCGATAATGTGACACTAGCGACGACTCGATCAGTAGACTGTCGACGCTCCTCCGCACGCAGTGACGCGGCCATGTTTGTCGCCTCATGGGGCACTTCCTTCAACCTAGACCCAACTAAGAATTATTGCTGTCCAAAGAGTTTTGTTCCGTCTTTACTATAGTAAAGGTAATGCTATTCCCCGCCTCTGCCGCTAGATTAAATTCAGCCTCCGGCGTCACTTTCGTTGCCCCAGATCTAAGGCTGAGTCGGCGACTACAATCAGCAACGAAGGACGAAATGACATTATGATGGTCCCACCACCTATTCGCAATGATATCACCCGCCAATTCCCGCTATATTGCTAGTAAAAGCTGCTCCCGTCAGTCCTTGGAATCGAACAACGACGCGTACAACCTCCAGTACCCAACCATTCCAGGCTTAGGACTATCTAAGTTTACTCGAACCCGGAGAAGCCTATGATCCGATCAAACCACACCATGAAAACCTGGGCAATTCAAAAGCCTTAAATCGACTCTTCCAATCAAGAACCGATCGAGGTAACTCAAAATTTGCCACAAATCGGAGCTGCGACTAGCAGTCCAAGTCCATACAACTTCACAAGGTTTTTCATTCCGAAATTTACTGACAAGATCGAACTTATCGACAAAGTCTCGAAATAGTTTTACATCCCCGTTCGTGTTAGTACCCCTAGAAGGATTTTGCAAGCGATCTAATTCGGGATCCAGAACCGCGTTCCAGTCTCCCGTTCGAATTATCTGACGAGACGTATTCATAAAGGGCTCGATTCGCCGAAAAAAGGGAACCCGCTCAGAATAGCCATTGGGCGCATAAACCCCAATAAGTCGAAATGACACATCCTTTACGGTAACATTAAGAACGCACAGCCTACCCTCCGGATCCGCAAAAACAGGGTCACACGACGCATACCGAGTGTGCTTAACTAGCCAGGAAACACCCCTTGAGCTAGAATCAAAGTATGCTGAATAAAGCTGAAGTATCTAGCCAGCACACCCTGATAATCACTGGGAATAAAGTGGGCATCCTGCAAACAACATATATCCACGACGAGCCGTTGAAGATCACGTACAACTCGAAATTTACCATTGAAGCTCGCTAATCTGAGTGGTATTATAATGCCTTAGAGTTAGACACCCGAAACGAAAATCGACGGTTTCAAGACACCGACGGTCGTCCCCAGAGAGCCATGTTCAATTTCAGTTGTAATGAGATCATCTGGGTACAAACCGCCGATGTCTAAGGGGAATGTTATCTTTACGCCCTGTAAAGTTAAGGATGCATACGTACTAGGACCCTCCCAACACAGAGCTTTTGTAATTCAATAAGTTCGTCATCATTGAAGAATGCGAGGGGAGGCGATATCTTAAATGAGTTATTTGCCTTCTCCATCAGATAGTTTCGCCTCCTTTCTGGACCTTATAACAGTTAAAATTATTTTAGCGATTATAAAATTTTCAGGGCTAGAAGTGTCTTTTTTATAAAAAGTTTTTGGCGCTACAAGGGGTCAAAAGTCTTTTTTATGATGATTTTTTATCACATTCTGTCTCGTTTCTGCTATGACTATAGGGAGTTTTTCTCCATTTGCTTCGTTATAATATGAGACTTGTTTACATGCTGGCTTGTTTAGCAATGTGTCGAATGAGCAAGTTCCGTTAAATTTATCTACGGAGATAACTGTAGTTTCGCCATATTTTTTTTTAAAAAGCGCAGACATATTCGCCAGGTAAAACGGCGGGGATTTCAAAAACTGAAATGGTCGTTCTTCTGCGCCCTATGTACTCCATTCGTAGTACATAATCTCTAGACAAGCGGATACAATCCTCTTCCGTTTTGAACAAGCTGTTCCAAGTATTGTAACCGTTACATTTACAATCCTTTCCGCGCGCATTCCTGTTGTAGTTTTGCAACGGTGTTCTTTGTAAATCTTATCAGACTTATAAAATAGTTTTCTTGGCAAATTCCTCGAGTCTTGGTAATTCTATCAAGATTCCAGTCTGTTACAAACTCTGCACATTCCTTGGTCTTTGCGACGAATTCATTTACGTCGATTTTAATTGCAAGCGGCCTGCTCCATTCAGTCTTCTCGGATGGTGCTTGAGATTGAGTGTCATTTGTTACTCTCGAGGTCTCCGCAGACACACAGTTGACAGTTGCCATAACCGAAAAAAAACAAGTCCAACTCCAATAAATTAATGAAAAACAACCTTTAATGAGTAACAATAATACAACAATAATAAATAACAAAGCAACGTAACAGATGAACTTACAGGAGAGAAAAAACGTTCGTAGTCAAAAGGGTCCATGGAAAAGGTGTGTTTATTATAAATAAGAAGACTTCAGTTTTTATAAATATCTTGAAGGGTGAATGAAAGAAAAGAGAGGGGGAGTGGTTGGCCCCTACTTTAGCTGACATCTTCGTCAGATATTACGAATCCGTTTTATTTAGGTCTGTAAAGATGCCCACTACTTATGTTAGATATGTAGATGACACTTTTGCGATGTTTTCTTCGCAGAGTGAAGCACTGGCATTCTTTCATAAGTTAAATTCTATTCATGAGGCTCTAAAGTTTACGATAGAAAGTGAGAAGGATAATTGCCTTCCCTTCTTGGATGTTCTTGTTGAACGTTCAAGGAGTGGATTTCTCACTTCCATCTACAGGAAGCCGACTTTTACTGCCCTGTATGTAAACTGGTCTTCTTTTGTGCCTAAGTCTAGAAAGGTAGGCTTAATTTACACTTTGGTCCATAGAACCCTCGTGATTTGTTCTCCAAGTAGATTAGAGTGTGAACTTAATAGGATCAGGGATATATTCATTGATAATGGTTATCGTGAGAACCTTATCAATGATTGCATTAATAAATAGGTTGCTGACTTTAAATCTCCCCAAATATTTGGGCCTGTAAAATCCCCCATTTATTTAAAATTACCTTGGATAGGGGAAAATAGTATTTAACTAGGTAAACAGATTGTTGATAGCATTAGTAATAGTTTCTACTCTGTTTCCTTACTAGACCTGCTTTTCCTTCCTTTCACAAGGATAGTGTTCCCTATACAAATTCTAGTAATAGTGTATGCCAATATGATGCTGGCTATATAAGGCGCAGTTCCTTGCATTTGCAGACCCGCATACACCAGCACGTTCCATCAAAAATACGTCAGGGAAGGGTAGGGTCCTTGTGTTACCCCTCCTCTAATTCTTTGGACTCTGCTATTGGCCAGCATTTGGTTGAAATTGTTGTGCCAGTAGCTATAAACTAAACCGTCTTTAGGTATTGGATAGAGCAGATTCCAAGAACCATTTGAAAATATTGGAATCTGTCTCTATCGCAAACCTTCCTTGTGCTGGCAGAAGGAATTTGTCAGATCGCTAAATCTCTTTGGGGAACTTTAAACTCCCCCCCTTTCCCCCCTAACGTAGTGCCTTTTAATCGTTTTTTTTTAACGAAATCATTAAATTCACTTCTTTTAATCGCTTCATCGTTAATTTTGGCACATTCAATTCCCCGTTTGCTCTTTCTTTCGACGATATTATTGATTAAAAACTATCGATTTCCTCCTGACGAGATGATAGTCGAAAAGGCCTTTAGATTTCCGCGCATCCTTTTTAAATGCATTTATAAGTTTTGTACCTCAAAACATTTATTTATATATATATATATATATATATATATATATATATATATATATATATATATATATATATATATATATACATTTAAAAGGATCTACACACATACATTCATATTGCGGTACTCAATGTACCTTGTCGGGACCACAAGTTTATAATAAAAATAAATCGCCCCCCCCCCAAAAAAAACGGGGTTGAGGCTTCAGACAGTCGAATTGTATAATAAGTTGCAACCTCTATCCGACATTCCAACACAGTTAGATAGCTTAAATTCTTACTGTGTGTTCGAATGAGGCGTTCAAAAGCATGTCACTTTTTCATTAACTACTACTAGCCATATTCAGGACTGTTCCCATTTGTACTTTCCTAAAACATTCCCCACCAGCGCGAACACATGGATGCAAGTCACACACATGCGTAACATAATATACATGTATACATACATGCCATAAAACACGCAAACATGACACCCATATATCACCGCTCAAAAACCTCACATACATACACATGTTAAACACATGACATAGTTAACCTGCAAAATTAACCTATCGAGAATGTTAGCATACAAACACACGCACATGTAACCGACTAATCACATGAACTCACTATATCATACACAACAGAATATACTTACCACCGTACACATACACACACACACACATATATATATATATATATATATATATATATATATATATATACTGATATATATACAACGATTATTGTACTCACACACAATTGAACACACACTCACTTAGACTATATAATAAAATATATTTCAGTGTTAAAACAATCCTCAAAATCAGACAAAACTTGCATTCCTTTACTTAGATTAACATGTGTACAACACAGAGAATGTGCAACGAACCTCAATAATCTATTTATTATATTTAGCCATTAATTGCAGCTAACTGAGATTTAATTTCATTTATGTTTACTGCATTTATATAATTATATATAATGATATGCAATTATATATAACAATGTGTATAATCATATATAATTATATATAATCATATATAATTATATATAATCATGCATATATATATATAACACATGGTTTGTTTAAGGTATTTTGCCTTTTTCATTAACTTTTAAATTCTAAAGATGCTTAAAAAATGAACTTTCCTAAATGTATACCAACTAGCGACCATGCGCGATTTAAGTTCAAATTTAGAAGAGACATTACACTGTTAAGTTCACACAACATCGGACGCTACTTCAACAAGACCAGGAAGGACTCTTACAAATAAAATAAGCTAATAACTTTCATTTTTTTTAAATCTCTGATGAGGGTTATTATACCGAGCGAAATTATTAGAAAAAGGGTCAAGATGACAAAAAAAATAGTATTTTGATTTTAATAAAAATATCTGCATCTAACACATTGCTTTTTGAAGGCATTTTGCCTCTTTCTGGTATGGTTTGGTAGTTTTGTTTTACGGCATATCAACCCTTTTTGGGTTATTTAATGCCGAATCTGGTCATTATAGTAAAAGTTTTTATGCTTCAAGTTCTTTATATCTTCAAATGTTTAATCATCGTTTTTGGTTTGGTAGTTTTGTTTTACGGCATATCAACCCTTTTTGGGTTATTTAATGCCGAATCTGGTCATTATAGTAAAAGTTTTTATGCTTCAAGTTCTTTATATCTTCAAATGTTTAATCATCGTTTTTGGTTTGGTAGTTTTGTTTTACGGCATATCAACCCTTTTTGGGTTATTTAATGCCGAATCTGGTCATTATAGTAAAAGATTTATGCTTCAAGTTCTAAAAATAAAATAAAAAAGGGGAGGGAGAAAGGGAGAGGGGCTGTTGTTTTTGTTTTTGATTTTGTAGAACATAATTAAGTTTTACAAAAAAAAAAAAGGAGAAAAACAAAAAACGTCAATGTAGGTGAATTTCGTCTCAGGGAGCCACAGGGCAGCCTGATCTGGTATCACCAGGCCTCTTTCTGTAAGTTTGATATATATATATATATATATATATATATATATATATATATATATATATATTATATATGTATTCGAAAAATCAAGTTCCAAAACTATAACTTTAATTCTATCACGAGGAGACAAATAACACCGATTTGATAAAGTCCCTTCAAATTGTATGTATAAGCATTATTTAAATATAACAATTTTAATGCCTTTTTATTCTATATCATTCTTTCCCTTATAATATGTTTTAATCAAACTCACTAATGAACTAATAGTAATTTATTATCCTAGACATAACAACCATTTTAAATACTGTTCACCCTTTCTTTGCCGATCACCTACACCTAAACAATTTGAATCTTATTGACTTCCTCAGTAATCAATAATAATTTGCATCGTAATTGGTGATATTTGATAATAATTGGCATATTGTGATAGTGACACCGAATTGTGAACTGATATTCTTATATTAGATTAATTTCCATGGAACTAATATCCATACATAGTATATCTACACCTCCAATAACATTATATTAGATTCATGATTATTATACCAATGCATAAACATAAACTTAACTTGAAATTTCATAATAATTCTAGCTTTTCTTGTTATCTTATATTTTCTTTCAATAAAACAATTAGTAATTCATATTTGAAACCCCTTTATATCTAATATTATTCAATAGTATACTATAAACGTCCCTTTAAAATGTTATTGAATAAGTTTACTAGCTTAGCTATTCATTTTCAGTTTAAATGATCTTCTTTTCTTAGAACGCTTTTCCTTTCTATCAAACGTCGAAATTCGTCTTTGTGTTGAATTGCTGGTTTAACAACCGTTGTAATATCGGAATCTTTGGTCGTCGTAGAACTCTCGTCTGGTGATCCAAAACGAACGGCATTGCTGCTAATGGGACGATATGTCATTTCTCGATCCGGCGACGTCGAGTGGTCTTGCTATTCGGTCCCGATTTTCAATCTCCTCCTTTTCGGCCGACACAGCAGTAGACGCAATTCGGGGATGATATTTCCCTTTCTTTCTCTGTCCCTTCTCTGTTGTCTGCAACCCAGCTGCCATTGTTAGTGGCTCGCTTTGTGTCGTTGTTACATTTTCGGCCGGCGGTTTCTTTCTGTAACTGAAACCAAATCTCCCCGTACACGATAAAATATAACAAGGCTTCTCCTTTTTAATTTAGAGCCATTTACTTACTATACTGCTTGTCGATATTGGCAAGTTCGTTGTAGCAGAGAGAGAGGCTTACGCTAGTTATTTTTCTAACTACTTACTTACTTGTAAAGGAAGGAAGATGGGGACTTCGTTTGGCTCTACTTCGGGGGATCCGAAATCCCCTAGCTTGTAATCGCTACATGGCTAAAGCATGTTCTTTCGTTGGCTTCCAGTCAAGAACTCTTAATTTCAACTTAGTTTTCCCACCGGGAAAACTGTGACGTCGCGAAATCTCGTGATCAACACGCAGGTGTGACCTAACCTTTGAACTTACGGTCTCGTCACCCGTCACCGCGACCGTGAGAAACATCGTACCAAAGTTGCACGAGGTGACTCCGCTATAAATCGCGCAAGTCAAACCCGATCTCCAACAGACACGTCCACTCCCATAAGGCCATTATCTAACATTTGTAATAATTTTAAAATCTGTGGATTTTATTACTTACTCTTGGGTGATTATTCCCCTCTAATTCACAGTAAAACGCTAACGTTTTGTTTCTTAATGTTTCTACAGAGATGACAGAGGACTTTTTTGAACCAGCCAGGGGAATGGTTATTATCCTGAAAATGTGAGAAGTTTGCAAGGTAAGATTGACACTTTACTAAAATTTAAATCTGCCAGATTCCTTTTTGTTCGGATGGCTCATATTTTTAAAAGACGAATTATATATAATTTGTATTAGCATGATGATGAATCAAACCTGCTGACCGACTGAACAAGCTCATTGATGATGATGATATTTCCAGGTGCATTTCTCTCTCTCTCTCTCTCTCTCTCTCTCTCTCTATATATATATATATATATATATATATATATATATATATATATATGTATATATATATATATATAATATAAGATTGGTTACTGTCTTTAAATTATATTTTTTCAGTTAGTCATACAAACATGATAAAAATATTAATTTATTCATGAATGTTGTATATTGTTGAAAACAGTGTTTTAAATGCATCTGTCATATGGTTGATGAGTATCCTTCTTATATTTTCTGATGAAAAGAGTTTATAAATTTGTTTCAGAAACATACGTCCTCTATAAACTTTGTGATATCGAATGTAATAATGAATATGTCATAATTTTGCATCTTCATAAGTTGTTATATATGAGCTCTGGTTTACAACAAAACCTTATTCATAGTTCAGTCTTTAATCGTATCTGACAGACTTTATTTGCTTCACCTTTATTGTATGCAATTTCGAGTTGTTAAGGTGTATTTTTGTCTTGTAAAGATACTATCAAAGTTAAAACATTTGACTTTACGTACCTAATATATAAAATTATATATATATATATATATATATATATATATATATTCTTCTTATATATACATAAATAAATATATATATATGTATGTGCGTGTGTTCAAAACGAAGTTTGTCGTGACTATTTGTTCCCGAAAGGACGAACAGAAAATGATATAGTCAACATTAATAATACAATGCAAGCTGACAAAATTCAATCTATATACACCATCGACTAGAAACACTATCCACAGAAACAATCTACACTGTTACTAATACAGAAGAATCCCCTCGTTCATATTCCTAGTAACAGCGGTATTATCCTAACACTAATTATATTACCTCAAAGGGGTATAAATCCTACTGATAATAACTAAACTTTTATATTGCAGATTTACAAATTGTATCAGCTCACTTTTATATACAAGTGGCAAACAGTGCACGTGCATTGCCTGGAAAAAATACAATTAAAAAATACAAGAAACTCATCCTTCAATCTCTGAACCGCATATAAGTGTTTCACACGAATTTTTAATTATCTATAAGTGACCATTTTGTAATACTAATTAATCATAACTTGCTAAGGCAAAGAGCCACTCGCGGAAATGGATAATTACAGTATTCTGAAATTATTAAATTGATGGATTTAGAGTATTCGGTAGAATAGGGGAGAAACCCCTTGGCAAATAGTGTCCGAAGTAGTTTAATATTGTGTGTAAGACACATTCCATTTTATGTTTTTATACTAATGGTTCCCCACTTACCAAGACCAAACAATTCGTTTTATATTTATTGTTAAGTATTTACTAACGATAATATGGATAATTAGTGTTCTGAAATTATTAGATTTATAAATAATGATGGATTTGGAGTGGTGGTAGAATAGGAGAGACCACCCTGCCAAACAGTGTCCGAAGCAGTTTAGTGTCTTAGACAAATTCTATTTCATTTCTTATACTAATGATTAACCAGTTACCAACGGCAAGAGCCACTGAAAATAAGGGTTAGTGAGATTTTCGATTGAATAACGGAACAGTACTAGTAAAGGATTAAGTACTATAATTAACTGACATGGGGACAAAACAGATATTTGTTGACATTAAACTTGAAAACGATCACGTTATAATTTGTAGGGAAACATTTTCGCGGTAACGTGTTCAACAGGTAGGAAGTTCTTGGAAAGAAACTCTGTTCGTAGTAATTCCATTTTTATTTTAGGTATATAGAGGAGGAAAGGAGAATTTTTCGTAGTGTTGGTAGTAAGACGAGTTTTTGCTACTAGATTACGAAGTCGATTCTCTACTCTTTTAGGACAAGAAAGTGTGCCCTGGACGGCATCTCTCCAGGTGTGGTAGCAGTACGTCATCTTGGACCGTATCTGACTCTTATACAGTGTTATGGTACCTTAGCTTACAGACATGAACTTTTCCTCTCAAAATAAATACTGGAAGCACATGCCTTCCAGTGTTGTAACCATTCCAGGCAGTCAAATCATTCTTGTTATCTGTTGCATCATACGTTTTCAATA
>OY744520.1:67731098-67921098 GCA_963556195.1 Sepiola atlantica | reverse complement strand
GTACACATAGATAACATGATTTAATGATTGAACTTTCTGGATCTCTGGGTTGCCTTGGCTAATGATGTTGAAATTCTACACACTTATAGAACCTATCAAATAAAAATGTTGTGCAAAGTTTTAACTAATTTGTTGTATTGGTTTTTGAGTTATGATTGATCAAATAAATTAGATTTCCAGCATAGACTATTCGTGATGTCTATTAAGAGATAGAGCGCTCTCGCGCCTCCCTTGATATATATATATATATATATATATATATATATATATATATATATATATAGAGAGAGAGAGAGAGAGAGAGAGAGAGAGAGAAAGAGGGGTGGGGGTAATACACCAAAACCTTCCATTGCAGAAAACTGGAATAATGAGCCAATAATGAGCCAATCAGCAACTAGTCAAATATTTTATGGATGAACTGTCCCAAGATTATAGAGATAAAGAAAGCTCTGTAGATTAGTTGAAACGATGATCTCTTTACTATGGTCATAAGAGGATAATAATGGCTGTCCCAGATCAAGGCTTGCTGACGAATGCTTTTAAGACGATGAGTGACGATGAGTGACAAGTCCAGGTTCTGCCAAACAGAAGTAGAGAGTGTAGCCACCTGACATCCAGTTGTAAGGTTCTGCTGGTGGGCAGCTACTATACAATCCGACATAATGGAGTGTTTAAATATCTTTACTATACAATCTATAAAAATGTGAATATCCAGTGTAGCAGCAAGTCCTGGGAACATATACCAGAAAGAACTGTAAGGAATAAGTCACACATCATCACTATGACTATGAAATCCATACAGGTACATGCATGAAAAAGACATGACATGAGGATATGGGACAATATGGAGAAGTAGCAAACGTAGTTGAAGGCATTGTACTTAATTATGTTGGCTTAAACTGAGCTGAGCAAGAGACGATAACGAAATACCAAACTTGACCTCTTAGCAATTTTCCACAGGATCTCTGCCCAATAAAATCTTTCGATATAACTTAAACTTAGAGAAATGTAGTTTATTAGTGGCCTTCTATCCAACGATCATAGCTCATAGAACCACGAGATAACAGAAAAAAACTCTAATCTTGACTCAATTGAACCCCAGTAAAAAATTGGAATACAATTGGAACATGGAAAATCACGCAAAACGCATTTGCTAAACTGATACAAGTGCTACTTAATACTACCTATAGTGCATCGCGTCTCTCGTTTGACCCTCTGCGGTTAATCACAATACATTTTCAAATAACCCAGCGTACTCTCTGCGCCTCACACTTCACATAAAAATACAGCAAAATTATATGGTGTAGGTATTTTTATCGTTTATTTTGGGCAATTCCACATTCATGTTCTTTTTCGCCTCATCCCACATCACCGGTTACTTCTTAATTCGGCAGCGCCGTTCTGTACCCTTTTTACGTAGATCCGACTCGCCACTCCTAAATAATTGGAAATTTCCATAACAAAAACACACAAAATAGAAAACAAATAAATTAGTTTTCTTTTGAGACTTCGACCACATCGAAGTTATTAATATATATCTTCAATTTGATATGTTCAATCCGAGAGTAATTTGCTTGTTATATTATATTTACTAGACACTTTTGTTCGGTGATTCATGAATTTATTGGCTATGCTTAGTGTTCCGAAAAGCTGTTACTTTATTTTAAGCTATAACTTTGTATGTTAAAATAAAATTTAAAAATTCGTATATGCAATATTAATTGTTTACATTTCAATAGTTTATCCCAAACTCACAAAGTAAGAAAGTTCAGTCATTGTACCTTTCAAGTTTAAAGAAAATAAAACCAAATAAAAGCAAATAATTGCTTTGTACCATTTTTGGGTTTCATTAAGCCTATCAATGTCTATTTGTTCGTTGTTGATTTTGTTTTTAATGTTAATGTCAGATCTGTGTTATTTTTTTTCCCCTTGTCACTATTTCGTTTTCTGTGTGTGAGTTTTGTAAGCCGGGAAATATGTTTTACTTACATTTTTTCTCATTCTTATTCAGTATTCTCTGGTTAGTTTTTCATTTCCTTTTCGTCTCTATCCATTCTCCTTGTATATATGTTATTTATTTGTGTTTCGTCTGTCCTCAGCTGAACTTCGATGATTCGTATACTACTGCTGTATTGACTGCGGCAATCCCCAATCGTTATATCAACCCTTGTTGAGTGGGTGTGTCGTCAAACGGCGCCAGGATAGTATATGTAACATGGTTAGCCCTATTTTCCTTTCTGAGGGACGTTACATGAGACTAGAAGAAAAACAATTACCTATCTTCCTTCCGTTGGAGAATTCTACTGACATTTCGAGAACCATCCTTCCATCGCTGTAAACAATTAAAGAATTGAAACAAAAAATAAAAATGCTCATCGATTAATTCATTTAATGTTACAATGTTTTCTAACCGTCTATTATTTCATATAAAGTGAGTTAGACCCTCACCTGGTAGGAGCCAATGCTAAAGACGTCTTTGCTATCCAGTTACAAATTCTGATCTTACGTATTTTGATTCCCTAGCACAGAATGGTGGTCATCTTCGCCGTCGCGTTCCGCATTATCTCTTTCTTTGCACCCTCTCAACAACAGCTGCACTCCGAGCAGTTTCGGGCCTTCCAGAACGCTGGTGACTCTCCCTGATGTGCGGACATTGTTGAAGCGGTTGAACCACTTAATTTGTGTTATACATCGCGTCTTCTCCAAACACCTGCTGAATCTAACGTGACAGCGGTGATGAACACCATTCAAAAAGAAAACTTCCAGATGTGTTTCCGGCAGTAAACGGATCGGTGAACTAAGTATGTGCAAGCACAAGGAGCCTAATTTGAAGAAGATTAGTGTCCCAAACCCGTCACGTATTTAAAATAATTTTTCTGGCTTATGGTCGGATACTTTTTAGACAGGCCTCCTATATATATATATATATATATATATATATATATATGTATATATATATATATATATATATATATATATATATATATATATATATATATATATATATATATATATTTACGAGGGCTTAATTTATATATATAAAAGATCTTATTTATCAATTCAGAAAAGTGTTTTTTCACAAAAGTCACTAATAACTGATAAAAAATTAAATATAAGTTTTAGAAAAATCCAGAAGGTTTAAGAAGGTTTGAAAGCTTTCGAGAAAGATCGAGGGTGTTCTAGAATGTTCTCTTACTGGTTGGTGCTCTCTATAAAACGAGATTTTCGCGCAAGCTAGGCTGTGGCCCTGCGGTCTTAATGAGTTTAATTACAACTCCGGCGTGATTCGCGAATTATAACTCAGTCGAAAGATTCTATTAAAATAATCCAGAATTTGCAGAAATCGAAAGAAGACCATACAAAAGAAACTTATTTAAGGGTAAGTACCTTTTGAAATTTTTTTTGACTAAAGTTATCATATACTTTTTATTTTAAATTTCCTTTGGGAATTAGAAATATAAAAACTTAGCACTCTCATTTCTCATAAGCGTACTCTGGCCTCATTCTCTTTTTCCCTCATAACACTACTCTATCATCGGGGTACTGAATTAGCATACGGCCTAAGTAAAAGATTTGTTTTTCGTTTTTATTAAATCTTTTCGTGTGGTAAATTAAATGTTATATTTAAAATGTTCTCGTTAAATCGTTTGTTTTTGTCACACTTCTTTTTAAAAAAACCGTAACAAATTGACTGCTTGTCATACTATATAAATACCTTAGACAACAAAAATGAAACTTATTTTTAACTTACAAATCGTATTACGGTTAGATTTATTCATTGTTTTAGCAGTTTTTGAAATTTAAAAGCAAACTTTACAATACTTTCTATTCGGGTTGATAGTGCGTTTGGTTTTATAAAATATGGCCGAGATAGTTTCGTTTTATTTTGTTTTGTTTTAACGTCTTGTTTAAGTTTAAGTGTGATCCGCAGTTTTTAGAACATGCCATTCATAAAAGTAAAAATGTGTTATTTCTTCTTGTTCGCTTTAAAAGAGTCACAGGAAAATTCTTATTTACTCTATTTACCATATTAACGATAACTTTATTTAAAATACTGTGAAGAACGGAGATACTTATCCAGCTATTTGTATAGTGTAAAAAAGGTAAACGTTTATTAGATTAAAATCGCAAAAGCAAAACAAAACAGAACATGCCTTTTTCTGTAGACGGTTTTCTTAATTTAGTCGCTATGTACAAACCTTTCATAATTTTACAAAAGTCAGAGATTTTACAAATTGCTTACTATTTCAAATTAAATGCAAACTCGACAATGAAAAAAGCAGAAATAAAAAGTATTGTAGCTAAATAACTATTAGATATTTTTATTCATGTAACTGTTGTGAAGTTGTCCAACAGTAAATAATAAATAAAGGAAGTCAAGTCGAGGGTTGGTTTAACAAGTGTATTAACAAAGTAAGAAACTTGACTAGCACTTGGCTAGACAGTTACAAGACTGTGCTTTGTCTTATCTGTGTCTCTGGTGACTCGCACTATTTATAGTGACAACCGGTGTAGTTTCTCCTGTGTAAGAACGGCCGGTGTAACAGTAACAATGATGAAAACGACGACCAAAATAGTTTACGACTTAAATAAGAAATTAAAAAATAGAAATGCAAGAAAGAATAGAATTGGAAAGATTAAAAATTGAAGCTGAAAGATAGAGTTAGAAAAAAGCAAATTACAGGAAAATAGAAATCAGAATCCCGATAATTTTTCTTTGAATGTAACAAAATATATTCGATGTGTACTGGAGAATAATTTCCTCATTTTGAGAAAATAACAATTAGTTTAAGTTGGCCTTATAAAATGTGGTCGACACTATTACAAACGGTTTTAGAATGGAGAGCTGATGAAGTGTCCTCTGCGATTACTACTGACGCTTATAAATTATAAGAAAATAAAAAATGCAATATTAAATGTATACAAATTAGTACCGGAGGCTTATAGACAAAAATTCAGAAATCATAAAATATTCGATCGACAGACATATGTCCAATTCGCGAGAGAAAAAGAAGATCGTTTTGATCGATAGGTTAGGGCGAAGAAAGTAAATAATGACTATCAAAAATTACGCCAACTCATTCTTATAGAAGAATTTAAATGTGCTGGTACACACGATTTACAAACAAATCTCGATAATAAAGACGTCCAAATAATTAACGAGGCTGTAGTATTCACAGACTCGGATAACCTAACTCGCAAGAAAGATTTCGAAAATTTAAAAGTAATAATCGAAAACAACTCAGGCTCTCGCCCCAAAACAATGACACTGCCCGGAACTCACCTTCAAAATGTATCCCGTAGAAATTCTACACTAGGTATATACGAATGTTTTGTTCCGACCAAATCAAACATGTGTTGTGCCTATTGCAAAAAAGATTATATCCGAGTGCCAAATCCTTAAAAGAAAGCGAACAGAAAATAACTCCCCTCAACCTCACCCTCTTGCTATCCATCATATAAAAATAATGTCGTTCCTCGGTTGTACTCAAAACGTGTTACAGTAAAATCATTAGAAATAATAACTCATATATGGAAGATTATGAACCCTTTTTATCCTAGGCTTCTGTTTATACCGATGACACTGAAAAGCTAGGCCTATCCAAAGTTTATGTGATACCGGTGCGTACAAAAAGTTTGGCATTAGAAGGGGTTTTACAGTTGCTAGAATCAATCTTCACTTGCGATTTGGTTTTCTTACGATGTGTAGAATTAGGTGTCATTGAAGCTCCCCATCACAATATATATATAAAATGAGAATTGGTCGATGGTATTGTCATAGTTGGTGTTTGACTAACCCTATCAGTTAAGGGGTTCTCCATAGTGCTGGACAATGACTTTGCAGTGGTAGAGTAGTAGTAGATCCATTGAAGGATTTGTGGTTGAAAAAGACAATAACTTATACCCTGATTGCGTTATTACTAGGGCGAAGGCAACGAAACAAATTTCCAGAAATGAAGATTAATCAATACCAGCAAATCTAGTACAGTAAAATGAAACCTTTATATCTCATCAATTAGAAGAAAGCAATAAAATGGATGAACAATTAAATAATAACCCACCTGAAAAGAAAAACGATACACAAATAATTAAAGATGATCTAAATCGAAATCAACTAAGTACAAGATCCTGAACTTTGTCTTCTCAAAATAGAACCCTTTTCTTAAGAGAAGAAAACAAAGTTAAGGGACGTTTTTTTAAATATCAGATGACATTATAATGAGGAAATGGCGCCCAGTGGATCCAAGTCTAAATGAGGAGTGGAAAGTAAGAAGCCATATAGTAATACCAAGGGTATACCGACTAGAAGTACTAAATATAGCTCATGGTATTCCCATATCAATATATATCTCCGAATAAATGAGACCTGCCAAAAATATTAAATCATTTTTAACAACATGTGATCAATTTATCTAATTCTTGCCATACTTGCCAAATTCTTGGAAAACGTAATCAAAAGATTTCATCCGCTTCTTTAAAACCTATTCACGCATTTCAAGAACATTTCAGTAGAGTACTGGTTGATTTTGTTGTCCCTAACTAACATTAATAATACAAATTAATTTGAAGATGACACAGACGATGATGAAGATGTGATTATTAGAGGGAATTGTATGGGGCAGATTAGTCATTTAAAACATTCGGAAATGTTTTCTAATCTAAATGTAAAATTTGACTATTTATCAGATGAGAAAAGAAAACAAATTCATAGTTTGGTCAGTAATTTCAAAAGTCTTTTTCTTTATGTTCATAGAAAAACAACGGTTGCAGTACATCAATCAGCATTTTTACCGATTAAATCCAATCAAGTTTCAGCAATTAAGAACATAGATAAAATATATGCTAGATGATGAAATTATTGAACCGAGCAACATTGAGTCGAGTTCTCCTTGTATTCTTGTGCCAAAACTTGATGGCACTTACAGATTTGTAACAGACTTTTGAAAAGTAAATGCAATGACAAAAAGTGATTCTTTTCCAATTCCCAGAATTGACAACTGTATTGACAACATTGGCAAGGCAAAATATGTCAGGAAATTTTATTTTATGATAGCTTATTGGCAAGTGCTCTTAACTGACAACTCCAAAGAAATGTCAGCGTTCGCGATCCGATGGATTTATACCAATACAAAGTTATGGCGTTCCAGATGTTGAATGCGCCTGCAGCATTCTAAAGAATTATGAATTCTATTCTACATAATATTTTAAAATGTAAGGTCTAAATATATTATGTAATTGTGTACAACAATCACTGAAAAGGTGATGGCTATGTTAAGTTATCCTATTCACACTAACAAATGTAGAACTAATGAAATTTCGGTATGGCAAGATTCTACTGGAAATTTAGTTAACATGTCTCATCAATATCAATTCCTCTCACCGATCTCCCTATAAAAGATGTAAAATGAAAGTGGAAGGAAACTTGTGATGATGTTCATTGCTGGTCAAGCTCTTGCCACTCGAGATTTTTCAAAACAATACAAACTTCAAATCGATGCCACTGATGTTGAAATGGTGGTATCTTAATCCAGGAAGGCATAGAAAGAGCCATTGGCTATTTCTCAAAGAAAGTAAACAACTTCCAAAAGAATTATACTACTATTAAATAAGAATGATAAGCGGTGTTATCAGCTCTATAGAATTTTGACTTCACCTCAATGTTACTGTTTATCCTGTTGTGATATATACCGGTCATAATACATTAAATTTCCTACAAAAGATGACTAACAAAAATCAAAAACGTACAAGATGCAGCCTTATTCTCTAAAAATATGATATTATTATAAGACATGTTAAAAAAGATAAACAATGTTATAACAGATGCTTTATCTGGAATATAATTTTAAAAACATAACCTTTTTGCTTCATAAAAGTGTTTGCAACACTTTTAATTTGGATGTAAATAAATTCAAACTTTTACTCAGTAATGTTGAATTACATACGGAAAGTATTTCAAAAACATATCTTAGAATATTGTTTTGAATTGGAAATACACACACATATATACATACGTATCACATATATATATATATATATATATATATATATATATATATATATATATATATATATAATACAATGCATTATGAAGGATGAAGGCAATGCAGAACCGGATTGATAAGAGATAGGAAGAGAAAAATAAACAACAGAAGGTATCTAGTTATTTTTCTGTTCAATCTTTCACAGTAAATAGCAAGTATAACTTTTCTATCATGTCCAGACGATTGGATATAATTTTATATTTCGGGAGAGACCCCTTTTGTCAAAAATAAACACAGCAGAAAAGTTTGACTATCGAAAATCCAGCAAGATGGATACCAATAGGGAATCAATTATAATAGAATCAGGTTCGCAGATTGAGGAGGAGGTGCTGCAGCAATTAAACAAATTATTAAACTTTAATATTCTATCCTACACATAGATAAAGTGCTCAAAAATTAGTGTGTAATATGAAGTTAATTAACTGGGAATTATATAGTTTGTAATTAATTGTTTGCTTATAACAATTTAATTGTTTATTTTTAACTTTTCTTTTGATTATTGTATATTTATATTCATTAATTTATTGTTTGTAACTTTTCTTAAATTTAATTATTGAAGAAATTAATTCTGTATCCGGGTCTAAACAAATAAGAAAAAAACATTTATAATCTATATTTAATTTCATCGAAGTGGATGAAATTAAATGATAAATCAAGTCCAATTAAAATTTCAACCGTAACATATGTCGGCAACATGGATAGGTAGAGGAGAGATAACTTCGTGTGAGACTTAATTTTAAATCTAATTTAATTAATATGTCAGATCTTGAAACAGAAATCTTCGATCCCGGTAAGACAAATGTTAAAATAATTAATTCAGTCGCTAAAATGATCTAAACACAACTGCACTCCACCGGGCATACACTGAAGATACAATGACAAGGCGGGTACAGGTAGAAGTAGAACATTTGATGATGGGAGTAATTAATAATTAAGGGGAGGAGCATGGGGAAATTACTGTAAAGGGACAATAAGAGTAAAATAGGGAGTAAAATAGGGGGTTCCTCAACGTTAGGGGTGGATTACCCCTTCTGTGACAAGGGATACACTGGGATAGAGTACTTATTAAATTGAATATATTTGTTGGTAAAGACAGGTTTAGGAAAGTGAAATTGATCACAAATAAGTGTAATATATATATAAATATAAATATAGCAAGTAAAATATATAAACTAATATATCTAATTAATGGTGTGTAGGGGCGAGTAAAGTATAGGACATCTTCTTTATTTATGTCTATATTAATATATTCATTAAATTAACTGCACTAATATAGTAGTATAGTGTGTAGTAAATCTTGATAATATATTTTTTATTGCTGTCGAAATCATATGTAAACTAATTCAGAGAAATGGGCGAAGGAAGTAAGTACTGCTATGGGACAATAGATAAATGAAAGGAAAATCAGAAGAGTTACAGAGTCCCAACTTACGGGTAATTCATATGTAAGTAAAGTATGAGAATATATCTAAATAATAGTGTGTAGTAAGGCAAAGACATTTTAGGCTAAAGATGTTTTTTTGTTTTGTTTTTAACGCAGTTCATCCCAAACAAGGCAGGTCGCCACTGTAGACGTAAGGGCCTACTGAAAAGATAGAAAAGGAGAGAAGGTTTGGGGGTCAACCTAAAGTGGGATCTGCGCAGCGAGATGTCTGTTTAAATTAATTTTAAATTTTTGCATGTCAGTACTGTCGCGGAAACAGGGGGCAAGTTCCAGAGGCCAGCAGCGCGAGGAAAGAAGCTATTTGAGTAGAAAGCTCTCCGGCATCTGGGGACCTCCACAGTGAATGGATGGGATTTAGATGATTGTCGAGTTGGTCTAGTGAATTTACGTCGAGGGGGCACCAGAGTAGCCAATACATCGGAGCATAATCCATTGAAGTATTTGTAAAACAAACACAAGAATGCTACATTGCGGCGATGGGACAGAGACTGGAGCTAGGTTGACAGTGAGCGAATTATTAGGTTGGCAAGGAGGGAGAGACTAGTAGATGATGCACCAGCCCAGATGTGGCAACAATACTCCGTGCATGGGCGGATGGTGGTTTTGTAGAGATACAGGATAATGTCAGGTGTGAGGAGTTTACTAGCACGGTAGCGGGAGACAACCTTCTTTGCGGCAGCCTTGGCAATGTCTTCAATGTATTTGTTCCAATTCATGTTACCTGTGATGGTTAGGCCGAGGAGTTTGAATAATGAACTCTCAGGTAGGGTGTTATTTGCCATGACAATCGGTGGTTGGAGAGGTTTCTTGTAGTTATTGAAGGAAAGAAGCTTTGTCTTTGCGGCATCAAAAGTTACCAACCATTTATAACCCCAATCCACTACAGCCTGGAGGTCATTTTCTAAGGATTCAACCATTGCCTCGGATATGATCGCGTCTGTTTTGCCAACATGGCGAGAGTAAAGCGTGGTGTTGTCAGCAAATAAACCAATCTCAGACTCTATGCTATCAGAGAGATCGTTTATATAGATCAGGAACAACAAAGGTCCAAAGATAGATTCATTGTTAAATATTTATTAAAAAGTACTGTACTAATATAGTAAGTATATATATATATATATATATATATATATATATATATATATATATATAACATAAGATTATACTTCTCGGAATCGGAATAGAGCCGAATCAAAACAACAGATCTTACGTACCCAAAAGGTCCGATATTTTTTCGAGATAAAGCTTTGCAACATTATAGCATTAATAATTAATTTAAAAGGACTTATCTGAAAACTTTGGTGCTGTTTTACGGTAGACCATACATGTTTTTCTCCCGCTATATGAAAAGTACATGATATAACGAAAACGCCATATGTAAAATATTTGAAAGCATATTTATACACTACTTTCGGAAAATTCAATTTTTTACACATATATATACATATATATATATATATATATATATATATATATATATATATATATATATATATGGGAAAATGAAAAAGGAAAACCAAAAAAATGGATGTTTTTTATGTGTACATCAACGTTTCGTCTATATTTATAAGACTTCATCAGGATGATAATATAGAGAAAAAATGTCATGCAAGTACAGATACATGTAGGGTAGACATTTTGGAAGGAAAATAAATTTTTCCTCCCAATATGTTGGTTTTCCATTTTCATTTTCCCATCACGTCGGATTACCTTTATCCTACTCTTCCCATATATATATATATATATATATATATATATATATATATATATATATATATATATATATATATATATATATATAATTATGATTTGTAATTAATATTGTCATCAACAGGCAACTTTGTAAGACTAATCAGTGCGACTATATAAAACTAACTAGCCGACTGCACGACTCGAACATCGGATCTCAGTAACTATTGACTGTTAATATCCGACATCTTAGTTGTTATAGTTATCGAAACATCGTAAGAGGATTATGTAACGTTTATGTTATTGCGCATATATATATATATATATATATATATATATATATATATATATATATATATATATATTATCGCGTATATAAATATATGTATTATTACGTATATATATATATATATATATATATATATATATATATATATATATATATATATATATATATTATCGCGTATATAAATATATGTATTATTACGTATATATATATATATATATATGGGAATATGAAAAAGGAAAACCAAAAAATGGATGTTTTTTATGTGTACATCAACGTTTCGTCTTTATTTATAAGACTTCATCATGATGATAAAATGGAGAAAAAATGTCATGCAAGTAGCCACTATTTCATTCTATTATTCCTCCCAATATGTCTCCCTACATGTATCTGTACTTGCATGACATTTTTTCTCTATTTTATCATCCTGATGAAGTCTTATAAATAAAGACGAAACGTTGATGTACACATAAAAAACATCCATTTTTTGGTTTTCCTTTTTCATTTTCCCATCACGTCGGATTACTTTCATCCTTCTCTTCCCATATATATATATATATCAAGGGAGGCGCGAGAGCGCTCTATCCCTTAATAGACTTTACGAATGGCCTATGCTGGAAATCTCATTTCTTTGATCAATCATAACTCAAAAACCAATAAACCAAATTAGTTAAAACTTTGCACAAAATTTTTATTTGATAGGTTCTATAAGTGTGTAGAATTTCAGCATCATTAGTCAAGGCAACTCAGAGATCTAGAAAGTTCAATCATAAATCATGTTAGCTGTGTGTACGTACGCGCGTACGTATGTGCCACCCTGTATCTCATCAACTATTTGATGGATTCAGCTGATTCTTGGCAGAGATAGAGGTTCTAGGGTCTAGTTGATAGCATTTTAATTTCAGTCTACCATATACCTTAGTTTTTCAGTAAATTCAAAAAAACTTTAAAATGACCAGTATTCATACATTTTATTCAATATCTTATCGAACATTTGATGGATTAACCTAATTTTTGTCAAAGATAGAGGTTCTAGTGTCGAGATGATGTCATTTTAATTTTAAGTTTACCATATACCTTGATTAGTCAAACTACCAACTATATCAGTTATGAGAAGGCATTGTATTGAGGCATAGCCTTTACAAAAGTAGTGACATTCCATTAAAAATGCCAGTATACTGAAATCATATGTCCTTAATAGGGTTAAGATGAAAATTCATTTGCACTAAATGTACAAAAGCAAGGAAATTCCCAAATTTTTACACTTTTATTGTCATTAAAGGTATGCGAGCACAACAGGCATGTATTTTACGGGTAAGAATTTTTCGCTGGCGCACCTCACACACTTCATCCACTCATGCATAGAGATTTATACTGTAGTGATGTGATAATGAAATGGTTAAGTTGATATGTACTCATACCCTTAATGACAACAAAAGTGTAAACATTTGGGAATTTCCTTGCTTTTGTACATTTAGTGTATATGAATTTTCATGTTAACCCTATTAAGGGCATATTATTTCAGTATACTGGACTTTTCATGGAATGAATATATATATATATATATATATATATATTCATTTTTTCTTGTTGTGTGATGTTGCTACTCTCTAAGACAATATCTTATATCGCTGTGTTCTCGACGACATAATTTACGAGACGAAGATAAAGTTGCACTTTTCTGCACAATCGACTTCAATTCCACAATCAGTTACACAAGGGAAAGATAAATTCAATTATCTCCCCGGATTCATTTCATTCACCTTTCATCTTTATTAAAACTAAAAATATTTATTGCAGTAAATGGGGAATCCTCTTTTTTATTAAGATAAGCTTCGTCTCTGAAGTTGAAAGAAAAACTCATAAATTATAGTTGAACATTCTGAGATTATTGAAAAAGAAGATGATGAAATCATGGATAAACAAAAATCTATATTTTCTAATGTTTAGCCTCTTCTGTGGTTGTTCAGTAAGCGAATTCCGTACAGTAATACGGATATAGTGTAGTCTTTACAATGACTCAGATATGCGAAAATGTATTATCCTTTTCTGAAATATGCCAATTGACGGTCTGGATACTTTTGTGTACGAATTAATCACTACTTATCAAAGTCAAAGCAACTCGAGGATAATGGTTAATGAGATGAAATTATTGCTTTTTAGAGATTAAAAACAGACAAAACGATTGTGGATAAGTGATAGAATGAACTAAGTTGTATTCTTTGTCGTGACAGTTCATAGTGTACCATATGGATATATTTGCTGATGACACTACGCTTTATTCTCGACATGTGGGCAAATTGAACGCGCATATATCTAAGTAACTGGCTACATCCTTAGAAAATGTATTCCAGTCGTTAGTGAAATTGAGGAAGAAGGAGATGATAACATTCAAAGCTACCAAGAAAAAGTTCATTTTCTTTAACAATTATACGAAACCTTTCCAATTATTGATGGTTAGAGCGGGTTGGACCGTTTCTAAGAGTCTTACGTTTAAACACGCAAGCCTAACGTACACATGCAACACGAAATAGAATGGATACATAGTAGATACGCCATGTTTGCTGCAGAGGTGGGATCGCTTTATCGGACTAGAAAATGTCCCACACCTGCCAGTATCCTATATCTCTGGAAAGCCACGATTATCCCATGCATGAGGTATTGTTGCCACATCTAGGCTGGTGCACCAACCATTAGTCTAACTCTCTTGCAAAAGGCAGTATCTAACCTAATCGATCCGACACTCTCTACCGACTTCCAGACCATGTCCCATCGTTCACACACCCAAAAGTTACGAAATACTTTTAGATAGTGCTTTATAAGAACTATAGTACTATTTAATATAAAGGATCTTATCTCAAAACTATTGCGCTTTTTTACCAGTTTTTCTCTGGCTATATGCAAAAATTTAATTACAGTCCCAACTTAGGTCTAAAGCAAGGTTAGCTGAACTGGTACATAGGTTCGCTGATTCTCCCGTCAATTGTCGAGAGTTCGACTGGAGTAAGATCCATTACCAGGCTGCCAACATTATAAAGGCTAATAAAGAGATTTATAACACTAAACCGGATGAGGCTGCAAGTGTAGTCGTTCTTAATACCAATGATTACATTGATAAAATGTCGGATATTTTGACTGACTAAACTAAATTTTAAAAACTTGGTGACATATCAATCGGCAAAATTTTTAGCACTGACGTAAAACCTCAAAAACGTTTTCTTCGACTCCATAGAAATAAATTTATTAATAAAGATATTTAAGACAGAATCCGCCCCGTGAGTTCAAAAGGACCCAGAATGTATGAGTTACCTAATGTACCCATCAACGAAACCATTAAAATATGTGCTGATATGCTTTATCGTAGCACATTAAACCTCCCGCTTTTCCAGGGAGCATTTTTCTGGATAGTATCGGCTTGTCCACCAAGTATGTGAGTTTCAGTTTCAATAACGAATGTATCAATAATTTTATGAATGGCGATGAGCAGTCCTTTGGGTGGCATTTTAGCAAATATTTTCTTGGGTTTTCAGGAATCTTTGCTGTTCAATCTGTTTGTTAGACCCTACTGTTATTAGCGTCATGTGGACAATACTGTTGTCATCTTTAAGTCTCGGCACAAGTCAAGTGATTTCTTCTTGAAGTTTAATATACTCGACCAGCACTAAAGTTCACTATGGAGGAATAACAGAAAGTACACTTTACTCTTTTGGGACGTTTTGGTAGAAAGGACAGGGAACAATTTCACCACCACCATATAAAGTAAACTGACGTTTACGGGCCTGTATATTAGTTGGGATTATTTTGCTCCTATGAATCGAAAGATCAGTTTGATCAAAACCCTTGTTCGCCGCGATCTTATGATTTGCACTGTGAGAAAACTGGCAGTTGAATTTAAAAGGATCACTGACATTCTTATTAATAATGGTTTTCGCGAGGGAATCATATTCAAGTGCATTCACCAAAAACATGCAGGATTTATTATAAACACATTCTTTAGTCCACCCAATTGTCCAGTTTAATTTTAAACTTTCATTTATTGGTGCTATCAGTCAGGGTATTTTATTATAAAATGTTGTCTGTTGTATCTCGTTGCGTTTGTGCAATACCGCCCCATGTGGTGTTTGGCAGCAGAACTGCCTTCCCTGCCTTTCATGAAGATGTACTCCCCACCCTACTAAAAAGTGTATTGATATAAGAATTCAAATGTCAATGTGAGGCTGACTATGTTGGTCGTACTCTTCAGCATTTGGAAGTCAGTAGCACACCATGTTCCTGCGTGTTTTCGCAAGTCATGGGTAGTGAAAGGAAATATATTAAGGGGTGGATCTGGGCGTTTACAGAGAATATCTCGGCGCTTACAGAACACATCCTGGCGCTCACAAATACATAAGTCGTTAATTGGCAAGTATTTATATAACAAATAAGTGTGTGATGATGCGTACACCGATGGTTGTTTTGGCATTGTGAACAAGGCCCACTCATCAAACACGACCTTAGTGTTTTGGAAGCCATAAGTGTAACCATGCGGAGGCCTTTGCTCTGCAGGCAAAAAGAGCTGTCACATAAGTTAGATTTATTTAGAGAGCTTTAAAATAGTTTGCCTCCATTTCGTTCATATATTTTATATTCTGCATTGTTTCCCTATCGTTCGTTCGGGTTTGGGCGATATTCATTCGTTTTTTTTTTTACATTCGCTTTACCCTTTTCACTTTTTAAAAAGTAACTCCATGTAACAATTAATCATTTTTTATTCTTAGCCGTCGTACTTTTCTTTCTATAACTTTAAGGTTTTAGTTGAATGGTCTTTTAACTATTAAATATAGTAAAACAAAGTTGTTTTTCTTTTCTCTCTTCCTCCTTACATGAAATGTTGTCTCCCGATTTATTATGACTCTATTTGTTCTTTCTTAAACCCTAATTACATTTTACCACCAAAGATATATATATATATATATATATATATATATATATATATATATATATATATATATATATAAACACTTCAATATTTAAATCAATATTCATAGTTAAAACCCCCTTTAAAGATTGAATAGTCATAAAAGAAGAGCCCTGTAAAAATCGAAAAGTTTGTTTTAATTTCTGCAGTAAATGAGAGTTATGTACGGGCATTGAACACTGTAGACAGCAATGATAATTTCCTCGCCTCCCGGGTTAGTGTATCTTAATTTCAATTACTGTTTGTGTCGATTTCTCGCGGTCGCGTGGTCCTGAGCGTTTCTCTCTTCTTTCGTGATTATTGACTGATTCTACGAACGGCGTTCAAGCCCATGCGCACGCCGCAACCACCACTTAGCGCCGATGAGGATAAAAAACCCGAAACGATACCGCCTGTATGTGAAAAACACTAAAAAATATTTGTATTATATATATATGTATATATATGTATATATATGTATATATATATATATATATATGTGTATATATATATGTATATGTATATATATGTATGTATATATATATGTATATATATGTATGTATATATATATATATATGTATATATATGTGTGTATATATATATATAAAATATATAATTATGTATATATATATTTGGTCTCGTTATAGACTGTTATGTTATGTTGCTACTCTCTAAGACAATATATTATACCGCTGTGTTCTCGACGATATAATTCACGAGACGAAAATAAAGTTGCACTTTTCTACGCACTCGACCGTAATTTCACAATCAGTTTCACAAGAAAAAGATGAATTCAATTATTTCCCCGGATTTGTTTCATTCACTTTTTATTTTTGTTTTAACTAAAAATATTAGTTAGAATTATTTCTTGTATGAAGATAAGTTTAAAGAAAAGCTCATGAATTATGGTTGAACATTCTGAGAATATTGAAGAAGAAAAAATGGAAGCAACAGTTATACATAAACAAAAAATATTTTTTTGATTTTTAACCTTCTCCTTTATTTTGTAATATCGAAGGATGGTATTTGTATTCCCCTCGCTCTGGGAATCGTTTAGTAATTGAATTTTGCATGGCAATACCGTTTTGGTGTAATCTTTACAATCACAAAGATTTGAGAAAAAGTATTTTAAGTTTTTTAGATCTGACAATTGTTGGACTGGATACTTTTTTTAATAATGGGTCACCACTTATCAAAGTGGAAGGGCACTGGGTGAAAGGTTAATTTAGCAACTTCTAGAAATGCCTGCTTTCTCTCTGAATCCTCTGGTCTACCAAGGTTTTGTTTCTTAGAAGAATCAGCAAAAGAGAATGCCTAAGGAATGTTTTTATTGGAATCAAAGTTTGCAAAACATGTTCTGTGATAATGTCCTTCTTCTGAAACAAGGTAAGTACATAACCTATTCTACCTTCAACAGTGGATGCCCAGCCATCATTTTTTCGGACTTTCTCACAAACTTTTAACACTGTCCTTAAACTACATTATTTTCTACATAGGAAACATCAACACCTTTTTTGTTTCTATCAGATTTTGCTCCAGAACCACAAAAAAGACAATGTTCCTTAAAGTTAAACACAGACAAAGAGCGGCTTGCACGGGATAGCATTTCCTCATGTGTGTACCTGTTTTTACGGTCAATTTCTATGTATTTCGGGTTGATTCAACTCTGTCTGCATTTCTCGTGAAGACGTTAACCAATCTGAATTATGATCTTCTCTCCACGTTGTTCAGAATCTCTGTTAATGGAATAGATGCCTTTCTGACTGGCGATGAATGTTTCTTCATTACTGGACAGTTCAGTGTTGCAAGTAGCACACATGTCAGCATCCATAATTATCGGTACTTCACTTTGGCCAACCTGAAATTAGAATATAACAGAATATTAAGCTCCTACAATAATACATCAAAAGAAACAAAAATAAGGCATAAGAAGTTATAATTATATTTAACTTGATGAAAAATGTTGGTTTTATCCAATTTCACATTGCTACATTTGGTATTTTTGAAGATGAATTTACAGAAATTGGCGGCAACTTTAAAGATGGCGCCCGTTGACCCCTTTCCGCAAGGCTAATTTTTGTAAACTTAATTTTATCTGAAAGAGAGGCTATTCATGCCCAATATCCAAGTTAAAAACATTTGTTAGCAATTTGTTTGAGGTTCAGCCAAAAAATCAACTAGATTTACTGAACTATTTCGGGACAGTTTAATAAAGGAATCAGTTGAAATTGGATTTGTAGACGACCATGTTGTAATCTACAGGGAAGCAGTCACGCGGCAATGTGTTTCACAGACGGTAGGCCCTTGCGAAAGATGCGCTGTTCATGGAAATTTTGTCTGACGCTAAGTACACAGAGAATGAATAAAAAGTTATTTTTCCATGTTGTAGCCAATCAAGTTCTTGCTATGAATATTTTACAAGGGGGCACCAGAGATTTGAGTTCAAACGAATACATTCTATGAAAGTAACGAAAATAGAGAGAAACTAACGACGTCTAACCTGTTAGAAATAATCTGTAAGAAACAGAAGAGATAATTTCTCCATGGATTTCTACTCCAGAAGACAAAACCTCTTCGAATTTAGGTGCAGTTTGATAACAAATAAAAAATATTTCTGTTTTTTTCTATATATTATTTGAAATGCTAATGATTACATGTGTGATGTGCAGAGTGAAGGTAATGCATCATATCATAGATGAGTAAAGACAATTTATTTACCTCCCCATGAGGTTAGACACACGGCCAGTTTTATCTTACTCCCACAAGGTAAGATGTGACCCAAAGTCAGGGTCGGGAAAGTGGGACTTGAAAAGCCAGCGCCCGAGAAGGTGATCACTCTGGCCATTAAAAATTGCCTGGGCAGCCCCGTCGAAATTCCCCGGTAAGGCCGCCTCAGGCAGTAAGCAATAAACTTTCTCCTCCCCAAAGAGAGGAGGCAAAGCTGAAATAAGCCCCGAAGGTCAAGACGACACCGGTCTATAGGTTGCAGTATCCATCGGAACAGATACTACACTTTCTTCCTAGCAAAAAGGCCGAGAATTGCGCCCATATATTCTGTGTTTAAATGGAAAGAGTACATGTACACACAAAACGGTTAACGGGTAATGTCAATAAATTATGTGTAGAATGAATGGTAGAATGTTGCCGTAAAAGAGGTAAATCAGCGAAAAGATTGCGTTATACTGTATGAATTCCTAGGTTAATCAGTCAGCTAAACAAAGAAGTATGAGACAGGGGGTCTTGAAGATAATTAAGACGTATTCAGCAGTAAAAGTGGTGAAAATGTTTGAAATGATATTACATGCTACGAATACGGTTTAGTCTACGTTATTTGTCTTTCCATTAAAGTACCGCAGCACAAAACGCTTACAATTTTTTACATTTGCCTGCTTCGGCAAGGTTATTTCGCTGCTCTTTTCAGATGATCCTCAAATATAACGAGTGTTTTGTGCTACTGTAATTTAGTACAGAGAAAACTAAACATGGAGATACCCATCATCGTATCATGTATTAAGTAACATAAAAAATGATCTACGTGTTTGATTACAAAATGAATTAAAATTCTAAAAGTGTATAGCGATATGAATATTCCTTAAATGAATTGGCGTACTTAAAATATAATAAGACACCTTTTCCCTTGTATTATATATTTTTTAAAAGCTGTGTAATTAAATTCATACTTGTAACTTTGTATCAAACTAAGTTCATTCTAGTAATTTATATGATGTATAATTGACGTTGTATAGTTATTATTATAAGCTGTGCTAGGCTCTAGCAAGTAAACTAAGTTACTATCCTGTTCCATGACTTCTCACGTTTGCTTCATTCATTTCTTTTTTGTTCTTATTGGTGTTCATTGCTTCAACGTCTCAATTGCTAATGTAGAAATGGGAACTACAGAAAAAATGGTCTACAATTATTTTTGTATAACTTGACAAACTTGCAATTAAAATAATAATCAAATGTTTTATTACCCAATGGGAAAGCTTCTCGCATAATCAAACACAAGCCTGGGAGCCGACTAATTTAGATTAAAAAAATCAACGCGCTCGTTTAGAGAGAGTGAAAAAGACAGAAAGAAATAGAGAGAGAGAGAGTTTCCAGCCGATATCAGAGATTGACACTACAACACGCTAAAGAGTTTAACGGTTTGCAAACACACGATACAGAAGGCAGATATCGAATGACAAACAACAGTTAAAACCGAAACGGTTGCCGGTGCAACAAACACACACTCTTACGCCAAAACAGCACCTAAACAACTACAAAGTTATTATTACGCATTCATGTTGGGACTCAATCACAACAATAAAACACACAATATGATATGAATCTATAAATACATAATAAAATAAAAGAAATGTCAAATATCAATGCTCGTTCTTTCTATCATTCCTAAAGAGCCGAAGCTTTTAAGTCAAATTCAAGTGACGATCATCCTCTTCAATTATCTTGCCTTATATATCTTTACATGTGCGTCATACACATGTAGTAATCTGACTGGGGTAAAGCATACACATAATCGTATCCAAGTCCAATATCAACAGCTGCAACTGTCAAGCCGTCTTCTTAAGTAATATAATGTTAGCACTTCATTCATCGTTTCCAATCCTCTCATAATATTGTACATCATCTAAATGACAATCTCATTAACACTTATATGTGAGTGACTTTTGGCCTGGTTAATGGTGACTTATTCGTATGAAAAGCATTGTACTAGATTTATTTTAAAATATCGTATATATTATATGGCGTCGCCGTAGATTGTACTCATTTTGTAGTATTTATTAAAAACATCTCTCCACAACATGAGGGTTAAATTTGGTTTAGTATAGTGTACGCTCCCTCATGTCGCTAAGAGTATATCTAAAACCTGAAACTAACCGATACGCATGGACACAATGTTAATTGAAAGGGTTTTTGTAGCAAGAAATACAATAACTCTTAACATTTAAATATAATGACACATACTTACTTAGGAACACGGCGTCCTGCGACACAAAGAAAGTCAAAGTAAGCCATCGTTTTCTATCTAGAGCCAGATCCACAGCGTTATGTATTTGTCACATGAAAACAATCCAATATCTTTGTATTTACAAGCCTGTTTAAATAAGAATGAAAGAAGGCGACGCTGATCTGTTTCCCCTGAATAAGAATAGGCTTCTTGTATCCATGGCATAAGCAGTCAAGCTATATAATTTACCCCCTGTACAACGTAATATAAAGAACCTTGTAAATCGAAGTGAGAAGGGAAATATTTAATCCAATATTATAATATGCAATTGATTTCTTAAAAGAGTGTAATCTTTATTATACGGTTGATTATCTGAGAACCGAAATAGATAGAAAAATGTAAATACTTTATTTTTTCTAAAGCATGCAAGCTCAGACATCTGTTTAGGTCAACAAGGAAAATGTATCCATTTCAACAGTATTCCTACTCGGAATTAGGACTTTCAGAAAAAAAATCGAATACGTTTTAAAAAAATGGTGCAATTCTAAAAAAGAATACATCGTTCATCAGAATCAAATATCAATGTGTCAGATGAAATATAGCAGTCTAACTTCAAGAAGGCGAATGACGGTTCTCTCTCTCTCTATATATATATATTTATATATATATATATATATATATATATATATATATATATATACTTCATAAACAACTCCCACACCACAGACTACTCCCTCAATAATTTCCCACTGTGGACAGGAGTCATACTACATTATCGGATCATCACCCCTTGACACCCCCAAACCATGTGGACCAGATCTCCTCCTGCTCTTTATAAAATCCTTGAATCATTAATCAATCGAGCAATAGTCCACCACTTAGAATATCATAAACTTCTTTCTGATAAGCAGTATGAATTGAGGAAATCTCGTTCTTACGCGGATATCCTAACGGTCATCTTTGAATGCATATACTATACACTAGATAAGGCAGTTAAACTAAGGAGATAGCGCTTGATATATCTAAGACATCTCAATGTTTGGCATGACGTTCTGCTCGGGAAAGTAATTTCGTACGATATCACTGGACGAATATTTACATAATCAGATTCTTCTTAGCTAAAGAAAATATCCAGGTTGCAACATGACATTAAATTGGATGTGCCACTTTATTATTCCTAGTCTTCATAAACGTCATCCCTGCTACAATCGCATCTGAGATGAGTTTATTCGCTGATGACACCACGCTTTATTTTTGACATGTGGTCAAATAGAACACACACTTACCAAATCAATGGCTGAATCCTTAGAAAAAGACTTCCAGTCATAAGTAGAATTGGGAAAAGGTGATGATAACATACAATGCTAGCAATACAAACATCATTTCATTTAAAAATTATAAGAAACCTTTCCAATCACTGATTGCCAGAGCAGATTTAAACCTTTCCCAAGAGCCTGACATTGAAAACCCCCGATTCTACATTCACAGGAAACATACAATCAAATAAATCATAAAAGATATGCCAAGTCTGCTGCAAAGGTGGGTTAGAAAATTTCTCACATTTGCCAGTATCCTATATCTCTGGAAAGCCACATCTTGGCTGATGCACCAACCATTATTCTAACCCTCTTGGACATGGTGCAAAAAGCGTGTCTAACCTAATAGGTCCCTCACTGTTCACCTAGCTTAAGGCCCTGTCATGTTGCATCTCTGTTCTTGTTTTACAAATACTTCCTTTGAATGTTCTGCGGTTAACTTACTGCACTAGTAACCTCTGAACGTAAATATCCCCAAATTTGGGTAAAACTTTCTACTCTAATAGATTATTTCTTCGGACTGCTTGCATTTGAAATTCCATATCGTTGCTTCATGTTTTCCCAACTGTACCAACATACAGAAAAAATATTTAACATCTTGTTACAAAACTCCCCACTTATTACGCCCCCTATGAATTTGGTCCTTAATCATAGTAGCCCCTTACGTCTCAGTGACAATATGCCTCGTTTGGAGTGAATAAATGTAATATATGTATATATAGAGAAATTGAGAAAGAAAGAAAGAAAGAAAGAGAGAACCAAACAGACGGACAAACACACATACTTAATATGTATGTGTGAGATAAAAACGAAATGTCCATGAAAATAGACTCAGTTCGCCTGTCACAAAGTCAGCTCTTCTTTTTACATAATTTTAGAAACGTATACTTTTCTCAATTTTAAAGTAAATCTTTATTACATTCCATTTCATCGCTTGTAAATTCAATTCGTAACAACGAAGTTATTACAAAATATGCGACTATGCAATTGCCAAACGGATAACATTTAGTGAAATAAACAAAATATCTTTTTTCATTTTAATCTCAGAATTTTGTGAAATATTTTTTTCAAATTTCAATAGCAAATAAATATAATTCGTCAATGAGATATTTTTACATTTACATTTTGTAAACGGGAAATTTACTGCCAGCTCTACATACATATTTTTATTGAAGGAAAGTACGAATAAAAAACATACACACAGTAAATACTGATTTGCATCAAAGTAAATGTATAAATGTATATCAAATTAAATGTACCATGATTACCGTTTAAGTCTTTAAAGAGTAGCATTTAAGCCATAGTTGATTTGCATAACCTGTATTGGCGATTAAAATTATCCTAACATTATTTAGTTTAGCATGAATATAAAACTACCTGCAAAATCTTGTATGTTTAATATGTATATATATATATATATATATATATATATATAGAGAGAGAGAGAGAGAGAGAGAGAGAAAGAGTGAGAGAGGGTGAGAGAAGGAGATAGATATAGTTTAAGACAGAGACAGAGACAGATAGTTAACTAAGTATATGAAGATTAATTTTGACATCTATTTGTATAAAAAGAGTCAATATTAAACTATGAAAATAAACAAAGATTTTGGCGGATGTTTACGACGTATATACATGTTTATTACTGATATTTTCAATTATTCGTAATATTATTTGATACTTAATGCATTCTGATAATAAAGAAGCTAAATTTTGAATGTTTAATTTCTGATGGAAAATGCGTTTGTTAAATTAATTTGACCATTTTTCTTTCGTAGTTTGTAAATCGAGGTCTTTCCACGGAGTTTTCTAAATGGTTATGGACCTAAACCAGTAAATGTAGGTAGAGTCTTATTTATTTATTAATTTATTTAACGTTGCATCTTCACATCAAACACGATTTCTTTTATACTCTGAAACATCGGGGCATAATCGAAAATATGACAGAGACGAAAACAAAACATTAAAAATACAAATGTTAGAGGCGACACTATAAATGTTTTCATTGGATTTTTAGCTTACACTATGTAATTCTAAATTAGAATTGTACAATGGTATATTTTTACACGTGTATTTACGTTAAAAGCAAAACGAAATGAAAGAATTTAAAACGAATGACAGAACATACGTATTTATTTAAAAATGCTGTGAAAATGATTATCCAAATGCAATGCACAATCAGTTTTTATTATGCGTTTTGGGAATTGTATTTTAGCGATATTTGAGTTAATATACGTAGTTAGTTTAATTGTAATTTAAGAATAATACAGACAGCATTAATATTAAAATGGGTGTGTAAATATTTGGAGAATGTTGCATCTCTCCCTCTCTATCTCTCTCTCTATATATATATATATACATATATATATACATATATATATATATATGTATATATATATTTATATATATTCAACTTACCCGTGACTCGTTGTGTTACGACTACTACCACTATTTATTCTATATTTATTTTATTCAAAAATTAATTCATAAACTGACAGTCTAAGGAAAAATAATAAGTCTATTTACTTCTATATTAAATTTCGTTTACTTCTTCTTCTTCTTCTTCTTCTGCTTCTTCTTCTTACTATAATTATTATTATTATTGTTAGTAGTAGTAGTAGTAGTAGTGGTAGTAGTAGTAGTATGATTAGTATTATTATAATTATATAAAAGTACAGAGACTTATTATTTTACCATCTAATTTACATACGTGTGTGTGGTGTGTTGTGACACACATATGTATATTAGATGGCGACGCTAATAAAAGTGATTTATTTTCTCTCTTTAGTCAAAGATGGCGAGTGAAATAAATAAATATCTAAAGAAACAGATTTGTGATTTGTTCAGTTAATTTTATATTTTAAATCAATAAATGTTTCCAAAAGTTTCAGTAATGTATGGTCACAATTTCGTAATCTAAAATTGTAAAAATATTTGAGATTTTCATTTAATTAGAACCATGGTAATTAGACACCAACGGAGAAATATTCACTGAAATCCAATTTCTTCTGGAGACTCCGTAAGCTCAAGTCTTTACTTTAAGACATTTTCTACAATCAAAATCCTGCAATGGAGTTTGATCAAAGTTAGTATAAGGATTTTAGATATGAGGTTTCGTAACATTATATCTTGATAAGGGGAACACAAAAGTGGTGCATAACTATTTTGTTCGAGGAATTAATTCTGGGGTGCGTATTCTTCTAGTTTAGTATTATATATATATATATATATATATATATATATATATATATATATATATATATATATATATATATATATATATATTCCTTGTCAATATCTTCGGTCCTATTCTCTATTATCTTGTTACGTTTATTGTCCACTGTTTTCTATTATCTTGATTTTCGCTTTTCTCCTTCAAACACGTAATTTTTGTCACTTTTTCGATTCCTTAGATTTTCCATTTCACCTTCAGCCGATCGAATTATGCTTTTCCACAATCAAATAAGTTATTCGCTTCTTGAATAAATTGGAAAGTCAAGAATTCTCTCTTTAAGCTGTCAAAGCTTGCGAAACAATCTTTTGGTATCAAAAAATTAATTCCTGAATTAATTACATTTTTGTGTCTTCATTTCTTTTCAATTTATTCTCACTTCAATTTGATTTCGTTCTACATTCCGCAAATTCCATACCGGTTATTTTCAAAAGGAGGCTACACATTCCTTTCACTTTGGGATATTTCCCTGGTATCAAAGCAGCTGCAATAAGTCTGATTCTCCCGGATATACTTTATTGTCTAACATGTTTACAAATGGCATCAAATGTTAAGGGAATATTTAATTCATTTATTGAAGCATCATTGTACGCAAAACTTTTGTCCTCATGAACGGTGTTATTTCTATGCACACTACGTTTCAGCCTATATGTTCTCCCGCCTTCTTTTAAGTTCTAGGATGTCCACCCTCACAGGGCTTGGCTTGTCGCTTTGAGACAGAGTTAGTCCATAGCTAACTGTATTAGACTGAGGAATGCTGACGGGGTTGCTCAGACAATTTTTAAAGGTCCAGAGTGCACTTGTGTGCTGGCTTATTCCCGCCCACTTTCACAGTTCTCTGTGATAATGGAATTTTAGCGACAATAATCTCCCTCAAAATTTCAGTCTCGACTTCGATGCTTTTATTCTTCCTTTGATTTTCCAGAGGCTTATCTACGTGTTATCGCGCACAGTTCTTTAGTCCTTCATATAAGTATAGAATCTAATTTTCCCTTTACCAAAGTTCGCGAACAAAAAGAGATTCAATGGATTATTTGCCGTGGCATACACGACACATGACTTAATACAGACATTGGTCCCTTGACCCCGTATAAATACTTCCACTAACGTCAATATTAAGTATAAAATCAGATTACATGATACTTCATAATTATAAATTACCTCAAATTCTTACTACATTTATATGGATATAAGAATCACCTGTACAGCTCAACAAATAATCAATACAATAATAGAGCATAATTAGCATAGAACACTGTATTTATATCAACCATAACTTTTACAGGCCTACTAATAAGCTATAAATCATAGATATAGCTAAAACTACGACATATTAGTCACATCTAGTTGTTTTCACTCCTGTGACAATGTGACCTAACTTGACCCACTCAAACCACTACACCTCATTTTTCAATATACATTAATATTATATGTTATTTCATCTATCCACATAAAATGTAATAAGGAGATATAAATTACATGTATCGATTCTCAGTATTTACTTTAATAGTGAGTTGAGCAGAGATAGTAAGTTATGAAAATATATTTATGAAAATTAAGGTACACAGGCTTTAGCGTTTCATCCCCGTAGTGTATCGTCAGACTAAAATGCATGGAATTCGTGTTACTGGGTGTTTTTATATAAACACATGGTGTTTCGTCTAGCAAGCTAACTAATCAAATTCTTTGTTATTCCCTCCCATGGGGTATTGTTTTCGTTTGCCAATGGCGGGGATTCTCACTAACTAGGGTTCGGTTGACTTTTACTTCCTATTTATTTGTTTTGCTGTATAATCGTGACTAAACCCTTTTTGAAAAAATGTGTCGAATTTCTAATTGACCGTTTCTCACTTGTGCATGCTTGGAGTACTTTTATTTATATCTTAAGTGTGTTTTTAGTTTAGTTCTATATTTTATTTTTTATTTTATTTTTCTTATGTATTGTTATTCTAAAGTAAATGTTATTATGTGTAAACAGTTGTTTGTTATTTCATTTCTACAGTTTAATAGGGTTGGGGGGTCTTTAAAGTTTACAATTTCAAATGTCTCATTCAGACATAATTTACACGGGTCGTCCAAATTTCTACATGTATGTACTGGCTGTCGTGTTATTTTCCATTCGATTATTAGCGAGCATCCGCTTTTCATCTCCCAGTAATGGGTCGCTAGTACTATTTTTATTCGGCGTTTTTTTTTAAATTAAATGTGCTTTTGTGGTCGCAATATCTGTTTGTAAAATTTAGGGAGTTCATACTCACGTAGTACTTCTTTTTATTCGGGCTTTCTTTGGCAAATATTGTGCCTTGGTAAACAATGCTTTTTGTTAGGCAATTATTTTGTAGTGGACGAGTTCTACAGTTACGGCTTTTCTCTTCATTATTAAATTTCTTATTTCTATTTGGTTGATTGGTATTAGTGTTTCGGTTATTACTATTTGCAGTTGTTATGTTTTTGTCTTTCTTAGTGTTATTTTCATTGTTGCTTATTGGCCACTTTTCTACGCATTTTGTTATTCTTTTGTCATATACTACTCTCCGTTAGTATTTTATTATTGTGTGCTTTAATTATCAATTTTTTATTGAATATTTTATGCAGCGTATTATATTTAGGAATTTCCTGTCGCGTTTTGTTTTTAGCATCTGATTATAGAGAGGAATATACTAAATTATATATCTTTATTCTTTTAATTTTTATTTTATTATAATTTTTGGTATCCCGTTGCTTATATTTAATTTCGATATCATGGTAGCCACTACGTTTTATAGCTGTGTTGTAAATGTTGCTTGACTTCTGAAATACATTTTCGTTGATAGAGTTATTGCTATGCCTATGTTCGATAGAATTAGAATATGTTTTATTATTGATAGACGGTTATTAGATTTTTTATGTTTACATATATTTGATTAGGTTTACATATATTGGATTAGTGTTATTCTTTAAATATGGTTCATAAGTATTTTTATTTAAGTTTAAAGTGGCATCTAAAGAGTAGGTTATTTTTATGTTTGCCAGCACGTCTACCCGTAAGCCTAAAGTTTCATTTCCATATATATAATTTTCTTGAAGTTTTCTCTCGTGTCCTTATTAGAATCAATTGTTATTGCTAATCAATCATCTCTATATAAGCCGATATCTGTATTATCAAATATAATTCTGAAGGTATATAAAATAAATAACCTCAGAAGATCTGATACCTCCGCAGAATCCATTGGTCATCATTATTGATTAAACTTGACCTTCTATATTTTTAATGATGTGGATTTCATCCTCCTGATATATAGGTATATATCTCGCAAACTCTAGGGCAATGTTGAAGGGTTCTTCGGATATTGATAGATAGAAATCCACGATATAACATTTTAGGAAGGTGCACTTATTTTTATTTTCTATATTATCAAACCAAGTTATTGCTTCAGCAGTATCGACCAACTAGTTCAATTCTGGCTTGATGAAATGCAGAAGCCTCTCTGTAGGTTAATTGATATATATATATGTGTGTGTGTGTGTATGTAGATGTATATGTGTAGATATATATATATATATATATATATATGTAAATATATATTAGTACTTCATGTATCCACATAAAATATTATAAGGAGATATAATTTTTTTATGTATCAGTTTTCAGTATTTACTTCAACAGTGCTCGATACGTAAGTAGAGCTAGGTAGTAAGCAATGAAAATATATATGGTAATCAAGCTACACAGAGGCTCCCGTGTTTCATCCCCCGGGGGGAATCGTCAGCCATTTAGCCTGACGATTCCCCCCGGGGATGAAACACGGGAGCCTCTGTGTAGCTTGATTGCCATATATATTTTCATTGCTTACTATGTAAATATATATATACATATATATTTTCCTTGTATTCTAAAATCGTATTTTATTAAATTTAACTGTAATTTAGTATAGAGTATTCGTATCATGTTCCGTTTTACGTATACCATATGCTTTCCTCCTCTTATAGGTTTTGTCTCTATTTTAGCTTGAATTGCATCAAATGTAGAAAATGTTATTTTAATTAAATGATGTAATCACAGGAAGAAGTTACTAATTAATTCTCTGTGTTATGTTTACTTATATGTAACGAAAGCGCGTTTTTATATGATTAATCGGTTTGTACCTCGAATAATCTTAGACTATTAAGTCACAAATGAAGGAAATGGCGACACAACCAAACTTTAAAACTTTATAGGTACCAAAAGTGATAAATGTAAAGAAATAAATGAATAAGATATAAAAATAAGTCATTAAAGGAAATAATAATAATTCCAAATTGATAAAGTAACTGTTTCTAACAAACAAATAAGACACATCTGACGAAGTAAATGGTGTTTATCAGTTAACTATTCTATCCAGACATAAAATAAGTCAAAAACGAAAATTGTCGACTAAAAATGGTAGTAATTTACTTACTCAGATGAAAAGAAAGTTACTTTTGTACACCAAGGAAATCACCCGTCACGACCAAAGCAAAGCGTAAAAACAATTATGGAATTAGTTTCTCGAAATCAAAATAGTAGCTATAATCTTGCGATATACAATTCAGTTTAAGAAATAGATTACTAAATATTTATTTTAAACAAATGTAAGCGTTTATCTGAAAACTGACATAGTTAGGTAAAATGTAGATTTTTCTTTTGTTTTGCTAATTCTAAAAGACGTGAAACAGAAAATATTCCCCTTACAAAAGGATTCGCTACCGGTGAAATGGGTGTTAGAGAAAGGATAGGTTGAAAGGCTCAGATTTAATTTATGCGCGATTAAAAACTAAAATAATGTAAAGCGAAACAAAAATTAAATGTACGATTCAAAAATTGGCCTAAATCACTGATCAAGCAGATGGTTTTTATTTACCTTTTGTTATTATTCTGCTCAAAGTAGAGGAGAATTATCTTAATTACTTAGATATATGTACTAGCGTGACCCGTGTTCCGACCTTGCCCGATAAAATTGAGGAAACCAAGAATCATTTGGTCCCATCTCTCACCCGCATATTAATATTTATATTCGAATTGTTTACTTTCTATATGTAGCAAATATCAGCATAACCATCACAGACCTGTGACAATTAGGGATTATAAAACAAAAAATACAGAATACAAACAAGAGGAGAAAAGACAATAACGAAATCGTAGGAGAGGCAGACAGAAGAAAATGGTAGCATGCATTATTGTGGTTCTAATCAATACGAAACACCCATCATATGAAAGGTTGAATTTTAGCGAAACAATATAAGAATTAGCATTATTGTGATTGGAAGCAATTTAATCGAATAAAATTGTAGGGCCTATTAGATAATCTTTATTAAAATACATTTAAAACTAAAATAAACGAAATACAGAAAGAATAGGTAATTGCAAAAGAGACAGCCTTCAAATAACGGGAGGCAAATTTGTGTAAATCTGAAAAAAAAAAGAATAATATTAAATAATGATATCTTTAATAATATTAATTATACGTTCCTTGAATTTATGTAATCAAGATAATTTATTAAATAATGATGAAATAATATTGAATTTAAATATAATTAATTTATTTATTAAATTTATTAACTTTTAAATTGTCTTTATAAATTAAGTATTCAACTATTTAATTTCTGCCTAAATATTGATTTCAGTTTCATGAATTATTAAATACTCAAAAATGCATGTCTACACTTATGAAAATGTTATTGTGACATAAAAATGTTGACTATTTTTCAATGTGTAATTGTTTCCTGTGAAACATGTAGCATTTCTCTAAACCAGTTTTAATGAAACTGGTAATCTGGTATATATAAATCTGCCAATGTAGTTTATTCATGCCTTGATGATTCTACATATATATTAAATTTTCATATGCGTTTGACTTTTGAATATTTCCTGAATTTTATTGGAAACAATATCCTTCACTATATGATACAATATTCCAATCGGATTTTTCCAACAGCTTTACTGATAGATTCGTCACTAAATTACTTTTTCTCATTATTGAAAAGGAAAGTTTGACTATTTTTGCTTTAAACATAAATAAAAATGATTTATAAAGTTTTCAAATTAATATTTACAAATAATTAGTAAATTATTGTTTGTTCCTTCTAAAGATAAGAGTAATTTCTTTGAAAATCCATAGATTAAAATACATTCTCATATTTTATTCCTTGTTTAAAGATTTGATGATTATAATGAAGCTTGTAAAGTATGTAAATTTACTTTTGTTCTATTATGTTTATATTTCACACACACACATACATACATACATACATACATACATATATATATATATATATATATATATATATATATATATATAGTGTATTTTCTATCGTAAAAAGAAAAATCATTGTAAAAATAAATAAACGCAAATCAGATCTGAACTCTAATATACGTCTATACGGAACAGAAATGGATCACGGTTTGACATAAGTGTTTGTTGGTCGAAAGAATTATTTGTGCTTTACGGTAATATCCACAAGATGACCGCACGCACCTTGATATTAACAAAACAAAACAGAGAGAGTGGTGGTAGTGTTCAGATTGGTTGCTACCACCACTCTCTCTGGTTGTATTTGAATTGGCGAGGGTGAATTCAATTTTCTGTCAGTCTAAAAAATGTGATTGTCTAGTTTGATGCTTGAAAAAACCACAAGGTTGAAATAAATTATTGCATCGACAATTATGTAATTTCGTGTTATTATATTTTATGTTATATAAATATATATATATATATATATATATATATATATATATTAAGAGAGAGAGAGAAAGAGAAAATAAATGAATAAATGTTAGACTTTAGGTTCAACTTTGTCATCCGGGTAAGGGTAAAATGATGCCAGAAGGAAGTAAATTCAACAACGTTGTAATATGTTATATTCGAAAACAGCGTTGATTTTTATTGTTTCGTTTATTTTTTATATCGTCTCCTCGCATCATCAGCCAGAATTGAAATAAAGAATTGTTAACTATCATAGTGGCATATGTGACTATTTTTCTTTGCATCCAGTGTAATCAAATAAACAAAAACTTGTTTTGGAATCCTAAATTTTAATGTGAGTGTGGGTATGTATGTTTTGTGGTGTACATGATTATTGAGATGACTATATCTAACATAAAGTGTTGTTTAATGTGTGCTTTTGTTTATTAATCAGCTGTATTGCATTTCTCCAGTGATATTTGCGTGGTGGACAGACTACATTACATACACCGGCAATTTTATGAACAAATTATAAAATATTGACGCACTGGTCGTCGCTATGGACATCGAATTTTGCATCAACAGCTCACATGACGAGAAAGTTCTAGCTTGTGACACCTTTCTACGCGCCAGTAGCTTTTCCAGTCAAGATCTGCAGCATATTTGCGGCATAATATAGTTGATTTTAACCCTCCTTCCAACTTCGTGTTCCAATGCCGCCAATTTCTATAAATCCAAGGAACCGCTAGAAAATGTATTCTAGCTACGCTGAGATATTCCTACATATGTGATACTATAGATTGCTCTCCACACCAAGACCCCACGCACACACAGTCAAGAATGTTGACTTGAGAACTGACAGTGATCGAATGTGAGATAGGTGGATAGGGGATGTTGAGGACACCTAAAACTATTAAATCTCTCCAGAAAGATAGCGCCTGACAGGTTGTTTGATAGTTTCCGAGTGGACAGCTGCAAGCGGCTGAGAAAACAGGCGAAAATAGTCATTTCCGTTGATCAGCTAGGGGTGACTGAGACAAAGATAAGACACTTAAAATTTCCAAAACTAAATATATTCAGCAGTCAGAGTTCGGTTTAGAGCAGATCGGGATAGATCTGAGGAATTAAAACTCGACAGACAATTAGATGAGCTGACTTCAACCGAACGACAATGATGCCGACAATCCGAGAGACGAAACGGTCGGAAGAAGACGATGGCGAACAGAAATCCACGTTGGAGTCGGCGATCGTCGATGGGCGGCTCATGGTCTCACACATGCACTCAAAAATAAACTTTTCCAAAATACCCCTTTAAAACTATGATTTACTGCAGATGAATAGACGTACATCAACACTTGCTACGACACTATTAAACTCACATTCGAATACTTTGATACATCTATTCTTTTTTTCGATGTGCTTGCACATGTAAACAATGGTCATATCACTACATCCTTACACACCAAATTAATAGGCAGTCGAAGATATATTTATTTGAATAGCAGTCATTTTAACCTCGGAACTCAATTTTTTCCAGCTCTAGCTTGCGCATCAAACGCATCCGCTTAAACACCTGCAAGTACAAGAAAAATACAAGCCTAGTCATCTCCCAGTTTCTAAATAGCAAATACCCTCTGAAAAACATCAACAAAAGTTGTACCGAAAGCATCTAAACTTAATGGACAGGAACTCTTGATTTACAAGAGAAAACAACTCAACAACAGAATCCTAATGGTCGACGACTTCAACTAAAACACACATAAATATTTTCCGACTTATTAACCAGAAATATAAAACACCTTGAAAAAGACCCCGACATATACTGCATTTTAACGCACCGCTAATCAACACCAGAAGTAAACAGAAAATATATCGTCCCCACAATCCATCGACCACCAACGGAATAAACAAGGAAACAACCCCCTAGCAAGGTCGATAATTATATACTTACGGATTCCTCAATAACTTTCTTTAACTCACCAACCAACTGTGACCACCCATATCACATGCGACAGTTTGAATGTCTTATACTATATCTCTTGCGCATATTGTAATGAGAGTAGATACATTGGTGAGACAGACATACATTTCCGCCTGAGATTTAGCAGGCACCTCAAAGCTATCTGGAATAATTCCACCCAATCACCAGCTGCACGGCATTATAACACACCCCATTACACACTAAAAAACATCAAATCAATACTACTACACACAGGCGTCAATTCCATACAACATCGCAGTAACAAAACGAAATGAAATGGATTCACGCACTAAATGTTTAAATGTAGATATTAGAACGTTGAACGCGTACAAATTCTGTTCACTCTGTCCACTCCTCCACGACATTCTTTAAAATACATTGCTATTCACAACATATAATACCGCCAAAAAACACATAATAAAATGAAATTGAATTCACAAATGAAACACAGACACACAAAATACGAATATCAAAATTTACATATATATAATTAACAAAGTTTTTCGAAGATGCAGCAACGCAAACAAAACGCAATACAATTAACTTAATATCCAAACGCACAAACAGAATAAACAAAATAAGTTTTAGATATAGAAATTCCAATGTTTAAGAATCGAACAAATTTTTTAAATATTTTTTCATATTTCACTTTGATTCATGCAGAAAATAGATTAACGCTAGCCATTGAGACAAATTTGGCTGATGATGAAATCACGCGATTTGTAAAATGAAAAATACAAAACTAGAACAACTATTTTGGGATAAAAATTACTGTTTAAAAACAACTTAGGCTGCGTTTTTGAATTTACTTGTTTCTAAAATCGTCCGACTTCTGCCCGAGTAACAAGACTGAATCGTAAGTCACACATTTATTTATTTGTTTAGTTTTTTAGTTTTGTCTTTTTTCTATTGTCTGATTGAACCTACATTTTTCTATACTTGAAACAAACATAAATAAAGTGGATATATATTTCATTTTATTTCTATGATCACCTAGAATGATACACATGTATGACCTATACGTCAGTAAGTATACAAGTTCCAAAAAATAAATATAAACAAAGTATTAATGAGACAAAGGTTTTTTATATATATATATATATACATATATATATACATATATATACATATATATATATATGTACATATATATATACATATATATATATATATATATATATATATATATATATATATATATATATATATATATAACTTCTTTGTAATATAGCAGGAAAAATCCCAGCAGAGTGCTCGATTAATTAAGAATTAAAGTTAAAACTAAAAAATTAAGAGCCTAATATTTATTTATTTTGGTACAAATAAATTAGTACAACATTCGTACCGTCGGTTTCAAGCACGGAAGGACTTAGCCATCCGGCTCTCTTCAGCTTCTGAAGCTTAAGAGGGCCAGATGGCTAAGTCCTTCTGTGCTTGAAACCGACGGTACGAATGTTGTACTAATTTTTCTGTACCCAAATGAATAAATATATATATAAATATATATATATATATATATATATATATATATATAAATATATATATATATATAAATATATATATATATATAAATATATATATATATAGAGAGAGAGAGAGAGAGAGATGTATATATATATAGAGAGAGAGAGAGAGTAAGAGAGAGAGAGATCGGAGGTATTAATATAAGTTTATGTCAATTGCTGAATAAAATAAAATCATACACATGTTTTCAAAAAAAAATCATAGCCTACTTAAAAGCCCATTTGAAACCTAAGCTGTAATAACCACACCACGCGGAATCCTACTCGCCTGTGACAATATGGATCGGACAAGATAGATTTAAAACAAAAAAAGTTATTAAATGCCTATTTACTTTTGATAAGAGTAATTTTATTCACCGAAAATTCAAGACCTTAACATAAATAAATGTTTACTTTAATTTTTAAAAATCTAAATAAATATTGAATTATATTTACCTAAAGACGACGTCGTTTCGAGATTTTTGCTCTCTACAGTGTAGGGAAGCGAAAATTTCAGACGGTCATTAGGTACGAACTTGGTTCACAGAGCCACCTTTGACTCCGCATCCTTTCACTTTACCCTCATAGGAAATTATCACGTTATCTGGAAAGTTTAAGTTATATTTATGCCAATTACAGCGTAAACATAAAGACAGACTTGAGAACTCAACGAACTTATCTGGAGTCTTTCTAAAGCTTAGAACGCTAGCGTATGTAGGTAAAAATAATTTAACATTATTTATTTTAAATTAATTTTATAAGCCCTTTAATAAGATTAAAGTTGAGCCCTGTAAAACATAGATTGACACGTAGCTACAAATATGCCGCCCTTCGCACCTAATTGTTATTTATTTGGTCGATATAACGAGCCAAATGAAAAGACAAAAATCGAACTCTCATTTGAAAACATTGTCAAACTAGAAAATGAAAAACAAATTACTACACACCCGGAATTAAAGATCTACTCTAAACCGAAGCCATAAAAACAGGTATGATGATAAAAATCCACCACAATCTGAACTCATATTTTAAAAAAAGGCGCAAATGAACCCAAAACCACATAAATATTATTATTTAAATAGCTGATAAAACGAACATGTATGTTGTACTTAACAAATCTATTTGACAAAATTAGAAAAAAATTAGGCAATCATTCAAAATTTAAAAAAGTTAAAAGAAACCACATTGATCAACTTAAGACACATGTAAACAAGCTTATTACATCCGATAATGCCATAAACGCAAACTCTCCAAAATAATTGGTGGTTTTTAAACCTGGTTACCTATACAGTACCGTAAAAATCCATAAACCAAACTCCCCTCTATGTGCTATAATTTTTCACAACCCCCATATATCAATTAACTAAAACAATTCATGAACTAATAACTTCTTATTTACCAAGTAAACACAGTGTAACATTCACCCATGAACTCATACAGATACCCTCCAAAAAAACTGATAAAAAATGATCGCTTCACTTGACATTTAAAGCGTATTTACAGATGTTCTAGTACACAAAAGAGTTAATATAATTTCTTATAACATATACAATAACCCATCCTTCCCCCCACTGAAACTTGATACTAAAATACTTTAAAAGTTATTATGAATTTACGCAACTGAAGTCCCTTTCTACAAGCATGAGAGAAACATCTATGCAAAAATTGACGGTGTTTCTATAGGATCGGTCCTCGGACCGACCTGCAGTAATTTTTACATGGCTGCTCTCGAAAATAAAATATTTAATATAATTACTAAAACCTTCCATTTATGCCCGATACATTGATGATATCCTTATTTTAGGAGACAATAATGATGAGATAAAAAACTACAATATATTTTTCAAAATAAGTCCGTACTTACATTCACTCATGAGCTTAACGTTAATAAACAAAAATCCGATTTTAGATGTTCTCATTGACTCTAATAATGTCGCATTCACCACCTCTCCCTATAAAAACCTACTTCTATTAATGGATGCATTTTAAGTTATAGAAGCGAATATTCATATCGATACAAAATTGCAATGATTAAAAATATGTTAAACTGTGCAAAGCTAACCTCTCCAATCAAAATATTATTCCTTAACGAATTAAAAAACATCCAACAAGTCTTAATTAATAATCAATTTCACAATTATATTGTAGACGAACAAAGATTAATGATAAGAAACTTAGACAATACTAATAATAATCAGCTAAATTATTCCCACTATATAAATGTATTCTACTGTAACCAAATGCATTCGAACATTAAATTGGATAAAAAGCTCTTAAAAATATAATACATCGCTACATATCCCCCATCAACTCTGATAATAAAATAAGATTCATCATTTATTATTAGAAAATGAAAACATCGAACCATGTAGTTGAAAATAACACTTCTCAGACCCAACATACCTTAGAAAGAACCAATGTTATATATCAGTTTCAATGTCCCAATTCTTACATCGGTTTCACTACCACAAAACTTACCTGAAGACTTACCTTACATCTCTCCGACACTATCTCCATCTGTCAACACCTAAAAAAACATGCCTGCAAATCTTCTCAATAGTGACACATCCTAGTAAACCATACTTAAATAATACACCACGATACCAACATCAAAGGATTAAAAATTCTAGATACCTCTACATAAAAAGTAAATATCCCACACTCAATAATGTGAATTACGAAACCAGTCACAACATTTTAAAGTGCGTACCATACTAATTAACGTTATCAAATTATAAGGCATTAAGCAATTATACGTTTGAATCTTGAACGCGCTTAGAACGTAATCAAATTCTGAGTGGTGAAGCAATCAAACTTTTGAGTGTTGCACGCGCTTAGAATATAACCACGCCTTCATGTAACATCTCAATATTATAGACGCTCTTTTTTAACTTGTAAATTACTAGCCGTTATGATTTTAAAACCTATCAATAACGACATATTATTAAAGACACCAATACTAACACCACCTAGAGATGATTTGGCGAATGAAATCGAAAGTACTCTCGAAAAAAGAACGAAAATGGAACAAAAAACCCACGGAACTTACATACACCAATTTGCCCGAAACACTAAATGGGCCATTCGGAAAATTGAAAAAAAAAGTCTAATCAAGCAAAAAGACATCATGTTATTTAATACATATATATATATATATATATATATATATATATATATATATATATATATATGTGTGTGTGTGTGTGTGTGTATGTATGTATATAGTTCATAGACGATATTAAATAATGAGTTATTTTAGTATTTTCATCTATTTCTGTTTTCATTGCATATCTTGTTATTCTAAAATTACATATATTACTATTTCTATGAAAGAATAAATTCAGTAAAATAAAAACCACAATTTTTATATATAATTTAAAACAGCCCTTAGAAAAGTCTGAGCACATTGCAGATTATATAGAGGAAAAAAAGAAAGTACGCATTCTTATAACAATAAGGAAACCGAAAAAAGACTTATGATGAGTATTATTAAGTCACTCGCTTGCTGTAGCGTATCAATTATACGGTATTATTATTGTTAACACTAAACTGCCATTGATGTTGCTATATTTGACGGACAAGAGTGTAGATATTCCGTCCTATATTCTTTCATTTTGCCGAGGTTTATTTAGCATACTTTCTGTTGTAACGTGGCAATTTACGTTCAAAAACTGAACGTGGAAGAATACTTTTTAATATGTTGCCACGCATTCATTATGTTTAAGCCAATAAAGAAGGGACGACCATCCCATAAAATTCTTTATTTCAAGAAAGCAATATCAACATTGTTGTTATTGCGGTTGAAACTCCTTCCATCTTGTAGAAGTGTGGAGCGTGTTGGAGAGTTTGTTTTGAAGTCATTCTGGAGATTAAAAAATACGAAAATAAAATAAAAAGCAAAGGAAAGCAACAAAGTAACAAGATTGCAAAAGAGCGGGTAAAACGTTCAAATATTCCATTGAGCATGCGCGGTAAACGATGAAAAGAAAAGAAAATGAATTCAAAAAGAATCGGAGGCGAAAGAAACAATAAAAGCGAAGAGACTAAGACAGGCGATCAATCATGGAATTAACAGTTTGAAAATCAGTAAAAAATCAGTCTTCGTTGTAATTATTTCGCCGTCCCCGTATTTTCACTTTTTTATTGTTTTTTTTTTTCTCAGCAGTTTTCAATTGATGTCTTTTCTGGTTTTGCTCACATTTATGACGCAATTATTGAATCCGCTAAAAAGTGTTCGAATCCTATCGTATCTATTCTGTTCAATTTCGACGGGATGGTAAGTCATACACTCATAGTAAGTCGACAATAGTAACGTGTTTAATTAATAATAGGCAATTAATGCACACTAAGATGGGTATATTTGCTGACGACACCACGGTCTACTCTCGTCATGTGGGTAAAATTGACGCGCACTCTAATAGGTCCCTAACTATCAACCAAGCTCCAGCTCCTGTCCCATCGCTGCACTGTTGCATCCTTGTGCTAGTTTTACAAGTACGTCAATTGAATGTGCTCCGATGGACTTGCTGCCCTGCCCCCACTCGACATAAATATACTCGATCAACTCGACAATCAGCTAAATTCCATCAATTCACTGTAAAGGTCCTTAGATGCCGGAGATCCTTCTACTTCAATAGCTTCTTTCTTCGAGCTGCCAGCCTTTAAAACTCCCTAAACTTTCACCTTGATTCTCAGTAGCTCCTTACATGTACAGTGCCAACTTGCCTTGTTTGGAGTGAGCTAAGTTTTTTTTTAAATGATGGGGTGTGTTGTCTCAGATTTCGCACTTCCTATGTGAATTAATATTATGAAAGATGTGAAGATTCAAATCGAATCCATTGTTTAAATAAAGCGCATGCTCTGAGTGGAAACCTTCAAATTAAACCTAAAAGCTTCGTCAACCTTCGCTACTAGAGCTATCAAAATATCGGCGAAGCTCGTGTATGTTTCAGCATTATACAACACACTATTAAAAACCATTGTCTAGCGTATTAGCCGTCCATTTTGTAACATAGATGTTGTCTCAAGATATTTCATACTTTTCTAGAAATAAAATAATCAAAATACGAAATAAATCTGAGAAAAGGTCTACTCACATTAAGATACGTCGACAAAACAGGCAAAAGAGGCTAAACACATAAAACTTTGCATTTTAAATTTTCATAAAGTGATTGACTTTATTAACGATATCCGTGAGAAAGTATATGGTTAATTGAAGATAGTTTTGATTTTACTATTTTTAAGTATATTTACTATAAAATGTAAATACAAGAAGAGATTTTTCTGGACATCTATTATATAAAGAGACGTCGTCTGTGTATATGTGTGTACGTGGGTACGTGTGTGTGTCCAGGGAGAGGAATGTGCTTAGCAGAGGAGAAAGGGCATGGGAAGAGGGGGGAGAGGGAAACGAGAAAAAAATAGTTTTAATACAAAAATGTTAAACTTTTTCGCCGGACCGGATATCAAGGTGGAAACGGGAATAATAAACAATGGGAATCAAGATGCGAACTTGACACATGCTCTACACTTGCAATCATTAATAATAAGAAAACTGAACATTTACTTTTAATTTCACAGATTAAAAGTTCCTATGTAATGAGAAATAATTACCAATGATTCAAGATAAGAACTTGAAATCCAGTTGCCTTTTCCGTGGTAAAAGAAAAGAGAAATAGAGATATAAAAGTAAGCACATACATCCGGTTTGAACAGAGAGAAAAGGAAACATGAAAGTAGCCAGAGCGTAACGTGCAGGTATGAACACAGAAGTGCAGATAGGGAAACACATATGAAGAAGATGGGAAGATAACCTCTGTCCCGTTGATCAAAGTTATGGAGATAGATGAGGTTACAGTTATTAAAACATACACACACACACACACAAACACACACATACACATATATACAGGGTGGGCAAAAATAAGGGTCCTATTTTTAAAAATTCATAACTTTTTTATTTATTGATTTTTTTTTTTTTTTAGAATAAGTAAAGGACCCCTTCCGAAGCAAGCATGAGCCGTATTAGCCCTAAGGAACGCACCCTCATTTAGAAAACATTATTTTTGCTTAAAAAACTCAAAACAGTGTAAAAAACAATACTTTAGTTTTTGTAAGTTTTAAGAAGTGTTTTTTGCCTAAAATTTGTTTTGTTTATTTCAAAACATCTCGGAAGGGTCAGTCTACACACACATAAAGTTTGGTGAGTTTAACTTTTATTTTGTGGAAGTTATTCAAATTCAAGTTATTCAAATTTAAAGATAGGACCCTTATTTTGGCCCACCCTGTATATATATTCAATATTTTTATGTAATTTTATTCTATTTAATGTTATAAATGACAGATTCACGTCATTTCATAAGACGTATTTTTTATTCAGCATACAATTGTTTCGGCAAACACCAATATATTTGTAAAATGCTCCTGTGTATTTATTTCTTGATGTGGCTATCTTCAGTTCAAATTTTACAAAATAAAGCAAAAACGCAAAAAACATGAAAAAGTAGGCGATCAAAGCCTAAATTACGATGAATACACATTATCAACAATATATATATATATATATATATATATATATATATATATATATATATATATATATATATATTACATGGAACACTGGTCTTGTTATATTTATGTGGTAACATATATGTATCTTATCCTTTTATCTATTTGTATTTCTGCGTTTTGGGGGGCGGTAGGTACTTTTTAGGCGATTACATGTAGTTTCATAACCTTGCCACTCGGACTTAGGGTTAGTAGTAGTAAAAGCATTTGGTAAGTTCCTTAAAAAATAGAATGACCAGGAAATTGGGAACATAGTACGCTTGATATATGTATATATATATATATATATATATATATATATATATATATATATATATATATATATATATATATATATATATATTTGAATTGTGTGTATTTAGGCAGCATTTTCTCATTTATACAAACATTGTTAAAAATAACATATCTATATAAGAACACAACAACCTAAAATTAACAACATCACATATGAAATCAGCGGTAACATTTGAAAATGCTTGCTTAACATAATGCGATTTTGTTTGTGATGCCATCTAGCGTTGCCGATTTCCTGGAACAATCCGGAAAACGTTCTATGCGCGTTTCTCCACCGTCTTTTTAAAACTCTTTTCTTTCTCCAGCTTTTTTGTTCATTTGCTTTTGACACCTGAGGATGATTCGATGAGGAATCGAAAACGTTCGTGAAACCTGTGAAACCTATGGAACATTTATTCATTTTTTTTAATACAAAAAAGACTATCAGAAAAACTGAAAAAATAAAAAAGGTATAATTAAACAGACGAATTCTGTTAGTTTTAACAATGTTCATATATATATATATATATATATATATATATATATATATATATATATACAACTGATCCCCCGCTAAATTCGTAATATTTTGACTTTATCTCCGTTTTCCACTGTGTTAACACACAATCGCCTAACAAAAGCAAAATGTCATTTTTACGGGGGTGGAGAGGGGGTAATTTACCCATATTTATTTTTTTAAAATCTGATACATTTTTCAAAACTATATATTCCTTTTTTTTATTAATTTTAAGCAATTGATTTTAGTTGTGTTTACTCTTCCCGTGAAAATTTAATAAAAAATCTTTGAAATCATCTAACTGATTAAATACCTTATTTTTATGGTATCAATAAAAATATTAAAAGTTTATGTATTATTGTAGATGAACACCCACTTCCCGATAAAATGATATTCTACTTTTTAGGCGATTACGTGTGAATACCCTAAAAAACTGTCTGAAAGAGAAACAACAAAAATATTTTAGAATTTAGACTGGGGGAGTAGTTTCGCAAATAAATTAAACGTAAAATGATCCTCTATTCTCGAGCGATTCTAGGAGTGTATGGCAGTTAACAATTTTTGGAGATTAATTCTGTACATTATTGTTTTAGGACAATTGCGTGTCGTTTTATGATCTTGCCAGTCGAACTTAGGATTAGTGTTAAAAATATGCATTAGTTAACTGACCTAATAATTTAGAATCACTGTAAAAAAAAAGAATCTCATTTTTAGGGGGAGGGTGTAATTTAGCTGAGTGTGTAAATCTACACATTTATAAAAGTTTGTTGTTAAAATCTTTGAATTATCTGAGTAACAGTGTTTTGAATTAACGGCCTCCAATCCCAATTAATTGCTGCCCGAAGGGCGGGTAGGCTTTGCTACTATACACACACACACACATACACACACACACACACATATATATATATATATATATATATATATATATATATATATAATAATGGTAATAATCCAGGGGAAAAATATCCACAGGGTGGTAATCCAGAGAATTTTAACCGGGTTTATAAAAAGTGCTCAATATCAAAATAGAGCTTTATGTATGATAACTTTATTTACACAGACATGTACAAAATCTGCGACACTGGCATGTCGATGTTATCGATCAACAGTTACTATAAACTGAGATCTCATCAGGCAGAGTTAGAATCCGATCTTAACCTCAGATCATATTTGGAGAGAACCAAATATGATCTGAGGTTAAGATCGGATTCTAACTCTTCCTGATGAGATCTCAGTTTATAGTAACTGTTGATCGATAACATCGACATGCCAGTGTCGCAGATTTTGTACATGCCTGTGTAAATAAAATTATCATATATATATATATATATATATATATATATATATATATATATATGCGTGTGTGTCTGTGTGTCGGGATAAGTTGAAAAGAAAGAAATAAAATGCTCGATCGTAAGAATACGAAATCTAAAATACAAATTATTTATTTAAAAGTTATTGAACCGTTTCCAGATATGTACCATGATTTTATTGGCACCAGTATGCTTTTACTGTTTATAAAATGCCCATACAACTCATTTCAAATCATCAGCGTATCAAAAAAGAAGATAGTTCGAAAAATAGAACCAGCGATGGTGATCACCACGTTTATCGTCCGGTGTATTTTTCTCAAGTTGTCCTTTTAAGAGGAATTACAATGTTTACGGGGGGCGGATTATAAGTTGACTTTGGTCTTAATTGTAACTATGTACTATTTACGTACAACTTAAATACTGAGTACGGAGGTTGTATGTTTATCTGTTTCTATTGCGTATTCCTATTTAGAGGTGATAGTGTTGAGTGTTATTTATATTAGGTCAGCGTATGGCTTAAATCTGGGCGTGGCTGACTGTTATTAATTTACAGAATAGTGATGTATTAATGTTATTTCAGAAAGTATGTGTTATAATTATATATTTATTATTGGAGGGTGCTTATATTTGAGTAAAAAGGGGTTATTATATTGTAGTTGTTTCAGTAAAAGGGGCGGGTTTTTTTTACGTTAGGCATAAGTGTGAAGTCGGTCTTGGTATCTAATGGTAGAGAAAGAGCTGGCCTAAGGCGTATTTAATCCAGCAGATGGGTCATAATATTGATGTAGTGCTTCCTGTACGATATCATGTGCAACGATTGTATTTTAATTAGTTATATGTGTATGTGTCTATCAAAAGGCCTGTGTGTATCAGTTAGATATAAATCTTGGTCATATATTGTTACACCGGCCGTTCTAACAGAATAGAAACTACACCGGTTCTCACTATAAATAGTGCAAGTAGACAATCACTAGGGAGAAAAGGACAGTATTGTAACTGTCTAGCCGAGTGCCAGTCAGTTTCCTTACCTTTGTACCTTTTATGTTAATACACTTGTTATATTAGCTCAACCTCGACTTGACTTCTTCTTTTTACTGTTGGACTACTTCACAACATATATATATATATATATATATATATATATATATATATATTATTTTTAAGAGTACTGTATAAATATATGTTTAAGTGTATAACTAGTAGTTTTTAAAAATACATTTAAATACTTAAATATATCAGAATATGGTACAGTGAACATTAATTTATGTTATTTGTGGTTGATGGGGATTTTCGGGATGTGAATGTAGGTTATATTTGGGTTGGTAGGACAGATCTGGGGGTGATATGTAACTGAGGGCAGTGAGGGGTAGTTATAGTGTATATAAATTGTTATAATAAGGGTTATATATATATATATATATATATATATATATATATATATATATATATATATATATATATATATATATATATATATATATATATCACATGCCTTACCCGGCTGTTTCCAGGTCTCAAATATGTTGAGGATCATTTTATTTTTATACGAGCCGAATTTGCTGGAGAGTATTTTTACTTTAATTGTTATTTTTGTTATTATTTTTAAATGTGCCGGTTTTTTTTACCCAATTTCTGTTTTCAGAACCAAATTGTTGTAAAACTATACATAATTTTGTTATGGTAATATTTTTATCCGTATAAAACTATCTGATGTAAAACTTTCATTAAAAAGGATTGAAAGTCATTCTCACCTTACGAAGATTTCATAACTCTATTCCGCATGAAATTTATCACCGGGTGTTATGTTTCGATATTAACACCTTCCGAGATAAATCAATTTTTGTAAAAAGGTTTAAATTTAAATCGAATCTTTTGTTAACTTAAAGCGAATGCTTTGAGAGGAAGCTGTCAAATTAAAACAAAGCTTCGTCAGCTATTTCTACATGAGCTATAAAAAATCTCTAGGCAATTCGTGTATGCGTTGGGATTATGCAACAAGCTAGTATATCACAGTAGCAGTCCATTTTGTCTCATGATATTTCATGCTAATATATCTGCTAAGGATTTACTGAGAATTGTACAGTCAGAAATAACTTGCTATTTTACTGTTTAACTGATTCAACATTTCTATCAAATCGTAAAGTCTCACAAAGTAATTGCTGCATTTTTTCAACTATTTACAAACGATTAAAATGGCTGACCTGTTTTGTTACGAGGAAATTTAAATGCATCACAATAGATTTAAATTCGCAACTAATATTATTTTTTAAATTTCGTTTTATATATGCTATTTAATTTTCGATTTCAATAAATAATCAAATAATAGTAAATAATAAAATAAATCACGTATGGATAAGAAACACACAGTCACACATTATAGTATTAAAATTAAAATATATCATTGCGTGTTATGTTTGTTTTATTCATCTATTATGTTTATCTTTGTCGTTTTAAAAAAATAGAATTTAAATCTTATAATTTCAATAAATATTTGTTATGGATTAAAAGTATCCTTATTTTCTCCTCTCTTTAACTAAGTGAAAATAAATCACGTACTCCGTGACAACTAATCTGTTTTCTCAATCATTATTCTTATATAATAGTTTCAGTACAAATTAAAATAAAATTCCTGAAGAAATTCAACTTGGATTTACCAGACATGATTACTTCCGTACACTAATTCTAAAGATGCAGCGATTTGTCAAATATATCAGTAATTATTTCGATTCAAAAATAAAAACGCATTTCACAGGGAAACAACTTGTACATAGTAAACCGGGGAAAGAGATTGCTCTAAAGTATTGCAAAATACCATTGTACGGAACAGAGTTATGCAATATTCGTAAAAATAGACCTATATTCACACTTTTTTGTAAATATCTGATAATCGACTCATCAATAAATCTAATTCCAAATCTTTTAGATCCTATACAAGGACTAAATTAATATATGTGTAAGTAACATCGTAAAATTAACATTTTCATTTCGTTTTCAAACACAAAACAGCTAAAAAGGAATTACCATTTTACGTATTAATACGAAACGTTTACTTAAAAAATATAGTAGATAAATTATTACTGTTTAATATTGATAATGTTGGTATTGTTGGTATTTTATTTTAGTTAAAAACACCATAACGTCTTTAATAATATCAAACAAAATATGGAAATGTATGTATTATAGCTATTCTTCTAGATTACTAAGTGAGGTTTTCTCTTTGTAGCTTTTTACAGCAGATTTAGGTGAACTTATACGACGGGCCCTCGAAATCATTCTCTATTTATTCATGCTTGCGAACTGAATATGAATTCATATGACTTTCATTTGGATTTTATTGAGTACAAATTATTATATTATTTAGTAAACAGAAAATACATTATGTTTTTTTCTACCATTGTAAAATTGTATTTTTATTTTTAAATTTTATATTAATATTTATTGTGACAAGTTTCTATTAATATTTCCAAATAAAATAGATTATCTAACCTGATTAAATATGTGTTCCATATAATTTAACCTAAATACATATTCATAACATATCCAGATCTACGCTAATTCAATGAGACTATTGTGGTTTTGTTTTAATTAAAATGTGATCCAATAAGTATTTATTATCGTCCACGGTGAGTTTTTCTTCTTTTGGGATTGCCGACAGAACCGACCACCGAACCAAGTTGTTCACTAAGTTGCGTCAACACAAGAGTTCTGCAGAGTTTTTAAATAAAACGTCAGCGTAAAATGATACAGCGTAAAATGAATGATAAAAATACCAGTTGGAACGCATACAGGCCTCGTAGCATCAGACCACATTTGGTGCAGTGGGACCCATAATACGACCCTAAATGTATTCTACAATGTTTCCCCGTGTTTTTTAATTACACTTCTGTGCATAATACCACTAAATAAACAGTTAATTTAGCCCACGGAGCAGTGTTTTTGTTTCTTATTCGCAGCCTTGTTGACTATATTGACCGTTATGTAATACTATTATACAAAAAAAAACACGATTTTCAATAGAAAAAACAGCAAGTTATATAGTATACTGTTGGAAGTTAATTCTAATATTTTCACTATACACACGCACATATAACTATGCAGAATATCATATAATATTTACTATGAATGCACACACCGAATCCTCTTAATAATCAATTGTTTGACTTCCAAAATTCATTATTTCTGAATTAATATTGTTTATTCAAAAAATGTTCCACATTAATGATATTTGTAACCTGATTACGAAATGGCTTGAACAAATATATTGCACAATTAGAAAAGTAGGCTTATATAATATACTCAGTTTTTCAAATTATTCTTGTTAATAAATTCACAGTGCTAGAAAAAACATTGGGAAATTCGATTAATTTGTTAAGTCATGTCCAATCGTGCTCTTTATTAAAATAGTTAAGCCTAATGTTTCCACGTATTATTATTAAATAAAAATCCTTTAAATTTAATATTATTTTAGTAAAATGTATGTAAAATGTTATTATTATATCCTCACTCTCATGTCCAGCTAATGGTGATCATGAATAAGTACACCATTCTCGATAATTATAATCTTCTATTAAAGTAGTTACACCTAAAAATTCAAAGCTATTCTGTTATAATTAAGATCCGTTGTGTCTCCATTAGTTTAAATTGATTAAGTAAGCTATCCTGATATAGAAGACGATGTTATGCCTGTCTGTCCGTTAACAAAAATAAAAATATTCGATTTGATCCTGTATAGCCAGCACACTCAGACACTCATATATATATATATATATATATATATATATATATATATATATAAATAATAAATGTGGTTCATCGTTAAAGTTTACTAGTATTTCATAGATAACTTAACCCTTAACCACCAGAGCTGTATTAATATAATGTTGAACGATTCTATAGATTTGACCAAAATAAACGCCATAATAACCAGTTTTTAACAAGTATTTTAGAGAAAAATATTCACATTGTTATCTTATAATAATAGCACGTGTTAGAGTTAAAGTTAGAAATAATAGCAATATTTCTGCATTCTCTCTGTACATTATGACCCAGAAAAGATAAACTGCAAAAGGCACGTACGAAATGTCTTCGAAAAACACCAGGTCTAAGATCGCTATGGTCTGTGTGAGCTATGGGCGAACGAGCAATTTTCTGATTGCGTTATCAGCTAACATAATATCCTAGAATTTTAAACTGTAATCTTAGCTTACTGTAAGCAATTTCTCACATGATTTTGCCTACAACTCATTTGTTGCAGGTTGTCCAAGTATGAGGAACGACTTCATTTTCACCTGATATTTCTTTCCTGTCTGAAAGCTTAAATAGATCATCAAATGGTTTGTTTTGAATACATGGAGTCATCTTTAGAGCTGGAACATCGGAGTCGAGGAGCATCTCAGAAGAACCTTCCAGCAGTTCATAGAATCTAGTCAGCGAAGTATGATAAAATTCCTTAGACGCGAAGGAAGTGAATTTGAAGGTTAAAACCTTAGAAATTAATTGTTTGAGACACTAGTCCGATTATTTTAAGACATATCTCATATATATATATATATATATATATATATATATATATATATATATATATATATATATATATATGTATGTATATATATGTATGTATATATATATATGTCTATATATATATATATATATATATATATATATATATATATATATATATATATATATATATGTGTGTGTGTGTATATATATATTGTTTCATTTTACTTCAGTCTAAGTTCTCAGAAATCAAGTGATCCATTCCTAGGGGTTAACACTTGATCTCTATATGAGATACATAGATATTCAAATATTCATTAAAGTTCTGTTTTATCTCTCAACCGTTGAGTTAGTAAAGAAGTTAACAGCATCAATGTTCCTCTCCCTAATTGACCAGTTAAGTATGTTTTAGAATATATTTTTTGTGGTCTCTTGCTCTTACTGGATTCCAGAACAAGAATTCATCTAGTCTGGTGGAGTATCCAGCTAAGTGCTGTTACCTGAGGTAACATTACTTGGAGAAGGTGCACCATTCTTCGTATTAGCCAGTGTATAGTCGTGTCGGGGGGATATTATTTGGGCTTCGAATACTATGTTATTTTGAATATTTGGTCAGGGTTTACTTATCGGGTGAAGTATCCTCATGTCAGGTAGTCCTGACAACCCCTTATACAGAGAAACGAAAGACACTCGAGGATAGTGTCTAGTAGGTAATTAAAACTCTCTTGTCTAGTAGGTATTAAAAAATACATACCTACGGCAAGTAGGCTGCACAAAACACTTATGTTTCATTCTCAAGGGTAATTATCGGACTTGTTGCATGGATTTACATTTTAAATTTTTTTTATAGTAAACCCGTGCCTATTCTAGCTTATAAACAATCAGAGTCATTTTACTGCCACTTCACTACCTATTTATGAGTATAACTTCCTTTGTTTGAACATGATATTGACGCTCCTCACTTTTAAGTGGGTCAAATAAACAAAATATTACCTTATTCTGATGCAGGAAAAATAAGACATTTTGTTTGTTTAACGTTTCAGCAAACTGTTGTCATTTTAGAATTGTAATAATGTTAGCACTATATAGCTCTTTTGTTTTTATTTATTTATTTATTAATATTAGGTTTTATTTTGTATTTTGTATCCAAGTGCGTTGTTTTTTATCTTAAACTTAGATTTATTCTGTGTTACCGTAGCTACAATTTAGCTTCTACGATTGAATCATTTTTGTGATATATTTGAAATGTTAATTTTCTAGTTTCTCGCTCAAACATTATCGACACGGATTGTCTATATACCTGTATGCCTTGACCAATCTTAGTATGTTTCTATTCCTTATAGGCAACTATTTGCTTTTTTTTAGTTCCCAATAATTGTTCGATAAATATTAATGGTGTATTATATCAGCATTTCTTGTTATTGAATGCGCTTTTATGACAATAACATTTCCTTTATTCTAGTACGGTTTCTATTTTATAATACCTTCGTTAGTCGGATTTCAGTATGTATATATTGTGGTTAGGTTAATTATGGCTCTTGCTAAACAGTTATTTTGTAAAGGGCAATAACTCTAATTTTGAAGTTACAGTTACAGTCAGTTTTGTCCCCATTTATTGATCGTTTCTTTTGTGATCACGTCTCTGTGTGATTTGAAAGCAATACAGTCACACGATGGCTTAAAAATTTAAATTTCACCGCTGTTTAATATTAAAAAGGTTTCCTTTTCATTTGTGTTGTCACGATTTGATCGGACTACAATGCATATGTTTGGTATTTCACCACGGGATTACTAAAATTACATGACGATTATTGAGATAGAGGGGAAATAAAGAGATTTCAATAAAACAAGGAAATGTATGCGTGGTAGAGTCTGATTAAAGCATGTTTCGTAGAACTTTAGAAAGACTGCTCAGTAGAACCGATTGCCTAACTGAATCAAATAATCGTGAATGAACGAATGATGCTTAACTATTCACACTACAGTATATCATGCGCTGTAGTTCTTATTTTTTACGATAAAAGCTAAAGCACAAACAAAACCCATGATGTTGGAACTTAGAACTTTAAATGGCTATGGCGTTAGGAATGGTCTCAGCTCCAATCTATTGCATTGAGAACATTAGAAAATTACGTTTTAACAACTACTTGGCTTATTTTCATTACGAACTTAAGAAAACACATACATATATATTATTATTTTAATTATTTATTTTAATATCCACAGATGCGTGTTTTGTCTTATAAAGACTCATCACTGTGTCTTTCTACAGCCTACAAGCCGACCCTATTGCTTGAATCTCGGACCACGGTACCTTTAAGTGTTAAGTCTATCACCTTTGCTACATAGGCCACTTAGACAACTGCATTAGAAGAAATATCTCATAGTTATTTTAGTGATAATAAGTTTCCAAGAGGATTAAATTCAATTGGAAGAATATTGCATGTTAATTGGACAGAAAGCTTATCTTATGTCTCTCTTTGTATTCTTATGTGTTTATCCCAACATTAAAATACTTTGATATATATTCTTGGAAATACTAAACAATACCTTTCTGATTTCTAACACGACTTGGTAAATTGGACTTGTGGGCAAAAAACTTCAGTGTCTCGCTGTGTTCACTTGAATGGCTACTAAAGCTGCGATGATATAAACGCATGAAAATACTAATATGTGTTGGAGTGAGGTGGGGCTTTTGTTCAAGCGTGTAGCAATGGGACATACACACGTGTACGCGTTGGGTAGTATGTTTTGTCAAGTCATTCTGAGGTCGATCACATACAAGCGCTGGACAAGAGAAACGAAGTTATCGCAGACTTACATGCTTACGCATTCATATAGTTACTCCCACTGACCCCTGCCCGCGGACGCGCGTACCTACCCGATACAGATCTCACTAACCACACACGTGCAGGTTCACATAAATGCACGAATATATTCGCACACACGTCGTTTGTGCAATTGCTTTTGTAAAAACATACACTGAACTAGTAAATATGCTTACTTAATTAGTGTTATTTTAGTTTAATCTTCATTTCTTAAATATCCTGCCTTATGCCAGACTTTACCTATTAATTGACCTGTTGCAATGCATTGCTTTCTATCTCTTATATATTTTTTTCTGTGTTGTTTTCTTTGTTGTTTCATTTTTGTGTTTCGGTATTCGTTGCCGATTCCGAACGACCGGTAATTACTCACAACCAATTGAAAATCAACTTTTATTTTTTCTGACGTTTCCAATTTCCCGCAATTGGAAGCAGAAGAAAATGATGAGCAACATGATTGTTACTGGTTGTCACGTACGTTTATCGGAATCAAGATTTGTTGGAAACAACGCAGACTGTTAGTGAGAGAGGAAAGTCTTGCATAATAGCCTCTCCCCTATAATCGTTTCTCCCCCAAAATTGTGCGCTTTGCGAATGGCAATTTCTTAATTTCATTTCGTGACATATCGACTCAAGAATAAATTAAATATCAAGAACAAAATATTCTCGAGATACGTGAAACTAATCTGCGCGTTTATCGATTGAAATGCTATTTGAAACTTAAGTGTGACGGACAGATGAACGGGCGGAAACTCGTATAGAGATGCGTAGACGCGCCTAAAATGGTATGTGAAGCGCAAACGTCGCATATCGACAAAAATAAAGATAAAAGCGTGACCGACCGATGGACAGAGATACTTATCGCTATGGTTGGACGCATATAAAATTAGATACCAGTCAATCTGTTCGGCTAACGATGAAAACGATATTTTAAACTTTCGACCGAAGTATTGAATGACGTCCAAAATCGCTTTTAAAGAATCGTGGACGTGCCTAAAACTTCTATGACAAGCTTAAGCATTAAACACCGACGGAAATGAAATTTCAAACTTAAGCAAAATTATAATTTAACCGAAAGCTCTCATTGAGCTTTCTGAACGCATCCCCCACTCTATAATAAAAAACAATGTATATATATATATATATACCGCTATCTTACTTTTGCCTCCACTGCCATTTTTATTATCTTTATTATCATTATTATTATTATTATTATTATTATTATTATTATTATTATTATTATTATTATTATTATTATTATTATTATTATTATTATTATTATTATTATTATTATTATTATTGTTGTTGTTATTGCCACCATTATGACTACTTCTATAATTTTTCACTATCATCATTACTATTGTTAAGATTACTGGGATTACCACTCTGATTACTGTTGTCCGTTAAACCACTATTTTTATACGATCAGCATTATTGCAACCATTAACCCATACCATAATATCGGCAAACATTATCTTATCATTATCTAATATTATTATGATAATCACTACCCCCTAGGATTCCTAATATTCCTTAATTATTCTATTTCTTTCCTAAACTATTATTTTTATTATTATTATCATTACCATTATTATTATCATTATTATTATTATTATTATTATTATTATTATTATTATTATTATTACTATTATTATTAATAATTAATAACGCCAGCATTTTCCAGTTATTCTTTTTAGTTATATATTTTTAATATTTTTTAATATTTTTTAGTATTTTTTAGTATTTTTATTATACTTCATATATTTATTATTATTTTCATTATTTCACCTCAATTATTAGGGGTATCTATTATTATTATTATTATTATTATTATTATTATTATTATTATTATTATTATTACTACTACTACTGTTATTGCCACCATTATGACTACTTCTATAATTTTTCACTATCATCACTACTATTGTTAAGATTTCTGGGATTACCACTCTGATTACTGTTGTCTGTTAAACCACTATTTTTATATGATCAGCATTATTGCAACCATTAACCCATATCATAATATCGGCAAACATTATCTTATCATTATCATTATTTAATATTATTATGATAATCACTACCCCCTAGGATTCCTAATATTCCTTAATTATTCTATTTCTTTCCTAAACTATTATTTTTATAAACTCTAAAATATTATTGACCACTATTATTATTTTTTTATTATTATTATTATTACCATTATTATTATTATTTTTATTATTATTATTACTATTATTATTATTACTATTATTATTAATAATTAATAACGCCAGCATTTTCCAGTCATTCTTTTAGTTATATTTTTAAATATTTTTTGGTATTTTTTAGTATTTTTATTATACTTCATTTATTATTATTTTCATTATTTCACCTCAATCATTATTATTATTATTATTATTATTATTATTATTATTATTATTATTATTATTATTATTATTATTATTATTATTATTATTATTATTATTATTATTATTACTACTACTACTACTACTATTCCTGTTACATTTAACGAATATACTTATTTATTCAAATTAACTCCAGACAAATTATAAAGACAATATAAAGACCCGGAACCGCGACACATTTCATCACCGCCCCAACCAATATAACAACCAGCCCAGTTTGCACGCGCGCATACTACAGTTCACTTGGAAAAAGACATTTATAAACTCGACGGTTTTTTGACACCTAATTCGTGCATGTCTACTACCCCCCTCCTTCCCTCCCGACCTAAATCAACAGACGCCCTCTCTCTCTCTCCTTCTTCTTCTTCTTTTTCTTTTTTCCTCTATGTGTCTCTCCCCTCATCATTATTTGTTCCTCTTTCCACCATATATTTTTTTATTTATTTATTTATTTATTTATTTGCCCTGTCTGTTTCAGATTCTAGACCTTAGATTTTTAGATTTTAATTTTTAATTTTTAATTTTTAATTTTAATTTTAATTTTTTAACGGCTTTAATTTTTGAAATGTTAAATTTCTTTCCTTCTTCTTCTCTGTCTCTACCCCTCCACTTCATTCTCTCCAAATATGATCTGAGGTTAAGATCGGATTCTAACTCTGCCTGATGAGATCTCAGTTTATAGTAACTGTTGATCGATAACATCGACATGCCAGTGTCGCAGATTTTGTACATGTCTGTGTAAATAAAACTATCATATATAAAGCTCTATTTTGATATTGAGCACTTTTTATAAACCCGGTTAAAATTCTCTGGATTACCACCCTGTGGATATTTTTCACCTGGATTATTACCATTATTATATATATATATATATATATATAAATATATATATATATATATATATATATATATATATATATATATATATATATATATATATATATACAATATATATATATATATATATATATACAGTAGAGAAGTAAAAGCGAACTTTTAGGAAAGGTAACACCTATTGTGAACAGTATACAGCTCAATATACCGGATAGAGCAGATAGATTGGTAGAAGGAATAAAAGGAATTAGAAAAGCGACGGAGGCAGATCTTTTTTCAATTCAGTTGCTCAATGCAAGGTATATTCCGTAAAAAGCAATTTATTTAATTAATTTTTTCCTTAAGCCAGGCTTTTCAAAGATCAAAATCTTATCATCAGAGGTAATTGCTGGGATAGATAAGTTGACGAAAAGCCAAGATTTAATCTGAAAAAGTAAAACAAAGATTGTGGGGGAGTAAAACAAGGCAAAAAGCTGCCTGAATGCAAGCAAGTATCCGATTGTAAAAAAATCCGGGTTTTCCCCCCACAATTTTTGTTTTACTTTTTCAGATTTTAAATCTTGGCTTTTCGCCAACTTATCTATCCCAGCAATTTCCTGTGATGATGATATTTTGATCTTTGAAAAGCCTTTCTTAAGGAAAAAATTAATTAAATAAATTGCTTTTTTGCGGAATATACCTTGCATTGAGCAACTGAATTGAAAAAAGATCTGCCTCCGTCGCTTTTCTAATTCCTTTTCATCCTTCTATCTCTCTCTCTCTCTCTCTCTCTCTATATATATATATATATATATATATATATATATATATATATATATATATATCCGTCAGACAAATGTTAGCGAGTAAAAATCTGAGGACGAATCCATTTCAAGTATTTAGGGGAATTGAGAAAGCAAAAAGCAAATACCCTAAACCCTGTCATCAACCGATTTCCATGAGACGTTTTCTTTCTTTTGTTCTTTGCTTTCTATACAAATTTATACTATTTTCTTTCCTGTTTTAGAAGGTTTTTTTCTCTGTTTCATGTTCCTCTTTTTTACTTCACAGATTCAAATTTCCTTTTATTATGAATATTAGTACGAACGGTGCGTACACTGACAAAGCATATTTTTCCTTCATTTTAAACGGAGAGTGTACAGTTGTATAAAATAAGATGCGTCTGTTTAATCTTCGTTGTAAGCGGTTATAAATCTATTTCAAACCGACAAACCTTCTCATAACGTTCTCAGGGCGCATCGATACACGTCAAAAACTGATTTTTCATCCTCCATTTTATTCATTTTCTTATAAGTTTCATTGTTTTTTTCTTATAATCTGCAATCACTGTGTTTCTCATCGTAATCGATACATCGCGTAATAAAGCATGTCGGATGGGAATTGAGGATTGTGTTGTATCGACCGGTTGCATAAATTCATTGAAATTTTAAGACAGAATCAATTTGCCACGAGAATTTTGAAACATTTGAGAAAAAGGGTTCGTCTGACCCTCGTTTTGTGGATCTCGTAAAACAATTAAAAAATCAATTTTCTCTTTTTCTTTTCCGCTTTTTATATTTTCTTTATTTCTGTTGTGCCTTATCCCCATTTTTTCACAGTTTCTCCGCCGTCTTTTTAAAATTCTCTTCTTTATCCAGCTTTTTTTATTTATTTGTTTTTAACACCTGAGGATAATTCGACGAAGAATCGAAAACGTTCGTAAAACCTGTGCAAACTATGGAACATTTATTATTTTTTTGATTTCGATACAAAAATGACCATCAGAAAAATTGAAAAAAATAAAAAAGGTATAATTAAACATAATTCTGTTATTTTTTACAATGTTTGCATAAATGATAAACTGCTGCCTAAAAATACACAATATACACACACACACATATATATATATATATATATATATATATATATATATATATATATATATATATATATATATATATATATATAATTACTTTACTTTACTTTTATAGCACAGGACATAATGTCAACAAAATTCTGTTTTTGAATTGCATATTTCTCAGCTGTTTGAAAAGAAATGCCGCATTGTTCCCTAATGATGTTGGACCATCTTTTCGGTGGTCGTCCCACTACTCCTAGCAACATACCCGAACCATCGAAGCCTCCTAAGAATATTGAGGTGAAAGGTTCGGCCTAACACAATGTAATATGAAGAACTACTTGTCGACGTTACTGTTAGAACTAAGCAACTAGTTACCAATGACAGAATCATGCGTTTGTTAATCCCCGGATGTACTCAAAACCTTATGCATGTTAATAGCACGAGAGATATGTTGAGTAGTCTTACCAATGTAGTCAGCTCCACACAGACAAAGAAATTGATAAATGGCAGAATTCATTTGGATAGTGTCCAAAAAATCTATTCGGTAAGAAGAGAAAAAATGTTCGAGTCGTGTAGGTTACTGTAAACATGTAGATTGAAATCAACGTTGAGATGAGCCAATAAATTTTCATTATTGAATTTATTCATTCTTTTGTGTTTACATATGATATGTCAAGAGGTGTTAATAACTACCGTCTCCAGAATAGGGAGATGAAAGTTCGACCTGGACCTATGTAAATGGAGAGCCACCCGTTGGAGTAATTGTTAGCACAGGGATTTAAACTGAGTAGATTCTTACCAATGGCTTTAATTAAGCGGTTGTAAATTCCCGAATTTATACAAAGCCTTATGCGTACGAACAGCACGACAAATATGTTAGGATATTCTTATTTCTAACCTTTAGATTGCATTACCAATGTAGTCAGCTCTACACTGACAAAGAAATTTATAAATGACACATTTATTTTGGATAGTTGGAAAAAGGTCATTTCGGTAAAAAGAGAAAACGGTTCGAGTTGTGCAAGTCACACTAAACACATAAATGTATACATATATATATATATATATATATATATATATATATATATATATATATGTATATATACTACTACTACTCTCAATATATATATATATATAATATGTATAGATATACTAGTCTCAATATATATACATATATATATATATATATATATATATATATATATATATATATATATACATCTACATGTTTGAGTATTGTATGTATATATATATATATATATATATATATATATATATATATATATATATCCACATGTAGACTGATTCGCTGTATCATAGCTCTTCAGTACGGTTAGACAAGTAAGTGTTGTGTGTATGCGTGTGGTGATTTGTACGTGGCTATATATATGTATGTGTGTTGATGTGAGATCATTCGTACGCCGCAGGGAATATAATTCTCCAAGCGAATTGATGCATCTAGATTGCATAATAGGGATGTTCGTCTTAAAGGCGCGTTTGATAGCGTATAGTTTGAAGGCAAATATATCTTATTCAGGACTGCGTTGAATTTCCTGGTCTTAAGAAGCGGAATCATCACGATTGGTTCGGTGAGAATGAATCGCAGATTAATAAGCTTCTGGACGAGGAAACTAGCGATATTTAAACGCACCCAAAAAAGACTATGCCTCTCTAATACAAGTTTTCAAGAATCGAAAACATCACGCCGTCACAGTATATGGAAACTTTTTTTAAAAACTTGGTCAGTGGATATTTTTGAAAGAATGCAGAAAGCCTTTGATAGGAAAGATGTAAAAACTATGAAGCACTTTATTCGGTAGATATCCGGGCCTGATTCTTCGTCTTTTGTACCACTCGGATCCAAAGATGAATCCAACCTCCATAAAAGACCCGAGGATATTTTGAAACGGTGGAAATATCTTTAATAATCCGCTAGGCGTTGATGAAGATTTCATCAACAGTCTGCGCTAAAAGCCTATCAACCATGTAATGATGGGCCACTCTACAGTCCTTGAGATTGGCGATACAATTAAGGAAATGAATATTGGGAAGGCAGTTTTCCTGTATGTTGAGGTTTTTCATTTTGCTGGTAACAACGGTTCTGTATAAGTACACTGTCTTCTATCTAATGTATGGATGAATATTACTGTGCCTTAAAACTGAATAGACACGATTCTGACCTCTTTATACAGAGGAAAAACAGTCTGTGTGTAGCTCCTGTGCCATACGATTGATTAGACGCTATTTTGATTTCTTTATACAAACGAAAAATAGCACTGTCGACCTGTTTAAATTATCAAGGTACAGTGTAACCCGGATATAATAGCACTAGATATAAGAGAAACCCGATTATAAGAGACATTGTCTCTGGTCCCAAATTACAGTCTGTGTTAATGTCTATAAATTAGACCCAGATATTAGAGACCCGGATATAAGAGAAACCCTGCTATAAGATACTTCTTCTCCGGTCCCGTCCTCCCCAATATTAGAGAGTTCGTTTTGAGTGACAGTGTGATGTCGTAAATCAGTCAAAAGACGTTGCTAAATTTTCTCACCTGATTGGTGAGTCTTTCTATGAACTTTACTATAGCCATATCCGTAAACTATTCGTAAAAAAGGTTTCTTTTTTTGTTGTTGTTAGAAGGCGAACCCGGATCTAAGAGACTTATTCTCCGGTTCCGACAGCTCTCTTATATCCGGGTTTAACAAAGAGATTTGTGTGCAATCAAAAATGACTGCCGTTTTTAAGAAAATTTAGGTTTTGACTGAATTATTTGTAGAAAACTGAATGAAAATTATTTTTTATGTCTATAACTGTTAAAGAAACTAGTGTTCTGTTCGTAAAAAGCGTTATATGTGGTGTTTCCATACTTACATAAACAAAATAGACAATACCCGGATATAAGAGGAACCCGGATATAAGAGACTTATTCTCCGGTCCCAACAGTTCTCTTATATCCGGGTTACACTGTATAAGTCTTCTTGGAGCGGTGGGCAAGGTCTTTTCAAACCATTTTCTTAATCGGCTCACAATCTGGGTGTGCCCATCGGTTATCGCGAGATGCCACAGCGGCTTTCAATCAAGTCGTGACACAATGGACATGATCTTTTCTGCACATCTTCAGGAAAATGCATCGAACAAATGCAGTAACATAGAGTATAGTGATGGCTGTCAATTATTATCCTATTGTTATTGTATGATGTAATTTTACACTGATTAAAAATGGATTCCGTTGAATATGATAATCATATAGTAGTTTTGTTTATAAGTTTAATGTTTATTGTTTTTATCCGGCGTTATAGAATTAGTTTCAATCATTCTAAAAGAATTAGCTTCAACACGAACCCATCAATTAGATAAATCTGTTCATCTGGTTATGACGTAGGTAGTGTCAGTAAAAATATATTATATGAAAAAATAATGATGATTAAGCCGAAAATTAATAACACACTCTGGTTTCTTCCATCCAAGTGATTTACTGTTTCTGTATATTTCAGCATATGCAAGGTGATATATTTATAAATCTTCATATCGATTCATAGTATAAAACAATATAATCGAATCTCCTTTATAAAGCTCTACTAATGGCTAAAATATTACAAACGTTACCTACGCGAAAATTAATTAAATTCCCCTTGCTAGGAGATTTGTTGTTTCCTTTGATGATAAGTAGTAGAACACGTCAGATACGTTTGATCATTTTTACATTCCGTTTTAGTGTAGTTAACGATCCGGTAAGATAATTCTAATCAGAGGTGAGTAATATGCTTTTACCTAACACTTACTAGTAAAATGTGCTTTCTTCACCAGAGCATGCAGCTGTTCTCGTGATTTAAGAATAAAAAAAAATACATCAAAGTTTTTATAAAATATGCATTAAATATCACCGGGGATAGTAGCCAAAAAATGAAGCTTTTAGATGTCACACTAAACACCGATAATAATACTTTTTTATAAAAAAAAACACATTTTATCGTTACACTGCGTTCATAAAAAAACTATAACATCCCATACGCATGAAATTACGTCTATTGTGTCATGTTGTATCTTTCAGAAAACAGAAATATTTTCGAACATAACGCTGAATTCTTTGACTAAGCCATTGTGAATTCATGTTATACAGAGAAAGTGAGAGAATTCTGAATCTCAAATAAAAACATTATAATGACTATAAAAATAAAAATAATACCTCACTCATACAACAATGTACAGTTTCGACCCTTACACTCATTTTCCAGCTACTAAGGAGATTTTAAACTCTACACTGTAAAACCTCAAATGTAGATGAGAATCTTACACAAAATAAACTATTACATGGTACTATCCTCTTTTTACGAGAAATATCGAATATAACGCCCTAAATATTTTTTAATGATTAACAGTAATTTTATAACTCTGCATGAATACAATACAAGTATTAGCAAAAATACCATTAGATTATCATATTCAACTGTACTTCATTTGAATCCATGTCTAAACTGAAAACAATACCTTTACGTATATTGGCTCTTTATGTCCGCTAATTAAGCAACGGATTCTAAGGCATAACATTTCCTTAATATATCTAAGATAAAATAGTATTACTTCACTTTATAAACATATTTAAGACTTAGAAAGCCAGAATACACTATACCAAATAGAATGGTAAATTCTTATTAAAAGCTGTTGTTGTGAAAACGTGTATTTTCTGCAAAATTTAAACATTGACAATACAAAACTCCGAGTCCGATCATTTAAATAGGTGATTAGAGTTTTTCTCATCATGTCCGCATTAACAAAAATACAAATTTGACTAATATACGATTATTTAACAATCAATATCGGTTTTCTCCATCCGTGCTTTCATTCTAACAGAATCTAGTCCATGAAAATGTAAGAGCCAGTAATGCTTTTAAATGAACGACCTATCTTACTAAACAGCCAGCATGCCAATGCGTCTTCGTTCGACAATCAGAATTTGAATTCATAACCGCCAAGAACATCACCGCGGATAACACCCATTACAAAGACATTATATACAAAAACAAAACAGAAGTTTGTTTATTTTTGTTTTTTGAAAAAATTACACAATATTGGTCAACTCTGATGATGGAATATTATTCCGAAATTAATAAGATTAAAGTAAAATAATAATTAATTAATCTTGCATTGATAAAGGCTTTATATTTTCAATATTAATAATTCTGACCACCAATGCTTTTAAATGAACGACCTATCTTTCTAAACAACCAGCATGACAATGCGTCTTCGTTCGACAATAAGAATTTGAATTAATAACCGCCAAGAAAATCACCGCGGATAACACCCATTACAATAAACAATTAAAAATATCAATAAACAATTTAAAAAAGTTTGTTTATTTTTGTTTTTCTGAAAAGATGAATCAATACTGGTCAACTCTGTTGATGGAGTATTATTTTGAAATTAATAAGATTAAAGTAAAACAATAATTAATTAGTCTTGCATTGATCAAAGCTTCTATTTTCCATTTTAATAATTCTGACTCACCAATGCTTTTAAATAGGTAGACCTATCTTTCTAAACAATTAGCATGCCAATGCGTCTTTGTTCGACAACCAGAATTTGAATTCATAACCGCTAATGCTTTTAAATGAGCGACCTATATTTCTAAAAATATTTTAATATATTTTATTTATTCAGTTATTCATGTTCATGTTTGTCCAAATCCAATGTGTATACATCTTACGCGCGATTCGCAGCAAAATCAAGAAAAATACATAGTCTTCATCTCAACTTCGTTGATCATCAGGGAAATCATTGATTGAATAGAATAGGAAAACTAGATCATTCCAAAGTTTGAATAGAGTTATTTACAAAGGTAACGCCAAGTCAACATACATGAAAAAACTCACATGAAAAATGGTGACAAAAATCTAGGAACATCTCCCAAAGAAAATCTAGGTTTGAAAACTTGAAACAGCTCTTTGAATCGTCTCTTATAACCAAGTAGAACTGGATTATAATAGACGTATTCAAGTGACAAATCTTATTTTAGACACCCACAAAAAGGGTTTTTCTGTCTGTCGGTAAGTCTGTAACATTACATTTTTGTTTAACTCTCATGCTTAGGTTATAAATGGCATTTTGAGCAGTAAACAGGTGGAACAAATAGATTATTAGAATATATGTTCTCGTTAATTGTCTAAAACAAGCATACGTTTAAAATATTTCTTTTAAAGTAGACTATAGTATTCCTCGCTACCGGATCCGAAACGTACGAAATTTCATCTGGGCCATTTTGAAGAATGAATAGAAAAATTAAAGTCCTTAAAAAACGCTGACAGGGATTGTAATTTAAGAAAAAATATGGTTTATTCATGTTGCCTTGTAACGTTTTGTTTATGACTTTCCTTATTAATGAAAAAAATCTATTTATTTATGCGCTACATATTAAATGTTTCTGCGAATATATGGATAAATATGACAGTTATTCCTGTCATCTGCATGCCTTTCTCGTCAAATACATTTTGAAAGTAAGTATCTATTTGTATGATAACAAAACAATAAGATTATCATAAAATATTGAAATATTAAAATAATATAATCATTCTAATATTAAAATATTCACATGAAAACGATTTCTGATTTAATTTTTTTTTTAAATATAACAGATTTTGTAACGAACTGACACCAAATCCCTATTATACTGATATACATATTCATCTTAGTTCAGTTTACTACGTCGCGTACGAAAATGGGTTCACATGTTTTACGCATGCCCGATGGATTGATATCATGAAATATATTCATTACGTGTTTTTGGTACACATAGCACAGTTTATAGGGCACGCAAATTATATATTCTTAATCATAATTGATATCTTAACCGAGTAATTCCAGTTACACATCTTTCCTGCGCGTTCCATTTACTTAACGATTATTTTTCAGAACTGTTATCTTCATCAGAAAATTCAGAGATCAGTGGAAAATTTATCGGTTTATCCATCAGAATAAAACCTACATTAAAATGACCAAGATCAGTCTCAATTCAATCACATTTTAGTTTTTCTTGTGTTTAAGAAAATCGTATGATTTCTAAGACTAAGATCTAGAATTATCGTTTTAAACTCTCTACAGACTCATAGATAAAATTCTCAGCCGAACTATATATTCACAGATAAAATTCTCCACCCAACTATATCTCTCTCCCCTATATATATATATATATATATATATATATATATATATATATATATATATATATATATATATATATATATATATATATATATATATACAGGAGGTCTATCTATAAAGTATCCGACCTTAGGTCAGAATAAAATAGTCTAAATATGTGACGGGGTTGGGACCCTACTCCTCTTTAAAGTAGGCCCCTTGTGCTTTCCTATACAATTTAAAAAATATCTCCCCAATTTTTTTCGCCAATCATTATATTTCATGCCTTTTATTGAATGTTTTTAATGTGAAATTTGCGAACACGTGTAGAAAAAAATTGACCACGATTGAAAATACTCGTGTTTGGCCAAATAAAAGTGACGATAACAAATGTATAGACTAAAAAAAAATTAAAACATAAAATAACCCACAAAAAACATTTTAAAAAACACATACAAATGCATAGATTAAAAACTCTTAAATTATTTCAAAACCCCTGAAAACATGTAGAACTTTTTTCTACACAGCTCAGTCCGAAGTCTTCAGATTTATTTTAAATGAAATAATGGTCTATTCTGGTTAAATCTAAAATCAGAAAGATTTTAATTTTTTTTCGGATATTTCTTAAGGCTGTTTACATGTAATTTGCCCCCAAAAGTAGAATATTAATATTTTTTGGGGGGGGGGGGGAGCTACGGTGGGTTTTTTTTTAAGTAGCCAAGAACTGGGTGCTGAATTTACGTTAAAATTATATAGAATATTCATCCTCTCTCTAAAATCTAAAATAACACAAAATTTAAAAAAATCTTTGCCGATATATTTAAGGCTGTTTACATGTAAATTGCCCCCCAAAGTAGAATTTTTCATGGAAAACAACGGTAAGTGTGATTCTATAAATTTACCGAATTTGATTTTTTTATCTCTAGTAATATAGCTGGGGTAAAGCTGAATGAATATTGTTGGGGGACGTAAAAAAAACGTCCGGTTCAATCTTATTGTTGAACAGACAAAAGGTTTCGTCAACATAACGAAAGTAAACCTCTGGTTTCTTAGGACCAGATAACAGACCCTTTTCTATAGTAACCTACATAGATGTTGACCAATGCCGGCCCCAAAGGAGAAAAAATAGAGACCCTATCAAGTTGTCTGTATATAATGTTATAAAAATTGAATTCGACCGGCATCGTGGCAAATTTCATTAATTCTGCGAAATTACTTTCGGGAATAAGAGTATAGGGTAGTCGACTACGATATAAAGCATCTATATATTCTAATAGTCTTTAGTAAGGCAACCCAGGATATATCAAAGGAACACATAAATTTGTTATTATGAAAAGAAATTTGTATAAAATTAGCAGATGAAAACGAATCTTTATACCAAATGATCTGTAGCGTTCCAAGGCTAGTTCCAAACTAGTGACAAACCAATTGGCTACCTTATGTTTTGAAGGCACTATAACAAGTGATATTGGTTTTAAAGTTACCCCAGCTTTATGGGTTGTAGGTAAATAATAAAGGCAGGGAAGAATAGAACCAGGGTGTCTAATCAAGTTAGAAATGCTAGTGGGAAGAGCACCACTTTTGACCAACTTGACCAGACGTTTTTGGAACTTGGTCTCAATCGATATTGTTGAATCATGTGTATCTAATGGAGCCAACTGAACAAATTTAGAGGAACGTCATCATTTAATTAACATAATCGTGATGGTCAAGAATAACGACTCCTGAGCATTTATCAGGTTTAATAATAACCACGGATTTATTAAGGCAAAGTGATTTAATAGTACGGAACCTTCACGTCCCACTTTGATTCACATAAAGCGATAGGTGTACCTGCGTCGAATAATTGAAGAGTTCGAATTCAAAACGCGATAAACTCCATTTTCAAAATTGCAAACCTATCACTACAATAAATGTTTCATTTCAACACTTTTCCACACCCCAAAATTATTCCTTACATCATGTGATATCAGAATGATGTTTCTTTCTTTTCAAGTAAAATAATCTTTTAAGTTGAAGTTTAGATTTGATATATTTGCTCTTTTATGGTTTAATATCTCAATTTAAATGAATTAGATTTATCGCTTTTTGCATTCGAACTCATATATGTATATATATATAGACATATGAAAATTCATAACTAAAAGGTAAACTTTTAGAGAATTAGACCTATTGTGAGGTGAGGAAAGCTCAATATACTGGATAGAGCAAAAATATGATAAGTCAATTAAAAATAATTAGACCTGCAAATAGAAGCAAATCAATATCTTCAGTTGTTCAGAACAAAGAGCATTTAGTGAATAAAATATTTCGAATATTAACTGTCCTCATCTGTCAACTTATCAATCTCTGATGATAAGATTTTAATCTTTGAAAAGCCTGGCTTAAGGAATGAAAGAGAAGAAAAATAAATATTTTTATTCACTAAATGCTCCTTGTTCTGAACAACTGAAGATATTGATTTGCTTCCATTTGCAGGTCTAATTATTTTTCATTGACTTATCATATATATATATATATATATATATATATATATATATATATAATCAAATATATTCCGTTTAAGTGTGCTCCATCTACGATTTGAACTCAACATCTCACTATTGCAGTTACTTTATTTTGAACGCTTTTTCCATGCTGCCTCTACGAAAAACATTTTCTTTTTCATCAAAATCTCCTTTTCATTGGACAGTTTATCAACGGACAATTACCATCTGGACAAATCCCATATCTTTTTCACACGAACTTTCTTCACTCCATTTTTGATAATATTTTTTCAAATGTTTGAACTTTGGCTTTTCCACAGCCAACTTATCTATCTGTATAATTCCTCTGATGATAAGATTTCGATCTTTGAAAAGCCTTGGCTTTAGGAAATGATAAACATTAGTTTATTACCGAATATACCTTGCATTGAACAATCGAAGTTTGAAATAAATCTGGACATTCGTACATGTTTATCATTCTTATTTCTTCTATCTTTATATATATATATATATATATATATATATATATATATATATATATATATATATATATAAATAGCCGTACCCGCAATATTCCCTATACATATATTAATCGTGACAGAGGTGGTTTCTTCGCAGCACTCTGTCTATATCTCTTGCTTTCTGAATCCCTACTTCTCTACCGCTTTCCTTTCTCCCTTACGTAATCTGTTTGTCTGTGTTTTCCTAGTTTGTTTGACAATATATTTGCTTTCCCTTTTCTGTACGTTCAAGATACATACACTAACATCAAATTAGTTACTCGCTTTATTTTTATCATTAAATTTCTTGTTCTACTCTAAAATAGTGGGTCCTTTGATAAAAACGATTTTTTTCATTTTTCGGCGCCATAATACTCGACTTTTGCCTTTAAACTTTAATCACAGTCAGTAATTACTTTTTATCAGCCAATTTATATGCTTCAAAATCTCTTAACAATGTCGAAGTCTATGGCGTCACCATCGACCGTCTATTCTCATTATTGTATATCACAAATGTTGGTAACGGCAATTTCTCTGTGGCAAGTCATTTCTGACGAGAATTACAGATTATAGACAAAAGTCCTAAACCTAACAATAATAGTATTTCTCTTAGGAGCCACAATTTATCAAAAACAACCAAATTAGTTCATTTTTCTCTGAATTCCTCTTATATATTCTTCCTATTTATGAAACATTAGGGAAGACCTGAAGTGCATCTTTGATATTTTAATTTAATATTGTGAGGTTTATTCTGAAAATAATAAAAAGTACTAAGTTTGTAAGCAATTTAGTTTATTGCAGTAAAAACACTTTCTGTTGTTTTGTTTTTTTGGTTTATAAAAGTTTTAAGTACTAAAATAAGTGTGCTTATAATTAAGTGAAAAATGAGAACAGGCAATAATCAGACATCCGTGAGAAAAGACATTTCTATTTAATACCTTTGCTTTAAGGTTGGTTATGATTACATGTGTACCATCGCACCTCGATAAGAGCCATGGCCATATAATGTTGCATAGCTGTTTGATGCTGAGTGTTAATGTTATGCGTTGAGGGATGTTACGAGTCGACGGAGACCAAATTCCCCGTGGCTCTTAGGTTACGTTGCGAAATAAATAAATGTCTAAACTGCGGCAAGAAATCAAACCATGTCATCTTGAATTCATTATCGCGTCACAGAACCAAAATTAGCAAATCATAATGAAGCTTATAATAATAGAAAAATGATACCAATTGTAATCGGAGTGATTGAAACTTACTTATAGGATGATACAATACAACAACAAATGATATCAGAAGTCTATAGTACCTGGAACAGCAAATTGTAAGAGAAAATTGCTTTCTTTCGAAGGTTTAAACTATTTAATGGAGGGTTCAAAATATTACATTACCTAAGACCTGGTAAATCGCGTATGCTTATAATAATAATAATAATAATAATAATAATAATAATAATAATAATAATAATAATAATAATAATAATAATAATAATAAATTGGAAAAATACATAACTTAGAACACATAAAGGTTAATGAGTGCAGCAAGAGAAACCATCAACAATAACATGAGAGGTAGCAAGGAAATGAGAAACGAAAAGACTAGAGAATAAAAGTGGGAAGAGAAACAGTTACATGGGAAATAAAGAGAAGATTTTAACAAAAACACCTGGGCATGGCTACGTAAAGGACATCTCAAACGGAGAAACGAAGTCGCTACTTAAAGCTGCACAAAACAATGAGATTAAGACACATCATATCAAAGCTAATATAGACAAAACGCAGGAAAACAGTAAATGCAGACTCTGTGACCATACGGTAAATCACATAATACTTGAATATAGTAAACGAGCCACAAAAGAATATTAGAACAGACACGACTGTGTGGTGAAGGCACTAGGAACTATACAAAAGATTTTATTCTGAACATGCAGACAAATGGAACAGATATAAACCGGACATAGTGCTGGAAAAAGAAAATCACAATATCCTCTGGAACATCGAGATACAAACAGATAAACTCATCCAAGCAAAGACAACGAATTTCATAATAGTCAACAAGAACGAAAAACCTGGCAAATCATAGGTATTTTTCGTCCCAATAGTTTAGAGGTTCACGGTGAAGCAGATAGAAAAATTAACCAAGTACACGGAACCGTCCAGAGAACTGAAAGGCATATTGACCATGAAAAAAATCAATATAATGCAAATAATCAGAGGAGCACGAGAGAAAGTGCCGGAAAACCTGGAAAAAAGACTTGGAGAAATTAAAGTCAAACAGAAGACTAACACTATACAACGGACGGCAATGGTGAAAACAGCTGAAATCTTAAGGAAAATCCTTGAATATGGAAAACAACCAACATAAATTATGAACACTAACAAGCCACGTGGAAATTACAACGGAAATAAAACAAAAACATAAATAGAACACCACGTGAATAAAACTGCCCCCAAATTTTATAAACTGCCCCCCCCGCCTCTCACTCCCCCCCCCAAAAAAAAATTGAATGAGCTTCGTTTGATACCACACAATATAGCCGTGAATGGTCAAGGAGGATGGGAAGATAGAGGAGGCAGAGAACTGACCAGACCCTCACTGGGAAAGTGCGGAGAATACTGGGACCCTAGCAAGTCTTATTGACACCCAAAAATCAGAGAAGACCAATGGTCGTTGCCAGCGATAAATCAATGGTTGCTATGTTTACGCAAACTTATCGAAAGAGGCTGAGAGTACTGGAAATCTGAGGAGATTGTTGTAACTCAGACTCTAGGGAATAACACCGGTTATTATCAGTGAGAAATCACTGATGATGACTTGTGTTAGAACACCCAATAAATACTTAATAATAATTATTATTATCAAGTACTTATTATTATAATAATAATAATAATAATAATAATAATAATAATAATAATAATAATAATAATAATAATAATAATAATAATAATAATAATATCTGAGAAGAACAAGAAAACTCCTAGAAACGAAGTCATATAGCAGAAGCTTCGTACAAGGAATATACACCCAGACAGTATAACTAATAAGATACTCTGGACCATCCATAGGCTGTACTTAAAAAGATCTCAGACACTTTGACCAGAATACTAGAAAATTAGTGACCATGTACAACAGACTACACCCAAAAGACGCTACGGACAGACTCTACGTGAAAAAAGCGAAGGGGAAAGACGAATGGTACGTATAGTTGACTGTGGAAGACATAAAAAGGGAGCTGGCGAAATACTTTACTCGGAACACGGAAAGACTAATCACTGCCGAAAAAGGCACTGTCCCAATAAATGACCTGGGAAGCACCGAAACCAGAAACCAAAATACAAGAAAAGAAAAGTGAGAAGATAAACAGCTACATTGACGTTTCATAAGAATGACCAGAGAAAAGACCAACCAACATTCCTGAGCATGGATAAGAAAAGAACACCTGAACAGAGAAACAGAATAACCACTGAGAGCTGCACAGAACAATGCCATTAAGATTAACTACAGTGCAGTAAATGCAGACTGTGTGGACAAAGAGACCAAACTGTAATTAATACAATAAGTGAATGCCGCAAACTAGCACACAAAGAACAGACACGACTGCGTGGGGAAAGCAGTACACTGGGAACTATGCAAACGACTGTAGTTCGAACATTCGGACAAATGGTACAAACATAAACCAGACACAGTACTGTAAAATGAAAATCACAAAAGCCTCTTGGGCATGGAGGTGCAAACAGATAAACTCAAGCAAGGAGACCGGAGGTCATAAGAGTCAACAAGAAGGAAAACCCTTCCAAATCGTAGACTTTGCCGTTCCAGCAAACCACTAAGTTATGATGAAGGAGACATATATGGAGCATGAAGAAAGCCAATATAATACCAATAACCGTAGGAACAGTATGAAAAGTCCCCAAAGAAACTGGAGAAAGATTGGGTGAAATTGAAATCCAAGGGATCAGTGAGACCATACAAAGGAAGGCAATGATAAAAACAGCTGCAGCCTTAAGGAAACCAACCGGCATAAGCTACGAACGGAAGTTACAACAGGAAGAAAACAAAACCACAGGAAGAACACCAAGGAACAGAAACTGCAACAAATTTCATAAACTACCCCCCGCCCCCCAAAATTGATTGCACTTGTTTCGACTGATATTACACAAAATATCGTGAAGGGTCAATGAGGATGGGAAGACAGAGGACGGAGAGCACTAACAAGACCATCACTGAAAAGGTGCCGAGAGTACTGGGACATTGGAGAGACTTATTACCACCCAAATCTAGAGGAGACCAATGGTCGTTGCCAGCGATAAATCAATAGTAAACGGCTATTGTGATACTGCAAGGTCATGTGCTATGATTATTTAAAGAAGTTGAAAATACTGGAAATCTTGGGAGGCTTGTTGTACCTCAGACTCCAGGGAACACCAACGGTTTTGTTAGTGAGCAATCACTGACGATGATTTGTGTGATAACTCCTAGTGATTACAAATAATAATAATAATAATAATAATAATAATAGCAACAGTCATACTTGCTTTAATTAAGTTATACATCTAAAATTTGTAATTTGTTAGTTATAGTCATAATCTCTCAGCTAGCTACGACGGATACCTCGACTAGTTTTTATAAAGGTGAAAGCAATGAACTTCTTCGCCGGTCGATCTCATAATCGATAATTTGTTTCTGAACGAAACTTATCGATACTAATTAAGGCTTAACACAAATCGCAAATGATTGCCTACAAAAAATGTCTATTTTAAGTTTATCTTCGTGTTTACGAGTATTGATCTATTTATTTTGAAGAAATCCAATCAGACTAATCAAAGAAGGAGAAACCTCACTTCGTTTGTCATCGTTTCATTTTATCTTGATAGGTTTTAATAGCTTAAGATGTCTTCGCAGAGATTATTTTTCTCGACATCTCATCTTTTAGTATTTTGCTCACAGGCAATTTTGAATGGAATCTGATGAAATATCAAGATTGGATTAAGATGGCATCCGCTGAGGACATAGAGAAATGAGGATTCCATTTTTAACACTAGATTTACCAATCGACATTTTGAAAAATATACGATTTTACCGTGAATAGTCTCTCCTCTGAAAAAAATTAGTTATCTTCGACTTAGAAGCAATAGTCAATCATGATACTTGATAATGATCAGTTAATCATTAATTCCGGGAATTAGTTTTTTGGCCAATTTAAGGTTTTAAAATCATGTTCGAATTCCCTACTACAGCTAAGGAATCCGCAGAATCACCATAGTTATAAATTAACGAGTCAACACCTTCTGTTAAAAATGACTGGAAAAAAGGTATGGTTCGATAGTTTTTGCACTAATATTCCTATTCATATAAAAGAGCGTCTCAATCGGTGAAGTCAAAATAGAAGTCTCACACAGGAAAATAGAAGTCTCACACAGGAAAGTTATGGGAAAAAAGGAAGAAACTCATCAATCGATATGGAAAAAAACGAAAAAAGAAATAAAACATTAATTGAAATGTTGTATTGCTATTTTCTTTTTTCCTTTCCTTAATCACTTGAAATCATATTTTACGGTAGTTTTTACTAGCTAATGTTACATATATATATATATATATATATATATATATATATATATATATATATATATATTTATAAATACACATAAATACACATTTAGTAAAATGAAACAAACGACATTTTCTGCATAAATTCGTAAGTATTTGTTTTACTAGAATGAAAGCATATGTATCAAAATTAGCTATTGAATCAAATAAATTTGTATTTCTCCAAGAAAACAGAAAAATAGCCCATTTTCTGATTGATCCGGCTCGTTTTGTATAGTTCACGGTATGGCACTTTCTGAATGATCTGATTAGATCATTGCTGTTTTTAATATGGTTCACTCTTTGCTGCGTATATTATTAGTAGTTGAAGAGTTTATAACTTTTATTATTTTCAAAATAGTATATTCTTTTTCTTGTGAAATGATAATCGCCAATAAGAAAATAAAACATACAGTACATTTTGATTAGTTTCTGGTGGTATGTGAATTAAGAAATGCAAAAGAAATAATTATGATTCAATTTGAATGTTTTTTTCATTTTATTTGAGATATTTCTACATGATTCCGGTCGGAAAATTAATGAGTTGACATAGGTGTAATCATATGGCCAGTACCGCTAGTGTCTATTTTGTTTCTGATATCGAGACATACGACTTCACATTATGTAAAACGTTTTGTAAAAAAAAATATTTCTCAAAGACATTATTTCCAGTTGGTGGCGAGGAGAACGGATCTGTTAAGCATTGGTCACTTGAAAGCTGAGACTTGATTTGAGAACTGTTTGTAAAACACAGAATTATGCACTAGATGTTTGTTGGTCCCCCGATTTATAAAATCGGATGACTTATGTTTTGAGGCATGTCCGTCGGTTCGTCCGTCGGTCCGTCAGGATTTTTCTCCGCAACCATCCATTAGAATTCTTCTGAAATTTTGCATGAAGTTGTAACTCTGGTCAGGTTAGAAAGTGACATTCTCCGATTTTTGAAAAATCATCTGGTTAGCCCCCAGGGGCCAAAAGGCCTCGAAATGGCAAAAAATGACAGATTTTTGCCCCATAACTTTTAATCCATCCATTCAATTTCTCTGAAACTTGGCCAAAATTTGGAGGCAATTGTTCCTAATAGAAAATACGTATCGCTGACCTTGGAAAAATCTGGTTCGCGTCCCCAGGGGGGTCAAAAGCTCTCAAAATGGCAAAAATGACCCTTTTCTCTCATAACGTTTGATCCATCTATTCAATTATTCTGAAACTTGGCCAAAATGTAGAGGCAATTGTTATGGATATAAATGAGCATCCTTGACCTCAGAAAAATACTGGTTCGCGCCACCAGGGGATCAAAAGGGGGGTAAAAAATCCCCCAAATTTCCCAAATTTATTGCATTTTACACTCGTCACATTGAGTCACATACAGAAGGGGACCACGCACGCGCGGCTTGTATTTACTTGCTGTATCACAACCGCAACGTTAAACACCTATTTAGGTTTTAATCTTGGAGAAATCATACTCCTAAAAAATGACCACTGGATAGAAACAAAACTATTATTTTCCAAAGTCAATAAGGATTGTTCCCCCCTGACTGAGTTCAGAACATATACTAAACTTTCAATTAATTATTTGTAAAAACACTATGTTTATACAATTTTAACAAATTAGGCCCTAGCTTATCAATACTGTAGGGAGTGAAGGTGTCGGTGGTAATCCTCTGTCTGGTTTGCTCTCGATTATACTCCTTAGCAGTCACCACAATACCATATTTATTCTATGTGTGCGAGTCTGTGTGAGTCTGTATATATATATATATATATATATATATATATATATATATATATATAGAGAGAGAGAGAGAGAGAGAGAGAGAGAGGGGGGGAGAAAGAGACAAATGAGAGTAAAAATTGTAAAAATACAAAATCTATTACGTCTTCAGTTGTTCAAAACAAGATTTATTTATTTTTCTGCCTAAAACCATGGATTTTCAAAGAATAGAATTATTATCAGAGGAATACAGAGAGATAAGTTAATAAGAGAGTTACCAAAGTCAAAATTTGAAAAGATAAATTATTATTTAAAATAAATGCAAAAAGAAAAAGAAAAGTGAAAAAGAAAATGACGAAGAGATGCAATGCAAAGATCATAGGTTAAAGATATATGGAAAAAGTTCACCGTTGAGGGTGCCGCGAAAATTGTAGCAGCATATTCAATAATGGTAAATTCAGGAAAGATTGTAAAATCCATAATGTTTTCGAGATCGTCTCCCCCCCCCCCCCCCAAAAAAAAAATAAACCGTTGGGGGGAGGTTGTAGTGTAAAGGTTTAGAGAATAATTGTTCATTAAAAGCAATTTTTAAACTCCCATTGGCTTTATATACATTTTGGGGGGGATTTGAATTCAAATTGGTAAAATCGAAGTGGTTTTGAGAAACAAAAACGGCGGGCTGATAGAAAGACGGGTCACACGGGAGAAGTCCATATATATATATATATATATATATATATATATATATATATATATATAGGAAATTTTGAAGTGATGAAAAAATAAAGTTACAGATTTCATCAGTTTATAATCATCAGGTGTTGAAACAAGGAATATTATAAAATTACTTTTTATCTATGGATTTTCAAAGAATTACTCTGATCTGCAGAAGAAAAAAAGAATAAATAGCTAATTATCGGTAAGTACAAATGTGAAAATTTGTAACAAAAAATTAAAGATATGCTTGAAGTAAAAATAGTTCAAAGAAAGTTTCAATGATAAGAAGTAACAACAATGAAGACGAGAGATAAACAGATAGAACAAGAGTTGGGTTCTCTGCAATACGTGATGGTCATTTGAAACAGAATAGCCGACAATTGTTATATCACATCGTTCAACATTTCTCAGTCAAAATGCTAATAAACTCAACTCAGCATTTAACAACACCTGCCGCTTGGCCACGTGTTTTCTGAAGTCTACCCACCTGAAAAGACTGTTTCTCGTTGTTGTCATTTCTCCTGCAGCTCTGAGACGGGAAATAACAGTCGAGTAGAGACCACGAAGACGCCTTGTGATGAATGCCATCTCCTTCATGGAATTGAACCAACGGCTCAACGACTGGTGCAAGAGGAGCTTCCTCAGCCATGTTAACCCCGTTAGAAAATCCCAGGAAGAGATCAGACTGCAGCTGTTGACCAGAATCACTATCCTTAAGCTCTCCCTCCTAGCTGAGAAGCACAATAGGTTCATTGGAGGTTACTTAAACGTCTGAGAACAGGAATGGGGTGATCAAAAGCTGCTATGACAGATAAGGCTACAAAACCGGCCGAACTATCTGCGAATGTGGAGAAGATGATCATTCGATGTAGTATTGCCTTGTCTGTCCCCAACTATGCAACTAGTACAGGTTGAAAAAGATTGTAACGGGTACAATAATAGGCAAATGAAAAAAGTGTCAAACTGTCGTATGACGGCATGCTTCAAAGCCACGCAAAGAAGAAGTCAAAAATACATATTTTTCAACCAATGTCGTTGTTTTGTTTCATGAAAACCATTGACAGTTTTGCTGTTAATAACCAACACGTTGGAATTAGTCTTTTAAGCAGCCCATTGTAAAAAAGATTCCTTGGCAAATATGTCATCTGTATTCGCGTTGGAGAATTCGCAGAAAGTTTCGCTTTACTAGCGTAATTAGTCTTTTCAGGCGTCCAAACGAAACATGCAAGCCTGTAATTTCCGTGCGAATGGATCCTGTTTGGCAGCTTTATAAAGGACACACGTGTCGTCATAACAGTTTTTGAAGCGGACTAAACAAATGTTGCACGCATCATCGGTGACATCTCTTTCAGAAGCACACACAAAAATGAGAGATTCGAATTGGTGGAATCATTTAAGTTCAAAAAGAGATAAAAATGATCAGGTTGTTTCGCAAAGGATGCCATACTGAATAAAAAAAAAAGATCGGTATTGTTCTCAGAATTATGGAGAATAAACGAGCGTATACCTCCACTACGGCTAAACAGTAAAAATGACTTAAGATATTATGAATTAAGATAAAATTAGCAAATAAAAACGTAATAAACATGCGTTATAATAATAGTTTAATTTAATATGTTACTTAAAACATTTATACGAAACTATAAAAGTATTGATAATTTGGTAAAAATGTTTAAGTTTGGTAGAATACGAAAGAAGACGAGAATAGTGAAGCGTACGAAAGAATCTCAGAACGAAAATGACGAATATTTCAGTAAAAGTAATAATTAATAAATTGACTGAATTAAAATTTAATGAAGATATGATAATAATTTAATTAGTTAATATATTTATTAAAAAAGAGGAAGAAAAAAATCAAATAATTTAAAGTCCGTAATCAGTTCCGAAACTAGCAAGATAACTCATTAGATGAAACTGCTGATCTATGTGCTGACTATCTTTATCGCAGGCTTATTGAATCATTAACATTTCGCCAACGAAATCAGTTTTGTTCCGTTTCAAGAAGGCGATTTGTTTTCCAAAACTACCAAGCTTGTATTTTACACGCGTTTAGATGACACTTTTGCGTGTTCCCCGTCATGAAGCGAGGCAGAAGAGTTTCTCTCACTTTTCTGTGATTTGAATCTATCGTTTCAATTTTCAATGGATGTCTCTCCCATTCCTTGATGTTTTGATGTCGAAAGTTAGCAAAACTTTTGAAACCTCTGTCTATAGAAACCAAACATTTACAGGATTATTTAAATTTGTTTTCCTTTGCCTGCAACATATCAAAAAATTAATCGTAATAGAACTCTGACCAATCGAGCTTCTATGAACTGTTCACATAATAAACTCGATGTCAAACTCGACAAAATTACGGATATTTTTCTCAGACTCTTGGTAACACTACTAGCGGTCACTGATAATGAGTTGTGTAAAAATCCCTTTGTGAGTAAATAATAGTAATAATCTATATATTAATACGATAGCGTGTGTGTTCGTGTGTCACGCTTTCGGCAAAAGCTCTGCGCATGCGCGTCACACCTAGATTTATAAAAACATTCAACTAGCCTAATCTTCGAAACGTTTTCAAGTATTTCCCTTTGGCGCTACGGTTAGCGACTTAGTATTTTTGACTTTGGCCCGACTAGTTTATAGTTCGATCCCAACCAATCTCTAAGATGTTTTTTCTACATTCCGAGGGGAAGGGGAAGAAATAATACATTTTGTTTTATCACCTCTTTAAAAAATACTTTTTTGTGTTGCTTAAAACTTTTGTAAGGGCATTGTCTATTTAATTACGTTAACTGCTTAAAAAGTAGGGTATCATTGGTATTTCTTTAAACGTGAAAAACATTTATTTCCTTTCTTTTGGTTGTAGAGAGGGCCAGTATTATTCTTTTTTTTTTTTTTTTTGAACGGATGGCATATCAACCTTTTTAGTAGATATGCGCAGTGTCCATCGTACACGAGTTACTATTTAAAAAAATTATTTCATCTATATATTAATACGATAGCGTGTGTGTTCGTGTGTCACGCTTACATCAAAAGCTCTGCGCATGCGTGCTGCACCTAGATTTTGAAAAGCATTCAAGTCACCTAATTTTCGTAATAGTTTCAAGTATTTCCCTTTGGCACAACGGTTAGCGACAGACGTAGGATTTTGACGCCGGCCCGACCGGTTTATAGTTCGATTCCAACCAACCTCTGACATTTTTTCTTTCTACATCGAAGGGGGGAAGGAGGTAGGGAGGAGACGACCGGGAAGACACATATTAATACGATAGCGTGCATGTTATTTTGTGTGTCACGCTTACATCAAAAGCAACGACCTTCCGAATCTTTGTATGCTACTCATGAATTGGAGCCAAATTTAATGTAATCAAAGTAAGGTTTAGTCGTCGAAATATTACCTTCACTAGAAATATTGTATATAAAGAAGTTTTGTAAATTGTTTCATGTATTGTTCATTTTTAAAAAATAAATATACAAGTCAAATCTTATCATATTTAATTCAAACATATATAGGTTAGGAACAAGATAATTAGTAATAAAAACATAATTTCGTGTAATTTACACGGGTCCTGCTAGTAATAATAATAATAATTATTATTATTATTATTTTTATGATGATTATTATTATTGTTATTATTATAATTATTATTTACTCACTAGGAGTTCTCACACAGGTCATCAGTGATTGCTACCCGACAACCGGTGGTATTCCCTGGAGTCTGAGTGACAACAAGTCTCCCCAGATTTCCAGTATTCTCCACCTCTTTTCGATAGCCACCGCAAATAAACTTGCAGTATCAAAACAGCCGTTTACCCTTGATTTCTCGCTGGTAATCACCATTGGTCTTCTCTGGGATTTGGGTGGCAATAAGTCTCCCTAAGGTCCCAGCAGTATCTGCACTTCCAGTGGAGGTCTGGTTTGTGCTGCCCCTCCTCGGTCTTTTCATCCTCCTTACCCTATGCAAATATTTTGTGTGGTGTCAGCCTAGGCTGGTACGATATTTTTTGGGGGAGGGGGCTGGGAGCTGATGGTGTTTCTTGCTATTTCTGTTCATAGGTTCATTTTTGTGTCGTGTCAGTTGAGGCCGATGTAATTTATTGGGGGGGGGCTTGTAAAGTGATGTTTCTTGTATTTTCTTTTTCTTTGTTTGTGATGTGTTATTTCTGTGGTGTTGTTTTCTTCCTGTAGTAGATTCTGTGTGACCCTTCGTAGATTATGCAGGTTGGTTTCCGCATTCAATGATTTTTCTTAAGATTGTAGCTGTTTTGATCATTGCCATCCTATGTATAGTTCAATTTCTCCTAGTCTTTTTTCCAGTTTTTTTTGGGATTTTTCCTAGTGCTCCTACGATTATTGGTATTATACTGACTTTCTTCATGATCCATATTCCTTTCAGTTATCTGGCTAGTTCCGTGTATTTGCTTCGTTTTTCCGTTTCTATGATTTTAACTGCTGAAACGGCGAAGTCTACGATTTTTCCTTTTTGTTGATTATTATAACATCCGGTCTCCTTGCTTGTATGCGTTTGTCTGTTTGTATATCCATATCCAGGATGATCTTGTGTTTTTTTGTTTTCCAGTACTGTTTCTGGTTTATGCTTGTACCATTTGTCTGCGTATTTGAAATTCAATTGTTTGCACAGTTTCCATTGTACTGCTTTCCCCACACAGTCATACTTATTATATGATTTACTGTTTCGTCTCTTTGTCCACACAGTCTGCATTTAGTGTTTTACTGTGTTTTATCTATTTTAGCTTTAATGTAGTTTGTCCTAATTGCATTGTTCGGTGCAGACATCAGTAAAGATTCAGTTGCTCTGTCCAAGTCTGCTTCTCTTAACCATGCCGGCTATTTTCGTTGGTGTCAGTCTTCTGAAGCGTCCATGTACTTGTTTTTCTTCACACTTTTCTTTTCTTGTCGTTTTGTTTCCAGTTTAGGTGCTCCCCGAGTTGTTCGTTGGAACGGTGTCTCTTGCTGCAGTGATAAGGATTTTCATGTGTTGAGTTATGTATTTTTCTAGCTCTTTTTTGAGTCTTCCATACACTCTTCTATACTTACCAGTCCTCTTCCAACTTCGTTTCTTTTCATGTAAAGTCTGTCCGTATCGTCTTCTGGATGTAGTGCGTTGTGCATAGTCATTAATTTTCTAATTCGTCTGGTCAAGTTGCCTGAGTTCCTCTTTGCTCCAGCCTATGAATGGTACAGGGTATCTTATTAGTGCTACTGCCCAGGTGCTTATTGCTATTACTAGATTCCTGCTATATAATTTCGTTTCTAGGGGTTTTCTTGTTCTTCGTAAATATTCCTTTCCAATCTTCTCTTTCATTTCTGTAGATTTGATGGTGTCTGCTTCCAGAACTTTAAGATATGTGTAGCTATCCTATTCGTCTAGCGCCCTCATTTTCTCTTGGTTGGGGAGTGCTATGCCCTCCGTTGTCTCCAGTTTTCCTTTTTTATTTCTAGTAGTGCACACTTTACCATTCCAAATTCCATTTGGATGTTCTGGCTTAAGATTCCGGTCGTATTCATCAGCTTTTCCAGTTTATTTTTGCTTTTTGCAAATAGTTTCAGGTCATCCATGTACGTCAGGTTGTTTACTCTTAGTTCTGTGTCTGTAAACTTGTATCCGGCATCATATTTTCTGAGTATGTAGTTAAGTGGCATCATAGCTATTATAAATAGTAGTGGGCCAAAGTCTGTAAATCTTCCGTGTCGGCAGTGTTAAATGAAGACACTGTTTTCCCTAGTCTCGCGCGACTAGGAAGAAAAAAAGACATTACATTTACTAAGAGTAAAATAAATTGATCCACTGTCAATGCCATGGTGGATTCTGGTAGTGTAGGGACTTTTATTAACGGCAATATTGCAAAAAAATGAACCTTAAAATTATTCCCAAACAAAAAGCAATATTATTGGCCGACCCTAATATGTGTGCGAAAATTGTGGGAGAAACTACAGTCGATATATCTCTAAACAATAATGTACACTCTAACGTAATAGTGGAAGTCATTAAGAATTTTTTTGTCGACTTAATCATAGGGAAAGATATTCTCTGCAGATATAAGAATGTAACCTTCAAATTTGATGGACCAGAGGACGAACTTATTATCGGGGCAGTCACCAGGAATATTTTTTCCATCCATGAACGTTGCTCCTCCCCCATTATTTTCTCATTTTTCTACGAACACAACCCCAATCAGCACCAAGTCAAGCCGCCACACAATTGCTGATAGCAAATTCATAAGAACAGAGACTGCAAAATTGTTGGAGGAAAATATAATAGAACCCTCAATTTCACCTTGGCGAGCGCAAGTTCTAGTAACATCAAATGAAAACCGAAAAAAAGAATGGTGATCGAGTATAGTGACACAATCAACAGATTTACAGAATTAGACGCTTATCCGATATATATATATATATATATATATATATATATATATCTAAAATAGTCGAGGAAATAGCCAGGTATAATGTTTTTACTACTCTTGATCTTAAATCAGCGTACCATCAAATCCCCATCAGTAAGGAAGATCTTAAATTTACAGCATTCGAGGTGGATGGTAAATTATACCAGTTTACTCGCCTACCGTTCGGAGTTACTAATGGAGTAAGCGCCTTCCTAAGAACTATTAACGGCATTGTCAGCGGGGAGCAATTAGTAGATATATTTGTCTATGTAGATAACGTTACTATCTGTGGAAAAAACCCAAAAGAGCATGACTACAATCTTCAAAGATTGTATGAGGTTGCTAAACAGTACAACATCACGCTTAATAAGAATAAAAGCATCGTTTCAGTCTCAACGATAATTTTACTTGGGTACACTATCAGAAACAACCAGATATCACCCGACTACGATCGTCTTAAACATCTACTTGAGATGCCACCTCCTCTAAATCTGAAATCATAAAGACGGATTTTTTTCTTGTCATTTTGTTTCTGGTTTCGATGCTTCTTGACATTTTCTTTTTTGTGTTTTCCACGTTTCTTTTCACGTAGATTCTGTCAGTATCGTTTTTAGAGTGTGGTGTGCATGGTCACTAATTTTTTAGTCGTTTGGTCAAGGTGCCTGATTTCTTCCGTTGTCCAGCCTATGAATTGCACAGATTATCTTATTAGTTATACTGCCCAGGTGTTTATGCATTTTACGAGGTTACTGCTATATACCTTCGTTTCTAAAAGTTTTCTTGTCCTTCCTATATATTCGTTTTCTAATCTTCTCTTTTATTTGTGTAGATGTTATTGTGTGTGCTTCCAGACCTCCCAAATATGTTTGCTATTTTGTTCATCTAACGCCGTCATCTCCTCTTGATTGATCAGTTCCATGCGCTCTATAGCCTCTAGTTATCTACTTTTCATCTCTAGTAGTGCGCACTTTCCCATTCCGAATTCCATTGTAATATCCTGGCTGAGAATTCTGGTCGTATTTAGCAGCTGTTCTAGTTCTTTTGTAACTTTTTTGCAATTAGCTGCAGGTCGTTGATGTGTGTGAAGTGGTTTATTCTTTGTTCTGCGTCTATAAACCTATATCCGACATCACATTTTCTGAGTATGTAGCTGGGTGGCATCATGGTTATGATAAGTATTAGTAGTGGATAGCGAGTCACCTTGGAACATTTAAATTTTTATCTTAGCCAGGACTAGTGCTCCAGCGGTCAGTTTTAGTATCCACTTTCCCATTGTTTTCTTAATAAAATGATAATCTTGTCGCTTATCTTGTACATTTTTAAGCATTCAATTATCCATGTTTGGAGGATTCTGTGATAGGCTTTTTTGTAGTCAATCCGTGGTATGGTTACGTTCTTTTTTCTACTTTTTACCTCCTTCGGGATCTTTTCATCTATGTATCGGAGATCATACATCTTTCTTTTCTTTTTCCGGTATTCTTTTTGTTACTTGGGGAGATTATTATCATTATTATTATTATTATTATTATTATTATTATTATTATTATTATTATTATTATTATTATTATTATTATTATACACGCTTAGCATCGACGATTCTGGCAATTTCTGGATGAAATATGTTTTGCTAGCAAAATACCTTCTAGAACTTTTTTATCAATGAAGTCAACTGAAATAGGTGAACTGGAAAGGGAGCTATGTAGGTTTTGTTCACAAATAGTGAAATCTTCGTCTAAAATGATAGAGTAACTGAGAAAATAAGTCGAATCCATAAGCATTTAAGATTGTATAGGCTGACTCATGTGAAAAAGCTATTAAGTTACTTTTCGTCTAATCCAAGACACTGTTAAATTATAAACACTGAGTAAAAGTGTTCAGTTCTTTATTAATCTTCATACATTTCAGAAAATTCAACATTTCTAACTTAGTTTTCTCAAATTAGAATATACAAAACAATGCCATTGTTTTTGTTTTTTGTCTGATATGAAAGATGAAAGATTGTTATGACATTGTAAGACGGTCACCGGAAACATTTCTTCATGAATCAGAGATCCGAGCGGAAATCTACTGACAATATTGTTGGCGCCTTGCCAACTGTTTTGTACTTAAAATGAGGTCAAAAGTGAGAAAAGAAAAACAATGGCTGTTTTATGTTATACAAACTGAAATACAAAAGGTCGAACTCTTCGGAATATAAACGTTTTTTAAGAAGGTCGAACGTTTTTTAAAACACAAAAACAATCAAAGTCGGCCGTGCCACGTAAAATGGCATTATTTGTTTCTATTTCGACTTGAAGAGAAATACACTATTGGACATTTTCTAATTAAATAAACTTATATTTTTTATGTTTTTGGTTTGCATTATTTGGACACTATTCTCATCTTGGATGTTATTCTCACGGCGTTTCGCTCGATGTAACCTGCGACTTTCTTCAGGTGAGATTTGTCGAACTCGGATATTGTTATGTCAAACCCGGAACTTTGAACTAAACCGTTTATTTAATACACATAAATAGATTATGTTCCTCCCATCAGCCATGACCGTGTAGAAGTCTTAAGTATTTTTTAATTATATTCTTAGTATATTTTTCATTTTATTGCATTTATTCTCGTATGTTCATTGTGTTCATCAATAAATCCTATTGCTTTATGCGTAGATTTAGCTGTGTTATTTTTTCTTAAATTAGTCATATTTTGAGTTGATATGCGTCCGTTGTGAGTGGAAGTTTGGATCGCATTAATTTACTTTCCATTATATCTTAGGGGAATAATTGCTTTGAAATTCAATTCTGTTCCATCTCGAATATGACATCAAGAAATGAATCAATTATATCTTTTTTATCAATACTTATTTCTATGAATATAAATATGAAGCCGACGACGATGATGACTGTCAGTGTCGTGATTTGTAGAAGATTTAATTAGTTTCAACTACAACGTATAACAATGTGAAATTCGAATGTTGGTCACCCATGAAATCTTATCACATAACTGGCCTCCTAGTTAAGTTTGGTCGAGGCAAGGAGACTTGATTCTTGCATACGAAATCATCAATCTAAATATAAATCTACTTTTCGAGGAGTTTGTCACCCTAACGCAAAGTCGCCTAGTCTGCAGGCACCAGAAAAAGATGTACCACCGTTGCTTTCGTGTAAATTCTCTATCGGTGGTTATGCTGCGTTGTACAGTCTGTCAGAAGAGGTCTATACGATGACTACCATGTCCACGGTAAAAGTGACATTGGACAAACATTCAGACTGTACGTGGATATAAATAGATTCTACATGGCTTATTGCAACTGGCTATTTTGGGGGGTAAATAAATTTAATTTTACTAAACTGACTCGATCTATTGAGAGTATTTATATCACACAACCCTTATCTTTAACTCTCTCTCTGCTTCTCTCTCCTTTTCTCTCGCCTTTTCTCTCTCTCTCTCTTACTCTCTCTCTCTCTCTCTCTCTATCGATCTATCTATTTATCTATCTATTTATATGTCTATCTCTCTTTGTTACTCGTTCTTGTAATACTCTAGGGTCAGTATTTAGAAACTTTTCATACAGGAAGGAAAACAAAGACAGTGTTACTTTAAAATATATTTCATTGAATATTAATTGAAGTAGATACAGTCCTTAACTAGAAGCTGACTTTTCCTAGACCATTCTTCTCCAATCTCTTATCTGCAATGATCTTCTGTCTTCAGATTATTATCATTTAGAAATCCCTATTACGTCACAGTAAATCGACCAATGAGATCAACGCGTGTACCGATCAACAATTGAGTCCGTTGTTTCATCTGTCAAATCATACCTCTATAAAGGTTCGTATCTTACAAGAAAATCTCATCACAAACACACACACATATATTCATAACTAACCTAAACACACATGTCTCACATGTTTACATTGATACGTTTATCTATTTATTTTAATTTACTTTATTATAAAATCCCCTCGGTCATACTATAATATCTATATCATCTTGTGTAGTTAGATTATTTTACGGATGTTCATTTGTGCTGTGGTCTGTCAATGATCATAATTGTATTCAGATTTTAGGAACAAACACAACTCTGTGTGTGTTTAACAATGGTTTGAATCTTATTGAAATTATACGTTAAATATTTTTACGGGGGTTAATGTGTCTCCAATGACGACTTCAGACATGTTAAGAAGTTAGACCCTAAATAAATCAACCTGAAAAAAATAATCTGCTATAGTGAAACCTTAATGTCACGAGAGAAAATGATGTAATGTGTATTCCGAGCAATAAATCTATATTTGGTTCTTCTTTACGTGTCGTTGCTGCATGTGGTCATGACAGTTTCCCACTTTTTTATGTAGTCCTTTGTAATAGTGTTTTACTCTGCAAGATTTTCAAGCTAAACCGGTTGGGCAGTAGGGGGCTGACCAGGCAGTGTCGCATTGTATGGTCCTTCTCTCCACATTCACAGATGGTTGGGTAAGTTTTAGTGCCCCGTCTACTCATAGCAACTTTTGATCGCCCCATTCCCGTTCACAGGGGGCTTAGTGATTTCCACTAGATCTGAACTGGGAGGCAGTTCCTCAGAAACAAGGGTTCCCATGTTATTATAAGGGGAGGCAATCTTCTAGTCGTCTAGCCTTCAGCTGTAGTCTGGTCTCTTCCTGAGATCTGGTTAGGGATTCGACATGGCCGAGGAACCTGCTCTTTGACTTCAGTCGTTGGACCGTTCATTCACGTCCATGAAGGAGATGGCGTTCATCACTTATCGCCTTTGTGATCTCTACTCGCCTGGCAGCTTTCCGTCTCACATCTCAAGGGGCAATTTCAGTGAGAATATACAGGTTGTTAAGGTTGGTGTGCTTAACGCAGTCAGTGATCAAGCGACCGGTGTTGTTTTATGCTGAGTCTAGGTTGATCTCTCCCAAACAGGACAAGCATACTCCGCAGGCTAAAGCAGTACATCTTGGTGCGTGTGTTGTAGCTCGCCACTTGGAGTTGATCAGTTTCCGTAAGATGTTGTTCCGAGAGCTGACTTTCATTTTTGTCTTATTTACATGTTCCCTGAATGAGAGGGTGCGGTCCAGGTTTACACCAATGTAGACAGGGTTAGTGCGATTCTCAAGTTGTATTCCAGACCACGTGATGTTTAGGGGTCCGTTGGCCTCTCGGTTCCGGAGATGAAACGAGCATACTTGAGTTTCTGCAGGGTGTGTGTAGTGACGGCGCGGAAGGAAACAGTCGTCAACCGCAGGCGCGAACCAACGCCCATTACATTACGGGAAGCGATATCCGCATCACGAGAGGGTTGCATTATGCAAATTAGGTGCGGTTAGCGGCGAAGAAGGGTAAATAAAAAGGGTTTTTTGATCGACGGTGTTAGTTTGGTGGCGAACATCGCGGTGTTCACATGTGTGTCAATAGAGAGGATAGGAAAGAAAAGAACGGTATTTCAGGGAACGACGGAACAATTCGGGGTCATTTCATCTCACTCGGCGGTTCTTTGATAGGATAGAGGTGCGTTCAGTTTGCATGCAGGTCGTTACTCTTGTAGTCGAAAAGTAGCTCATCTAAGGCTGAGTTGAGGTTTGTTTCTACTGACTAAAACGTACTCTCTTGAGATGTTACGCAAAGGTCGTCAGCATAGGTGAACTGCTCAGTGTTCTTGTCCATTCGTTGGTCATTAGTTAATGTTGTACAGTAATAGAGTCATCACACTACCTTTAAGTAAGCCATTCTTTTGTTTGTTGTTTAGGGTAACATAAAAGCGACTGTCTTTTAAGATGGCTCCGATTAGGTGTGTGAGTGCTAAGTCTTTTGGCAGCTCCAATATCTTTTTTTCAGGAGGAGGCGGTGGTTTATAGTGTCATATGCGGCAGATGGTCCCGTTACCAGTCTTTTCTGAAACCCATCTTCGATGTGCTGAGTGATATTCAGGAGCTGGCTTGTTATGGATTTTCCAGGCCGAGATCCTGCTTTTTTTGGCGTGATGGCTGGGTTAGCAACTGAGACCAATCTGTTGAGTATATGGCACTTAAATAGCTTAAACAAGTGACATAGCAGGGAGATCGGGCAGAAACTCTTTGCATGCCCTAGATATTTGCCATGTTTGAGAAGAGCCACGATTTTGTTTTTTCTCCAGATCTTTTGGATCCTTCTTGTTAACATACAGTTTTTCATCAACTCAAGGATGCATTTTCGTGTCAAAGGTCCAAACTGCTTGATTTCCTCTGTGAAAATATAATCTAGATCGATGGCTTTACTAGCCTAAAGGGCACTGATGCTGATATCAAGCTCTTTAAGTAAGAACAGTTCATTCATTCCTATTCTCTGGAAATATTTAAGTCGGTCTATATTTGGTATTTGCTGTTTGGTAGTGCACTTCCTGTTCAGTAACAAGTGATGTGCAACTTGGTTTGTAGTGATGGTGTACTGCTGTTGCATTGGAGTTGATGGATCGTTTCTGATTTTCTGGATTGGCTCCATGCCGTTTTACTTCGTCATATCAGTTTTTTCTAACAGATTTTGCCATTTCCGTTGTCGGCTTTCTGATAATGAAGTCATGAGTCTTTTGCCTAATTCGATGGTAATTTCAGCAAGGAAATTTCTCGCTTACTTTGATTATACTTCCAGCAAAGGGGTCAGATTCATAAAGCTGTTGGTATTGTTCATATAATCTGCTGCTTTGGGCATAGATTTCAGCTATGTATTGAGTGTGGCAGCCTCTTGGGATGTGCTTCCGGGCTGCTTGGCGCACAAATCTGGTGAAGCTGTCATAGTTGTTTGGCACTGCTGGAAGATGGGCAATCTTACCTTCAAGATCTTCTTGGAAGCCAGGCCAGTTTGCATTCTGACATAATTGAATCTTCTTCGAAATTGAACTGTGGCTGGAGTGATTTCAGCATTGACTGTGATGCCAATGGGACGGTGTTGTGTTTTGGGCAGTTGCTCCAGCCCCAGCTTGTTGCTTAATCCTGTTATACTATGGCTGACAAACGCAATATCGGTGGTATATCCTGCTTTCCATCATCCGCTGTTGAATGACTTTGGTTGATTTGCATCGTGGATCAGATTTAGCTGGTTAGTTTCGACCCATACTTCTGCTGCATCTCCATCTGCATTATTTTTAGTGTATCGCAATTGGATGCTATGGCTGTTGAAGTCGCAAATCACAATCGTTGGTTTCCCAGATGATGATGGCATATCTGGCATCACAAGTGGTGTGGGAGATGGTTTATATATTGAGGTAATGGTGATCCCTCTGAGCTCAGCTGTTTGGACTTCGATGTTATTTCCATCGATATTTTCTGTTGATTCGATGATTGCCTCTATTTTTGGCTAGTATAAAGCTTCTATATGTTATTTCTGTGATGATAGTCCTTCCATCCACATTTGGGCGGGAATGTTTAGGTCATCGGTGAGTTTCTTGTAGGCAGATAATGCTCTCTGTAAAGTTTTGTAATAAGTTCTTCCTTGGTTGGGGATAGTCCTTCAATGTGTAAGGATATAATGGTCAATGCTGGTTTTGAAGGCGGGTATTGGCCTTTCTTCATACTTCGGGTTGATAATTTACTGACATTTGTTGAGCTTATGGACATCGCTCGTTATTTTAGCTATAATATTGCTTGCTTCAAAGTGTTTGGTAAAATTCGCAAATAATAATAAGTATTACTTGACAGTAATCGCGATGTGAAAGCTTTTACCTCGATATATTTAGTGCTATCTATTTATCTCTGTGTCCGATTGATGTGACGACTAACCACCTATTCTTATAACAATGTTTTTGGAATTACTTTTCAAAATCAGACTGTTTTCCTCAGTATGTTTTTTTAAGACTAAGTTTATTTAAGAATTATAATTATCGGTAATTTGAATAAATTTACCTGTTGGTCGACCAATCAAAAGAAAGAAGTATGTTTTCTATATTATGATCAACACGCAAATTCATGCGAATTATCGACAATTATAATTCTAAAATAGATTTTGTCTGGATGCGAGAGAAAATTTTTTTTTTGTGTATCAGGCAAGTAATCAAATAGAATCTTGATTAAATAAACAAAAATCACATCGAACTTACAATTAAAAAACTTAGAAAACTCTAATGAATCGCAATTTTATGTTTTTAATCTCATTTATTATAATTTAATTAGTCACATATTATGTTATTATTTGTTTTCTTATTTGCTATTGTTGTGTATCTGTTTCCGTGGCAGCCTTAATGCCTTTATTTATATCCCCACACGTGGACTGTGAATTCATTCCAGCTTTCATCTTCGTAGTCGGTATCTACATTGGGATAAATTGATGCCTGCGATGGCAGGTACATATTTAAAATATTCATTTATAAACTCATTTCAGCAGTCAATCATTACCAGTTACTGTGTGTTTTCACTGATATTCTTCCCTTTCTCTTGTGAACGGAGGCCCGGATGGCCATCTTTAGACTAGATTTCCACGTTGTAAACTGTTTTAATTACTCGCCATTTCCAAAATCACTTTTCCTATGATGATATCAGCGTCTATAGGAATAAATGTATCGCACTTCTTACTTTGATGATTAATAAACATAATTTATGAAGCATCTGATTTTGATTGCATCTACTCTGGTAGTTTCAGTTTCCTTGGATTAATGTTGTATTTTTTCTATATTAATGGTAATTATTATTTTAAAACTTACATGCGGTTTCTCGGTGTAAGGTGAGGTGCTTTCCGCACTCGATGTTTTTTTCTTAATATACCAGCAGTTTTCATCAATTCCGTGATTTGGTTCGTTTAAATGTTCATTTTGATTCTAATTTCTTCTAGTTCTTTTTTAGGTGGCGTGTGGCTGTTACTAATGTTTTTGAAACTATTGGTTTTACTGCGGGGATCGTGATGAGCCAGAACCGAGATCGAGTAGTAGTTATAGTCTTGACTTACCTTATTGCAGCCATAAGAAGCCTGTAATTGCCTAGCGTGTAAAACATCGATGCGAAAAAGAACAAGTACACGCTGGAACGAGTGTATTCATACGTATCGACCACGTGTGACCGGTGTGCTTTAATAGAAGATGGGTTCAATGGAAGTTACTTAATGGAAGTTGACAGAAACTATTTTAGCAATCAATCATTGGCCTTTAAAGATTAGTGTTGAAAACGGTGTTCTTAGTGAAACGTTCACTACACGATTATGGTCCAGTAGTAGATACGTTGTTACATTGAATACGGTGTTGTTGGAAAAAGTCTATGTTATAAAGATCCAGTGGTAGATACATTGTTACATTAAATACAATTTCACAAGATAAAAGCATACCAGTTAACAAAGTTCTAGTGACAAAAACGTTGTTTTGTTCAAAAACCATCTTTCCATATTTCTTTTTTTTTATTCCTTCAATTACTGTTGTTTTCGTCATGTTCCATATTCCGGTCAGCTCTCTGGCAAAATCTATGTATTGGCTTAGATTATTTACCTCTTTTCTATTGTTAGTCTATATGTCCTTCTTTGTTTACTATTATTATCAGCGCTGTTCTTGTTTTGATGACTATCTCTGTTTGTATTTCCACGTTCTAGAAAGGGTTATGCTTTTCATTTTCCAAAATTATTATTTACCATTAAGTGTTTTCACACAAGTCATCATCAGTGATTGTTTACTAACAGTAATCGCTGGTGTCCCATGTAGTCTGAATGACAAGTTTTCCTAGATTCTCACTACAAATACGTCAATGGATTATGCTCCGATGAACTGGCTACTCCGGTGCCCCCTCGACGTAAATTCACTAGACCAACTCGACAGTCAGCTAAATCACATCCATTCCCTGTGGAGGTCCCCAGATGCCGGAGAGCTTTCTACTCCAATAGCTTCTTTCCTCGTGCTGCTGGCCTCTGGAACTCCCTCCCTGCCCCTCTCTTTTTCCGACGGTACTGACATGCAGAAATTAAAAACTAATGTAAACAGACATCTCGCTGCGCAGCTCCAAATATAGGTTTACCGCCCCCCCCCAAAAAAAAACCCTTCTCAGTAGCCCTTTACGTCTACAGTGGCGTCCTGCCTTGTTTGGGGTGAACTATGTTAAAAAAACTACTCTCCACCTCTTATGTAATATAAATTTCTCGCTAGCAACGACCATAAATTTTCCATGGGATTTGGGTGGCAAAAAGTCTCCCAAGGCTCTACAACGTCTCTTCTAGTGGATGAATGCGTTGTGCTCTTCTGCATCGGTCTTGTAATCCTCTTTTACGCTTTATGACCATTTTGTTTGGGGTCAGTCTGATGCCATTACATCGTGTCTTTTTCGGAGGGAGGGTATGAGATTTCTTGTAGTTATAGTTATCTTGCGTTTACGGGGTGTTCTTTCTATGTTTTTGTCTTACTTTTATGCGGCTGGTTGGTTTCCGCATTCAAAGATTTTCTTTAATATTTCAGCTGTTTTTATCATTGCTGACAGTTGTATAGTCTCTTGTGTTGTCCCTTTGATTAAAATATTTCTTAGTATTTTTTTCAGTTTGTTAGGGGCTGTTCCTAGTGTTTCTGCATTTATTGTGATTATATTGACTTTGTTTATGTTTCATGTTTCTTTTATTCCTCTGGCAAGTTCCCTGTATTTGCTTCGTCTAACTGCCACCTTTATCTTAATTCTGGGAGTTGCTGGAACGGCAAAATTAACAATTTGTCAATTGTTTTCCTTCTTGTTAACTATCAAAACATTTTTTCATGGAAATCGCTCCAGACAAGGCATTGAACCACTTGATGAAAAGAGCTAACAAGAATTAAATATGGTTATTGCAAAGACAGGAAATGCCCATTGGCGCCAGTCTTGAAAAGACCAAGGCTACAAGCAGGAGGAAAACAGCCAGCAGGAAAAGTGCTCCACAAGCTCGCAGTTCTTAGGAAGAAGCCATCGGAATAGGAAGCTGTATCATATCCTGTATCTCTGCTTGAATGAGTTTATCAGTTTGTACTTCCATGTCACAGAGGTATTTTGGATTTTCGTTTTACAATATTATCTCCGGTTTTTGTCTTTACCATTTTTCTGCATGTTCAAAATACAGTAGTGTGCATGGTTCGTAGTGTACTGCCATGCCAACGCAGTTGTGGCTGTTTTTGTATTCTTTGGAAGGCTAGTTTGCTGCATTATTACTTTATTATTATTTTATTATTATTATTGTTGTTTTTATTGCTTTTATTGTTTGTTTGTTTGTTTGTTTGTTATATCTCTTTAAACCTCTTTCTTTTCTACTTATCTTCTTAACTCTCAACGTATCTTCTCAACTCAGTCCTTAAAATCATTACACAGAACAACGTTACGGTTTTTATTTTAGATTTCGCTTTGCACGCATCTTTTCCACACTTGTTTTGCATGCATTCTTCTTCCCACATCTTTTGCAAACTGATAATGGATCTTTCTTTACGTATGACTTCGAATCTTCGTGAGAGGCTATGTCCGCCGAGCGAGTGGTGGGCGGCCTGTCATGCTTCAGTTTGAAATAGCATTTGTCATCACATAACATGCATATTGAATTTGAATACGTCCGACCATATATATAAGATGCCGTGTCCATCAGTCGGGCACACTCAAGTTTGAAATCGCATTTCTTTTTTCCTGTCAAATTTAAGTCGAGTATAGACGCTTCATCGTTAAACACGCAAATTGAATGGACGTAATTTCTTTTACTTTATTCCTTTTCCATCTGCTTTCATGTTCCGCTCGCCTAAACTGTGTGTATTCCTCGCTTGTCGCACACAAATTTATATTCAGCAAACAAAAATAGCTTCCACTGAACCAAGAGTGATTGTGTTGCCTTGTTCGTGTTACACTGACTGGTAAAATATTTATAACATGCTATATCTTTTTATTGTCCCTATACAAAGACAATATTAAACGTAAGATTGGTTTTAATAAGAGGAAAACTTTTATCCCCCAAAAGTAGCCTTCTAATTGGGCAGCAAAAATACTTGTCTAAGGACCGTTAGCAGGGCGGCACGAATAAGGGCGCCTCGGTGTACAGGAAACCCCACCCTCTCTGTAAATGGATAATAATACCTAAGAGGGTATCATATTTACTCTACCAGCTACTCACCTTTTGGCTAAGATCAAAGTGTAGTATCTGTTCCGATGGATACTACACCCTATAGACCGGTGTTGTCTTGGCCTTCGGGCATGATTCCGCCGGTCTATGGGTCTGTCCTGTGCAGTTCTAGGAGGTTCACCCTCCCAGGCTTTGCCTCCCCTCTTTGGGGAGGAGTAAGTTTATAGCTTACTGCCTGAGGAGTCCCTACCGGAGAATGCCGACGGGGCTGCCCAGGCAATTTTTAAACCCCACTTTCCCGACCCGACCTTGGGTCACATCTTACTTGTGGGAGTAAGATAAAAACTGGCCTTGTGCCTAACTCCTGGAGAGGAGTAAATCAATACTCAACTAAAAATGTCCTCATTTCAGATTTATATCCTCAACTATTTTTGTTTATAAATATATCTTCTTCTCTCTATATATACATAATTTCATTGGAATAAAAAAGAAGAGTTGAACAACAAAATCACAATAAAGCAAGTAAGAAAACAAGTTAGTTAGATCTCTTATCCTTTCTACTATCTTCCGGTTTGTTTAGAACCGAAAACAAGAAAATCAAGCTCTAAATAGGAGTGGGACTTAAGTGGAAGATAATGAAATAAGTTTTCGTAAGCATAAAATAATTGATGAATGCAATGTCAAAATAAAAGTGGAGAGTTTAAATGAAATCTATTACTAAAAAATAAAAAAGGCGACAGAACATTCATTTAACTAGCTAAAAGGGTACCTTAAGCAGAATGGGCTGAAATAGAACCGAGAATCGTTATCATATTTAACTATATGCAAAAGGTCACAACTTATACCCACTTTTTGTTTAATTCCATGATATGTAATCTCTTTCTATCATATCTAATTTTAACATTAAGGTGGAGTTTGAAGAATGAAATCAAACCTTGATCAGAAAAATATGGAATTTTGTGCAATCTCCTCTATCGTCTGTTGGTGCTGTTGGATATTACGTATATGCTTGATAACATTGAGCCGTTCTGTGCACCATTCTAGCTACGGCTAGGATCTCGCGAAATGCCATTCGTTTTTCACTATCTCACAACGGCTCAATGTCATCAAGCATATACGTAATATCCCACATCACCAACTGTTCTGGATTTTAAACCGCTGAAGTTGTCTTGGTCTCGTTTGTTTCTTCTTCAGTTCTGTTGTATATGTCATAGTGCGGGCAATCCGATATAACCGCGATGCATAAAGAGCATCCCATTGATGATTTATTCGTTACAGGCTAATCACCAGGTCAGAAAGTACTCAGATATATCCCGAACCGGGACAGATCTTCGCGTTTCTGCGTCAAGATCAAAGAGGGGGTAAGATGGGAAGACAGAATGTGTCTGAGGGGAGGGACGTTTAGTAAGAAGAGAGGACGCTGTATACCTATTTCCTAAACTCATTGTTTTAGAGTGGGCGTGTTATGCCACCACCATGAGGGAGGCAACAGTAAAAAATAATAAACTAATAAAAAGATGCATTGCTTTCTTCTCGAAGAAAGTAGGTAAATATAACAGCTCATGAGACAACTTTTTGCTAAGAATTATACACTTTGAATGTAACCAAGATGTCGGAATAGCTTCTTTTATTTACTTGTTTACATACGAGGCAAACGTTAGATACATCGTCGATGTTAATATGGAGGAAAATCCATCTCCCATAAAAGGAGCAGTCTGAATTCGGAAAGTAGGAAGTTATACTCTTGATACAGAACAATTTTATTTACTTACCTCCTACAGCGGAAAGTTTAGATAGAGAGTCAGTTTAAAGTTGCGCCAAAGAAGCATTAAGGTCAAGCTGCACATGTATCTTATTCAGCATCTTCCCCTTCGACAAGAGACGAATGGTAATAAACCATTCGCAGAAAGGAGAAAATAATGCATCAGACAGAACATATACTACACTTTGATTCTAGCCTAAAAAGCAGGATTTGTATAACTGCTTCCCATGGCGAAAAAGTGAGACAAAAGATCCAGCAGCAAAAATCGCCTGTTTGGTGCGATCGGTATTCTTTCACAGATCAAAGAACTGCAAGCGATAGCTAACAAACCCATCCGTAATCCTACAAGAGGTAACGAAGTGGGGATTAATACCTTTACCAACGTCAAAAAGAAGAGGTTATGACTGGGTGATTGCCTCCTGGAATAGAACAGATACTACACTCGAACGTAAGATAATATACCTTATACCAAAAAGCATCAAAGTTGACACGGGATCAATTTATAATGGGGATCTTGCACCCCTAGAATAGGGCACATTGAACCGGCTACGTAAATAACATACTCGATCAAGTTGGCATTCAGAAGAAATTATATGACCCCGCACCCTACCTGAAAGGAGAGGTAATGCTTTGGAAATGGTCCCTCAGATAGAACTGATACAACACTTTGATCCTAGCCCAAACATCAGGTTTGTATATCTGCTTCCCACAGCGGCAATGGTAATACCAAGGGTCAGTTTATGTTTTGAATACATTTCTCCCAAAAAAGAGATTCTAATCCGGCTCTTGTCAGCATTCTTACACGAATGAACCTATAAACTCTCATAAATGTGGAGACAAAGTGGATAAGGTAAACTTTTTGCCGCCTGTAAATATAATACTCTTTAATCCTAACTCGGAAACCGGATTTAAATATCGTTATTGTTTAAACTTGTCGACAAAAAATCCATGTATATATTGTAGGTTCCAGTCCTGCCGACATTACGTACATTTCTATGTATGATGTGTATTGATTTAGGCTTTAAAAATATTTTAAAGCGTTAATCCCTCCGAACAGATGATTATGCGTTTGTTTACTCACAATATCACTCAAAGAGAGTTATTCTGTAAACTGCTCGTCATCTGAAATACAATATCACAAAGTATACCGTTCTCCTTCGATCCAGGACTCTACCCTGCTTGGCTCTGTCTCTGAAAGCTTATATAGAGCACTCTCACTCGACTCGAATGCCCAAATACATGTATTCGGGGATTTTAATGCACATCACAGTGACTGGTTGGGATTTTCCAGCGTTACTTATTCAGCTGAGTACTCTACATTTAATTTCCCCTCAGCTCACGACCTCTCACAGACTGTCACTTTTCCGACCCGCCTTCCTGATCGTGCGGACCATCAAGCCTCACTTCTCGACCTGTTCTTGACCTAACTACCTGATGCTTGTGTGGCGAATGCCCATAGCCCACTCGGAAATTCTGTGATAATGATACTTATCACTTTAAAAACTCGTCCAAAAGCTGAAGAGCCGTTGCTCAAAACGACGAGAAACTATGAGCAGGCTGATTTTGAATCCCTCAGAGATCACACCAGCGACGCACCATAGGGTGAAACCTTCTCATTCCCTGCTGATCAGTGTTCAAATGATCTAACCGAATGGGTCAGAGCAGGCATTAATGCTTATGTCTCTACGCGAAAATTCTTCAGCAAGTCCCACTCTCCTAAATGGTTCACCTCAGAATGTGCAGCTGCTATTGCTGAGAGGCAGAAAGCATTCCGAAAATTCGGCCGCCATAAGTCAACTGCGAACAGACATAAATTTGTAGAGGCAAGAAATGATTGCAACGTAGTGATAGATGAAGCTAACAAAAAGTATACAGAGATAACGAAAAAACGCATTCAGTCACAGAAACTAGGTACTCGTGATTTCTGGAAAATCTACAATAGTGTGATGAACAATGGACAATCGACAATTCCCTCGCTATCAAATCACAACGATGTTGTTTGCACGTCAACTGACACGGCTGAACTACTGGCCAAGCATTATGCCATAAACTTCACTTTGGACTCGGCTAACAACCCCCTCCCAAAATTTCCATTGCGGACTGAAGCCACACTTGAGAACATGGTCATCAACCCATCTCAGGTCAAAGTCATCATAAAAAAACCTTGACACCTCCAAAGCCTGTGGGCCTGATCTTATACCAGTAATAGTAATAAAGAAATTCTTTGCCGAGCTGGCCCCTGTCCTCTCAGAACTATACAACAAATTCCTTGGTGAATATTGTTTCCCTGATTGTTGGAAAAGTGTCTCTGTGGTACCAGTATTCAAGAATTCTGGAGATGGAACTGATCCTCTAAACTACCGTCCAATCAGTCTACTCCCGAGCTTTGTTAAAATCTTTGAATCATTAATCAATCTTGCTATAGTCCGGCACCTAGCTAATGCTAAACTTGTTTCTGCTCATCAATACGGATTTAGACAAGCGCGATTTACCGCAGATATCCTAACGGTCATCGCTGAATGCATATATCATACAATGGACAAGGTAGGTGAAGCTATGGCGGTAGCGCTTGATATATCCAAGGCTTTTTACAAGGTCTGGCATAAAGGGGCTTACCTAAAACTGCACTCATATGGTATTACTGGACAAATATTTAATATAATTTACTCCTTCCTAACAAAAAGAAAGATCCAGGTTGTCCTCGATGACCGTTCATCTAAGCAACACGACATAAATGCCGGTGTACCCTAAGGATCCATCCTAGGACATCTACTGTTCCTGATTTCATTAATGACCTCCCTGATGTAATTGAGACATTAGATAGCAATATTTGCTGACGACACCACGCTTTACTCTCATCGTGTGGGCAAAACTAACGCGCACATATCTGAGGCAATGGCTGAATCCTTAGAAAATGACCTCCAGTCTGTAGTCGATTGGGGTCAAAAACGGATGGTGACTTTTAATGCCGCAAAGACAAAGCTACTTTCCTTCAATAACTACAAGAAACCTCTTGAACCACCGATTATTATGACAAATAACACTCAACCTGAGAGTTCATCATTCAACTCCTCGGCCTAACTTTCACAGATAACATGAATTGGAACAAATACATTAGAAACATAGCCAAGACTGCTGCAAAGAAGGTGGGCTTCCTCTACCGTGCTAGTAAACTTCTCACACCTGACATTATCCTATATCTCTACAAAGCCATCATCCGCCTATGCATGGAGTATTGTTGCCACATATGGGCTGGTGCATCATCCACTAGTGTCTCCCTCTTAGACAAGGTCGAAAAAAGAGTCGCCAACTTAATAAGTCCCTCACTATCCACCAAGCTCCACCCATATCCCACCGCCGCAATGTTGCTTCCTTGTGCCGGTTTTACAAGTACTTCAATTGACTGTGCTCTGATAAACTTGCCGCTCAGGTGCCCCTACGACGCAAATTCACATGACCAACCCGACAATCTGCCAAATCCCATCCATTCACTGTGGAGGTGCCCAGATGCCGAAGAGCTTTCTATTCCAAAAGCTTCTTTCCTCGTGCTGCTGGACTCTGGAACTCCCTCCCTGCTCCCTGTTTTCCTGACGGTACTGACATGCAGAAATTTAAAACTAATGTAAACATGCATTTCGCTGCACAGCTCGAACTTTATTTGACCACTTCCCTAAAAAAAACAACTCTCACCCTTTTTCTCAGTAGCTCCTTACGTCTACAGTGGCGTCCTGCCTTGTTTGGGGTGAACTATGTTAAAAAAAAGAAAGTAATTTCTTGGATGAAAATCCGTTCCCTATGTCAAATTAAATATGCCGTACCTCACAGAAATATGACTGTCCACGTATTAATTGCCTCGATCATGTTCCCCATATTCGATTTTGATCGCAGGCCAGACTTTAGCCGTCTAAACGTCTGCTGAATAAAACATTGTTTCATTTCGGCTTTCTTAAATTTTCGATAAGTTTCATCGTTAATACTCGTGATAATTCGATGCCTCCTACGCCATTTCAAAATCAATGTCATCACTTTTTTCTTATGCGGAATCTAATTGTGATGATATCACTAATGAAGAAATAAATATTATTTACTAATGAACTGATTTGCAGTTCGTCCATCTAGTGCAACCAGACACTTTAGCTCGTACATAAATCACAATCTATTCATCATCATCATCATCATCATCATCATCATCATCATCATCATCATCATCATCATCATCATCATCTTATTATTATTATTATTATTATTATTATTATTATTATTATTATTATTATTATTCTTAGTAGTCCCAACTTTTGGATGCTTTTAGTTGGGGTTTTGTTTTTGTGTTTTTTTTAACATCAAGTCAATTCCCTTGACCTTAGATATTCAAGCTGTACCTTAACACTTTCGCCGTTCCTAATAGGCAAGCCTTTTGCAGAATTGAAAAGAAAGTGTCCCGTCAATTTGTTTAAGCCCTTTATGGTGGCTTTTCGTTATGGTTCCAAGCGGTCCAATTATAACAGAGATCACCTATACTTCTTTACATTTCCATATTCTAATTCATTCCCATTATAGATCTTGATATTTATTTATTTATTCGTGTTCTTTCTCCTGCACTCTGGTATCGAAGGGGCAGGCTATATCAATGATTAAGCAAGTTCTCTTGTTTTTGTTCAGAAAGACTAAGTCGGGTTTAAAATGCTCAAGAACATTGTCAGTTTGTTTGCACATGTCCCAAAGAAGTTTGACATTGTCATTCTCTTGTACCACTTCTGGCTTATGCTCATACCACTTTTCATTGTGGTCCAACTCGAAAGTGTGCATATATTCTAGTGTAGTACCTGAGCAACTCTGTCGTGTCCCCATTTTTTATACTGATGTTGTGCCAGCATTGGGCACTCAGCTACAATATGCGCCAATGTTTCTTCCCTTTCATTACATGGGCGGCATATCGGTGATTCTGCAGTTTTGTCAATGTAATATTTGATGGGCCTAGTGCGAGTGACTTGTTCCTGGGCTGTCATTAAGGTGCTCTCAGTAGATCTTTTGAGATAACCCCTGACTAACCAATTCCAGCTGTCATTATCTCTAAATGCAGTATTCTTAAAGAATACACTGTGTAATTTCTTTCCAAATAATTTTAACACTCTTTCTTGTAACCTTTGATTCTTTTTCACCCCAGTTCTTAGGATTTCCTCTCTTTTCACTTCACGAAGAAACATCTCATTACTTTCCGAAATATATTTATAGAGACAACCTTCTTCTATATTCACAACATCTTCAAGACTAAGTAGGCCTCGACCACCTTCCTTTCTAGGTAGATACAATTGGTCTGTATCTCCTTTCTTTGCAAAAGCTCCATAAATTGTGAGCATTTTCCGTGTTTTGATATCCAAACACTTTAGTTCATCCACATTCCAGTCAGGTATACCAGCAGTATAGCGAATGATAGCTACTGTTCTGCCATTGATTGCATAGATGGTATTTAGACTGTGGAGATGTGATTTAAGGATAATCCTTACTCGTCTGTTGTACTCAGCTGTGACCTGGTTTTTCATTTTCTTGTTTTTTATCTTATCCGCCTCCAGTATTTGTAGCCCCTCTCACTGTCTACATTCTTCATTAGATCTGTTGTTGGGAGTTCAAGGCCATCTGAGTGGACAAGTTTACCCCTTTTTATGACAAGAATGGCACATTTAGTCATGCCAAACTCCATTCGTATGTCGTCACTAAATACTTGAACCGTATTCATTAGGGTATCTAGTTGGGGTTCATTCTTTCCCAAAACCTTAAGGTCATCCATGAATAGTAAGTGGCTGACTGTAGGAAGTCCTTTCCCAAATTCATATCCTGCCTTCACATTACGTGAATGAAGTGTCATTGGGATCAAACAAATGACAAAAAGCAAAGGGGAAAGACTATCGCCCTGGAAAATCCCTCTCCTAATTTTCACTTTACCTAATGCAACACCCCCTGAAGTTAAATTCGTTTCCCAATTCTTCATGCTATTCTTTAAAGCGGTTTGAATGTTGGGGGCTATTCCGAAAATCTCCGGGCATTTGTGTATCTATTAATGAGGTATAATGTCAAATGCTTTTTTATAATCAACCAACCCCATGGCAAGGTTAGTAGTTCTTCGTTTGCAGTTTCTCATGATCATTTTATCAATCAGAAGCTGATCTTTGGTGCCATGTGATCTTTTTCGGCAGCCTTTCTGTTCCTCAGGCAGCAAATTGTGTTGCTCCAAATGACCACAAATACCTTCAGACAATATGCTAGTGAAAAGTTTCCACATAACTGAGAGGCAAGTGATTGGTCTAAAGTTTGTCACCTCACCCCCTTTTGTTTTAGCTTTTATGATAAAGACAGTGATGCCCTTTGTTAGCCATTCAGGGAAGTTACCTGTCGCCAAACAGCCATTTATCATTTCTGCAAGACATGGGTGAAGAACCTGAAGGGCCAGGTGCTTTCCAATTTGAATGCTTTTTAACCCTCTCCTTCAGCATCTCAACGGTGACTGTTATATTAGTTTGTCGTTCTACTCTAGATGACACCTCCTTTTCAATATATTTGATCCATTCTGCATGCCCTTGATGCTTTACTTCCTTTTCCCAAATGCCTTTCCAAAATGCACTAGATTGGTCAGCATCAGGTGTAACATCATTCCCTCTTTCAATTCCTTCTAGTGCTTCAAAAAGGAGTTTTTGGTTGTTCTCAAGCAATCTGTTTTGTTGATACTGCTCAATTCTGTCGCTGTAACGTTTAACTTTGGCAGTCTTAGCTACGACACGCTGTTCAGTTCTTCAGTTACACACTTTTCGGTGTATGTTTAACTTACGGATTAGTCTTTCACAAGCGCTCTGACTGTTCAGTTTGCCATTTTCGACAGCTTTCCCTTTACTTAAATCCTTTCTAAGTTGTTTTATCTGACCATTTAAACGTTTCCTCCACCAGGGCTCTTCTTTTACTTCTTTTTTCCGTTTTTTTTACTCCGAGTAGAGTTGACACAGTATTGGCAGCAGCTTTAATAATTTTATTACGCTATTCAAGATTATCTACCAATAAAAATGGTAAGACATCATTCACTTTGGTCTTGACAATTTTAAGTCTTTTTCTATTGACAAATCTCAGGTTCGGCGGCTGTTCTAAATTGCCAGCTCTTAGCTTCTCGTCCATCAATCTGAAAATATCAATATGTTCTACTGTCATCCCATGTTCTATCATGTGTTTTACGATTGCATCTGTGAAAACAGCCTGATTACCATTAGTTACAATATTTTCGCTCTCGGAGTTTGTTTCTACCCTAGGCTTTTCTTCAACTAAATCAAGTTAATTTATCTCCACAAGCTCATCTAAGTCTTCTCTCTCAATTTCTCTTTGTAGTTCTTCAATTTCAATAGCAGATAGCCATTCATTTGTTCTGATCACCCGGGCTTGTCCTGCAAGTTTTTCTTCTGATAGTTCAAACAGGCCTAGCTCATGCCAGTTTTGGTGCATTCGCTGTCTATATCGTCTCTTAGGGGGATCACTCATCAAGTAACATTTCATCACAATTCTATTTAAGGCCTTAGTCCAATTAGTTCTAGTTTTAGTGTTAGGGTTTCGAGGATTTCGCTGGATGACGACTTAGGAAGCCTCGTTCGTTCCCCTGCCGGACCTGGGACCTGTACTTGACATTCTGGACCCACATACGTCGTTTTCGGTTTGATAATTTTGAACACTGATGTTGTAATAATATGAGGAATGGTTTGTGTAAGGTTTTCCTTCCCGAGTATTTTTATTCAGATACCATCTCTTGGAGAGTTGCTATCCAAAACTGACGACCCAATCCTGGTCATGAAACGCAGTTAAACCCCACCAGATGTCAACCTGGTATTTACAACTGCCTTTGCATTCCATCAGATATTTGCTATCCTTATCGTTCTCTATGGCTTACTGGAGATTCTCAACCCCCCTATGCCAGTTGACCCGCGGCTGGGATTATTGTTATTATCATCATTATCATCACCACCATCACCATGATTATCATTACCACTACTACAACCATCATTACAATTTTTTTTGTTTTTTTCTTTTTTTTTCTTATTTAACGAAGACACTTTGCAATTAAATCAAGTATCTTACCAGCTGCAAGTTTCAATAGTGAGCGATCCGCTATAAACAGCAAGTCAACAAATTACCCTGTGCCACATAGAAATATTCGTGGGGAACAAGCATTTTATTATTATTATTATTATTATTATTATTATTATTATTATTATTATTATTATTATTATTATTATTATTATTTGTACTTATTAATAGTTCTCACACAGATCATCATCAGTGATTGCTCACCGACAACAACCAGTGGTATTTCCTGGAGTCTGAGTGACAACAACCCTCCACAGATTACCAGTATTCTTCACCTCTTTTCGATAATGATGCGGTATCGCAACAGCCTCTTACCATTGATTTCTCGCTGGTAAGGACAATTGGTCTTCGTTAGGGTTAGGGTGGCAATAAGCCTCCCCAAGGTCCCAGCATTCTCCGATCTTTACCAGTGGAAGTCTGGTTTGTGCTGTCCCTCTTCGGTCTTCTTATCCTTCTCGATTATTATTATTATTATTATTATTATTATTATTATTATTATTATTATTATTATTATTATTATTATTATTTCTGTATACAGACGTGTGAGATGAGAATACACTTCAGAAAATCGGACCTACCGTTAAACTGCAGAAAAGTTTAAATATAGGATCATTTTAATTATTTATTATTGTTATGAAACTCTATCTCAAACGATATCGAACCGGTTGTCTTTTTACTGAGAAGTTGATTTTCCATAGTATATATGCTCGTCATTTTCGCCTGTCTAACGATTTGAAATCTCTGATCGTCAATGTGCCATTTTTCTCTGGTCGTTTTTGGATTGCAATCGGCTGTCTTCTTTTCGGCCTTCTGGTGAACGGGATTGTCAGAGTAGATAGCCTGGATACCGATTTTACTTTCAGCTCCTTCGGAAATATGTTTTATTGTTCCGAAATTATTTTTTAAAGTGCTCAATATCTAATAGAGCTTTTATATATATGATTATCTTTATTTATACAGACATGTACAAAATCTGCGACACTGGCATGTCGATCTTATCGATCAACAGCTGTTATAAACTGAGATTTCATCATGAAGAGTTAGAATCCGATCATTACCTCAGATCATATTTGCGAAAAATAAAATGGGGAAGAAAGAAAAGAAAAGGAAATTTGAAATTTGAAAGTCCCGTGGTTAGATTTGAGAGCGTTGAGAATATAAATATAAAATGAAATAACATTAAATTAAAACGAGTGAAATGAAATATAAGATAGAATATAAAAATATAAATTATAAATACATTATATATATATGTGTGTGTGTGTGTGTGTGTAAAATATAATATTCTCTATCGTCAATGAATTTATAATTTATATTTTTATATTCTATCTCATATTTCATTTTATTCCATTTCATTTTATTTTATTTCATTTTATATTTGATTCTCAACGGTCTAAAATCTAACCACATGACTATCCAAATTCAGAGTTTTAAACATAGTTTATTTGTTTAAAAATTTAAAGAATCGATAATTAACGCATATATATTTCAATAAATGCCATTGTTATCATAATGCAATAAATATAATATGATAATTATAATTATACTATAATAATTATAACATCATATATATGGGAAGATACACTTATGTATATATATATGTTTCTTTATAATCTCACAGACACAAAAATCAAGAACCAATATGTAATCTAATTGGTAAATATAGGAGATAATCATGTTTAATTAGGCTAACTACTTTTAAGTCACACGTTGTTATACTCACAAGAGTAAATGCTCTATATTTTAAATTAATAAAAAAGCACCGACAAAACGTAAGAAAAAACGGGACAATCTTCTAGCAATAAACCAACGTTCTAGCCGTTCTTCCATTTTTTCTCCATTCGTCTTCAGTCTCAACTTTTTTATCAGTTCACCTGGACGCTATGCAAATGTCTTTCTAAAGCTTTCATGCACGTCACAGGCTATTTTGGTCGTTTATGTCGGGGCATTGGCTGTGTCCATTACAAATGTGTAACGATTAATGAGATATTTTAAACAACTGTATGTTAGATCCGATCGTTTCCTTTTACAATATTTCAGTAACGCCTTAGTCTTATCCTGAAATTCTAATAAAAGGTGATAACTTCTTGTGAGAAACTATTACCGTTGCGACAATAATGCTTCATTCAGCTGCAAAGTAAACTTTCTTACACGCTACCTTAAGAATTTAAAGCTCAACGTATTCAACTGCGCCAGACTGTCCTTCCATGGCTGGATTTGTTTGTTGCTGCAGGTCAGATGGACTCTTTGAGGCGAGCGGAACATCATCTTTATACAATGGCACCGGGAAGAGAATCGGATCGTGATGTACTCCAACCGTGATGGCAGATTCCTTAAACATACCAGCGTCCATTCACACCAGATTCTTCGATGAGACGTAAACTAGTCTGACACTAGCTAACCAGCTCCTTGGGGACACCATTGTGGCGCGTACCAGATCACATCGTGTTGCACGCGATTGGAGGTCCTTTGCGGGTTGAGCAAGGTAATATGCAGAAATTCCGACCTTTCAGCATGTTTCTCCGTCAGGGGCCGTGCGACATGGATGTATCTGTTGTGCAGCACTTCTTTACGAAACTGCACAGATTTGACAGAATTGTAACACCCTCACGTATTCTGCGGTCAACGATTGGCTGAGATATTTTCATTGTGTGCGAAAATAATAAAATTGGGTCTGTAGTTGCTGTATTCAACGGGTCTGCAACAACAAACAAATCCAACCATGGAAGGACAGTCTGGCGCAGCTTCGTCTTCAGCTTAACATCAAGAAGAGGATAAAATCGAACATGACACAATCCAAGTTCACAGACAGAATTTTCCACGAACGCACTCTTTCAAATATCTCAGTCCGACACTCAGCGATAACGGCAACATCCCCAGCGACGTAGTCCTAGTGGGGCACTACCACCGGCATCCTCTGTAACCGCAAGATCAGCGACTGTCTAAAATGAAAGGTTTACCGAACTGTTGTGTGACCCGTCACTTTCTAAAGCTCCGAGTTCTAACCGACAATAAGGAAGGCGGCGCGAAGGTTTGCCATTATGGAAACCATAATGCTCCGCTAGATGTCTGGAATTATACTGCTGGACCATATTCGCTATGAGGACATCCGTGGGTGCTACGACATCGCATCGATCGAGATCAATGTGAAAGAATGGCGGTTCAAATTGTTTGAAAATTCCCATGAAGAAAATCAACGACACTTAGATCTCCATTTTTCCATTGAAATGATGCTGAATCAATCGATTGGCAAGCTCTGCAGGCTCTTACTACTGATTTGACAAGTCTTTTAGACAACATTGGGTCGATAGTCCTGGCAAAATATAGTGTCTTTTTAACGCCCCGGTGGCCACTGTTGGTGAATGTTGGGCACCTAATTATCTTTTAATTGGATTGTTGCAGGTTTTCCTCTTTTCTATGCAGATCCAACCATCTTTGCGAAAATATCGTAAGACTATCAGTTCTATTTTTGGCAGGATTTTACAAGCATCATCTCTATCGTCAATGCATATTCGTCCGCCAGAGATCGTAGTGCTTCCCAGCGCCGCTTTACCAGGATCTTAGCAGCAGCCTTCGTATGTAAGCGAGCCTTTCTCGTCAGGGTGTCAGATATCCATCGATTCAGGCATGCTGAATAAGTTATTGCATGCAACACTTAGGCGTGCCATTGAAAGGCCAGATTAACGCCTTTAATCACTGCATCAATTTCAACCAGATTAATGTGCTTAGCATCAATTGTCAGATGCAAATAACAGTCATCTTCCACGATGCTTCCATTCACATCTAATGCCACTCCCGTAGCCACGGAACTTACGTCAACCCATACCTTCATGTAATTTCCATTCACGCATCAGAATCTAATTTGTATACTCTTGCAGTTGTTTCGTTTAGCATGCAAAAACACAGGCATCCCTGATCTCTCGTTCCATCCCTTGGTTAGCTCACTTCCTTGATAAATGCAGTAATAGCCCTAAGCTAGCCACACACGAAAAAATGGCTTACCAGTTTCCCACACAAAGAAAATGTGTGTCGACGGGTAACTGCATGGAGAATTTCCTGAACATGCCCTCACTGTTTCCATCGGAGAGAACACCCCCCTCTTCAAAGACCTGCAGATCCAGGACCTTAGCTCCGTCTCTCGGTTGTTCTGAATCTTTACAAAATTATATGTAGTTTAAAAAGTGTTGTCGCACGCACAACGCAGAAACTAGGCGTTTATAATAAAGATGTCGTCGATGTATGTTGAAATGGCACTTTTGATTTCCTTTGGACATTATCGCAATAATAACAGATTCCATAACTCAGCGGCGCCATATGTAAGGCGAGACCCACTCGTTTGCCTTTAATAATTACTGTTTGAAAAGGTCATAACGCTTTGTACACGTGAATTTTTAGGTACGCATTTCTTAAATCGAATTCGACACATCGGCCGATTGTCGCCGTAACTTTCTGAGTGTTTGCAGGTACACATCTCCATTAGCAGTAAATGATCCACAAATCCGTTCAATTCCAGATAGTTGAGTACTGGACGGACCTTCTGTTCCCGCCATTGCACAACTACCATCAAACCAATCAGCTACTTGGGAAGGTACCGGTATGTCTGAATATGTAATAGCCATCCGTAGCACTGCTACAGAGCAACTTATTCTTCATACGCATCCTGGATGTGATCAGGCACTTTATACTGCTGTACTGTATTTCTCAATTCGCTGGGCGAATGACCACTCGTCTATTTCCTACGACACAGTCCATGATTTTTTACTCTAATCGTACGTTACATTAAAGTCGTGCTCATCGATAAAAATAGCAGCACACTTGTTTGGGTTTCCGAAGCACATGACCCGATTAAGTCAGGTGCACACCTCCAAGCTCCTTGACCGCATCAATCCCAAGAAGTAGATAAGATCTCAGCAATCGCCTGTCCGCAACAAGCAACTCAATATTCACCTGCACCTGCTTAAATATAAACTTTATTCAGGGTCCTTCCTTTGGCGGTCAATACTTCCACCTCCTTCTGCCTCCAGCCGCGACACACGGCTTTGCTCAGCAGCGTCTATCTGTATTCGGACTCCTAGCTAGCCATGTATATAAAAAACCCGGCAAAACTAACTCCATGGATTTTAGCCTGAAGATTCCCCCCGTGAGTGAAACGCGGGAGCCTCTGTGTAGCTTAATTGCGATAAATATATTTTCATAACTTACTACTTTGCTCTACTTACGTATCGAGCACTGTTGAAGTAAATACTGAAAATTGATGCATAAAAAATTATATCTCCTTATAAAATGTTATGTGGATACATGAAATAGTAATATATATATATATATATATATATATATATATATATATATAAGGGTCAGGAAATGGAGGATATACGACAGTATAATACAAATAATGTCAGAAAAATTATTTTAAGTGAAATAATCTGTATTAAATTCATATGACGTTTTGGTAGAATATCAACCTTCTTCAGATATTTCAAATCCAAGACAAAACAGGGGATTACTAGGAAGGCAACCTTATAAAAAGGAAACAAAATTAGGTTGTTAGGATTATGAAAGTGATGCTTTCTAAATTTGTTTATGTGTGTATCGATTTCAGTATTAAGATTGTACATATACGGAGTCTATAACAATATAGTATATTTTCATACTTTATGTTATTGTTTCTGTCATAATAAATTATAAACGTTATCAATACTTCATATGAAAAGTAGGGCCTATTTCACATAACGATATATTCTGGTCATTGTTTGTATCTTATTAAATCACAAAAGTCTCCGGGACATGGAGATACAAACAGACAAAGGCACCAAAGCAAGTAGGCCCGGCGTGATAATAGTCGATGGGAAGATAAAAAACTTGCCAAATCGTAGATTTCACTGTCTCAACTGGTAACAGAGTGAACACCAAAGAGGCAGATACATGTAACCTGCGAGAGAACTGACAAGAATATAGAACATGAATAAAATCACTATAATATCCATAATTGTAGGAGTATAGGGAATAGTATAAAAATAAACAAAAGACTAGGAGAAATTTGAATTAAATGGAATATTGAGACCATACAACGAACGGCAATGATGTAAGCAGCCGAAACCAACGAAAACCAACTTACATAATCAACAAAGGCTTACCAGTCACGTACATATGGAAACGGGAAAAATACATGCAGTGGAATGCGGAAATGAAACTACACAACCAATAAATGCTACCGGTCACAGATAAATAGAATAGGAAAAACACACGCAGTGGCACCATCCGCCGCTGATACCACAAACATTGTCGTGAAAGGTAAAAAAGGATGGCAATAACGATAAAGGAGAGCACATAATAGACTTCTACCGATGGTAAAGGGCCTTTGCAATAACGCAAAATGATTTGCAATGGTTATCGGTAAAGGTGGAGAGTGCTGGAAATCTCATGACACTTGTTACCACTCGGTGTCCAGTGGAACACCACTGGTTATTGTCAGTGAACAATCACTGATGATTATTTGTGTGATAACTCCTATTCAATAATAATAATAATAATAATAATAATAATAATAATAATAATAATAATAATAATAATAATAATAATCGAAAAAAGACTGAGATAAATTGTAAAGGGAAGACTGGACCATACAACGGACGGCAATGATAAAAAAAACAGCTGACATCTTAAGGAAAATACTTGAATGCGGAAACCTTGCTACATAAGCTACGAATGTTACATACGCTTTAATTTCTCGTACCTTCTTTTCCTTCTTCGTTGCGGAGGGGCGCTGTCTCGATGTTGTCTAGTGTGTCTGCAACAAAAACCTTCCCAACAAAATTCACGAGACAACAATCTTTTATTTTGATTTGTTTATTTCAGGCGTCAGTTACCGTCGCCGCTGGAGATGTTTCACTAACGTTGAGGGAGAGACCAAATTACTACTTTATCGTAGTTAATTCCTAGCTTAAGTTCTTAGCCATTCGAGGAGGGAGGAAGAAGGAATCTCATGCCTGTATTCTCTTAGGGAATTTAATTCCCCTAAACATTTGAAGACTACATAGAGAAATCGTCCGTTCGACTTGCTTCCAAAACCCCAGACTGGCAAAACTCCGTTTCCCACACAAAAGCCCGTGACGTCACAGAACCTCTATGCGCAGGTGCACCTTGACCTGAGGTCTCGTCAATGTGGTGACCGTGTCAACGCCTGTGAGCTCCGACTGTGAGAACAGCTTTATTTTGCACCCGGTTGTACGGGTTCACCCGCACTAAATCGCGCAAGCCAAATCAAACGATCTCCCCCACATACGTCCACTTCAAAATGCGTCCGGCCTCACAGGGCCATCATCCAACACGAAGACTAACCAAGCGCATGCAATGGACAATAGGAAGAAAACAAAATCACATAAAGAGCACCACAAGAACTCAAGAAACAGAAACTGCAAAAAATGTCATAAACTTAAACAAAAAGTGATGGCACCAGCTAGTCGTGAAGAGTCAAAGAAGATCGAAAGATCGAAGATGCATAGCACCAACCAAACCTCCGCTAGTAGAGTGCGGAGAACACTGGAACATTGGGGAGGCTTATTGCGATCCAATTCCCAGAGTAAGCCAATGGTCGTTGCCAACGAGAAATCGATGGTAAGCGTCTGTTGTTATAATGCAAATTCATTTGCAGAAGTGATCGAAACATGTGAAGAACACTGTAAATCTGAGGAGACTTGTTGTCACTCAGACTCCAGGGAACATCACTGGTTATTATCAGTGAGTAATCACTGATTACTGCCTGTGTGAGAACTCGTTGTGAGTACATAATAATAATGAAATAAGGCAAATTAATAAATGTTACAATACTGTCATTTTAAGACAGCACATCAGTATTGAAAAAAAAGAAAGAATTTCGTGTACAAATGAAGTTCGATAATTTGCAGGACATATCAATAATTCAGGAAATCAAAAAACACAAACACATAATCAAGATGCACAAATAAAACTTTATGTGAAATGTTCTCATCATTACAGATGATGCTGTAACTGTTCTACCAAGTTTATAATTTATAATGAGATAACTAACTAGAATTGATTTCCAATTTTTCTGAAATCTTTTTGTAAAATATCTGTTGATAAAATTATCATTTATTCCAAGTCAATAATTTACAGAAAATCAATAATTCGAAAAATAACAACAAACATTCAAAATATCAATGACGTAATTAATAAATATCTGTAATCAAGTTGGGTAAAAAGTTCAAAAGCAAATAATTGGCACTCCATCATATAATATGTTAACAGCTATCATGAAACAATTTTTTATAGAGGAGTTAATAAAATTATTCATAGGATGTAGAAAGAAACAGCTCTTTCTATGTTTTTTTTCTGTCTGGAAATACAGTTGAAAAGGTAGCCCTATAACAAGATCAAATATAACCTTCCTAAGTTAAATGTTATTAAACTTCCAATGCTCGTAGTGGATTTATATTATTTTTTTTTACAAAAATAGCATCGGGTCTTTATTCGCCACTGACACACATAAACCACAAATATGACATTTTGTTATATGTATATAATAAAATATAACAACAAAAATGGTAATATAGCTGAGGTCTTAGACTGGAAAATTGAGTACTCAGACTCATTGCCGGGCAACTACTGATTGACATATCTAAAATATTCACACAACAAAATCGCAATACTTTAGTTAATATTTTATTTAGTATTAATTTATTTGTCAAAGTTTCTTCGGAATAAAAATTAATAATTAAAATAAACTGGAACAATTCCTAAGGAAAGAAACGGGGCGGTCTAGACCTGTTACCGAAACTTTTAAGCAAAACAAATAAGTTTTAGACGATTCAAACGTAACGCATTCACGCAGACAAAAACCCGTCATCTAAGAGCAAGGACCAAAGTACAGTATATGATTTGTCCTCAATCAGAGGAGTATAAATGCTCCTAGATTTAGGAAAGTTTTATTTTTATCTTAATCCATAGTGAAAGTTTTAAGGGAGTTTTATTATTCTCACATGAAAAAGATGTCTTTGTGTTAGATTTTGCCCTCGTATGGAGGCAAGTGAATGAAGACAGCACTACTCTAAACGTCGGTGATTTACAAAATATTTACAAGATATTAAACACCGCAAAACATTAAAACACATAAAGTACCCACTTTTACCAATATACGTCAATTTTTATTAATTTGATATTCAAACACTGTTTCGAATTTTCAAAATTCTTGAAGCAGTAGATATAAAAACTAAAAAAAACACTATTAACAATTTTTAACTGGGTATATATAAAGCACTAATTACAATTTTTCATGTTGTATTAATTCACCAGCAAAATTTGCTCAAATAAATATTTAAATGTTGATTATTTTCACAAGACAAATAACTGCTTGACACTTGTTTCCTATCAGAATAACATATTTAGAATTGTAGCTATTGCAAATTTATCAGCCTGAAAGAAATTTTCTCATCAAGAAACTTGGGCGGATCTACTAAAATATGTGAACAAATATTGTCAATATTATTTTGTATATATTATTACACAACATATTGTGCCAACACACAACACTAAAGATGGGCCCCACCCAATGGACATAACACACACATCGCTCAATACATTATGCAAGAAACCACTTATAAAAATGTTCTACACCACACAGCAACGAATAGCGCAATGGGAACTACAAAATTTCACCAAATGAACGTACATCAATACATGACCTAAAACAATAAAGAAATAATCAGCATATCAGTGGAAAACGGATGAGCAATTACAGCAATAGGAACTTAGAACTATTACTGAACTAGAAATAAAATCTCAAGACAATTCTTCATAATCCACAAGGCTTAAACCTTAAAAATACATGAGAACAGAACTAATTAAATTAACACGCACACTAAGTTGTCACGCAAAAGACATTATTAATTCGTTTTTGCCCATTTATCCGACAATAGTACTATTTCATACCCCTTACAAACTGTACAAACTCGCCAAACTCATATCAGAGAAAATTGGTAATTCTACTACTATAAACACAAAACCAAGCTTTTATAGCGCAAATGATATCTATAAACTTTCAAAATACCTCAACAGTATACCTCCAGATAGACTAAATTATATAACTATACTATGATAAAAATTCTTCAATCTAATCAACTTAAACCTCCCTCCAAACAGCAGCTTACATAACATATTTAATAAAAAATACAGTAAAATTAAGGCATACGTGCCTGTAAAAAGATATATCCTATTCTATAGGAAGCGAGTTAATTACGATAACCACCTAACGACTAATATAAGCATATACATGAAGAATAATCTCCATAAAAGAGAGTAGAAAGTAGAAAGTGAACATCGGGTTTACTTTCGCCAGCCTCGTAACTCTCGCTTCCTTTTTTTTCCATTTAGTCCTCACATACCATAAGCGATGTTTCTGACAAAGGTGGAAGAATTACTGTTTTCTGGATTGGAATCTATCGATCTAACACTTATCATTGGTTAGTTTTGACTTTGAAGTAGTATTTTGTAGCTCCTTACATCAAGTGGCTTCATGCCTTGTCCAAGCAATTTCCATTAAAAACCTGTAACTGTTAAAAATCAGACGATTGCCTCCTGCAAAAACTTCTAGTGTATCAAGCAAATATATCCAAAATAGAAAATCGTATGTCATGTTCAATATAAGAAGTATAACAAACACATTTAAAAACAGATTATATAATCATAAATCTTATTTCAACAATGAAAAATTAAAAAAACACTTCACTCTAGATACATCTTGACTTTATTGGAAGAAATAAAAAAACACCAATAGGAGAGTGTAGAATTTTAAAGAAAGCAAAAACGTGTACATTTTTCATGCACCCTGTTATTTATACCGGAACGAAAAATTTGGAATAATTAGATTAAACAATAGGGGGAAAAGTTTCTTAATGAAAGATCAGAAAAATCCATTAATTGCAAAGATAACAAAACATTTACATTAGAGCATAAATAAATTGCATTTGAATAGGCAGAACCCGCAGATGAATAGCATACGTAAGCAATTTTTTTTTTAATTTATTTTAAAATTTCGATTCGTAGGCGTAAAGTTGTGTAGGTATGGTGCATGGCTCCATTATTATATGCTGGTCAGCATATGTTTCATTATCATTAATTAGTTTTCGTAGCAACTGTAAGACAGTTTTAAGTTATTTTTATTGAATATTTTGTGTAAGGGATTTGTTAAGGAATAGTGCTTTTCTATGAAGTTCAGGTATTTCGTGCCAAGTTTAGTTTTTAGCATATGACTGTTGGGCGGAGTGCACACGATAATACTTAATTTTCTTCTATTTCAATTTTTAAAAAAAAATTATGTGCGTTTTGTTGCATGTATTTAATTTCGATATTATGATACACACTATTTTAGAGCTGTCTTGTAAATATTGCTTGACTTCTTAAATACATTTTGGTTGTTAGAGCTATTTCTAAGCTTACCCTCGAAAAAATTAAGAAGTCCGTTTTATGATTGATACTGGTGGTTTGACTAGGTTCACGTATATTGGATTGGCGTTATTCTTTAAATATGGCTCTTAGGTATTTTCATTTAAGTTTAAAGTTACATCTAAAAAGACAGTTATTTTTATGTTAGCTCGTGCGTCTACTCTTAAGCCTAATTTTTTATTCACATATGTATAATTTTTTGGAAGTGTTCACCCTTACCATTATTATAATCCCTTATTATAGCTAATCGATTATCTCTATATAGGCCGAATAGGAGGGAATAACAATGAATATGATTGGTTAGCTAGCTAGACTTAACACCACGTGGATATGAAATCATTCATTGACACGAATTTCATGCACTTTAGTCTGAGGATTTTCTACGGGGATGAAACGCGGACGCCTCTGTGTAGCTTAGTTGCCATGAATATATTTTATAACTTGCTCTACTAACGTATTGAGTACTGTTGAAATAAATACTGAAAATCGATGCATAATATACTATGTGTCTTTAAAATAGTATATATGGATACATGAAATAATATATATATATATATATATATATATATATATATTTAATTTTCTTATCTTTTTGTTTTTGCTGGAGATGGGGCACCATACCAGATGCTAGACATTCACCGGCTATACGTGTGTCTGTGTGTGTACATAAATATATACTAGTTTACACCCTTCGCCAGTGTTTGCACTTTCTCTTTGGATAGATATATTACTAAAACGTTCATATAAAATAATTTTCACATACAAATTATTATTATACTAATTTCTGATGACCGATATTAAATCAGTCATTGACGTTTTATTATAAAATTGTAATTTCCTTCCGAATTCATTTTAAGTGGGTGGAATATTTTTCGGACTATTTGATTTTCCGCTTCTTTTCAATACTTCAAATAGTTTCGTCCGTGTGCTACAAATGATAACATGTTTTACTCGCTACCGTTTGCGTGACGGAATATAAATATACACACACACACACACACACACACACACACACATATATATATATATATATATATATATATATATATATATATATATAGATAGAGAGAGAGAGAGAGAGAGAGAGAGAGAGAGAGAGATAGAGAGAGAGAGAGAGAGAAAGAGAGAGAGAGAGAAGGTTGAATACATATTCTTAACTTATTTACTAACTCAACATTTGACAACTATAGGAGAACTTTATGGGAATATTCGAATATCTATGTATCTGATATAGAGATCAAGTTTTAGCCTCAGGCAAGGGCTACTTTATTTCCGAGCATTTCGACTGAAGTAAAATAAAACAAAAAAAGAAATGTATGTATGTATATATATATATATATATATATATATATATATATATATATATATATATATATATATATTGAGAAGTTAAATTACCTACTGTTAAGGTTGAATTATAAACTTGACACATACTTCGAGTGTCTCTGGTCTCTCTACAACCTGACATGAGATACTTCACTCTCCAAATAAACTCGAACCAAATATTTAAAATAATATAGTATTCCAAACCCAAATAAGGTTCTCTCAACACGGCTATACACTGGCTCATACGAGGTATTTTGCACCTTCTCTCAGTGATGTTACCTCAAGTAACAGCACTTAGCTTGATACTCCGCCAAATCAGATCAATTCTTGTCTTGGAATCCAGTAAAATTAAGAAAAAACTCAATAAAGATAAACACTAACATAATTGAGTGGTCAATTGGCGGGAGGAAAATTAGTGTTCTTTACTAACTAATTAAGTTTGAGAGGTAAAGGAAAATAATGATTGAACACTCGAATATTTATCTATCTATCTCATATGGAAATCATATGTATGCCCCAGGAATGGGTCCCTTAATTTCTGATAAATTGTTTACTGAAGTAACGAATACGTTCGTCGAAAACTCTCGACTAGTCTTCTATCTGTGCCCGCTTCTAGGTACATATCGATCTTAATTTCCCTTAATTACGTGACAGTTTCCGTTGGCCGAGTGGATATGGCGACTGCTTGCAGATTCTAGGCTGACTCTGTGAACCAGGTTAGCGCCTCCCGACCGTCTGAAATTGTTACTTTCCTGCACTGATGAGAGAAATAAGCGTCTGTAGGTATTAATAATTTAATTTCTAGATACATATAGATCTTAATTTCCTTTAATTTAATATTTATTTATAAATATTATATATATATATATATAAATATACATATATATATATATATATATACATGTATATATATAGAGAGAGAGAGAGAGATATTCCATGAAAAAGCCAGTATACTGAAATCATATGCCCTTAATAAGGTTAAGATGAAAATTCATATACACTAACTGTACAAAAGCAAGGAAATTCCCAATTTTTTACACTTGTATTGTCATTAAGGGTATGACTACATATTAACCAAACCATTTCATTATCACATCACTACAGTATAAATCTATATGCATGAGTGGATGAAGTGTGTGAGGTGCGCTGAAGAAAAATTCTTACCGGTAAAATACATAGCCCTGTTGTGCTCGCATACCCGGGTAGTTATGGTGATGACGGCTCATAGCTAGAAACACGATCCCATGTCTTCCTTTTATGCATGCAAAAATTTATTTAAAAATAAATTAAATTCTCTTTCTATTTCTCTCTCCTTCTCTCTCTCTCTATCTCTCTCTCTCTCTCTCTCTATATATATATATATATATATATATATAGTCAATCACAGACAGCTTTTTCGTAGTTTCACGACTCGGTATAGCAAGCGCATTAATCCAGAGATTCAAATATCTGTGTTTGTTGATTATGACAAGTGTCTCTCTACGCATAATATCAAACTTTCTTTAGAAACATCGTTTAGAAATGACATCGCTTTTAAATATTGTCTGTTATTGATTTCTTCAGACTCATCACGAATATTTATTGACCGTCTCTTTTTCTCTTTGTCGTGAATGGTGCACATAAATCATTTGAATCTTGTATTAGAAAATTCATCTGTAAAGATTTAAGATAACGAGGAAATAATTATTTTGAAGAAACATTTGTTGAGACGATTAGTGACTTTAAAAGCCTTCGGGTTTGTTTTTTCTGTCTTTCTTTTGTGTGTGTTTATTTTTTGTTGCAAATATTCGCTTTCATCTCAAATGGCGCAGATTCCTCCATTTATTTTACACAATTTTTAGGAAGGCGCTACGGCCAAATATCGGTGAAACACCGGTTCCTGTCGGATCAACCTGATCGATACTTTTATAAGTGAGTGTTTAGAAATGCTAGCTATATATGAGCATTTCACATACACGTCTAAATGAACATCAGCATAGTTAGTGGTTTAACAAACGGTAAACTAGCGTCCTGTCACGTTGTTGACTAATGCTATTTGTTGCGTTCTGGGCGACAAAAAGCAGAATAAATACCGGTTTTATAAGGTGTTATTTGGTTCGTTTAAGTCTTTTTATGTCGTTATTTCGATATTAGGTACTCGGCTCGGCCCCAATATCTTCCATATGGACCTGTTGTCATAGAAGAACCGTTGCTATTCTTTCTCTCTATCTTTATTTCCATGGTAGGTACTCGTCTGGGCTCGAATCTTTTTCCTATAGACCTTTTATCATAGAAGAGGCGTGGCTAGTCTTCCTCTACTCTATCTTAATTCCATAATAAGTACTAAGCTTGGCTCCAATCTCTTCTCTAAAGGCCTTTTCCTCATAGAAAAATCTTTGTTTGTCTTTCTCTACTGTACCTTTATTATCATAGTAGTTGATAGACTGACCTCTAATCCGTGGTTTCCCCTGTAAAACTTTCATCATCAATCATCCTATTACCATCAATGCAAAACACGTTCCTATCTTTCGCTGTGAAACTAAAACCAAACGGAATTATCATGAACATAGTTTATTTCCAATATGTGGACCACGTCACGACGGGACTGCCTCCCTAGTGAGTACAACATGGTCGTCTGAAAGTTTTATGTAAAAAAATATGTTTCGTTCTTTTTAGTAAAGAAATGTTGTATTCGATCCTCTCATGATATTGTTCAACATCTAACTGACAATAGCATTAACCTTTATACTCAAGTGGCTGTTGGCTTTGATAAGCGGTGACCCATCAATATAAAAACGGCATATCAATCCATTTATAACGACGGAGCACAATATCATGAACTAGTCATTGTATGCGATTATTTGAGCACTAGTTTATATTTTATTAAGAACTTAGATGGGGATTAATGTTTACTATTGGATTGAAGTCGACGATTTTATAGCCTGCAAAGTTATCCTTAAGATCAAACCGACCCCCACAAAGGTCATATAGAGCAGTCGAGCTTGAAATGGAGGTTTGCTTTTATTATCAGAATGATTTTGATAGTTCTTCGAACGAAAAAGACCGGGGCATTTCAAAGTCGACAACTCGAAATGTTTCACTTTTTGAGAAGCAATTTGTCGCATATTGAATTTGTGGTTGTACATTAAGAAACGGATGCAATGCTTCTCTCAAATCCTCATTCTTGCTAGTTCGATCCTGCCTAGGCGACTAACTATGTTTGCAAAGAAAGGTATGTTATTATTCATATATATATATATATATATATATATATATATATATATATATAACAACAGATTTTTCCTAAAATTGAATCGTCTTGTCTCAGAATATGATGGTACGAATCTCGGATTTTACAAGGAATGGGGTTCATGATGAATGTATCTGTGGATAAAATTAAAATACTAACCATATTTATCTCTATTCATAAACTTGGACCATTTAGTACCATTAAAATGCCAAATTTCATTTAAAAAGTAAGAACAATAGCCTCCTAATATGTTTAATATGTGTATGCGATCGACATCCTAAATTTAACTAATTTGCATAATGTTTTGCCTAAAGGCATCCCATTAATTCACTATTAGTTCTTACCGTTTTCTAATTCAATGATTGTTTTTATTTCATAATAACGTAGTCTTTTTATTAATTAAATGAACTTATAGAAAGTTAAATGATAGATTAAATATACTTATATGAGGTTTTGTTGTGGGGCAGAGGTTTTCAATTTTCCCGGGCCGCGCTGATGAACAGGTTTTGCTAATTTAATATAAAGAGTCTTTATTTCATTACAAAGACTAACGAAATGGATCTAAATTTGTAAAAAAATAGCGTTGAAACGGTATTTTTGCATAAGGTTACATTAAGCAGAAGCATGTAAAATTCGATAAAAACGTTAAACATTAGAGTTAGGGCCGCATGTCACAATATGACATGATGGAGAATAAGTTCGAAATGAAACGTGGCGATAAGAGAGAAAGAGATTTCTCTTTGGTCGATGAATTAAGAAGATTCGATCGTGTTTATCGAAATTTTGTTTTCAACCCCCTCCCCCGGCATAGGGCGATCGGAAGCTTACGGTAATTTGTAACTTTGCTGTGTTGTAAAGAAATAAAGCAACAGGGACATGAGCAATGCAGCGATCATGTTGTTGTTGTATTTTCTTAACTGCTATCTTATAACGGAACCAAAATAAATGGAAACTTCTGCTAATATACCTTCACTTCGACTATGAGGATAGGTTAACAACAACGGAAAAGAAAAGAAAGAACACAGAGACGTCCCTATCCATTAAGCAACAACTTGATACGTATCATAAAACCAACAAGTCTGTAGTTTCTTAGATGATGCGTCACGGACCGAATAATCTGTTAAGATCGTAGAAGTGGGGCATTGTAATGCTACAGTTGTACCTAACTGACGTTGCCTGGGAGTCTTTTTATTAATATTTTTGTTTCACTTGTGTAACTATGCCGTTTATTCATCTCTTGCCGAATGATTATTTTTCATAATTAAATTTAATTATGACGGTATTGATTGGTCATCAAATTATTAATTTAACACAATTGTTATAAAACTATAACTAATTTTGCCGCGGTAATGTTGTTTCAATCTTTATTTATAAAATCATTGAATGTGTAATAACTTCAAAAACATTCAATCTTTTAATACATTAGGATTTTCTCAGAATTTTTAAGCCAAAAATGGCTTTTCCCACATTAAAAACTGATAACTTCAAAAACATTCAATCTTTTAATAAATTAGGATTTTCTCAGAATTTTAAAACCAAAAATGGCTTTTCCCACATTAAAAACTGATAACTTCAAAAACATTCAATCTTTTAATAAATTAGGATTTTCTCAGAATTTTAAAACCAAAAATGGCTGTTCCCACATTAAAAACTGATAACTTCAAAAACATTCAATCTTTTAATACATTAAGATTTTCTCAGAATTTTAAAGCCAAAAATGGCTTTTCCCACATTAAAAACTGATAACTTCAAAAACATTCAATCTTTTAATAAATTAGGATTTTCTCAGAATTTAAAAACCAAAAATGGCTTTGCCCACATTAAAAACTGATAACTTCAAAAACATTCAATCTTTTAATAAATTAGGATTTTCTCAGAATTTTAAAACCAAAAATGGCTTTTCCCACATTAAAAACTGATAACTTCAAAAACATTCAATCTTTTAATACATTAGGATTTTCTCAGAATTTTAAAGCCAAAAATGGCTTCTCCCACATTAAAAACTGACATTGTGTCTAACTTTGTCCTCGTGGAGAGACAAGTAAATACGGACAGACAGTTTTTAATGAGTTCTATTTTATCTGGGTGCAAAGCAATTAGTGTCAGACTCTATTCGAATATTAAGGAGTGGCTGAAAAACGCCTCTTAAATCATCTTTCTTACGAGTTCAGTCCTGTCTAATCGCCGCACTTGTAACGCAACCATAAATAATTAATTACTGGTAAACTGAAGACGTCGAGTCTACCTCCTACGGCGGGGCGTTTAGAGCTTCAGTTGTTGCCAATTCGTCCAATAGTTTTTAATCGACGAGTGTTTATTATTGTCATTACGACTATTATACACCCTCCGTCAAAAACGACGGAAAAAGTTATGCTTCGCCATTATTCGAACTAATATTCTTATAAAATAATAGAATTACGTCAGTCATTTAATTGTTGAATAATGGCCTTGTGGGGCCGAACGCATGTTGAGGGGACGTATGTGTGGAGGATTGTTTGGTTTGGCTTGCGCGACAAGTGTGGGTGGACCCGTACAGTCGAGTGCAAAATAAAACTGGTTCTCACAGTATGAGCTCACAAACGTTGATAGGCAACCATTTTGATGAAACGTTTTAGGTTGGGGATTCAAGGGAGTCAGGCTGTGACGAATGGACTTGCGCATAAGGGTTCTCTGACGTCACGGGTTCTTGTGTGGGAAACTGAGTTTTGTGAGTCTGGTTTTTGGAAGCAGGCTGAACAGACTATTTTCTCCGTGTAGTCCGCAAATGATTATGGAAATTCATTTCCCTAAAAGAATACAGGCGTAATGAAATTCCTTCTCCTCCCCCCCCCCCCGCTCGAATGGCTAAGGACTTAATGGACCATAGATAGCTAGGAATTAACTACGATAAAGTAGTAAATTGATCCGTCCTCAACGTTAGTAAAACATCTCCAAGAACGACAGAAAACTGACGCCTGAATAAAACTAATCAAAATTGAAAAGATTGTTCGCCTCTTGAATCGTGTTATGAAGGTTTTTGTTGCAGACACAGCGGACGGCGATGTTCACGGCAGTATAGAAGCGAGAAAGAACTCAACCACTAGACGACATCGAGACGACACTTCTCCACGGCGAAGTATAAAAGGTACGAGTAATTAAAGGACTGTGCATCATATTTTTTCATATATAAATTATTATTATCACTTCTGATGACCTAAACAAAATAAACGCCCATCGTTGACTGTAAATTTAGGGCGACAGATTTATTTCCGAGTTCATTTCAGCCGTAGGGAGTTCTTTGACTTGTTATTCTTTCTCGCTTCTCCTCGCCACTTGAAATTCGGGAAATATTTTCGTCCTGATGTTAGAAAGATTCATGCTTTTTTACGGGTCTAACTTGATGTGACGGGACGGATTTATATTCATTTATATGCAAATAAATGCACATAGGTTTTTATCATATTGTGGAGATGTAATATGGTTGTTCTTCTTGCTAATCTTTTAATAAAAAAATGTTCTCTTCTTTACAATAGATCTAATATCTAACCTTATTATTAGTAGTATTATTATCATCGTACTATTATCATTGTAGTAGTAGTAGTAGTAGTAGTAGTAGTAGTAGTAGTAGTAGTAGTAGTAGTTTACTAGCAGTTGGAGTATTAGACTTTTGACTCTCTTATGACACATGTAGGACAATAATGTTTGTCTTATAAATAACCAAGAGAAAGGCAATGTTATATCATAATATAGATTAATTACATTGTTTCATCATTGCTTTACAGCATAGCAACACTGTTTTGGGTTGGATAATATCGAAGCACAATGTTTACTTTAAAATATTCGTTTTAAACTGATCATGCAGTTATTTTACATATCATTAGGGTGAAATCAGTTATTCATACTTTTCTAAATTGGTCCGATGTGTAATGATAACGTAAGAGACCCGGCGCCTTTTCATTCTTTATGTTCACAATATAGCTATTGTCGTTATATTTCTTATAATACATCGTTTTACTATTTAATATTTTTTATTTTGAATATTTCTCAAAATTCTGTTTTATACGAATGGGGAGTAATATAGGTTTATTTATTTTAACAGAAAAAACAGACACACAGAGAATATTAAGAGGTCTGAAACCAGAAATATTTAAATTAACAACTTCGTTTGTTTTCCGCGTATGTTCCACACATATCTACTTGATAGGAACATAATGAGAGAGGGTGAAGTGAATACTGGAGTGACGAATTGGCGCATCGTGTTCGATTCTTCTGGGCTCCATCACAGTACTTTTACTAGTGACGTTAGCCACTTTACCGCGGTCCTTCTTGTGAGTACATAATTCTAAAAGAATCTGGGAAAAAACTAATGCTAACAAAACAAAAGCAAGCCGGGCAAACATGACGGTGTTTTGGAAAAATAATGTGGGACCTTGCATTATCTAAATTTGCCGCTCAATTTGGAAATAAATGCATATATTCTAGTGCTATTTTTCAGTTAAAAGCATGCAATTATGTTCACTTTAAATGCTATGAGGTTATACCTTTAAGTTGTTAATCGAATTATAGAAAGGAATCGAATGCGATCAGTTTTCTTCAAACGTGGTCATAAAATACACATGCAACAGGCATCATTAGCAGAATCTTCAATCAGCAATTGTCAACAAAGATAGACAGAAACATTGGGGTTTAAAGAAAATTGTCAAGCATAGCAGCTTTTACATGTGTATTAATGTATCATTAATTCCACCCCCACACAATATCCTTTTGATTTTTCGCCCTCTACTTGCGCGGGGAAATCTTTGAAAACCAGGAGAGTAGAAAGTGGACATTGGGTTTCCTTTCAGCAGCCTCGTAACTCTCGTTTTCGTTATTTCGTCCTTTAGTCTTCACATTTCATGAGCGATGTTTCTGACAGAAGAGAAAGAATTGCTGTTTTCTGGGTCGAAATTTATCTATCTAACACGTATCGTTGGCTAGTTTTTCACCTTGAAGCAGTATTACTTTTTAGCCCATTACATCAAGTGACTTTATGCCTTGTCTGGAACGATTTCCATTAATTAAATGCAATCTAAAATGCCTTCCAAGAGTTTGTCACGGAAGAAATGGCTTCTGTGCCACTGGGACATATAAATGTGGTTCTACGTTGCACTAATGCGTTGATTGTAATGTTTTTTCATTGTTGAGTTTCATCTGATTTATATCCAGTTAAAGTTAGAGATAAAAAGTTCAAAACCCAACATTATTTGCTTACCAATCTAAGTTATTCTATTTCGGTAATGATTAGTATTTTGATGTTATTATGATCTACTGATTTTAATGTTACTTGTAGTTTTAAAACAATAAATAGTTATCATTTAATTATTAGTACAAGAAAATAATTTTTTTAAATGTAAAATAATCGTTTTGGGAATCGGAAATTAGGTTAACATGTCTACCGATTCCGATACCGCTACCCCCAAAAGTTCCGAGTTTTCCGATTCCCTATTCCGATTAATTGTCCCAACACTATTCAAAACCAAACATTATTTGCTAACCAATCTAAGTTATTCTATTTAGGTAATGATTAGTATGTACTTGCGTGGTTGTAAAAGTAATGTAGCATCTCATTGTGAAATAACTTCGATTTTGATTCATATAGTCGCATTATTCATCGATCACCGTTTAAAAAATATTGTCCATCTGTACTTTCTTTTGTATTGATGAATTTATATTCGTTGTTAATGTGTGAACGACATTCGGACTGAGAGGGTTGTTAGCATGATGTTCGACTCAAAATTGAGATTGCAGCCACCTCTGTAAAAATAGATAACGAAACTACCTAATACCTACAAATATACAACCCAAAAATACACTACTTTCATTCTCAAACATACGCAAAGAACTTCCCTTCCCCATTTTTCAAAGGTCAAAACGTCCTATTTCGAGTTAATTAAACTTTACACAATAGACGCACCATCTTTTTATAGACTGCTCATCATCTGCTTTCTCTCTCTCTCTCCATCTCTCTCTTTCTCTCTCTCTCTTTACCAAAGACAAAACGGAACTTCAATGAACAATGTTTCTTTCCAGGAACATCCTATTCGTGGAACAAGATACAACGAGTTTGCTTCCCAACCGACTTTTGCATGTCCGTCTTTAAGTCGAATGTAAACAAACACTTGTCAAGACCCCCTCTTGGAAAATCAAGTCCTCTTAAGTAATCTTGTACCCATTCAACCCAATGTTTCGAACCCTCATTGGGCGGCGATCATCGTTCAACCAAGAATTCCTTTAACCCTTATCCTCGAGTAGCCCCCGGTCTTTGATAAGCGATAATCCATCAGTTAAAAAAATCACATAAAAACATTTAAGACACCATCGTCGCGAGTTCAGTTAGAAAAAATAATTACAGTGTATTATTTCAACATTTAGATAGACTGGGATATATATATGTATATATATATATATATATATATATATATATATATATATATATATATATATATATATATATAGTCCAGTTATAAGCTGTGTTTGTTCAAAAAGCGCGAAAAATCATTTGTTAACTAAAGGGCGTATAATTCTTTGTATGGCGAATACGGATGTAAAATTCTAAGTTTAGTAGAGTCAGTATCTGATTGGCCTAGTGGTCAGTGACTTATAGTTACCTCCCGACGATCTCATACATCAAATAAGCGTTTTACTCGCAGCACACTCTATTAAGCTCCATCCCAATTGACTTTAAAAGGTTAAAAAAGAGTTTTCCCTGATAGTTTAATTTTCTCGCTTACCCTTTGCCGAAAGACAAGTCCTGTAAATAAATGAAAATTTTCAGGAAAGTATTGATGTTTCTGTTCGTTCTTTCTAAAATAAATTAATATGTTTTCCTTCTCGAAAGATTTGTTGCACTTATTGTAATTTAATAGCATACTTTTATCTTGTACATTCTATTCTTTCTACACTCTTCATTTAAATGCATGTAGCAGTATGTATATTATAAATTCAAAGTGCTTACTTGAGTTGTAGTGGGTCGCCATTTGCTTAATTATAAGAGTGTGACATATTCAACTTTATATAATTAATTAAAAAACACACACAAGTAAACAGACATATCTATTAGAAATGAATCATTTATTTGACAACTTCATCAGATTGCGTATTAATGATAAATGGATGTGATTGATTCAAAATTTGTCTTTTCCGTCTTTACGCAGATGGATTTTAGTGTTTACAATTTCTCATAACAATCGATTAATAATTGGTGGTCCATCCAATCAGAACCGTTAGATTGTTTCTTCCAAGTTTTTTTAAGTTATCGGAATTCATAAACTCGTCTGTTATCTGGCCTGGTCACTATGTATATCTTATCGTTTTAAGTAATGATCTATAGTAAAAACGATGCCAAACAAGCATACATCACTGGTTAAAAAGCCTGTTTTCCTGAATAAACTGAGATCTATGATATAATAGTCAAGCCTTTTATATATAAAGGGGTTACATTTTATCATCCTTCATTGGATCAAACGGCTCATCCTTTTTCGAATGACGGCAATCAGAAAACGTACGACAAATTACTTATTTATTAATCCATCTATCTACTATATTTCCATCTATTATTATATATATATATATATATATATATATATATATATATATATATATATATGTACTGATAGTTGTAGGTATGTGCTTTTTGCCGGTTCAAAACTTTTAAGTACGATATATAAAAAAAACACACCAGTCGTTACTAGTGATCTGACGCGGGTAAGAACAAGTTGGTTTTCATTTGGAGTCTGCGTCACAATAAGCACATCCATATTTGCAGAACTCTCCTCTCCTTATACAAACTAGTGCAATTAATTTGGTCTTGTTTCACAAACCGTTTACCAGCAATCTATTTTAGTGAAAATGACCCTCATCAAAAGTGTAGCGTCATCTGTGTTTTGGTATGAAACAAGATGGATGAGACCGGGAAAGAAATGAGTTATCTACTCATATTTATTATTTTTTTATTTACTGTTTAATGTTTATACTTATTTGTTAACATTTTATATCCTAAAATAATTAGTCATTTACTTTTGATTTATATATCAAATATCAATTATTTTTACACCAAAGGTAATTGATCTGTTTTGCTTTATATGTAAGATTGTGTTTAAAATATGTGGTCGCTTTTTGTTTTCTGTGTTTACTTAATCTTAATTTAATAAATAGTATTTGATTATGTGTCTTCATTTAGCTATAAATATCTGTTTGTCTTTTAAATAAATTAATTTGTCTTAAGCTTATGATTTTATATTTTTCCTCTAAGGATAATTTAGAGATTTGACTATTTATGTGGTAAGGATGGGCTTATTTTAAGATTTCTCAACTGATATTAAAGCAAATATTTTAATTGTTCCAATATATATTAAGAAAATGTAGTGCTATTTCTGATTTTGTAGTATATAGCTATTCACAGACTAACTGTTTCGCTGTATCACAGCGCTTCATGTGGCTATACATTCGATTGCTTCAGACTGAGGTTGAAAGCAGGTCGTTTTTCGACATTCAGGGATTTGTATTTATTGCGCTGTCAGCCAAAGAAAGAAATGGACATTTTACTTTTTAAATAAACAATGTCAGAAGTCAAATAGTGTTCAATTCGTTTTTACAAAAAGCTTTGCATTATCGCTTATGGCAGCTGGCGATTTCCCTTCCCACAACGCTCAACCCACGAAGAAGTGGTGGCATATATCTACATAGATAGTTTCGCTGTATCACATATCTTCAGTGTTGCTAGCTATGTGAGTATTTCAAGCTTAAATTGAAATCTAGTCGTGTTTTCTACTGTTCGAGAATGTTTACTCAAATAAATTGTTTCTTCATAAAAATCAGTTTTTATTCCAATTACTTAGTTATACTCATTGACAGCCCAAATTACAATACGAAAGAGCAAATTTTAAATCCCCACCGTGTGCAGCTTTCATATTTTGATACAGTACAGTTTTAATAACAGTTAAACATTACGTTTTTGAGTCTCTATAGAACACTAGGGTTGCTAGAAAAATGGTTAGATTATTATATCGTTCTAAATAGTACCTGAGTCCGTGTTTAAACATTGATCAAATTTTGTAAATCTCATACAACGATTTCATCCCATGAAACCTTCTCCTCAAGTCGTGTTTCGCCTTGATATGGGGTGACTATAGTAAAAAACAACTTCTTAAAGTGTTTCACTCTTGGTATGGAATTAAATCTTGAACGTCTCATTGGCTGATAGTTTGCCTAGACATACTACCTGAACCATCAAAACGCGGGAACTCTTGAAGCTGCCATTTTAGAGATGTTAGATTTTCTGATTAGTGAGGTTTCATCAGGAGAGTTAGAAGTGAGGGCTTGTTTTATATAATTAGTCTCAAATAACAATTAATGTCCAGCAAACGCTTAGCATTACGGCTTTTCGAGGAAGAATTTTAATGGGCATTTCCCAAGTATGAATTCTGCAACGAATAACCCGGTCGGTGAAATAAGCGATGAACGAATAAAATGGTTGTGTAAATATTCTGTGTCAGTGTTTACCTATAACCATTAGGATATATCTCAATAATGAGTTTTACAATATGATATTCACATATGTAAGACTTAGGTCGAGTCAAAGAGTTGATCAAATCAGATCAAACTCACAAAGAACGTGAAAGCGACTCATAAATTCTTATTTACGGTTTTTACAAGTTGCGCCGGAGTAACCTTTAAATATAAAGGTAGGACAATAGAACACGGGGACACAATACACGTTTTAACGAAGTTTGCTTTCGAGGGAAGGAAACGATCCGAAGAATTGCTCAATCTTATGTAAGTCTCATTATTTTCCCTAGCAGTATATATAAAGTTTTAATGAACGAAGGAAAATAAAAGGCAGTCTCAGCTAACTCGTAGTAGAAGAAGAGATGCCGACATGTAGAGGTTAAGATAAACGGGAGCTGATGGGTAGAAAGAAAGAATTAGTAAGATAAGGAGAGAAAATATAAAAACCAACAGAATAAACAAGAATTGGGAGATTCGTTTTGACGAACTTGACGAAAGAGACAACACAGACGAGTAAAGGATCAGGAGACGAGGTGTAAACTACCAAGTCCTCCGTTTTTTTCGCATTGATATATCCCTTAGAACATAAAAGACTTAAATTCAGATCATAAATACATATGAACAGGTAGATCTAATGATGAAGACGATGCTATCTTTGACATAAAAAGACACAGAACGAGACTGGCAAGTATTGAATCATTTGACACTGCTGAGATAACCGCCATGGATTTGGCATTGTACATCAACTCAAACAGCAAGTCAAACAAATTGATGTACAGACCTAAGATCTCTACGTGGGGCACCGGAAAAAAATATTAAGAATCGACTAAGCATTGAACTTTGCAACAGAACCAATAACCTCTGCAACACGAAAACGATCATCTTCTTTCGGATAGCCAGTCATATAAGCATACGTGGAAACAAAAAGGCATATAAGACTGAGAAAATCGCTAAAGAGTGCCGAGAAAAAGCATTAACATTTGACATACCAATAACATAAATTTTCATAAGAAATAAATAGCAAACACTCTGGAATAACTACAAGAACGATTAACTTAAAAATCTAACCAACAATAAAAAAGAAAGCTACCAGAATTATAGAAGTTTGATAAACGATAATGTAAATCTTTTCTGACTCTACATAGGCTACACATACTAACACACTCATATCTGCTTACAGAAGAAGATCCTCCATTCTGTGTTGACTTTTGTGCTCCATTTATAATGAGACATATATGTAACATGCATTAATTTTAACGATATCATTTTAAACCTTGTCAGGTGGATGGCTTGAGGAGCCATTTTGAGCATGGCTATCTGAACGACATATTTGAATTCCCGAAGGAAATAAAATTACACCAAAAATATTATCTAGCTGCTTTCAATCTCAATCTCTCTTTCCATCTAGCTCCGTTTCTTTAACACTATCTGCTACATAGCTTAAGAGTCGCCAAGCAATTCGGCCATATTCTGTGATTTGACTCCTCTTTTATTAGGTTGATGGTGATTTATCGATAAGTAGTGACGTGCTTCTACAATCCGATTGGTGGATTGTCCGTTGAGTGATGAAGAATATCTTGAGAGTATTGGACACCATAAATAGGTCAAAATTTGATTACTCATGAAAACAGTTTATGAAAAATATTTGTTGACATTGGATTTAGAGACGACCATGTATTTTGCGGCGAAGCAATACCGTAGTAATGTGTTCTACGGATGGGAAGTTTTGGGAACGAAACTGTTCGTGGAAATTTTGTTTGATGTCAAACACATAGAAGAAAGTAAGAGAAGATATTTGCAGTTTTGGTGAAAAGACGAGTTCTTGCTGTGAATATGTTACAAGAAGGAACCAGAGCTTTTAGATCAGTCGAGCACCTTACATGGAAATTGAAATAAAGTAGAGAAGGGCTAGCTACAACTTGTTTGTGAGAAAGTGGCTATGCTGAAAGTAACTAGCTACTTTTTTATCATAGCACCACGTGTTTCAGATCAGAAGAGAAAAATCAGCAATATCTTAATCGCCAATGCTTTTTAAAGTGCTGCTATGGAAGGTCGTATCGTCTGCATAGTTGTCAACAAATGATCTCAGAACATTATAAATCATTAATGAAGGCCGGAAAGAGGGTTGACCCCATATAGATTCTTGATAAACGCCAGCGTTGATACTATGGCTCTAGACGTGTGTCCATCAACAACATTCATAGACGTATCAGAAATAAAAGATTTGATCGTTGAGAAGACATCGCCAGATATTTCATAGGTAGCAAGTTTGTGAAGAAACCCTTTTTTGACAGACTCTATCAAAAGCCATTGATATATCGATAATACTTATCCTAGAACAAAGCTACCATCGAGAGATTAACCGATCCTATGCGATATTACAGTCAGCATGTCTGCAGTTAAACTTGCAGAAGCAAAACCATATTACTTATCTCGAAGTAGATTGGTTTTGCTGGTGTGATTTACATCTTGATTTTCAATTAATTAATATTCCGCCGGTAAAGCGGAGGATCGTAACAATGTCTTTGTTAAAAAAGCAGCGAGGTATTGCACTTCTTCTGACTACAATAGTTCATCTCGCATTTTTTTAACAAAGAAAAAATGAAAAATAAACAACAACACAAAACAAGTAAAAAAAATCAAATGGTTAACAAGTTGTTTTTATATTCAGGTAAGTGTGTGATATATTTTCTTATTAATCTTTATTTTTGTTTTAGATTTTTATAACTAATTCTTCTTCTAAACTTATATTTTATTTTTCTGTAAAGTCATATGATTTTCACTATTTTTCGTTCTTGTCCTTCATTTCTCATTCTTACTTTTTTGTAAATAAGCTTAGCAAATTGTATTACATTAACTGCGTGTGTGCGTTTCTTTGTTTCCCTTGTAGATATATATTTTTCGTCAGAAGAGTTCTGGGGAAAAATAGTTTCAAATATCGTAATGTTTACAATTTTTGCATTGAAAGATAATTTCAAATCAATATTTTGATTATAAGTTCAAGTAATAAAATAATTGTTTGCGCGGTTATGTTTTCTTTACAAGAAACTTGCCCGTGTTAATATATAGTGCTAGTCGTAAATAATTTTAAATATAGTCATGTTTAAAAATGTTGTCTTCATAGAATAGTAAAAAATAACATTTTGGAATATGAGATCAAGAAATTAAAATAAAACTATCAGTGCGTTGTTGTTTTCCTTAAAAGAACTACTTCATTGCTCACACAAACTGATGATTTTTTGGCGTCTATACAGTTCTAACACTTTCAATTAAACTATAGATAATAGGATAAGCTATATGCTGGATAATAATAATAGGATTAATAGGATAAGGATAGGATAGGATAATAGGATAAGCTCTATGCTGGATAATAATAATAGGATTAATAGGATAAGGATAGGATAATAGGATAAGCTCTATGCTGGATAATAATAATAGGATTAATAGGATAAGGATAGGATAGGATAATAGGATAAGCTCTATGCTGGATAATAATAATAGGATTAATAGGATAAGGATAGGATAGGATAATAGGATAAGCTCTATGCTGGATAGTACACATGTGTTGATAATCAAAGCTTTCATTTGATATGCAAAGACGGGGATGGTCGCACATGGATCCTGATGAAACCAACAAGATAATAAAATAATTAAACTGGAAAGAAATGAATCTCTAGCCTTCGCGCTATGCTCAGATTGGAGTATCTATTCTGTTCTCGGTCAGAAGAGATAGCATCCTTCTTGATTGGGGCAATTTTTATTTTTGTCTCAGCGAGGGATCCCCTTTTTGAGGAGCTGTATATCTGTCACATACAAAACTGACTTTGTGTCTACCGTTATTCTCGTGGGGAGGAAAGTAAATAGTGACAAAATTATTCGATGCTGTAACAATTAATGTGAAAAAAAAGACATTAACAATTTTCCCCTTTGTTAGACATTTATTGGTTTCATCGGGTTAACGAGTGTCACTAATCAACTATCTCAGTTAAACCTTACAAATCCGATGACCTGCATGCTCTTCAGGATTCTATATTTGCGAGTGAGAATGCACATTTAATTGCGTAAAGAAAATTTGAATAGATTCCTCTTCGGTGATTCTGCTTTCAAATATTTCTTTTTAGAATACAATGAAATCTAACAAATCTCTGTGAATGTTTTGAATTCGATTTTTTTAAATGTCTGCTCGGTGCATTCTTTAGTATTAGCCAATTCATTTCCTATATTCGGACTTGATGATTTAGAATAGTTCGGTCATTTCAGACTGTCAAAAAAGACGTTTCAACGCGGAAACAATAAAAAGTTGAGATTATTAATTTTACATTCAGAATTGAAAATAGCTAACCAAAAAATGTAGTTGAGCAATAAAAAAACTTGCGCAAATCGTATTGTGTGTTAAAAACGATTCTCTTCAGTTTATTATTATTATTATTATTATTATTATTATTATTATTATTATTATTATTATTATTATTATTATTATTATTATTATTATTTCAATTAAGTTTGTAATCCTTTGTGTACCTTCGTGCAGGGTTTTTTCGTATTATTTTTACTTAATTCGATAAAATATTCTTTATTGTTACAGTTCGAATCCTTATTGATAAATGCAATCAATTCTCCATCAATTAAAATGTTGCCTGATCAATGAATGAATTTATTGAAATAGAATAGTATAATAACCAAATATGCATACCTAGAACTTATTTGGTGGCTATAATTTTAAGGAACGAAAAGAGAAATCCAACGACACGGAAGTCAACCAGAGAATTCCAAGAGCACACACCTTTGCCTGTTATATTACGCCTCACCGTGGATATATAAACCGTGACACAACCGTGTTTCGATTAGAACCCAAGTTGGTCATAAACGCACGTGCGTTGATCTTCTTGTCGTCGTCGATGTCCTCGTCGCTGAGAAACTCAGGTTTCTTTTCAATTGTTGATAAAAAACACCTAGATGTCAATATTCAGTTTTAACAGGATTTATTTCAAACAGAAAGAGAAAATAGATTGACTTCTTATGTGACATAGGTAGAGAGAAACAACAAGAAATATAGACAGATAAATCTCGTTTACCTTATCTACTTTGTACGCGACAGCTTGACCTCGGGTGGAGCTCCAGAAATGAAAATCGCTTCCGCTTGCTTCAGTTTTCAGCCAGTAAGAGACTGAAACCCTCTCGGTCGGAAGTCACGTGGTTTCATAGACTTCTGATTTTAAGTCACCTCCGACCTTTAAGGCTCCACTCAAACCCCTCTATCTAAACGCCCCCTTCGCTATCTTACACACCTCTTTTTCCATTTTATTAAAATGTTTTCATGGAAGGTATTTCTTACGTCCGACTTATTTAAACACTCATTCCATTCTATATCTAAAAACGGTCAAAAACAAAACACTCAATGTTATGTTTACTATATTTTTATTTTCGGTCAGCCATCTAACATTCTGTAAGTTATGTCTACTACATATTATCATACGTACCGACGTTAGACACATTTCCACGTTTCAATATGGATTCGGGAAACGACCCCGTAGCCCTCTACACTCATGGTTCGTTCAATTCATACTCGGAGTCGGTTCTATATTCCTTTTGTCTCAACCGTATTTCTAAGGTACTCCCCTTAACTCGGCTCTGGCGTCACGTGCTTTTTCACCATCCTTCTTTCAAGGAGCTCCAATTATTTCAATATTGACCGTTCCAGCATGGCTTATCGCAGTATAGGATGTTGTCTCCAATCATCACATCAGTTCGCTTCAAACTACGAAAACAGGTCCAATTTTCCGACCTTAGTTCTTCATACATAACGATTCAAAATCCTTTCTTGTTTATCAAGTAATTGGATAATACGAGTAAATCTAATCGAACGCCTGTAATTTTCATTTCATTTATTATTAGTAGTAGTAGTAGTAGTAGTAGTAGTACTAGTAGTAGTAGTAGTAGTAGTAGTAGTAGTAGTAGTAGTAGTAGTATTTATTATAAAGCCACTTCTCAACTGATCCTCGCTCAATTCCCTCAAAAGAGTAAACAACAAGAAAAACATAGGAAAATTCGCCGAACAAAAAATAGATTCTCTTTTCCTGTGTTCTACCTTCTTACTTTTAATCTCAAATACACACTAATAAGTTGTAAGAAACTAAACGAGTACATCACGACAAAATGGATCAGACCGACAGAACAAAACAACTGTTTGCAATGGGAAATACAAAACGAATCTGTCAATATACACATGTGGTTGTCTGTGATTCGTGTGTGCACGTTTGTTCCTGTAAGTGATAAACACTTACTTTTTTATATTCAAAAGTTATTTTCGCTCTAAACACGACAAAAAGAGAAAAAAGTCATTCTAATGTGTGTAAGGTGGTTGTCTATATCAGTTTTTCGCTTCCTTCGTTTTTCCTCTTGCTTTTCTTTTTTCTCTTCTTATGTCAATTCTTTCCACATTCACTTTTCTTCTTCTGTCCTATTTCTTGTCGCAAACGTGTGTAAATTGGTTTTTATATGTGTGTAATCATTTTGCATGTAAATTTATGAAACAACAAAAAATAATTTTACTCACATCGTCGGATAACATTTCAATTTCTATCCTCTTCTCTCCCACCCCTATTTTGTCGACAAAACTTTTCTCTGTCTCGTTCTCTTTATTTCTACATATTTTTCTCTTGTCTTTCTGTCCCTTATATGTTTTCTTTAAATGGTAAAGGTAAAGGTCGCATAGCCTGGATGCGCACGAGTGTCGTTACCGACATCGCACACTGCCCATGGCTGTAGCGACGGTGATTTGTTAAGAATCACCGTGTCTAGGGCATAGCATATGGAAGGCGGAGCCCATCCCTCTACTTCTCCTGCCTTGAACCTTCCCTGCCTTGAACCAGGTACCCATTTACTGCTGGGTGGACAGACCCGAAAATTCGCATGCCGTGAGTGGGATCGAACCCGGGTCGTCCAGCCCAAAGACAAGTGCTATAACCACTCGTCCACAGGCCCTCTCCTGTTTTCTTTACTTTTCTAGAAATCCGGACCCATCCCTGGATGACTATAAAACATGTAATGGTGAACCCCTTATCCAAAGACAAACATTTCTGGTAAAGCGTTGATCGAGATTCTATAGGTAATTCCTATTATTACGTTAGGCTTCGAAGAGGCGAGTAGACATCTGTTGAAACGCAATCCTCTTGGTGGGTGTTTAAATGAGAGTAAAATATCAATGCCTCTGTCGCACTCTTTTAAGGTACACGTGTTAATTTTAAAAATAAATTATACATTTAGAAAAGAGTGAATGAATCCACCTACATTTCTAGGTGTCAAGATGTTATAACATGGATATCCGATGCTTTTCTATTTAAACATTGTTTTGAACACCTCACATTTGTTATTATCTTTTAAAAATTGCCTATTAAAGCGCTGTCATTATTTTGTATTTTTAGTTGAATTCTGCTAAAGTCATTTCTCTGATTAATTGACTTCATAATGGTAATAAGTATTGCATTCTAATCTCCTTTGTCAGCTTTGACAGCATTCCAAAATAGATATTGGGTGTTCCTTTTAAAATCAAGTCTGTTTCTGACAAACGTATGAAGTTCGATATTTCCAAATTGTCTATAATGAAATATTTCATGTTTTCCTTCAGGAAACAAAGTTGGAAAGCACATCATATCTAATTTCGGATTTCTATTTTGATCAATTTATTTTTCACACTTATTTAACACATTTCACTTGGCAAAGATGAATGCGCATAACGTGATTTGGCATCTTTCTTTGTCAAATAACTTAACAACCGATAATAAGTTTTGTCTAGTACACAAGAGAATGGTATTGAGATCGATTAATGTGTCTTTGAAAATGTCATTGTTCACTTTAAGTCAATTAAGTGCGTCCAAAACATTTCCCGTCATTTTATTTATAATTATGATTTATATTAATGGATTAATAAGAATTTCCCAATGATTTTGTTCTTTTGATTATGAAGTGTATAAGAAATGATTAATATTATTTTTCATCGGAATTGTCAAATGGGTCATAATCCTTTTGATAGCAGACACCATTTGAGGCAAGAGTTGTATCACATTAATAAAGCATTTGTTTTATTTTAATTTGTTCATAAATATTTAATTTTACTACCTCATTAGGTACTTTGTCCTCTTCAAGACCAGTGATTGAAGCCAGTAAATGAACTTTCCAATTTTCCAATAAGATGGGCAAGTGAAACCAATAGAAAAATATCATTTTCTTTAATGACATTAATAGCTTTTTCATTCAGTCAGTTCATTTCAAATCACTGACACATTTTTTGTTTACAAATGTAAAGTATTCGCATGTATTTTTTTTAATTAACATTTTTGGTTTTAGAATGGTAATTTCATTTTTTTTCTAAACAAACCTTCAAAAATTTCAAAACAGGTTTGAGTAATTGTGTCTTTGTGAACAAATTCTTTCTAACAGTTTCCGTCCAACTAAATGTATGCGCTTTGTAATATGTGCACATACTTCACTAAAGTTCTAAGCATAGAAACAATTTTTGTAATGAGTTTGAGTTTAATCACAAAAATACAAATAATGATCATGAACGCCATTGAATTCTTACATCTTTTCATTTTTTTTGTGAATTTCCGTTACGGTCAATTCCGTTACACTTTCTATAATTACCTTATGCATATACCCTTTCTTAGTGTCATATAAATGAGCCAAACAATTCAAAACTTTTCAGCGTCTTGGTTCAATTTGTTACTGAGTAATTTATTTAAAATTATTATTACTAGGTTTACTAACTACAGAGGTTTTGCATTTGCAGTACTTATTTTAATAGTCAGTAGTTTCAAGTCTCAATACATACAATGGTACTTGTAACAATATTTCTTTTAAACATCAGTAAAAGAATCGTACGAATCCTCGCCCAATAAACAGACAAAAGTAATTTTTGAACATTATTCACAAAATGATTAAGAGTATTTGGAGTATCTTTCATTCGTTTGTTTCTCATGTCTCAAACAAAATTGTAACTTTGCTTAGTCCTCTCTTATAATGTCTTATACTTTTGCTTTTGTTTTCTAAAAATAATTACAATCATGAAAATTATTAGATATATAGTGTTGTCCACAATTATATAATATTTATAATTATATGGACTGCAAAGTATGACGTACTAAATGTCTATAAACATACAGAATGTCATTATTTAAAGTTACACTAGCTATATCTAATCATTAATAAAAATATTAAAAAAATTTCTAAAGAAATATTATAAAAAAATTAATTTTTTACAGAAAATCCATGCACAATGAACAGACCAGAAGAAAGCATCGCAATAGCTTTAATAGAATTCGAAAATAGAATGCATATTTCTAGAAAAGTCTGAAACCAGCGCCTTGGTTCAATTTGTTACTTTAATAGTCCGTTGTTTCAAGTCTCAATACATACAATGAAACAACTAACAATATTCATTTTAAACATTAGTAAAAGAATGGTGCAAATCCTCGCCAAATGTAAAAAGAAACGTAAAAACAGGAGCGAAACTAGAACAAATAAACGGAACAATATATTCCTGAAAATTCGAAAACCGAATACAGATTGTTAAAACAAAACAAAACGTAAATGGAATATATAAAACCGAACTTGAACGTAGGACAAGGTTGAGAGAATCTGAAACTGGAAAATAAATCGAACATATAAATACAAGAATAGCAGAACACGCGGAAAATGTTTGTTTATTTTATGAATTTGTGATTATATATAATCATATATAATGAGCGTTACTCTCTCCTAAATTGTGTCACTGTTATAGAATTGTTTTCTATAGCCCCAATATTTTCATTTTTGACAAATTTAAACTCAGCTGATCTATTGAAGATAGCATGACATTTATTTCCAAACTTAAAATGTTATCATGAGTTCAAGTCTATGTTGGTGCGTTACTGACTGTGAAGTTTTTTCATTTAAAACCGCTAAACGCTTCGATTCCGATATTTACACCAAAGTATTTCTCGTGTTATTTTCTATAGTTTAGTACAAACAATATTAGATTTCTTATTAAATCAGTCATGATGAATCAAATTGAATGATGTGCCTTCAAATCAAGGGAGGCGCGATAACGCTCTATCCCTTAATAGACTTCAAAAACGACTTATGCTAGAAATCTCATTTCTTTGATCAGTCATAACTCAAAAACCAATAAACCAACTTATTTAAAACTTTGCACAAAATTTTCATTTGATAGGTTCTATAAGTGTGTAGAATTTTAGCATCATTAGTCAAGGCAACCCAGAGATCCAGAAAGTTAGGAGTGACTGTGTGTTATCCGTGTGTACGTACGTACGTGTGCGCCACCCTGTATCTCATCAACTATTTGATGGATTCAACTGATTCTTGGCAAAGATGGAGGTTTTAGGGTCTAGTTGATGGCATTTTAATTTCAGTTTACTATATACCTTAGTTTTCCAGAAAATTAAAAAGAAAACTTAAAAATTACCATTGTCTTGAGTTATAGCCTTTAGAAAAGTAGTGACATTCCATGATAAATACCAGTATACTGAAATCATGTGCCCTTAATAGGGTTAAGATGAAAATTCATATACACTAAATCTACAAAAGCAAGGAAATTCCCAAAGTTTTACACTTTTATTGTCATTAAGGATATGACTACATATCAACCGAACCATTTCATTATCACATAACTACAGTATAAATCTCTATGCTGTAAAATACATAGCCCTGTTGTGCTCGCATACCCTTAATGACAATCAAAGTATACAAATTTGGGAATTTCCTTGCTTTTGTACATTTAGTGTATATGAATTTTCATCTTAACCCTATTAAGGGCACATAATTTCAGTATACTGGCATTTATCATGGAATACACATAGAGGCAAAGCGTAGAAATGTTCGTGATTGAGAAAAACTTAATCGTAAGAATATTATTCAGACATATAAAAGTTATATAAATATATATATACACATTTTTAATTTATTTACTATTTATTAATTTTATTATTCATATTAAAATGTGATGTTTCACCCGAATAGGAGAGAAAAAAGTGGACTTCGAGTTTACTTTCGACAGCCTCGTAACTCTCGCTTCTCTTATTTTGTCATTTAGTACTCACATTCAATGAGCGATCTTTCTGACAAAGAGGGAAGAATTAATGTTTTCTAGGCCGGAATCTATCCATCTAACACCTGGCTAGTTCTTGACATTGAAGTAGTTTTTTCTTTGTTTTTTTAGCTCCTTACATCAAGTGGAGTCATGCCTTGTCTGGGGCGACTTTCATAAAAAGATACAAGCTTTTAATCAATAAGAAACATGTTTAACGAGACAGCATTTCATGATTTGAAGACCAATTGTAATGCGCCTGATCGTTTTAACTTATGTGGCGAACTAAAGAAAATGATTCATAATTCTTTTATTTTGATAAGTTGAAAAAAATATTACGCAAACTATAAGTAACAGAAAAGATGTGTGATAGATTTTCGGAGATAAATCTTTTAGCAACAGGTGTCTATTGACAAGAGAGTCTCTCCGTTTTGGGAAGTGACGATATATAAAACGGCAGCAGCGTCACGTCCTAAAACAAACTCAGCAACGAGAATGAATGGCCGCATTTTAACCTACTGGCAATAATCCATGTCCAAAATATCTTTATTGCATGTTGTTTTATATATCGTATAGAAGCATACGAAACTGTCGTTTCCCTCTTGTTAACACATCATAGCAACCTTCTAAACTGGCGACAGCGACGTGATTCTTTAGATCGACGTCTCGATCTTAACTTCTCTACCGAATTTCCAGCATATGTAGCAGATATACTAGGAGTCCGGCCAATGTATTGTCCATCGTTGATACTTCTAAACGATAATTCTACAACTCTTTACCCTTTAAGTTAAAGAAATATCGGACCATTGTTAAATACGTAAATAAAATTCTTGTAGGAAAAACAATTCGTGTGGTCGACATGTGAAGACATTAAAAAACCTCAGTTGTTATGTAATGATTAATGGATTATTATTATTATTATTATTATTATTATTATTATTATTATTATTACTACTACTACTACTACTACTATTATTATTATTATTATTATTATTATTATAATTATTATTATTATTGGACATAAAGAGAGTTGAACAAACGGAATTTCTTCTTTCTTTATTTTCGGAAAATATTGCTTCTACGGTAAGCCCGACTATAAAACCCTACATAAAAATACAGCTTTAATTTTGCCGGGGAAGACAAAGGAAGAGACTGTAAACAACATTGTTTTAAAGTTCCCTTGTTTTATTAAGACAAAGTCGTCTTAATGTATTATAATGAAATCCATGAAATGTTGGCTCTATTAAATCCAATTGATCTATTACTTTGTTAATTTTGCCTACGTAAAGACATTCTTAAAACTAAAAATACAAACAATACGAGAATATGTCTATTAACAATTTTAGATTTGGTCAGTATGAAATATACAATCGTGTTAGTTTGTCTACGTTAGCATTGTTGGATTAACAAAATACAGTTTTTTTCCATCCAAGGAGCAAGGAAATGTTGTGTGCGTAAAAAAACTACTAATGTCTAGGCCTGAATACACCACATTTGCCAACATTCACCGGGAATTCCAAACTGTTGTTTTACCAGCTTTATGCGTACCTTACCGTGTGCAACACCAAGCCTGAAAAACGGCTTGCAGTGTTAATCAACGGATTGCCTTCAAGTTTAGCAGTTCTGGTCCAGTATTTTTTATGAGAATCGCTCCAGACAAGGCATGAAGCCACTTGATGTAAAGAACAAATATGGTTATTATAAAGACATGAGATGCCTATTGGCCTTAGTCTTCAAAAGACCAAGGTTATAGGTAGGTAAAAAACAGTCAGCAGGAAGAGATTTCCACACGCATGCGGTTCTTGGAAAAAAGCTACTGGAATAGGAAGTTGTATTACAATGAGGTATCAAAACAGCGAATTGATGGAGACCACCAGACCAACAAGTCAAACGAGCTGGAACAAAAGAAGCAGGAAATAGATCACATCATTCTGAAGAACACATGCCATAATGGTATTTACAGAAAAGACTGAGACTAGCACGATCACGTCTGTGAGAGAGAGGGTTATGAGAAAGAAGAAAGGATAGGGCAAATCAAATTACAGATACGTTTCTACACCTTATCAAAACCATCAAATGCGACAGAGATTCACCAGACCAAATATGACAACATTGCTCCATACATGGTCTGATTGTGGATTTGTAGAGGTAGAGAATAACCTCAGGTGGGATATAGTGTTTGGAGTGATAGAGAAAACTGACTTTACGAACAGCAGAAAGAGAAATAGTAGATCTCTATTTATGAACTCCAAAGAAAGATTTGATGAGAATGAAAGACCAAGAAATTTCAGAGTCAGTTTCTCCTCAAGAGCAGAGCCATCCATGAGAATCTCAGGAAAAAAAGGAGCACGCCTACGATTGAAAGACACGAGCTGAGTCTTAACTGGATTAAATGAAACAAGCCATTTCGTACCCTAATCCACAACTGAACCCAGGTCAACTTCTAGATCATATAGATTAGTATCATTTTGATAACTAACCACCAGGGGGGAGTCATTTATCAACAGACACTTCTTGCTCCAATCTTATTGATGGACTTTTATTAAGATAATTGACTTACAAGAGCCATGAAGAATGGATTAGGAACATAAAAATATTTTATAAACAAATTAAAGAGTGCTAACAGAATCAAGGAAAATATTGAGTGTATTAGTTGATTATGTCACACCCTCCATTCATTTGATCCTATCGTTGCTTAAAGAGGAAATGGTTTCTGTCAAGTAATATAGATTTCGTACTGCAATACCAACTGCTGATGCGCTGACTGTAATATCGCATCCTTTGGGTGTAGTTTTTCTCTTGAGCAGTAGTTCTCGATAGGGTGTGCCACAAAAGGTTGCTTCACTAACCTGCTAGCCATGGAATATCTGGCAATGTATTTGCAACCATTGAATCCTTTTCTCTGATAGGTCTATAAAAATAAAAATAGTTGTTGATGGGCAAGAGTCTGAAGCATATAGTATAAACGTGTGCCTCAATGGTTTATTCTGAGCCGATCTCTTTTCAACACTGACGCTCGGATCTTTGTTGCCCCAGTCGAAATGAGTGTCTCTCTCTAAAATGGAAACCATATATATTTTACTATTGCTAAAAAAATCGGTGGATTATTTTACTGTTCCGGAAAGTATCTTACTCCCGATGGACTCCTCTATAGTTTATAAGAGTCGGGTGTCTAGTAAGATGGGCTCGTGCTACAACATTTGAGGAAGGGTTTCTCTATCGTTATTTTCATGGAAGATGATCTACTTAGATCCAATCTCTATTTCCTGATCGTAAGATATTAACTCGTTTTCTACTACAACCGAAAATAACCTTTTCTACCTCCGTGTGCCTAGTGCCAGACGGAATATCCATGAACAGATTTTCTTTCCGACAACTCTTAAAAACATTACCACGTGACTACTTCCCTGAAGACTACAATGTGGCTAATGTCAACGGATACTTCTCATAGACCGTTCCCATAAGTAATAAAACTGTATTCATTTCATTAATAATTTTTAACCCTCTTTTTATTGTTTATTATTAAACCGACAATTCATCTCATTACCCTTTCATCCTTGGGTGGCTTTTGACCTTGATAAATGGGTGATGAATATGTTAATTATTTGTCCACTAGGCGTTTTCACGCGAATTATCAGTGATTGCTCGCTGACAATAACAAGTAGTGTTTTCTGGAGTTCGATTGACAACAAGTCTCTGCAGATTCCCGACAGTCTCCGCTTAAGTATGTAACCGTTTCAAATCACTTTGCGTTATCGCAACAGCCGTTTCCTATAATCAAAACTGAATGACATTGGTGAATTGCAAATATTGACATAGAATAATAATTCTGGCTTTTGACGAGTATTATCAGCATAATAATAATAGCCGTATTTTTATTCCTGTGTAATATGTTGTTGCGGCGATTACCGAATAAAACACAGGCGGGAGAATTGTGATATCATTGTTAGCGCGTTAATAACAATGGCCTTGGTGATCAGTGATGCTTATAAAATGGTGAGGAATGACAATGTAGGGAATGGTTAGAAAGGAGAATGGCACCAGTGGCGTTGGCGGTGGCGTCGGTGGCCGTTGTGGTGATGAGTTAAGTGGAAAATATGAACGCTAAATACGAAAGCTAAAGTGTAATGAACAAAAAATTGAATCTATTTGTAACATTGCGTGGACATCCGTGATTTTTGTTCTGCTTATTATAAGTGCGAAGTCGATCGATCAATTTGTGCAAGAAAAGAAAGACACGCGAGACTGTTTTTTTTTTTGGGGGGGGGCAGAAAATGAGGGGTGGGGGTCGAAAGTGGACTGACCTTAATCGCGTGGAACGTGCTGTTCGTTCGCGGTTACAAGGGAACGCGTATTTCACTCGATATCAAAGCGTGAGTTTTATATCCGGCTTCTGTTACGCTGCAAAGTCTCAGGAAAACAAAAAAAGTAATTAGTCAATGAATTTTTACAAAGAGAAAGATCTCACTACTTGACTGCATTTTCAAAAAAAGATAACCGAAAATTTTAAAAAACAAAATAAATGTACGACTGATCCTAAGATAATGTTGCAAACGCCTACGCAAATAAACTAGCTGATTCAAAGATATATAACTTTAGAACACATTTTAAGCTCATAGCGATAGCAACCATATAAATAAACACAGAAATATAGCTGTCACGGGACGAATAAAACATGATAACATTTTTGCATCAATTTTATGTCCCTTTACGAAAATTAAATTTAAGATATACTCATACTAAACCTTATGCCAAGAATCCTTATTCTAATTCTGATCAAAATTCATTACGTGATTTTGATTCTAGAAAATGTCTAAAATGTAAGGCTAAGTTAAGGGGCCTTAAGAAGAAATTGAGATTTAGGGAATCTTGCTTTAATAATGTTAAGTATCATTATATCTTGATTTTAATCTTCGTAAGGGAACATACAAGTACTGTAAAACAGTTTTGTTTGAGAAATTAATTAATACATAAGCAAATATATCAGGAAAAGAAAGAAAAACTGAACGAAATTACTACATTCTCATTTGAGAACGGATAGAATAGAAAATAAGAAAGGAAGAAAATGTATCACGAAAGAAAGGCAAACTGAATGGATGAATCGAATGAGAAGAAAGACAACCGAAACTAAGAAAGAAAATCGATCATGAAAGGAAGGAAAAACTGAAGTAATTCAATTAATGAGAAAAGATAGAAAGAAAAATGGGAACGAATGAAAATATACCAAGACAGAAATAGCAGCTGAATGAATGAAATAAACGAAAATTGAGACATGGGAAACTGAGAAAGAAGAACTATATCATAAAACGAAGGGAAACTAAATGAATGAAATACATAAAGAAAAGAGATAATGGAAACTGGGAAATAAAAGGTAATCTAATAGAAAAAAAAGAAAAAACGGATAAATGAAATAATTGAAAAAAAAAGGCAAATTAAAAACTGTAAGAGAATATATCAGAAAAAAAAGAAATACAGACCAAATGAAATAAATACGACAAGAGAAAAGAAAATGAGAAAGAATGAAAGAAAACATAACATGAATTAGAGGAAGACTTAACGAATGAAATAAATGCAGAAAGAGAAAAGCAAATGAAACAATGGATAGAATATATCAGGAAGGAAGAAAAGATTGTATAAATGAATAAAATGAGAAAAAAGAGAAGGAAAAGGAGAAAGAAAGTACATATATCACAACAGAAAAGAAAACTGAATTAATTAAATTAAATGAGAAAAAAATAGAAAGTCAACTGAAAAAGAATGAATGAGAAAATATCAGGAAAGTAGGACAGACTGAAAGAATGAAATACTTGCTAAAAGAGAGAAAGCAAATTAAGAAAGAACGAAAAAATGAATGAAATTTCCATAAGTATTTATCAGCAGCAGTTTTGACTTAATATCGAAACAAATATATTGATTTCTACTAAGGTAAACTATAAAATTAGGAATGTGCAGATTTCTGTGGAACATAAGTAAAAAAAATGTAAAAAAATTATTCAATCAAAAAATACAGTGAATCTGAATTATATCAATCGTTTCGTTTCGTGTCGTCGCTGGCAACGTGACCTATTTTTATATACCATTAATGTATATACTTGTACGATTCTATGCATGTTTAGTAATATCTAATATACATCACAGAAGAAAAAGAAATAGGATATGCGTTTCATATCATTTGAACATAATATCACGAATTACCTAATCACATGTTAAAGATTATATAACATCGATTTTTCAAGAAATAAAGCGTATGCAATATAGACATGATGGATTCCATAATTGGAACTGCAGTATACATAGATGCACGTTCACACGTGCATAACACAATGGTTACGTGTTTTGTTTTCCATTATTTAAATATCACTGGTTTCTCGTTATTTCACCTCGCATGTACGTTCGCCTGTAAACATGTCTGGCATGAGGACATTACATGTGTCGTCAATGCAATATGTGACACTTTGATTATGGTTAAAATAAAAAATCACATTCTATGACATGTTTACCATATGTTGTACTATGTTTTAGCATTAATTACGACCTACGTAAAGCGTTTAAAAAATAAACAAGTAAACCTGATTTTAGGTGTGAGGGCGTATTGTATGTCGTCGACATCAACACTTCTCAGTCATTAAAATGGGATTCTAATATATACAAGTTGTGAATTAAAATCAATGTGTAACGTAGCTGGGGTGTTTTTCAATATCCACTTCGTCGGAAGAACTAGCTGGTAGAATTTCTGTAATGGCAGTGACGATCTGGCAGCCGCAGTTCCCATCTTCTTTTCTTCCCGTTATTGTAAAGGTCTTCTTCTTTTTCTTCTTTTTCTTCTATTTCTTCTTCTATTCCTTCTTCTTCTTCTTCTTCTTCTTCTTCTTCTTCTCTATGACAGCTTTCATTACCCTTATTTATAAAAGAAACATCGTAAATGCAATTGTTTTTTTAATCTATTTCGAGGGTATATTCTTTCTTCATAGCAGACATGTATACGCATAAAACACCTAACCACATTCCCATGGGATACAGTCAGCATATATCCAGACCAAACTGTTATCTCTCTCTCTCTCTCTCTCTCTCTCTCTCTCTCTCTCTCTCTCTCTCTCTCTCTATGTATCTATCTAACACACATACACACACACTGCCTGTTTTAGCGAAAGACAAGGATCCGCAATGTTTTTTCGCCACGTAAGACTGGTAGCTTCCTGCATCTGTTCCGTCACTACCGAGACACGTGTCACTCAATCGAATTCTAATTAAAAAAGTCAATGCTACTTAATTTTAAACTTTACGTGGAAATTCACTATATCAGCTCTCTCTTTACATATACACATGAATTACAGTAGAAATCTAAAACCGTACATATGGTCAAGGCGTTCGATCAACATACAATGTATCAAATGAAAAAGGATTTAAAATATTAAGATTTAATTTTTTAATACTATTTATTTTTGCATTTGATCAAATGAAGAGCGAGGGCGCATGTAAGCATGTGCGTGAATATACATATATATATATATATATATGTGTGTGTGTGTGTGTGTGTGTGTGTGTGTGTGTGTGTGTGTGTGTGTGTGTGTGTGTGTGTGTTGCATATACCGTCTTTAGCAGTGGTGAAGGCAGTTCTTCTAGGAGAGGGTAAACTTTGAATCCAAACCTGATTTAACAGTTGGAATTAGTCGGTGCTACCAAAAATATAGTCGTGGAAGGTTTGATGGGATGGAAAAACTTAAGAGAGAAAGTACCATTAAGACTTAAGCTGTAAAGATACGGAGAGTACTTGACACATGAAGAGGGTGATTGCCACCCATATCCCATAGAAAGACACCAGCCGCTATCAGCGATAACTAAATAATAAACAGATATTGTGAGAACGTAAAATGACGTGCAATGGAGAACGAAAGAAGCAGAGAGTACTGTACATCTTATTGTCACTCAGATTTCAGGTAATCTCACGTGTTTTTATCAGTAAGTGATCACTGCTAATAACCTGTGTGGGAACTCTTAGTGAGTAGGAAATGATAATAATTATGATTTCAACTATGTTTCAAATTTGTACAACATTTTAGATGGTTCACTATCTTATCATCATCAATACCTAATTAACTGTACTCATCATTTTTTATCACCCTTTCTTTTTTGTTTTTTTTCTTTCATTTGTTCATTTCCTCGCCAAGACACTGTAAAAATGCCTTAAAGCTTTATCCATTTCCATTTCCGAAAACTTTCGAATGTCGAAGCAATTAATATATTTTCCTTAGTGTTCGCTCTGATGTCTACATCAACAGTGTTTTTTTTTGCAAGAACATTTTCTCAAATTTGTCTCTGCAGAAGTTCAGAAAGAAACAAAATCTGTTGTCATAAAACTGTTTCACTTTCAGCTCTATTTCAAATATATATATATATATATATATATATATATATATATATATATAATATGATAAATCAATGGAAATAATTAGACCTGCAAATGGAAGCAAATCATAATCTTCTGTTGTTCGAAACAAGGACATTTAGTGAATAACAATATTTATTTTTCTTCTCTTTCATTCCTTAAGCCAGGCTTTTCAAAGATTAAAATCTTATCATTAGAGAAGGTTAATGATGGATAAGTTGACACATGAGGACTGTCAATATTCGAAATTTGAAAAAGTTTTAAAGTTCAAACGGGTATTTTCCAATGTAAAGGGGCGTCACCAAAAACGGAAATCCAAGATATATATATATATATATATATATATATATATATATATATATACTAGAGATGACCTTACCCGGGGAGAGATCATGCCGGGTGTAGGAATTAGAAAACAAAAAAATGAAAATGCATTAAAAGTAACGTCATCTCACGAAAGTTATGTATGAAAAAATGAATTAGAAAAATTGTAAGTGTCTGCTGATTTATCATGTGCTGAAGGATTTCCATAAATTATGTATTAATAGAAAATGTGTAGGTTACGCGGAGGGAACAATCATACATTAACAATGTTATTCATATGGAGATTAATTTAATTTATTACACTACACTGTCACTGTTGAAACCAATGTGTATGTCTTATTTTATATATGTTTGTGTATTTAATGTTTTTAGTCTGTATTTTAACGAAAATTATGTTACCTACAAATATCGATAAACAAATAAACGTAATAACTGATAAATATGATAGTAAACTTGTTATTAATGGCGTTTAAGATCCATAAAAAATGATCTACGCAGATAGAAAAATAGGAAAATAGTTTTATAACTTTCGTAAGTGGCTGGTTTTGTTTAAGTTATAAACGAACTACGGCCTTAGTCAAACCAACTTCTTCACGATCCTATTTATAACGAGAAAATGAGTTTAAGACAACTAAATTATAATAAAATAGTGGAAGAAAAAACAAAATACAGGCTAGTACAAATCAAATAGCGATTAGTCCTATGAATTGATATTTGGATCAGACGTTAAATATACGACAATATAAATGGGTGTCTTTATGTAGGTGTGTGGGGGGTATAAGCAGAACAAGTTCTGAAAGTTAGGCATAAACCACTACAACTCAGAAAAGCTCTCTTCTCTTTTAAAATACACCGCTTCAGTCAAACAAACTCTCTAGTCGACCTATTTATAACGAGAAAGATACATAAGCTAACTAAATTATTTTCTGATTTATAAAATAGTGGAATAAAAAACAAACTATCTCAAGTTGACATTTGTCAAACGAATTTATATTTGAATGGGATTTGAAAAATGTTTGTGTGACCTACAATGTAAACAATAAGAAATAAAAACATTTCGAAATGCAGGTAATACTCAATTATATATTAATAAACACTCTGAACATAACGGACAGTTTTAAAACACATCCATATAGGCTATACCATAGCTACTAATTTCTGCAATATAACTATTTTAAATAAATATACAAACGAATATGAAACGACTTAAAAACCCACGGATATGTTAACATTAATACGAATAATGATAGAAATAAATATAATAGAAAACGAAATATTATCCGGTCTAAACCACCTCATAAAAGCAAACTAAAAACACAAATTGGCAAAATATTCTTTACGTTAATAGATAAAAATTACCCTAGACACAATCTAAAATCCTCAATAGCGAATAACATTAAACTTAGCAATTGCTTCGTGATTAACATTCAATAAATAATAAACACAATAAAAATAATAAACAATAGTAATGTCAGGAGCAATACTAATGTTACTAGTGTTAATAATAATACCAACTTATGTAATTGTATAATTAAAATCTTACCTACTAAACAGAAGTGTACATAAGGGCCAAGTACAATAATTTCAAGTGTATGTATGATCATCGTATGATGACATTTAGAGCTATGAAATATAGAAATAAATTTCACTCTCTAATTATATATATATATATATATATATATATATATTTCTTGAATGTGAGATGATATATATAATTAATTATATATATATATATATATATATATATATATATATATATATATATATATATATTAGTAGTTCATGTATCCACATAAAATATTATAAGGAGATATAATTTTTTATGTGTCAGTTTTCAGTATTTACTTCAACAGTGCTCGATACGTAAGTAGAGCTAGGTAGTAAGTAATGAAAATATATATGGCTATCAAGCTAAATAGAGGCTCCCGTGTTTCATCCCCGGGGGGAATCGTCAGGCTAAATTTAGCCTGACGATTCCCCCCGGGGATGAAACACGGGAGCCTCTGTGTAGCTTGATTGCCATATATATTTTCATTGCTTACTATATATATATATATATATATATATATATATATATATATATATATATATATATATATAGCATGGAGGAAGGTACACGATAAGTCATGAAAATGAAATGCCGTGGTAGACAAAATAAGCAGACCTATCTTTGATATTTTCCGATGAATTTTTGGAGGCTTGTGTTCGATGTATCAATTGCATGCCCACTCTTATGTTGTGATGGTTGAGTTTGTGTTTATTTATACTTATATATATTTACATACATAATTGTATGCATGCTTATATATATATCTTCCACTTTATGTGTGTGTTATCCTGGCTAGTTTCTCTGTCTTCTTCCATCTTGTCACCTTTACCTCCTCCGCCTACCGCATCTCCTATACTAGCTCGGTAGGTGCGAAAATGGAAAATAAATAAAAATATAAAAATATAAAAAAGAATAAGGAATAAAGAATAATATGTCACCTACATGTCAAATCATATTTCAATGTAGCTAAAGTCTTCTCATATGGTCCAATCAGATCATCTTTTTCTTCTCCCATGTGTGTGCCTTCAAAATAAAGTTGTTTCTAAATCTTCACTCTTTCTGAAGACATTCGATAATACAAACCAAACCGGTCAAATCTCTTGTTTTTTTGTTTTTCTCCTGCATTCTTACCTGTTTTCCGCTTGTCTTTTTTCAAACATATATATAGCATAGATATATGTAAACACATTTAACTGATCAATTTGCGTTCCAAGAAATCAACAGACTACAGAATTGTGTACGATCGTTTCAAAGACCATGTATTAATATTATTATTATCTGATCTCATTGTCAGCAAAGTGTATAGAGACTAAGTTAAGGGCATATACACAACATCAATGGAATAACAAACAAATAAAGAAAAATATTTCAATTTTCTTTTGACGAAGATTTGCCGCATTATGTTTGAACGGATTAGATAGGATGCATATGACATGTGAGGTCAGTGTTAAGTTTTAAATTTACTAACTAGTTCTTTCTTATTAGTACGGCCAAACAAACCGATGCACTAATATCATCAAAAGTGTAAGAGGCACAAATGTAAACAAAAAACATAGATAATTTACTGTAAAAGTTCAATTATATTCCCGTTTTGCTTATTTACACAGAAGAAAATACATATTTTCAACAAAGAAGAAACTTTCGTTGTAAATCGTTCTGTGAAGACACACTTATGCATTGGATCACAGCTTATATATATATATATATATATATATATATATATATATATATATATATATATATATATATATATATTAAAGAGTATATTATTAACCACATAATGTCAATGTTATAATCAATGTTTCAAGTTCATCAAGAATTTTTAATAATCCAACACACCCGCTATTCCAACTACCCATCTCCGCCTCTATACATGGATATTTGTCGGCGTCCGTTTTCAGTAGTAATATTTCTTAGAGATAACAGTGATATAGATATTGCCAGTATTGACCTTATCTTTGCGACCAATGAGATATCTAGGTTGGCCTCGATGGCCGTTCATCTAAGCAACATGACATAAATGTTGGTGTACCCAATGGATCCATCCTTTGGCGTTTATTATTCCTGAGTTTCATAAACAACCTCCCTGATAACATCGAGTCTGAGATTGGTTTATTTGCTGATGACATCACGCTTTACTCTCGTCATGTGGGAAGAACGGGCACAAACATATCCGAGGCAATAGCTGAATCCTTAGAAAATGACCTCCAGACTATAATGGATTAGGGTCATAAATAGTTGGTAACGTTTAATGCCGCAAAGACAAAGCTCCTTTCCTTTAATAACTGCAAGAAACATCTTCAACCACCGATTATCATGGCACATAACACCATACCTGAGAGTTCAGCATTCAAACTCCTCGGCCTAACTTTCACAGGTAACATGAATTAAAACAAATACATTAAAGTCATTGCTAAGACTGCAGCAAAGAAGGTGGGCTTCCTCTACTGTGCTAGTAAACTTCTAACACCTGATATTATCCTGTATCTCTACAAAGCCACCATCCGGCCATGCATGGAGTATTGTTGTCACATCTGTGCTGGTGCATCATCCACTAGTCTCTCCCTCCTAGACAAGGTCCAAAAAAGAGTCGCCAGCTTAATAGGTATCTCACTATCTACCAAACTAAATCCCATTCATTTACTGTGGAGGTCCTCAGATGCTGGGGAGCCGTCTACTTCAATAGCTTCTTGCCTCGTGCTGCCGGCTTCTGGAACTCCCTCCCTGCCTCCTGTACCCCAACCAGTATCGACATGCAAGAGTTTAAAACTAATGTAAACGGACATCTCGCTGCACGGCTCCCAACTTAGGATGACACATGAAACCTACACCCTAATTCTCAGTAGCCCCTTACGTCTACAGTGGAGGCCTGTCTTGTTTGAGGACAAATATGTGAAAATAAAATATATATATTGTGGTTTGAGTTTTTTTTTGTCAGAAGTTTTCTGCAGGAACACGTAATTAAACACGCACACATTCGACTTTATTTATATAGAATCATTTACCTTAGATATTAATCACAATGTCGGTTGTCATCTGCTAAAGACGTAAAAAGAACTTGAGAATTCGACACATGGTTTTGAATGTAAAATTCTTGACGCACATTTCAAAAAGATTTACTTGGAAAAGTATTAACATCTTAATATTTCAAAATACATGTTCATGCATTCGTTACCTTTCATTCGACGCGATCATTAATGCCTATTGTATGGTTTCAGACTTCTAATGAAGTTCACTTAGTCGATTTAAATATCTAACTCTTCTTTATTGGCGTCTCATCTCAAGAACTGCGAAAAAGGTGTTGGTGTCACTAACCTGAATGACGTCTTCACACATACGAATTTCGATTCGTTTTTGTTACCTGTTTAATGGCACATCGCGGTTATTTTATACCGTAGCGAAACATCTATATTTTATGTTGAAGATAATGTAAAACAAACTTTATTAAAGTTCAAGGCAATGCATTTGCAATGTCACGTGTAATCTTACAGGAGTTCACAAAAGTTCATTGAGGCAATCTTATAGTAAAGTGATTTTGTCAACTGGGAAATCATTTGTCTTGAATTTCAATTAAACTGAGAGCAAAAACACGAATGGATCTCATTAGGATGCGTCCGTTTGTATAATAATAAAAGTATTCGCTGCTTATTTGTAAAGTTAGCATTTTAAATGGTAGGGGAAAGAGCGGATAAGATGAGATGTGGTAGAAAGAGGGATATAGGGGGACGTGATGAAAATATGGGATTATAGAGATCCCTAATAGTAGAAATAGTAGCATAATAGACGGAGGGTTAGACAATGACGTAAATATAAAAATGCCGTAAATAAAAAGGAACAGAAAAATATAAAATGGTGTTAAAATAATGATGTAAGTAAACACATTCCTTAAAAGACGAAATATATATTATATATACCAAGGTGTACCCTGATTTGTTAAATCCGTTAAATTGAAATAAGTCGTAACTTCATTCTTTAACTCTCTAGGTGCACTTTACAACTACATATTTATCTTCACACTCGGTAAATGCCTTAGGTATATACACTGACTTGCAATGTGCCAACGTTGACCACACAGGGCACGGATCATCTAATAAAATCTAAAATGCTATTACAAGCTTAAGCAAATATATAAACAGACCGATAAACGTTCAGAAAATCTTCTACAGATATATGTGTGGAATAGGTGTGTGTCTGGGGCGTATATGACCGTGTTATACTTTTGTAGCTAGACCCCACGTTTGTTCAAATAAGAAGACATTGTTTTCTTTTTGAATAGAGTTTTTTTATTCGCGTTAGAAATATATATTCAGACAACATTCACAGAAGACAGAGAGACATATATATATATATATATATATATATATATATATATATATATATATATATATATATATATATATATATCCGAAACAGTTACATGGTAAACAGCTGATCATCCCCGTGTTAATATTAGACGCTTAAGGTCTCCTGTTTTTGTTTCACTGTTAGATACTTAACCCCCCCTTTTTTATTTTATTTACTTATTTTTTTTTTATGAATTTTCCAACGAATGTTAAGTCTGCAATATCTTGGATTTAGTTAGTTTCTCTGGGAATTTAAACTGCATTTTACTTTCTTTTTTCTTTTTTTGTTAAAATGACTTAAGGCTTCTTTAGACTATATATATATATATATATATATATAATATTAAATTATATTTTTAATATTTTACATACATACGACGTCGTTTCAAGCTTTCGGCTCTCCTCAGCGTAGGGTAATGACAATCTAAGACGGTCACGACGCGCAGACCCGGTGGTTCACAGAGACACCTTGAATCTGTAAGCGATCGCCTAATCCCTTTGGCCATGGACGGTTGTTACGTGATAATGGAGAAATTAAGTTATATTTATGCTTAAGGCGGCGAGCGTAAACACCAAGACAATCAAATAAAACTCAACGACAGAGTCGGAGTATCGCACTGAAGCATTATGCGAATGTTTATTTTTTAATCTCTCTAACAGTGCTCGACTTTAATTTTACTTAAATAGGCTTCTTATAATATATATATATATATATATATACATATATATCATATATATATATGTATATATTATACACTCTGTTGAAAAAGAGCAAGATACGTGACACAATTCATGAGCCCTTATTATATGACATATAGACGTATTAAAAATCTTATTTCAAATGTAAGTATCATAGACCTTCGTTTATGTTATTTAAAATGTCACTGGCTGATCGTAAATGCAAGTGTTAGTGGCGGCACTTCCAGGCGCACCATCAATTTTTAAGGTGTATGTTTATAAAAATAATCTCCACGAAATGTTTACTGCTTCATTCCTGATGACACTCTTCTTATGTTTTATACCAAAGTTAGTGAAAAGGTAATGGAACATTTTTCTTCCAGGTATATGAAAAGAAATATGCTGATATCAAAATGTTTATCTTGAAACACAGGACAATAAATGAGTCAAGATGGCTGAGGAGGCAATCCATTTCGTTACCGTTACATGTCTAGAATCCAAAGGGTTAAAAGCAACATCGGATCACGATTACAGATTAAGATCGCGACTAATTAATGAGATGACTACCATCAGATAGATATTAATAGATACTAAACATCATCAGACTGAAATAGATAGAATTTATTGTCAAGATGCGTGCTCTTATCTACAATGCCATCCCCAGCTTATAAAAAGGAATCCTCTCTTTTAGTATGTATAATTTTAACCAGTTAAAAGAAACATGCGGATTGGCACAAAACTTTTAAAACTCGATCGATATTGTGTGACGCAATTGTGAATCGGTAAAGAATCGATTTTTCTGAAATATTCTATTGTAGAGAGAGCAGCAAATGGTGGAAACATGTTTCGCAGACGATATTGATTATTGTCGCTGGAAGGAGAATGATTGAAGAACCAATGTCGAGAAACACAACACCTCGAAAGAAAAACTTTTCTGAGAATGGATAAAATCTAACCAAATTCTTTCGGGAATCACGAAAGTATCAGTTGATATGTATCTGCATTTTTATGGCAAGGGTTAAATCCAGGTAAAATATTGGCTGCTGATTAGTACGTAAATAATCTGCTCGGAAATTCCTCTCCTCCTCTCTCTTTTTTTCTGTGTAATCTATTATTATTATTAGTAGTAGTAGTAGTAGTAGTAGTAGTAGTAGTAGTAGTAGTAGTATATAACATTATATAAACCTAGTTATAAGAAAAATACTTTAGTGACATACAATTGCGAGAATATACCTTTTTATGATATATAAAAAATCACAAATATTTACGAGGATACTGAGTGTTATAACATTTATTATTTATTAATTATAAAGATTTATTATTTAACTATGATAACATATTATAAACCTAGTTATAAGAGAAACATTCTATATTTCATTGAAAAATATTTTATTGCGATAATATAAATGTTTATGATATATAAAATATCACAAATATTTACGAGAAAACAGAATGTTATAAATGTGTTAAATTAGAATGCATTAAAGATAAATAAATTATTATTTAACAATGATAATGATAATCGTAGTCGTAATAAGAATAATTAATGATTACTAATGGTGGTAATTAATTTTTTAAATGTCTGGAATAAAGATATGGAGTGACAGTTGCTCAGTAGATAATACACTATATATATATATATATATATATATATATATATATATATATATATATATATATATATATATAGTTTTGAAAAACAATAATAATATAAAATACTTAAATAGTTATTTCAAAAATACGAATAGGAAACTTTGAATTGAATTGGCGATTCTTATTTATAATTATAAGTAAAAATACTATAGAGAGGCATTAATAAGAAAAAACTGAATGTTTAATAAATCGCAGGATTTAAACAATATTTTCCTAACTGTATTGGAAAAACATATAAACTTCACTAGGAATATTTATTATCGATTTTAATTATTTGACCAGCTTTAAATCAGACAAGCTCTGCCACATAAACCACACACATCGTCGCCATTAAATGTTTCCACAAAGCACGTTTCAGGATGGAGCACACCATTCTTTTTGTCCCAAATCTACCGCAGCTGTCATAGATGCGCTTTTGTCAAATTGATCTATCCAAAGCAATCCTCTCCCAGCCATCTACGTTCATGCCGACGACAGTTTTAAGATTGCTCTTAACTACATCGTTAAAGCGTCTCTTTCGTTTGTGCCTTGTGCATTTGCCACGCTGAAGTTCCGCATATAACAGTTGTTTAGGGAGCCTATAATCGTCTATCTTAACCAAGTATCCAGTTCAGTGCATCTGATTACGCATACACGTACTTCTATGCTTCATACACTAGCTTGTTGTAAGGAAGTTGAATCTGGTATAAACGATTGCTAGTCAATATTTAGGATTCTCCTGAGACACGGTTGGTGGAAACTCTCCAGGATGTTTACTGTCCGCGATAAGGGTACCTTTTTCTAACACATGTCAGATAATAATTATTTCGGCTTCAAACGACCTCTTTAAAGTCTGGATATTAATTTTTTTAAACCACCGTGTCACTTTCATTTTAAGCATAACAGAATCCAAGAGTGCCATTGGCCAGAAAGTATAATTAAAAGAACAGGGAGGGTAGAGGGACGAGAAAGGAGAGTAAGGGGTAGAATGGGGTCAAATAGCAAGGTAGTAAGCTGTCCACAGTTTTGTTTTGGGGGGCGATAAAGAAAAAACAAATAAAAACAAGCCTGCAACAGTTACACCGGAACGAGAGGGCAATAATTAAACGGGTTTGTAATGCGAAGCAAGAAATGGTAACAGATTAGCTTCATGAGCATTGATAGCATTATAGATAGAGAAAAAGGGTTCGTTGATATGGACACGTGAAACGCTAGAGTAATGCCACCAACATAGCTTGAGATTTAGAAGTCCCGGTAGACGGGGGAGAGGCCAATCTAAATTGTTTGGGACGGGAATGTTGCGGAGAGATCGCATAGCGTGGGACCTCTCTGCAGTTGATCTTCACGTTAGAGCTTCTGGGAAGTGTGGCGTGAGATTTGTCATGCGTTCAGCTAGCCAGCTACCTGAATGAGTCACACCAGTGTGGATGATGCCTCTAAACCTGCACGTTAATAAAAAAACAAACAATATTCACTTTAATTGGACAGAATGAAGCGATATGATACAGTCAGAAAATTTTAAAAACATAAAACGTCCAAACATGAATACGGTGTAAGGTTAGTTAAATCATCTTTGCAGAAATCGAAAGATGAAACATAAAAGAAAATATTTTGAAAAATGTTCAGTGGGGTGAAGTGATGAAATTTGTGACATAACATAAGTTACAACCAGTTTCAGCTATTAATTAAACGAAAACTAATGTTTTCTATGTACAGAATTAAGTGTCAGATTGGAATCAGCTTTTCAATACTTATTTACTCATCAAAAATAAATATTATCATTAAATTTGTTTTATATAAAGAAATATTAGTGGAAATATGTTTGCTATAATGTAACTAATTTTATCAAATCTCGACAGAATATCACTTTCAGGAATTGCAATACATTGGTATTTCTTAAATGTACTAAATAATACGTAGTTTATACTTTGTTTTTAATTGTCCTTAATTTGAAAATAAAAGACAATCAAATGAATTATTTAAGAATTTTTCTTTGTATCACATTTAAACCAATTTTTTGGCTGCTTATTCTTTTAGCATAGATCCCCCCCCCCCCCCGCTTATGACGATTAATGTTTAAAGTTTAAAGTTTAAAGTTTCTAAAGCAACAGTCCAGGTAGTGAACATTTGGACTTTTTGATCATTGTAATTTTACTTACACTGTGATTTCACGCTGGACTTTTCTTACCTGTCATCCATTGAATGCATAGCACACGGATTTTGTAATGTTTGATTATGAATTAATGTTCACTACCTGGACTGTTGCTTTATAAACTTTTTTATAAAAATATTTTCTTTAAAAACTTTTTGACTCGGATACATTATAAAGATTTAACATCAAATCAGCCCGTACCTTGATGGGGCATGCTAACATAAAAGTGTGTTTTCTTGTCGTTATACTTTATGTTTTATATTTTTTTATAGCGAATATTCTTATTCGCAGTGATGTCATGGCGGTAATAGTCCTCTGAGGAGAAGATGTTCTTTGAAAATCTATGGATTAAGGACTTTACAGTACTTTTTGCTTGAACTTTGATATGTAATAAAGTTTGATTATTTTCTCATTTTATTCTTTCATCCAATCAATCAATCAATTATATATATATATATATATATATATATATATATATATATATATATATATATATATATATATATATATATACGGTGTGGGCCAAAATAAGGGTCCTATCTTTAAATTTGAATAACTTGAATTTGAATAACTTCCACAAAATAAAAGTTAAACTCACCAAACTTTATGTGTGTGTAGACTGACCCTTCCGAGATTTTTTAAAATAAACAAAACAAATTTTAGCCGAAAAACACTTCTTAAAACTTACAAAAACTAAAGTATTGTTTTTTACACTGTTTTGAGGTTTTTAAGCAAAAATAATGTTTTCTAAATGAGGGTACGTTCCTTAGGGCTAATACGGCTCATGCTTGCTTCGGAAGGGGTCCTTTACTTATTCTTAAAAAAAAAATTAAAAAAATCAATAAATAAAAAAGTTATGAATTTTTAAAAATAGGACCCTTATTTTTGCCCACCCTGTATATATATATATATATATATATATATATATATATATATATATATATATATATATATATATATATATATTAGGACAGGTCGATTTTGAAACCGTGGCAATGCGATGGTAATGATAGTTGGAGTTTGGCATGATAAATAACAACACAAAATATTTTTTCCCAAATCGTTACCGTTAAGTGAGGAAACGACTTAAAATATTGGAAATTTGCACTTTCGCGTGTCTTTTCGGTGATCAGTGAAAGATTTACCGCCGTAAAAAAATCCGTACCGTTATGAAATGAAAATGTGTAAATTTCATTTAATAAAGATTTTGTCAACTAAATTATTTACATTGTTCTCAATAAATCAAATAAAAATAAATAAGGATTATAAATAATGAAAATATTCACCTGTAAAGGCAAAATGGAGATTAAATATACAGTGTTTAGTAAACACAGTATTTTACTGTTTACGTAAGTGACAGCGAAAAAGTTCGCTCCATTTTTTTTCTCTCATGGAATTTAGGATTTTTGATTTTTCAGTAGAAAGAAATTAGACTAATTTTAATTATCAATAAAACACTATTTAATCAAAAATGTTTTCATTTTCATGATAAAATAAAATAAATATAGTTTGTTTATTAATAGAGTCTCTGAAACTTTCTGTTTTGGTTGTTATTTAAGTGTACACCGTTTTATATGTGTGCTGTTGTTATTGTTTATGAATTGTATAAAATATTGACCGTTGTTGGATTTTAATTGTAAAAATAATTAGTAATTTTGTATTTTTAAGCAAGAAATTAATTATTTGAAATAGAAAGGAAAAAAGCTTGTTTAATGTAACATATTTTTTTTATTTTAAGTATATATGGCGTTAATTCAAACGCGTTTGTTTTTCTCCACTGAAGAAATTATATTTCCATTTTTAGGTAAATAATACAGTTTCGTTCTTTCTATTTTTTTACGTGTTTCAAATTAAATTGTATCAATGAAGTTTATATTTAAATACCGCAATATTTCAGTTTTTTATTAAAAAATACAGCTGATACTATGTTATACTCGACATACTTTAAACTAATTTTTGGCGCTTTTTAAGTTATTAGCCACAACTCGTTTTTGCATTTTTTACGGACCTTTTTTGGTGTAAATTTACCGGTTATGTCGCTACAGTAATCCGTTTGATTTTTAATATTTTACCCAAAAAGTTGATTTTAAAGATGGGGGATCACTTTTCCATATACATTTTACCGTAAAATGATCACCCACTTCATGACCATCACACTAATAAATACCCAACACGTGTTTTTGCATTTTTATTGGCCATTTTTTCTGTGTAAAATTACCGATTATGTCGCTAGAGATATCCGTTTTTTACACAATATTTTAGATATTTTTTAGTGTGATAGTTATGAATTGCGTGATCATTTTACATTAAATTTATTTGGGAAAGTAACCAGCCATCAAAAACATGTCCAGGAATATGAACATGTGGCGGAATTGATGATCTTGAGCCAGAATCGAGCGGTGGAGATGGCCCGGACTTACTTCATCCCCGCAGTAAAAGGGTCCGCCTTTGCCTGGCTTGCAGATGGAAAGAGAAATAAGTTTTGGCTTACTAGTTTTCTAGTGAGGATTGAACTCGCAACCTCGAAGTAACAAATCTATTTGTTGCTGCATAATAATACGTGGATTCGCCTTGACGACAAATAGTGAGCCAGCGGATTATGTTTTTTTTTCTGATTGCTTAAGCGGAATTAACTGAATGAAAATCTGCTAATAAAAAGAGAAGATTATAAATGATAAGGGGCGAAGGCGAAGTGAGTGTTGAGTGAAATTCTGCGGTGAGCCGAATTATGTTTCGTTCATTGAAGCTCAACGTTACACAGAAGGTTTTTTGTGCTTCTACAGAAATTGAACCGAACTGAGTTTTTTTTTGTTTGTTTAACGTTTAGAGTCTAGTCGTAGACTTCTGAATTCCCATCTTTCAGAACATCTTATCCGCATTGGAGTTGATTGCAGAGTTGATAAAGACACTTTGTATTAAGAGGTTACAGGGGAAAATGGTGAAAAAATTATCAAAGAAAGCAAGAGACCAGAGCGCTACTTAGCATTTACCAGGGAGATATAAACTGCAAGTAAATATTTCGCCCATAGAGTGATACCCAACATTGATGGAACTGGTGTTCTTCTAGCAGAGGATGTTGCTGCTGTTCTAGAAGAGTACAACAGTGTAAATACTTTTAAGGCAATTCTAGTGGGCAATACCGGTACACACACTGGTTGTGAAACAGAGATGGTTACAGCTTTGGAGAGAAAAACTTAAAAGGAAGTTACATACCATTGGCTGTTGACTTCATCAAAATGAACTGCCATTTAGAGCCATCTTCAAGTTAATTGATGGAACTACAAGAAGCCCTACAACTTTCACTGGTCTTCCAGGGATACTTTGTGGAACTAATTACCAGGATTTGCCTCAAGTAGCATTCCATAGTATTAGTGGTTCTCTGGATAATTTGTATCTTACTGTAGAGGTAATGAATGATTTAAGTGGTGACCAGCGACTAATTTGGGAATATGCTCTAGGCATTTATAAAGGGGAAAGTGAACCCTAGATTTGCTGCCTGGGAGATTAAGCCCCTGAATCAATCAAGATGGCTAACTTTAGCCATCAGGTTAATGTGGTTGTGTTGGATAATGGCCCTATAGGAATGGACGTATCTGTTGGAAATCGTTGGTTTGACTTGCGTGGGTTAGTGCAGGTGGACCCGTGCGGTCGAGTGTAGAATGGGGCTGTCCTCGCAGTCGGAGCTCACGGACGTGACAGGGTCACCGCGTGACGGGACCTCGGGTCGGGATCGATGTGCACCTGCAATGGGGGCTCTGTGGCGTCACGGGCTTTCGGGAGGAAGCAGAGTTTTGGTCAGTCTAGGTTTTGGAGGCGAACCTATCAGACGTGATTTTCATGATGTAATCTGCAACATACATAGGGGAATTATTCCCCTAAGAAAATACAGGCGAAAGATCTCTTTTCCCCCTCCACGAAGTGTTAAGGACTTAATTGATAAGTAATTACGAAAGCAGTAATTTGGTCTCTCTCTCTCTCTCTCTCTCTCTCTCTCTCTCTCTCTCTCGACGTTGGTGAATATATCCAAGCCAATAGATAACTAACGCCTGTAATAAACAAAATTGAAAGTTTTAAAGATTGTTTGTCTTTTGAGTCGGCCATGAAGCTATTTGCTGTAGCGGCAATATTCACGACAGTACAGAAGAGAAGAGAGAAGACAACGACTGGACGACACAGCCCTCCACCCGACGAGGAAAGGAAAGATTGAATGTGCGAGAAATTTAAAGGTATGCAAACTATATGATTTATGGTGTTAAAAATGACGAGTGATAAAACGAGAACTGCCACGGCCCGTTCCGAGACGAGTATACAAAACGAGAACTTCAGCGGCCAAGCAGGGGCTATGCAACACTTGTTGACCAGAGGTGTCTATCCACTAGAACTCTCGGATAAATTACTCACCATTATAACATTAATAATTGACGTATATGCAGTTAGTTGGTTTGAGATCAAAAGGGACAATACATTTTATAACCAACAATTGTATATCTTCAATAGGATCCAGAGAGTCAACAACAGTCGACCAAAATCCAGAATGTTACATTAAAAAATTTACAGTACAATCCGGAAAACATTATGTTGTCAATGTTGAAATCGAACGAGGGAAGAGGCCATAAACAAGATTTTTATCCATTAGGTAAGTAAACATTTATGTATACTTAATTAGTTATGTGGATTTACAAGAATAATTTTAAGTTTCATTAAAATTACATCAAAAATATAACCAAGTACAGGTAAATTTTCTAATATAAATATTTTTTGTTTTGTTTCAGAAGTAGCGAACCACCAAAGAAAAGATTGAAGAAAATGACTGCCATCAATTTTGAAGCCACATATAGGTCAACTTTGATTGACCTCTCACAAAGTTTGGTCTGTGAACCTGCACTTGTAGAAAGGTTTTCAAACAATGATCTCCTAGAATCTTCAATGAATGGAACAACATTGGAATTTCCAAATTTACCTGCAAGGCGTGGAAAAAGCTGTCAAGTTAACAACCGAAGCTTAACAAATTTTATATGGACAGGAAGCAAGGCACAAGCACATCATAACCAAAACATTGTGTCACCAAAAAAGACCTTCATTTACTTCGAAGAGAAACTAGAGCGAACAATTTAGTTCTATTTTAACATAATTTCGTAAACTTACAGTATTGTTCTCACAACAAAAATTACATGAGCTAAAAAAAATATAAGTTTAATGCAAAACACATTTAAATAAATATACCGAATCGCATACGTTAAAAAGTGAAATTAACGGTATGAAACCTAATTATTATTTATCGTACCTAGAAAAGAGTCAGCAGTTAAAACAAGAACATAACTTTACGTTTCGTGACAGTCTCAATCCAATCTGGCGGTATTTTCAAAATCGTTTACACTTCAGGTGAAAGACAAAAACGTATGAAATGAAATTCGGTTTACACACGCTTAAACTATGCAGGTTTGTAGAGAATTTCATTCTGATGCGTTTGTATATAAGGTAAGTGTTATTTTAGTTTTCTATTTAGAAGTTATGGCATGAAGACTAAACTGTAAGATTACCAATCATTTTATATGGTGCAGTAGGTTTTAGCACATTGTTCAATGAACAATTCAAATTTAAAACATTTGTTCCTATAATCGCTTTCCAGTAGTATTATTGTATAATACACTTATATTTATATATTTTTAAAAGCAATTATGACCTAAAATAAAAAGTAATTAGCCTTTTTTGTAATTTTGTACAATATTTACAGTTCTCGTTTATTGAATACAGTTAAAAATGACTTTATTTTACTAGTGGTGATTCATACTTAGAATTTTAGTTTGAATATATTTTCCATTCATTGTATCTAAAAAAAATCATTTTTTCTGGATTTATTAGTGAAATAGTAAAATTTTAGAGGTAACTTTGTCAGCAAAATCCTGCGGAAATTAGGTATTTCTGAACATTTTCGTACCCGATCTTTAAAACTAAATGCTCAGTTAAGTTTTAAAGTTAGGAATCTAATTTTTGGTATCAGTTCTCATAATACCAAACCCCAACTTTCGCCACAACAACAGCGTTGATTTTATAAATAAAAGTGACAAATCAATCTGCCCTAATATATATATATATATATATATATATATATATATATATATATATATATATATATATATATATATATGAGAAAGGAAGGATGGGAATAGTCCGTCGTTTTCACCCAGCCTCTCAAAATCCATGCCCCACTTCACCACAACAAAAATATCAGCCCCCTTTCACCTCTCCCACCCTAAGACCATTTAAATTATATTCTCACTCCTCCCCATTTCATAGCTGCCCTAATCGTATCTACTCAAAGATTTCATCTCTCCACCAACCCCAAACTTCGATGTACTTGCATGACATTTTTCTTCAATTATCATCTCGAGGAAGTCTTACAATAGAGACAAAACGTTGATGAATATATAAAAAAAACTACCTCTTGGTGTTTCGTTTTTTTATTTCCCATATATATATATATATATATATATATATATAAGAGAGAGTACATTTATGTTATTGAGCGCCGAGTAAGCGTGTAAGCGACTACGCAAACCTACACCCAGAGAGCGACTGAGATCAAAGTGCTTTAAATCATACCTCTGCTTGGTGACAGTCTACAACAGGCGTAGATATTTCTGGTAAACAAGTAAAAGTCACAAAATTGATATTTCAACAAGGGTTCAGGAAGAGCCAAACATTAGGTTGAAAACAAGTAAACGATTGAAAAATTTACTAAAAAGAAAGAATGATTAAATTATTGTAATTTATGTAATTTTTTTTGTTGATATTTTTTTATTTTTGGAGCATCATTCGAGTGGCAGAGATGAGCGGAAAATTCGACCTCTTAGCAAAACGTAAAGCCGCTCTTGCTCTTGTTGAATAAAAATGGCCCCTCCGCTCCTTGGTTCCAGCAAAATAGAGCGTACTCCTAAAGCGCGCTCTTTTCAAGAGGGCTACGAAAAGCCATAAACACACACACACACACAAACACACACACATATATATATATATATATATATATATATATATATATATATATATATATTACGCTTATTGGAAACCCGAGAAATCTATACTTTATAGAGCAGTAATGCTTTCTAGCATGATTTTTAACAATCGGAATTAGAGACAAATTCAAAAAGATTCCCTAAATCTCTGTATTTGAAAAAGATGTGAGAGTATATAAATTGCGTAACCCTTTTAAAAATTCAAATATTTCTGATTTACATGATTATTTTTTGTCTAATATCTAGTGTTAAACACTAGATATGAGACAAAAATCAAGCAAGATTCTCGCATTATTAATTTTTTTCTAAGAATTCCCAGACATATTATTGTGTGGAGAGCTTAATTTTCAAAGTTTAACACAATTTAAAAAGTCGATAAACGTAGTAACAAAGCCTTTTTAATGGACTATTTAATGGTTTATTTAGATCAAATGTGTATTATGTTAAATTATGTAATTTCTTTTTTCTGCTTATTTTGTTTGTGTGTTTCTTTCTTTCTTGTCTTCCTTACTATGATTCTAAGCATTGCCAAAGTACACATTAATAAGTGATATATATATATATATATATATATATATATATATATATATATATATATATATGCTTCCATATCGATTCTAATGTGTTATAATCCAGACCCTAAAAGTGGCATTCTAGAAGAGAATAGAAATACATGTAGTATTCTATCGGCTCTCTCTCTCTTTCTATCTCTCTTTCTCTCTCTCTCTATCTCTCTCTCTCTCTCTCTCTCTCTCTCTCTCTATCTCTCCCTATTTCAAAGTCAATGAATCAAAACACACTGTAAATTATTTTGATCGATGCAAGCGAGCCTTTTACCTATAGATTAAAAAATTACTCAACCTATTTCATGGAATTATGAACATATATGGAAGACGAGAAGGGAGTTTAATATTTGATTTCTATTTAAGGGGTAAAAAAGGACAGAACACTCCTTTGGAAATAAATGTAACCTACTATAGAGGTATTTAAGAAATTTAGAAACTTAAAAGAGGGTGTAATCTGTGTTTGATATATTTTTAAGGAACAAATGTGATAGAACCTTGCTATAGATAAGAATAAACATTTTTTAAATCGTACAAATCTAAGCAGCCAAATCGGCGAAGGTGAATAATAAATAAATAAAATTTCCATTTGAACAAAGTTTCGAGGCGGAATAACTTTTTGCTTACTAATGAGTCACCACTGATCTAGGCCCAAAGGTCGTTCGAAGATAAGGGTTAATAAGTTTGTCAGGTTGACAGTGAGACAGCCCCGTGATGATTGGTAACGATTGTTGAAACTTGGTAGAATTTGATTATCTAAAAAGACGGCTCAACATGATTTTTTTACATTAGACTAGGAATGCTGTAATCAGCTGGGAAGCATCTCCAAGGTAGTGTATACTACCGACGGCTAGTTCTAGGATAGTAACTTTGCTCATGGAAGTTCCGTTTAAATTTAGGTACACAGAGGGGTAAAGTAGAATTATTGTGAGTGGTTGGTAATGTTTTACAAAGGGAGCCGTAGATTGGAGGTCTGCCGAGCATTTACCATAAAAATAACGACAGAGCAGTGAAAGACTAGCGACATCACTTCTGCAAGAAAGTGGTTGTAAGGAAGGAGAGGGCATTCTTCACTAGATTGTGAAGTCGGTTTTTACTCTGTCAAGACAGGAAAGAGTGCTCTGTCCCTAAATGTCGCAACATTACTCCATCTTAGTAGCTATTTAATTTATACAGGCATGTGAAAAATAACCTGAACGACAAACATTTTTATTGAAGAAAAAAGCAAGGTCCAATGTAACAAAAAATAATAATAATAGGATCGCAAGAAAGAAATATTGATTAATCAGATTAATTGCTATCGATGAGAAACTCCGAAAACCCGACATGGTAACTTTATATGTTAGATACGTATTCAAATAAGTATTAACCAACGTAATTTGTCTTACATACTTTTAGTTAACAATTTCCCCGGCCAAAGACACGAGAATCGCTGAGGTTAACAGGGCGTCCATTTTCCTAATGCAAGAACATTACATGTATAAAGTGCTTACCGTAATTAAGCCGCTCACAAAACAGCGGAAATGTGATGAACGTCCGTAAAATTGAATTTGGTCAAGTAAAATAGGATATAAATGATTCAGTAAATCCTGTGCTCCTTTTATAAGGGAAATAATTAAGTAAAGCGGTACTTAGTCAGCTAGAAATCATCAGGAAATATTAATTATTTCTGTTCTATAGAGGAACTGAAATCGTTTAAGGTATCTGAATGCTATTATTCTTTTAAGTATAGCATTCGGGCGCCCTCGGGGATGAATCAATTGGACAAGGTAATTAGTTATGAAGCTTATCGATATGAAGGTCTTCGTGAAAGGTAATATTGGGATAAGCTTTCTGAATGATACATACATATATACATTGAAATAAAGAATATGTAATTATTTAGATAAATTAAAAGATACATTATTAGTAATACATTTGCAAATATATATAAATATTTATTAGATTTTTAATATAAGATGATATAGATAATTATTTCCACAATCATACAACATCGCAGCCTCCTTAGAAGAGGGCGAAACACGAGTCTAAGACTTTTGGTCTGTGACTTTCATGGTATGTGTGGATCCGGGGCGTTGTCTCATTGTGGAAAGAATTATATATATATATATTATTTTTCATTTTTATTTTTTCATATCTCATTAAATCTCCTTCGGTTTAAATCTCAACTGTTAGTTTTCACCCTCCCCCTTTTTTTCAAACCTTATTAAACCTTCCTTAAACTAAATTTAAACAAACATACACAACACTCTAAGCAAATAATTCGTCCAAACGAGAGTGACACGTGACTTCACATTTCCGAAAAAGATGATAACAGAAGCTGACGAGAGCCGGATGGCTAAGTCCTACCGTGCTTGAAACCGACGGTTCGAATGTTGTACTAATTTTTCTGTACCAATATATATATATATATATATATATATATATATAGGCAACAGTTATTAAATCAGAAATTTTTAAGTGTGTATTGTCGTAATTAACATAAAAAAAATGTAGCCGTTACACAACATGCTTTTGAATGTTGTAAGCGCATTGCACTAATGAAGTTCGCATGCAACATCTCATAACAACAGACGCTAATTTTAAAGTGGTAAATTACTTTCCGTAAAAACTAAAAAGTAAAAGACATCATCATAAACACACCAAAATTTACCCCGCCTGATGATTTGTGAATCAAATCGAAAGTACTCGCGAAAAAAACAAAAAATGGAAGACGAAACCCATAGAACTTAGATACACCAATTTGACCGAAATACTAAATGGACTTTGCTGAAACTGAAACAATAAAAAAAATCTCTATGAAAATAAAAATTATCAAATGATTATTAAAGCATCATCAGTTATTGTTAGCCTTGCTGTGTTTGTAACTATGTCTTTACTGTTGAGTTTTTTAAGCTAGCAAGTTACGACTTTAAAATTGGCGGCATTAGTGATTATATGTTGCATGGAAACGTGAGTACGTGTTGAGCGCATTCTAAATTCAAAAGGATGATTGCTTAACACACAAGAATTTCGTAATGTAAATTACTATTCTAAACATTTTAATATGTTTTCACTAGTTCTGTAATTAGCATCATATTATTGTGAGATGTTTGGTTTTTACGTAAAGGGCTTCAGGAATTTTAAATCTTTTGGTGTTCGTATCGTATTGTATTATTTTAGTATTATTAACTCGGATAGGTCTATATTGCAAAGGAGGCAGTCATGTATTTTAGGTGTTGGTAAATAGAGCTAGTATCGGAGAGATATAAGGTGAGTCTTCGTAGAAGGTTTTGTGGTAATAAAACCGATGTAACAATTAGTTTTATTATTATTGTCGGAAATACATTCTTCCATAAGGTATTGAAACCGATACACTACATTATTTCTTCCTAATGTGTTTTGGGTCTGAGTAATGTTACTTTAAACTACTAGTTTGATGTTTGTAATTTTTTCTATTACATAATCAATCTTATTTTATTATTACAGTTGATGGTGGATATATATCGATGTATCATATTTTAAAGAGCGTTTTGATCCAATCTAAAGTTCGGATGCATTTGGTTACAATAGAATAGAATAGTATGCTCTGAATTATTTAGCTTATTATAATTAGTATTGTCTACGTTTCTTATCATCAATTTAATTTATTCGTTTGCAATATAATTGGGAAATTAAGTGCTAGTTCGAATTTGGTTAATGTTGTTTAATTCGTTTGCAAGTTAATAATAACTTTTTAAGTATTTTAGGATTAATTTTAAGTGGATAGAGGGATGGGCTATTGTATATGCTATCAATAATGATATTGATTGTTCTTTGTACTTGAATATGTGTAAATAATCTCTCAACGTCAAGTGAATCGGTGATATTATTATTTATTTTGGGGAGTATCTATATGAGTTCGTGGGTGGACTTTACATTGTATTTACTTGGTAAGTAAGGAGTTATTAGTTCATTAATTGTTTTAGTTAATTAGTATATAGGGGTTGTGACCAGATAGATTATGGGACGGAGAGAGGACTTAAGTTTGTGCGTTTTTACGGTATCGTATAATTAACCATATTTATAATCCCCAATTATTTGGGGCGTTCAACTTATCGTTTACGTCATTATTGGATGTAATAAACTTGTTTACCTGTGTCTTAAGTTGATCGACGTTTTTGTTTTAATAATCGTCTGATTAGAACGATCACTCATTCTTTAGCTTTACCGAGAAATGGATTGATGCAAAATAATAAGAAGATATATGAGGATTTATATTGCAAACTAATAAATGGATTTAATTTTTAAAGACAAAAGCACAGATTAAATATCTAACAATTTTATACAGTAATTACTATGTTATGGTTGTAAGATCAGAGAAAAGATATCGCGTTTATGTTAAACCCCCTTCTAAATTAAATATGAGCGACTAAACAACTAAATTGTTTTGTTTTATGGTTTAAAAAACGTCTATACGCACAATCTGGTTGTAATTAATGGAAGAAGTATTGATTTTTTCCCCGAAGTGAGCGGAGTTCTTGACATATAATGGGAACATACCTATGAGTAAGGTCATTATATCCACCAGGTAACGGTTAAAAACGTTGGTCTTAATGTAATACCAACTTTATGAATATAGTTTTATAGATGCTCTAGATTGCTGTAATGCTGAATTAGATGTCCATATTTCGCAGGCGGTGTGAGATCCTCGCTTTTACTGATAATCTGTGGCAGCCTCTCCGTTTTCAGGGGCAGATTATTCGTTACTCTATTATATCTGTCCATATCTTGCAATATTCATTCCTATCCATTAACACTGTAAAATTGCTTTTGTCCGCTGGTTGTTATATCTGTTGAAACGTTGTCAGAATAACATCCCAGATGGGAACAGCTTTCCGAATAATCCAAATGATCCAAATTATCAATCATCCCAAAATATTCTAAAGATGAAATGTAATATGGATGTTGTTTATGAACTGGCTTCAATTTATCTTCATTTTTTAGCATTTAATTTCCCTTTTATCATTTCACATGTCACAACTCGCATCGAACAAGACATTTGTTTCCTTTTCTTCATGAGTGACAGATAAGATCACAGGCGGTTAAGAATTTGAAATGGAATTCCTAATCTCGATTCCATTTGACATTGGCACCTTTCATCATGAAACTTGATTAACAATACACTTCATTACGAAAGCAGTGAAATTAGTTCGAGGCAGATTCGACTGAACATTTCTTTAATCAATTGCGTATTATAATTATTTGCGCTGTATCTTCGTATACCTTTTGCATATCTCCTCTTTGAACCATTCAACATCAGAACGCTCATATATTGGTTATTAGCAACTGTTATAGAAATACTTACGGTGACTCTCGCCATGCTTCGGACTGATGTATGGTTCTGTTATGCCTTATGTGTTTATCTTCACATGCATTATTTCCTGAAAGAATTGGTTTATCGTCAGTCACCTGAGACGCCCCTGCCGGCAAATGTATATAGGTCCAATCACGGAAGATTATGTCCACATCCAGTACCCCCCCGCTTTTTAGGAGAGCTGAATTATCCACAATATTGTCTAACTTTGCAGCAATGGGAAGCAGGTGAAAATACTTACGCCCCCAATAACGTTAAATCCTAATATATGAATATTAAACAGCTAAATTTTTACAATTCCTTGAAAATGATCTGATGCCGCATTGGCTTTTTATCTACATATCATCAATCTACTTTGGTATGATATCTACTCTGTGTTATGTGATTTACACCTCATATTGTAAGCACGGTACACTGCAAACATTTTAATCTTAAATTAAATCCTAACCCTAAACCATAACTTTCAAAGAAGAGGCTGTACATACACAAGGAATTGAAAGATCATAGCTTGGCGCGAAGATAGGTATATCGACAGGAATGGGGGCGTATGGCGTAGATATTTCTCCTTGTAAGTATCAAGCCAAATTATCTCATACTAACATAATCTACATACATTCTAACACGAAGAAAAAACTGAACATGAATCTGGTGGGAAGCTTACAGAAACACACGACTAATAAAGAACCTAGAAGAAATCAGGCAAAAAATTAAACTACCTATAATTTAATCCTCGAAAACACTAGTAGTTTACAAACGGAAGAACACTGTCATCAATTGGTTCGCAGATACCAAGATAACAAAGCCGTCTTCATCCAATTTGACATTAAATACTATTCTCCATACATAACAATGGTGCGCTATCTACTCAGACCACCCAACACGTGCCCGGGTTACGGAGAGGGCAACCTTCTCTATTAATAGAGGAGCGCTTTGAATAACTAATAAGAAGCCGGTGACAATGAAGAACTTATAAATAAGATGAAAAAAAAACAAGACTCAATCCTAGCAGATCGGCACCCATGATAAAAAGATTACACACCAGGCGAGAAGAGGTGAGCAATGGTGTAAATCTTCATGCCATCTGGAAGTTCCACTCCAGCTATGATAGAGGGCAACCAGGTACAGCCAAGAGACCTTGATAAAACAGGTCCTGCCTACCTATTTCCACCATATGCAGCAACCACAAGAAAAATAGTAGCTGCACAGAAAGTTCTATTGCATTGCTACCACTATTATAAGGTTGGCAAATGGAGGAAAACATCAAATGAGATTTGAACAAAGAATAGAAGGAATACCGAACATACCAACAAACTTTCGGAACATGTCAATATAAAAATGCCGACATTAGAATGATATAACACTACTGAAAGTATTGCTCTTCCAAAACATAGCTTTGATTAAGAAACACATCAGAATCGTCTATGTTATAATCGGTAGCTATGATTGCGCGTAGTATCTACGAACTGGTATGCATCCTTATTCTCCTCTACCTTTCTATCGTAATATAATGAAATGCATGATGATATACAGAGATGACGGCCTAATGCGAATAAAAGAATCAGGAAAATAATAATCAGAACACTCAAAATAATATTCTCAATGCAAATAAAACTAACACAAACAAGAAAACTTCTTACACGCAACACTTAATGCAAACAATGGCACCGTGAATCCTACGCTTTTATACATAAACACCTTATGAAATCACCTCGGCAATTATCAAACAAGTACCAAAATCTGGTAATCTAAAAACTTCTCTAATACTACTGGATTCAACAGAAAAAAACACCTCACAAAAAAATATTACATAATAGTGGCTGAAAAAAAATCCGGGTACGTAACAAAACCTACACCCAAAATGGGGAAAACAAACATAATCTGGTTCATCACATGTTTAAACAACACCAACATCAGAAAATCAGTCCTCAAAGCATAAATCAAACGCATTTTTTAAATCTTTAACACAATAAAAAACAGATATCAGATATTTCTGCTCACAAAACATAGTCAAATAATTAAAAAGAAACAAATACTCAAATATCCACGGAACAAAAAAATCTACGTCCAATTGTAGAAACGAGATTTATTGCTTGTTACAAGGATCCTGTTGATAAACAAATGTATACGAAGTTATATTCCAAGCGCAAATGTAAATTAAACACTACAAAGCGGGCAACATGATGAAGCTTAAAACAGTGTCAATATACACACATTCATTCCCTTTAACGACACAACATTAACGGAAAACATATGGAAGTGAAAAGAAAGAAAATCAGCTTGAATACTATTAAATAAGCACAAGCGAAAACACGAAAACATCAAACAGAGAAGAATCTACTTAACAGAAAATCGGAACTAATATCATAATGCAGACATGAAAAACTAATGGCTGCTTGTTAAATTAGACTCAAATGACTAAAAAAAGATTAACCGATCAGAAAATAACACAAAACTAAAATAGAAATATCTTTATAAGAAAACACAAAATAAAACCTACATAAAAAAGTAAACTCGTAACCAATTGAAAACTAAAAACAAAATATATATATAAAACAATATTAATATACAGTAAAAACAACCAAACACAATCAATCAAATACTAAGGAATCAGTTTAACACAGAAAACGTTTTTATGAATAAATAAAATTGATACGAATATAAATGCAAAATAATAAACAGACAGAATAATTAGGCCTCAAAATTGATTAAATTAACATAAAACAAAAAAACACACCTAAAAATAATGCGAGGATTTCTCCATCTAAAAAGCTTGAATAGAATACATGTATCAAAATTCATAAAAAAATACTGTGCATCCAAAAACAACATCTAAAATAACACTAGCAAAAAACAAATGAATTACTGAAATGAGTTGTGACCACCACAATTAAAGCATTTCTACGCAAAACATTTACGCACATTTACGCACATGCAAACGGACGAACACGCGACTTACACAAGTGAACTTGACCCAGCGATAAAGTGGTGACCCAGCAATAAAAAGAAGTGACCCAACATTAAAACGTAGTGACCCAACAATAAAAAGTGGTGACCCAACAATAAAGTGGTGACCCAACAATAAAACTTAGTGACCAAACAATAAAACGTACTGACCCAGCAATAAAAAGTGGTGACTCAACGATAAAAGTGGTGAACCAGCAATAAGAAGTGGTGACCAAACAATAAAACGTAGTGACCAACATTAAAAAGTGGTGACTCAACGATAAAAGTGGTGAACCAGCAATAACAAGTGGTGACCCAACAATAAAACGTAGTGACCTAACCATAAATCATAGTGACTCAACCATAAATAGTGGTGACGCAACCATAAAACGTAGTGACCCAATCATAAAAAGTGGTGACCCCACAATAAAACGTAGTGACCCAGCAATTAAAAGTGGTTACCCAACCATAAAACGTAGTGACCCAACCATAAAAAGTGGTGACCCAACAATAAAACGTAGTGATCCAGCAATAAAACGTGGTTACCCAATATTAAAACGTAGTGACCCAACAATAAAAAGTGGTGACCCTACAATAAAGTTGTGACCCAACAATAAAACGTGGTGAGCCAACAATAAAACTTAGTGACCCAACAATAAAACGTAGTGACCCAGCAATAAAAAGTGGTGACTCAACGATAAAAGTTGTGACCCAGCAATAAGAAGTGGTGACCCAACAATAAAACGTAGTGACCAACAATAAAAAGTGGTGACCCAACAATAAAAGGGGTGACCCAGCAATAAAAAGTGGTGACCCAACAATAAAAGTGGTGACCCAACAATAAAACCAAGTGACCTAACCATAAATCGTAGTGACCCAACAATGAAACGCAGTGACCCAACCATAAAAAGTGGAAACCCAACCATAAAACGTAGTGACTCAACCATAAAAAATGGTGACCCAACAATAATACGTAGTGACCCAGCAATAGAACTTGGTGAGCCAACATTAAAAAGTAGTAAGCCAACAATAAAACGTAGTTACCTAACCATAAATCGTAGTGACCCAACAATAAAAAGTGGTGACCAAACCAAAAAAAGTGGTTACCAAACCATAAAACGTAGTGACCCAACCATAAAACGTAGTTACCAACAATAAAAGGTTGTTACCCAGCAATAAAACGTGGTGACTCAACGATAAAAGTTGTGACCCAGCAATAAGAAGTAGTGACCCAACAATAAAACGTAGTGAACAACATTAAAAAGTGGTGACCCAACAATAAAACGTAGTGACATAACCATAAATCGTAGTGAACCAACAATGAAATTTAGTGACCCAACCATAAAAAGTGGTTACCAAACCATAAAACGTAGTGACCCAACCATAAAAAGTGGTGACCCAACAATAAAACGTAGTGACCCAACAATAAAAAGTGGTGACCCAACAATAAACTGATGACCCAACAATAAAACTTAGTGACCCAACAATAAAACGTAGTGACCCATCAATAAAAAGTGGTGACTCAACGATAAAAGATGTGACCCAACAATAAGAAGTGGTGACCCTACAATCAAACGTAGTGACCTACATTAAAAAGTGGTGACCTAACCAAAAAAAGTGGTAACCCAACAATAAAACGTAGTGACCCAGCAATGAAAAGTGGTTACCCAACCATAAAAAGTGGTCAACCAACAATAAAACGTAGTGACCAAGCAATAAAACGTGGTGACCTAACATTAAAACGTAGTGACCAACAATAAAAAGTGGTGACCCAACAATAAAGTGGTAACCCAACAATAAAACGTAGTGACCCTACAATAAAACGTAGTGACCCAACAATAAAACGTAGTGACCCAACAATAAAACGTGGTGACCAAACATTAAAACGTAGTGACCAACAATAAAAAGTGGTGACCAAACAATAAAGTGGTGAATCAACAATAAAACGTAGTGACCCTACAATAAAACGTAGTGACCAAACAATAAAACGTAGTGACCCATCAATAAAACGTGGTGACTCAACGATAAAAGTTGTGAGCCAGCAATAAGAAGTTGTGACTCAACAATAAAACGTAGTGACCAACATTAAAAAGTGGTGACCAAGCAACAAAAAGTTGTTACCCAACAATAAAAAGTGGTGACCCAACCATAAAAAGTGGTGACCCAACAATAAAACGTAGTGACCTAACAATAAAAAGTGGTGACCCAGTAATAAAACGTAGTGACTTAACCATAAACGTAGTGACCCAACCATAAAACGTAGTGACCAACCCTAAAAAGTGGTAACCTAACAATAAAACGTAGTTACTAAACCATAAAACGTAGTGACCAAACAATAAAACGTAGTGATTAAACCATAAAAAGTGGTTACCCAGCAATTAACAATAAAAGTGGTGACCCAGCAATAAAAAGTGGTGACCCAGCGATAAAACGTAGTGATTAAACCATAAAAAGTGGTGACCCAACAATAAAAAGCGGTGACCCAACAATAAAAAGAGGTGACCCAACCATAAAACGTAGTTACCCAACCATAAAACGTAGTGACCCAGCAATTAAAAGTGGTTACCCAACCCTAAAACGTAGTGACCCAACAATAAAAAGTATTGACCCAACAATAAAAAGTGGTGACCCAACAATAAAACGTAGTAACCTAACCATAAATCGCAGTGACCCAACCATAAAAAGTGGTGACCCAACCATAAAACGTAGTGACCTAACCATAAAAAGTGGTGACACAACAATAAAACGTAGTAACCCAGCAATAAAACGTGGTGACCAAATATTAAAACGTAGTGACCAACAATAAAAAGTGGTGACCCAACAATAAAGTGATGACCCAACAATAAAACGTAGTGACCCTACAATAAAACGTAGTGACCCAACAATAAAAAGTAGTGACCAATCTATAAAACGTGGTGACTCAACGATTAAAGTTGTGACCCAGCAATAAGTGGTGACCCAACAATAAAACTTAGTGACCAACATTAAAAAGTGGTGACCCAGCAATAAAAAGTGGTGACCAAACATTAAAAAGTGGTGACCTAACCATAAATCGTAGTGACCCAACAATAAAAAGTGGTGACCCAACAATAAAACGTAGTGACCATAATTAAAAAGTGGTAACCCAGCAATAAAAAGTGGTGACCCAACCATAAAATTTAGTGACCCAACTATAAAAAGTGGTGACCAAACAATAAAACGTAGTGACCCAGCAATAAAAAATATTGACCCAGAAATAAAACGTGGTGACCCAACCAAAAAAGTGGTGAGCCAACATTAAAAAGTGGTAGCCAAGCACTAAAACGTAGTGGCTTCACAATAAACGTAGTGACCCAACCATAAAACGTTGTGACCCAACTATAAAAAGTGGTGACTCAACAATAAAACGTAGTAACCAAACCATAAAACGTAGTGACCCAACAATAAAAGTGGTGAGCCAACATTAAAAACTGGTAGCCTAGCAATAAGATGTGGTGACCCAACAATAAAAAGTGGTGACCATACAATAAAACGTAGTGACCTAACAATAAAAAGTGGTGACCCAACCATAAAACGTAGTGACCCAACCATAAAGCGTAGTGACCCAACAATAAAACGCGGTGACTCAACGATAAAAGTTGTGACCCAGCAATAAGAAGTGGTGACCAAACAATAAAACGTAGGGACCCACATTAAAAAGGGGTGACCCAACAATAAAAGTGGTGACCCAGCAATAAAAGGTTGTGACCCAACAAAAAAACGTAGTGACCCAACAATAAAAAGTGGTGACCCAACAATAAATATGGTGACCCAACAATAAAAAGTGGTGACCCAACAATAAAACGTAGTGACCATAATTAAAAAGTGGTAACCCAGCAATAAAAAGTGGTGACCCAACCATAAAATGTAGTGACCCAACCATAAAAAGTGGTGACCAAACAATAAAACGTAGTGACCCAGCAATAAAAAATATTGACCCAGAAATAAAACGTGGTGACCCAACCAAAAAAGTGGTGAGCCAACATTAAAAAGTGGTAGCCAAGCACTAAAACGTAGTGGCTTCACAATAAACGTAGTGACCCAACCATAAAACGTTGTGACCCAACTATAAAAAGTGGTGACCCAACAATAACACGTAGTGACCCCACAATAAAAACGTAGTGACCAATCAATAAAACGTGGTGACCCTACAATAAAACGTAGTGAACCAACAATAAAAAGTAGTGACCAATCTATAAAACGTGGTGACTTAACGATCAAAGTTGTGACCCAGAAATAAGAAGTGGTTACCCAACAATAAAACGTAGTGACCAACATTAAAAAGTGGTGACCCAACAATAAAAGTGGTGACTTAGCAATAAAACGTTGTGACCCAACAATAAAATGTAGTGACCCAACAATAAAAAGTAGTGACCCAACAATAAAAGTGGTGACCCAGCAATAAAAGGTGGTCACCCAACAATAAAAAGTGGTAACCCAACAATAAAACGTAGTGACCCAACAATAAAAAGTTGTGACCCAACAATAAAGTGATGACCCAACAATAAATCTTAGTGACCCAACAATAAAACGTAGTGACTAACATTAAAAGGTGGTGACCCAACAATAAAAGTCGTGACCCAGCAATAACAAGTGGTGACCCAACGATAAAACGTAGTGATTAAACCATAAAAAGTGGTGACCCAATAATAAAAAGGGGTGACCCAACAATAAAACGTAGTGACCCAACCATAAAACGTAGTGACCCAACCATAAAGCGTAGTGACCCAACAATAAAACGTAGTGACCGAGCAATTAAAAGTGGTTACCCAACCCTAAAACGTAGTGATTAAACCATAAAAAGTGGTGAGCCAACAATAAAAAGTGGTGACCCAACAATAAAACGTAGTGACCCAACCATAAAATATGGTGACTCAACCATAAAAAGTTGTGACCCAACAATAAAACTTGGTGACCCAACCATAAAAAGTGGTGACCTAACAAAAATACGTAGTGACCCAGCAATAAAACGTGGTGACCCAACATTACAAAATAGTGACCCAACAATAAAACGTAGTGACAAACCATAAAAAGTGGTGACCCAACAATAAAAAGTGGTGACCATACAATAAAACGTAGTGACCCAACAATAAAAAGTGGTGACCCAACCATAAAACGTATTGACCTAACCATAAAGCGTAGTGACCCAACAATAAAACGTGGTGACTCAACGATAAAAGTTGTGACCCAGCAATAAGAAGTGGTGACCCAACAATAAAACGTAGTGACCCACATTAAAAAGTGGTGACCCAACAATAAAAGTGGTGACCAAGCAATAAAAGGTGGTGACCCAACAATAAAAAGTAGTGACCCAACAATAAAACGTCGTGACCCAACAATAAAAAGTGGTTATCCAACAATAAAGTGATGACCCAACAATAAAACTTAGTGACCCCACAATAAAACGTAGTGACCCATCAATAAAACGTGGTGACTCAACGATAAAAGTTGTGACCTAGCAAGAAGAAGTGGTGACCCAACAATAAAACGTAGTGACCAACATTAAAAAGTGGTGACCCAACAATAAAAATTGGTGACCCAACAATAAAAAGTGGTGACCTAACCATAACTCGTAGTGACCCAACAATTAAAAGTGGTGACCCAACAATAAAACGTAGTTACAAACATTAAAAAGTGGTGACCCAACAATAAAAAGTGGTGACCCAACAATAAAAATAGGTGACCCAACCATAAAACTTAGTGACCCAACCATAAAAAGTTGTGACCCAACAATAAAACGTAGTGACCAGCAATAAAAAGTGGTTACCCAGCAATAAAACGTGGTGACCCAACCAAAAAAGTGGTGACCCAACATTAAAAAGTGGTGACCCAACAATAAAAGTCGTGACCCAACTATAAAAAGTGGTAGCCCAGCAATAAAACGTAGTGACTTAACCATAAACGTAGTGACCCAACCATAAAACGTTGTGACTAACCATAAAAAGTGGTGACACAACAATAAAACGTAGTGACTAAACCATAAAACGTAGTGACCAAACAATAAAACGTAGTGACCCAACCCAAAAAAGTGGTGACCTAACTATAAAACGTAGTGACTCACACATAAAACGTAGTGACCCAACCATTAAAAGTGGTGACCCAACAATAAAAGTGGTGACCCAACAATAAAAAGTGGTGACCCAACGATAAAACCTAGTGATTAAACCATAAAATGTGGTGACCCAATAATAAAAAGTGGTGACCCAACAATAAAACGTAGTGACCCAACCATAAAACGTAGTGACCCAACCAGAAAGCGTGGTAACCCAACAATAAAACGCGCTGACTCAACGATAAAAGTTTTTACCCAACCCTAAAACGTAATGATTAAACCATAAAAAGTTGTGACTCAACAATAAAACTTGGTGACCCAACCATATAAAGTGGTGACCCAACAAAAATACGCAGGGCACCTCTGGATCTTTGGTGGGGAGTGTCGTGCTGTGCGACACTCCAGTCTCGTCGGGGGATGGCACACCCGAGTGCTCCCAAATCTCTTCGGTTCCTGATACGGGGATTACCACAGCCGGTGGCACCCCAGTTTCAGGTTCCGTGCCTGATAGCGACCCATAATTGCTTTTCGGTGATTTCGAAGGGATCATAGAGTGGCCGTTTCTCATGAAGAGTTTTTTGTCAATTACGACAACACTCCTTTTGAAAAGGGTCAAACAAATAAACTAACCAGGAGCCATTCTCTAGATTTAGAGTTGGCTCAAAATGTAGGGTGCTCCTCGGATGATTCATCATCAGACGCTTCTGAGAGGGAAGTACACCAACGTTCAAAGCATAGAAGGAAAGAGAGGAGGGAGGCCTCTAAAACAACAAAAGAGGCATGGTCAGCACTAAGCAGCTCTGGGTCTCCAATCCCTGCTGGTCAGAGGTCTCCAACGAAGACGGCTCCCAAGACCCCCGGAAATTCAGCAGGATGGAGGCCCCAGACTCAAAAGACCCCACAGGAGTATCGTCAGCTCTTCAGGGAGAAATACGAGCCTTATACCGAGGGGAACAAAATCAAACTTGTTCCCGGTACCCTGGAGAGTCTGAGACTGCGTATAGTCTCATTGATAACTTTGGACGCCAAGTTTAACGGTCTGACTGGGGTCAAACAGGACATCATGTACAACTTGCTGGGTGACCTGAAGATCCCGGCTACGTAAATCATGCGAAGATCCTACGCCATGTGGGACATTTTGCTCCCGACCAAGGAGGAGGCTGAGAAAATATCAATGAGCGACAGGACCTGGAGACATATCCGAATAAAACCGGAATACATGGCGCAAAGGCGGACAGCCGTTAAAATTCTCGGCGTCCCATGCTGTATTGATGCTGAACATTTGGGAGCGATCATGTCACAATATGATGACGTCGAGGCGGTTCTTCCGGTCCGCGACCCTCGGAACATCTTGACGGGGGAATTTAAATTCCAGATGAGGGTCACCCACGCAAACTTCCTGAAAATCCCTGCACAGCTGCAATGTGAGACCTGGTCCATGTCTATCATTGTGGAAGGACGAAGGCCACATTGTTGGCACTGCCAGACGCCGGGACATATGGCAAAGGTCTGCCTTAAAAGGAAAACAGCAATGCCCCCGGCGGCTGTGCCAAAAACACCTAAAATGCAGGAGAAGACGTCAAAACCCCCGGCGGCTGTGCCGAAAACGTCCAAGGGGCCTGAGAAGACATCAGCGCCAGCACCAGAGGCAGCAGCAGCCGCTGTAGTGGAAACTCCCACAAGTGATGGTTTCTAGGTGGTTTCCAGAAAAGGGAAGAAACCAGCTTCCAACCCCAATCCGAACACACCATCGATGTCGGTAAAGAGGAAGCTCCCGGAAAACTCATCGGAGTCCGAGGTGGACATAAAAACAGGGGAGGAGAGGAGGGCCGTGGAGGGAGTCGAGGAGCAGAAGGAAAAAGAGAAGGACTCAAAGGCCAAGAAAATTAAAGAAAACAAAGAGGAAGAAAAGAGGGAAGAAGAGAGGGAAAAATGGACAGCCTTGACAGTGACATTACCCGACCGCCCTCAGAATCGGTCGAGCAACCCCCCTCCCCTTTTGAATACCACGGAAGAGAAATTGGTTGCCGCAGCAGAAAAGACTACGGAGAAGCCCGAACTCGCGGCACCTACTGTTGAGGAGAAGCTCCTACCAAAGAGCAAAAACCTACTCCTCCAACGGTCGTCAGACAAGACAAGTCCAAAAAGTACCCTTTCAAGCCCCGCGAGAGGACATGCGAAGCAAACGCCTCGCAAGTCTATTCCGACCTCACGGGGAGGCAAAAAAAGTACCTTCGACAGCTGGAGGCTTTTAGCCATGTAAGGGGTAAACGCGTCGACAATCCCCAAAACTTCAAAGAAGCCCCCATGATCATCACCTTTGTTCGCCAAGATAAGGGCAGCAGGGCGAGGGCCCTTTGGAGAATGTTGGAGGCTGGCAAGGGGGCAATTCCCGGGATGAAGCTAATGGATGAGGAGCCCCCGTCATTGACTAAATTAAATTTTAAATGTCCAGGGAGGGACCCCATTTATGTTCACCCCTCATTTTTTCGGGCATTAAAACTTACTTTCCCCTTGGACGTCGGAGGTCTGGCAAGAGACGGACGTTTTTCGTCCGAACTGCTGATCGGCAGTCTCGGTCAGGCCTTCGGCGTCGTCACTCACAAGGACTTTGGCCCCGTGTGTGACACTAACTGATGGGGATCACAAATTTAAACTTGGCTTGGCGCAATGTGAGGGGCATGAGATCACGAAGCAGAGCTGCTCGCGTGCTGAGGGATCTCGTGGCCCGTGAGGTAGATGTAGCTGCGATTGAAGAGACCCACTTCGGTTCGTATGGGGATTGTGATGTGCTGACTGACGACTATGACGTCTACTCAGCATATGGCGATGCTCATAGTTGTGGCATCTCTTTGTTAGTGAGACACCCTGCCTGCGGCGGTGAGCGTTGTTCATGCGGATGCGGTGGGACGACTGGTCGTGGTCGATGTTGCCGTTGAAAACAGCAAGTTTCGGATCATTGCGGTTTATGCGCCCAACATTGCTGGCGAGAGGGTTTCCTTTTTTCGACGGTTGGAGGCGTTCCTCAAGAGTCCGGAGCGAGTAGTTTTAATGGGGGACTGGAATGCCATCCTAACCCCCAAGATAGATAAGGTCGGTGGGAATAGAGGGTCGGCGAGGTGTGAAAGCAGTCTGTCTGACCTGATGGCCTCATGCGATCTTGTCGACAGATTTCGCGTTGATCACCTAGGGCGGGAGATGTGGACGTGGCATACTAGCGCGGCCTTCTGTCCAAGTACTTACTTGGACAGAATGTTGGTTAGAAGAGGCGACGTAGATTTCATATCTTGTCCCACGTTCACTTGGTTAGGACATTCGGACCATAAATTGGTTATGGCCCGGTTGAACTTAAGTGATAGGCCTAGGTTGGCTGGGTACTGGAAGTTTAATACCTCCTTACTGGAGATACGAGACTTCCGGGAACAGCTAAGGTTACTACTCCAGCGGGGATTAGTGGGGGTGGTTATCGGGAGTAGGTACTGGGTTAAAACTAAGGCTCAGGTTAGAAACTTTTGTGTCCGCTACAGCCAGCGCCTCGCTCAAGATAGGGCTAGGACACAAAAGCGAGTAGAGGATAAGATGACCCTGGCGGTGGCTGGGGGGATCCCCTAGAGATAGCATTAATTACGGGGGACCTCAATCGCTTGGCTAGCGAGAGATACGAAGGTCAAGTAGTTAGAGCTAGGTTAAAGAAAGTCTCTAACGAAGCCGTGAACGTTGACGCTGTTGAGCGTAAGGCTGCTTTACGTCGTGGTTCGGATGGGTACATTCGGAAGGTGAAAAACCTGGAAGGACATACCCTGATATCGTCTCGTGAGATCTGTGAGGGGTTCCGTGAGCATTTGGAGGAACGCTTCACCCAACTGCCCAGACTCCGCGGCCAGGAGTTTGACAGCTATTTGGCTGACTCGCCCCGCCTCGAGGCGGCTCGAGCATCTGGCTGTGATGGCAGGATTACGGAGGGCAAGATCGTTACTGCGTTGAAGCAGGTCGGCTTGAACAAATCTCCAGGACTCGATGGTCTGCCGTACGAAATGTAGTTGAGGCTGTCGCCCATGTTTGTCCCAATTCTGAAGGATGTGTTTAACCACTGATTTGTTCAAGAGTCAATCCCTGGACAGGTAACCAAAGGAGTGGTCACATTACTGAAGAAGAGGGACCAACCTGGTGGGGGAAATTTAGACGACTACAGGCCCATAACTCTGCTAAACACAGAGTTAAAGATTTTGACCCGCGTTCTTGCGAAACGCCTGCAGGTTGTTATCGGTGATTTGATCAAGCCTGAGCAGAACTTTGCTGTGAAGGGAAGGTCGATTCAGAACAACTTGCATTTGATTCGCATGATCATAGAGGGGACAGAAGACGACGCTGAAGCCGCGCTGATCAATTTAGATCAGTCCAAGGCTTTCGATAGGGTCGACCATGGTTTCCTGAAAGCTGTTTTAGCGGCTGCCGGTTTTGGTCCGGACTTCCGCAGGTGGATCTCTATTCTGTATGACTCGCCGACGGCAGTGGTGCAAGTCAATGGAAAGAGGTCGGAATCGTTCGTTGTTTCTCGGTCGGTACGTCAGGGTTGTTCGCTGTCGCCCCTGCTCTACATCCTGGCGTTGGAACCCTTCCTTCGCAAATTAAGGGATCAGGCGACAGCACCAGTCCTGTGCGGGATCGCTATCCCTCCTCGCAAAGCGCGAGTCAGGGTTTCCGCGTTTGCCGATGATGTCATCGTTTTCGTGTCGAGCCGTACTGACATTCGAACGGTGATTAAGGCGCTCGCTCGGTACGAAGAAGTGACAGGGGCCATAGTCAACCGCCGTCGAACGGCCTGCGGTTGGGTGCCTGGAGCGGAGAGACCGCTTTTCCAGGTGACTTCAGCTGGTCGGATGACCCGGTTCGAATCCTCGGCGTGTGGTTCGGGCCTGGCCTCCAGATAGAAAAGAACTGGTCGGAAGTACAGACAAAGGTCGAATCGTCGGTCCGGGCTTGGATTCGAAGGAAGCTTTCCTTAAAGGGCAGAGCGGAGGCGTGCGCCACTTACGTCTTCCCCCTCATCCTTTACCGGCTGTCTGTACTACCACTGCCTGCGGCCCGCCTTATCGCTTTCACGCGCTTACTCTTCTCGCTTCTTTGGAAGGGCCGGAAAGCGTACGTCCGCAGACAGGTCTGTACTCAAGTTCCGAGTGTGGGAGGCTTGGGGATGCCTGACTTGGCAAGGCATCGACATGCCGAGAGACTGGCTTTCCTGAGCCGAACTTTGATGGAAGACACTCCGTGGGTCCCTGCGGTCGAGAGCGCCTTTCCCAACCTCATACCCGACCTCTCGGTCGAAGGTTGACGTAGGCCGAGAGGGGAGCCCTTGTTCTTCTCCGAATGCCGGGCCGCGCTTAGAGCGTTGCCGGGGTCCAGTAACCTTGCCCGGTCTAGGAAGAGACTATATCGGGATCTAGTGGGGGGTACCCTTCGGACCCACTTGAGGAGCGGCTTGGATTGTCGAGGGAGGAGGCCAGCTCCCAGTGGAATTGGGCGCCGGGCCAGAGTTATCTCAACAATTCTGAGTATTCTCTGACCTGGCGACTGGTTCGGAACGCACTGCCCCTCTATGGCAGATTATGCAGAGATGGTTTAAGGGACGTCCCCTTATGCCCGCGCTGTGAAGACGACGAAGAAGAAACGGCCGAGCACGCCTTCTTCACCTGCAGCAAACTTCGACATCTCTGGGAATACGTCAGGGAGGTGACGGACTGCATCGACGCCGAGCAGCCGATGGTCCTGGATATAGCATCTGTCATCAACAACGCAGCACCGCCGTGGTCTGGGAAGAAACGAATGGTGTTTCTAGCCATCCTAGCCGTAGCAAGACTAGTGACGTGGGTTACACGTCTTGATGAGGTTCATGGGGTTAGATCTGTTTCGGATCGGGATCTGGTAGTTTACTTTAAACACCAACTTAAAGTGAAGATCAGATGCGATTGGAAACGATTACATCGCATGGATTTCAATAGGAGATGGGTGCATGACACTAGTTTGTGCATCCGACAAGGCGCCAAGTTTGAGTTCGTGTTCCCTCCATAGTTATGGCACACGCGGTACTGGGTTCTACGGAACCCACCCCTGTAGAGTTTTTTTATTTATTTTTTAAAAACTGGTAACCTCTTAAACTAGTAGAAATGAGAGTTATCCTGTCCCTATTTTATTTTTGCCGGCACTAGAGAGCTTCCAAAGATTCCCATTTCCACTGTTTTATTTTGTCCCCGGTCTTTTTGAAACCCTTGGCATTACTATCTTGGAAAACGCCATCCACCCCACGATCCCATTCCCGATGAATTTATTTTTTGAACACTCCTCTCTTAAGTTCCCACTCCCACTTAGTGACCGACCCGCTTGTTTTCGGTTTCGTGCCGGAAAACAATGTGCGGTCTAACACTTAGCCATGAGGGAAAGCCGGGCCATACTTACTTTTTTATCATTTTATTTTATTCTTAATTTTTCTTTCTTTTTGGGTGTTTTTAATATTTTTTCCCACTCCCACGATAATTTCCTTTTTTACATCGATGTTTTTTTTTTGGATATTTTACGTAGGGATCCACCCACAGAGTGAATGCGGTATTTTGGTGCAAGAATCTAGTTTAGAGTCAGCAAATGTTTTTTTCTGTTGTTTGTAAATTCTTTTGAAATAAAAAACATTGAAAGCTTGTCTCACTTATCCCCGACCCCCCCCCTCACCCTACATAACGGGCACTATGCCTAAGGTCTGGTGAGTTCCCAAGGTTTGTAAAATCTTCATCTGTAGATAAAGATGTAGGTTGTCCGAAGGATCTCACCTGCCTAAAGTGTAGTATCTGTTCCGATGGATACTGCACGCCTGTCCTGTGCAGTTCTAGGATGTCCACCCTCCCAGGCTTTGCCTTCCCCTTTTGGGGAGGAGTAAGTTTATTGCTTACTGTCTGAGGCGCCCCTACCGGGGAATGCCGACGGGGCTGCCCAGGCAATTTTTAAATGGCCAGAGTGCTCACCTCTCGGGCGCTGGCTTTCCAACCCCCACTTTCCCGACTCGATCTTGGGTCACATCTTACTTGTGGGAGTAAGATAAAACTGGCCTTGTGCCTAACTCCTGGGGAGGAGTAAATAAAACCTGCCTAAATAAATTGGGCTTCTTGGCCTTTTGGCTAAGATCAAAGTGTAGTATCTGTTCCGATGGATACTGCACGCCTGTCCTGTGCAGTTCTAGGAGGTCCACCCTCCCAGGCTTTGCCTCCCCTCTTTGGGGAGGAGTAAGTTTATTGCTTACTTTCTGAGGCGCCCCTACCGGGGAATGCCGACGGGACTGCCCAGACAATTTTTAAATGGCCAGAGTGCTCATCTCTCGAGCGCTGGCTTTTCAAACCCCACTTTCTCGACCCGATCTTGGGTCACATCTTACTTGTGAGAGTAAGATATAACTGGCCTTGTGCCTAACTCCTGGGGAGGAGTAAATAAAACCTGCCTAAACAAATCGGCCTTTTAGCTAAGATCAAAGTGTAGTATCTGTTCTCGGCATTATTGCCTTGAGATCCAGTGTAATTCTAGTCCTATCCGATAGGTGTCGAACTTACACTGTCGAATCAAAAATCAGATTATCATTTTATTTTTAATCCCTTTTCCTTTGGCTCACTTCCTCTCCCCTAAAGTACCGGCTGATATGCGCCCAAGGTCGGGATCTGTCTCACCGACGAATACTCATAATTTCCCCCGTCCCAAAATTTGGCCTGAGGCCCCTACACCGGCGAATGCCGACACTCCCCCTCCCCAAAATTTCGCCTGAGGCGCTCACACCGGCGAATACCGATACTCCCCCCTCCCCCAAATTTCGCCTGAG
>OY744520.1:67428598-67726098 GCA_963556195.1 Sepiola atlantica | reverse complement strand
TCTAAGACTTGGAGGTTTGTTTCTACTACTTCGAACATATACTATCGTGATGTTGCACAGAGTTCGTAAGCATAGATAAATTGCTCAGTGTTCTATCCCATTTCTTGTCAATTAGTGTCGATGTTATGTAGTAATTGAGCCAGCACACAACCTTGGGGTAAGCCATTTTTGTTAGCGCCAACGACTTAGTTTGTTGTTTAGAGTAGCATAAAAGCGCCCGTCTTTTAAGATGGGTCCGATGAGGTCTGTAAGTGTCATTTTTCAGGAGGCGGTGGTTTACAGTGTAATATGCGGCAGATAGATCAACAAAGACGGCTCCTGTTACCAATCCTTTCTGAAACATATCTTCGTTGTGCTAATTAAGATTCAGGAGTTAGCCTGTGGCAAATTATCCACGCCAGAATCCTGCTTGTTCGGGGTGATGGCTGGTTCAGCAACTGGGGTCAAACTTTTGAGAATTAAGCGTTCAAAATGCTTAAACGAGTGTCATAGCACGGAAATCGGGCTGAAAACTCTTTGTGTGCGCTGTATCTTTGCAAGGTTTGAGAAGGCCAATGTTTCTGTTTTTCTCAAGATCTTTGTGATGTTTTTTGTCAGCATAGAGTGGTTTATGAACTCAAGGAGGCATTTTCGAGTCAAAAGTCCAAAGTGCTTCATCTTCTCGATTGTGGTATGAAGAACAAATTAAAATTCAGGTCATCTTGCCTGATTTTTATCGAATTATAATAGATCAAATTTAATGCAAATCTAAAATATATGTATGAAATAGAGCGTCCTGATATAAGGTTTTAACTCCCACACTAAATAACCACACATGTTTTCTTTGTCTTAATGAAAGTTTCGCAATTATTACGTTCCCTGGAAGAGATAAATTGTTAAATCAAAGAGATGATATGGGGATTAGTTGTACAAATTTCAAATAGTTCTACCTTGGATTACTATTGCAGCAATTAAGTGAACTTTCCGTAACATTCGATTAGGAAATCCTGATAAACAATCATTAGTTAATATAAACATGATATCTCGTTTAACATTACAATAATAAAATCGCTAGTTAAGTATATAATTAATATAATTTAACACCCTTTAGTAAATCTAAGTAATATTAAATAAATAATTAAGCAAATAAGTAAATAGTTAAATTAAATATTTTAAATAAAATCGCAGTCTTCTCGAAAAGGCGTTTTACTCACCCACACCATACGAATAATGTGATTTATCATTTTAAATGTGGTTGCAGTGCCGAATGTGTGGGGGGACGCCTTTGAGATTTGATGATAGAGTCCAGCAACACATACCTCGTACAATTAGGAATTAAACCTTCCGTTAAACGGACATTTTAAATAATACATACGGGTTTTCGTAAGGAAATTCAGCATTGACTCATTTACCATCTGGAGTCATGTTCACTCGCTATATCACCTGAAAATCTTGGAAACGATTCACATACGTTTAAACGTTTTTGTAAACAGAGGGGGTGTCTATCAAGATTCGACGTGATTAGTCTCTAAGACACACACCCCATTGTGCATATACGATAACGCTGTATTTATTTTTGAAGAGTTCGAATGCAAAACGCGATAAACGCCATTTACAAAATCACGAAACTGTCTCTATAAAAAGTGTTGCATTTTATCACTCAACCACATCCCAAAACTATGTGTTACATAATATGATACCGAAATAATTACTCTTTGATTTCAATTAAAATCAGCTTTCATTCAAAGTCTAGATTTAATATATTAGTGTTTTTATTGTTTACGGTCTCAATTTAAACGAATTGGATTTATCGTGTTTTGCGTCGAACTCTTCAGTTTTTCCTACTTCTCTTTTTTAACCCCCCCCCCCCCTTCGATACAGCTCTTGTTGAGTGAAAGTCGTACCGGGGTCGGCTGGCTGTTCTTTTGATCATGCTTGAAATAATAAAATTCTGTAGAACCAAAAAATCATATATAGTCAAGCAAGACTGCGGAAGTTAGCTAGTTCAGGTTTTATTAATGAATATTTCCCCAAGTACTATTTAAAAACCGTGTTAGTAACCCTGCATTTCCAACATAAATAAATCATTAACTCTTTTATGAAACTGTCAAATAAAATCTGTGTTCAAGTCTTATTTTCGTAGAATAATCTATGGCGTTCGCCGAAATTAACCATAACAACGTGTTGCCATTCTGTATAGTAAAATAAATAGAGGTGCATACTATTCCCTTTAACACAACCGTATTAAAACTTGTCTTTCCGATTTGAATGTCAACGCTTCTATCAATGTATGTATACTCATTAGCCTTCAAACTTCTACAAGACTATCAAAGAGTAAAATCTGAAAGTATAGTAAACCATGTTAGAAGAGATATAAATTCACATTAAGAAACAAACACAAAATAGAATGTTTAATTAATGGATAAATTGAAAAGTTCGAACGCAAAACGCGATAAATCCAATTCGTAAAAATTGACACTTTAAACAATAAAAACACGAATATATTAAATCTAGACTTTGAACTAAAGCTGATTTTAATTGAAATCAAAAAGTAATTATTTCGGTATAATATTATGTAACACATAGTTTTGGGATGTGATTGAGTGATAAAATGCAACACTTTTTGTAAGGACAGTTTCGGAATTTTGAAAATGGCGTTTATCGCGTTTTGCATTCGAACTCTGCAATTACTATAGAGACGTATACGTTTGCTAGTCTTGATAATTGAGTTTGCAAGATTTGATTGGTGACGTATTTTTTATTGCTTTCAGTTTTGTCAAAGATATTTTGAAAGTAAAATTTTAAGAAGCTCGACTGAGACGCAACTTGTAATGACCTGAGGCATTAAAACAACAGGTGAAAATGGAAAATAAAGTTCTGTTTTTGTGTTGCTGGTTTTTTTTAAATTTTCATGTTATTTTACGCCTCTTGTTTAAATTTCCATATATTGATCGCAACGTTGTTGAGACGCTACATTGGCAGATAAACCTCTCGGCGCTTCTATGAAAGAAAAAAGTCTCGCTGTCAGTGTGTGAGAAAGAGGGAGTAGCATGCGACAGTAAGACTACATAGTGGATTTTTAACGAATTTTCTCGCTGCAATTTCCAAGACGATATAATATGTTATGCTTATATGACACTATTCTGCTTTCAGAAATGTTGCTAATTCTTAGTTGTTTTCGCGGAGATTGTCAGTTCAATCCCAGATCAAGTAGAGAATAAGTAACATATATGTCATTATACGCCAATTTTTCAGTGATCTGTCTTTGAGTTTGGATGCCGATTCACCACGGTTTGCATTCCCTCGTCTTATCTTGTCTGCGTTAATGTCGGAATTCTGCCAGTCGTCAAACGATGTGTTGGTCCATCTGTCACTAGGCACAAATAAGTTAGCAACAGAAAAAGAATCAACACAATTGTAACGTAACGGTCGATAAGTTTATCTACCGAATGCCGATACAATTTGTATGAACAAAAAGGCTTCTCGGAAGCTGTGTATATAGATTAAAAATCTACTAAGTTCTTAAATGAAGGTGTAGGACTGAAAATTCCACTGAGTCGTGATTTTCGTCAGTAATGCCTGTTTACTCAAAAAGTGACGTCATGCTAGTAGGTAGCAAGTGAGATCTGTCGAACAGTCCAACTGTCAGTAATGAAGGAGAGCCTTTTAAAAAAGCATTAGAAAACTTTTTAAATTGCATTTAAAAATGAAAAGAAAAGAACACGATTCGATTTATGCTGGAATTGAACTTTATTCAATAATTTTTTTTTAGAAAAACAAGAATTCAAAATGAATAGTTAAGTTGTGTGTTATTGCTGCGTTAAAATAAATAAACATCACATAGTTGTATGTATTGTAAAAACAAAAATACGTTTATTATTTTAATTGTAGACAATCTTAAAACAACCTTGCTTAGAAGTTATTAAAATAAAAACATGCAAAGTCAAGCCATACCGATTATAATTTTTTAAGTTACGATAACATCATCCTATTATTAACCTATTATTTGTTGCGTAGAAAATGTAAAATTACGTTTTTTTTTAAATAGACGTGTTTTTATGGAAATATGTTGGTGTTTCTTGACATAATACGACAGTTGAACAAGGACATTAATTAAACCAGAATGTTTATAGGCAACATAAAGCAAATAAAAATATTGATTCTCTTTGAGATAACAATCTTAAGTAACTCCTGTAATAATATGCTATGCAGACTTGTTATTGTGTCAAACAATATATTTTTAAAATAGGAAAAACAAGCAAGTTGTTTGTTTTTGTTAAAGATTTAAAAATTTTTCTATCTTCCCTAAATTTTGATCTGCCTATGTTAACACAATCCGAGCTAATAAAATAATAAATAATAATTATAAAAACTATTTTGCGTGATTTTTGTCCAATTTTGGATTCTTAACGATTTTGTTCTGATACTGTGTTTACGAAGGTCAGGGTGTCTATTTACTGGCCTCCCTATAAAGAGAAGCCTGAGATAGGCAGAAGTTCGATTTTAATGTGAGGAATATTTAGCTCCTCAAAACGGGCACTCTGGATTGAAGAAAATTAAAATTGCCTCCTCTAGAAGAATTTCACATTCACCATTACAAAGACAAAGTGTAGTATCAGAACAGATATTACACTTTTAATTATTTTATTGCAAAAAATATTAAAATACAATTTATATTTTAAACAAGTTAGGCACAAAGCAATCAAAAGTATGAGGAGTGAAAGGGCCTTGGTTATCCTCTATATATATTATTCTTTGCTAGAATCATTGGTCACTACGATAGAAAATTTACTCTAGCGGTCAAAGTCCCCAAAGTGTTGAAAATTTAAATTTTATTTATATATATATATATATATATATATATATATATATATATATATATATATATATATGTGTGTGTGTGTGTGTGTGTGTGTGTGTGTGTCAATTTATTGTAAGTGATGAGTGGGACGACAAAAACAACAAAAAAACAGTTAGTAAGACCCTCCCAACCCTTTCATACAGAATAGACAACTCACAGTAATTAAATAAACAAACAAAATAACAAAGGATACATGATATAAAAAATGAAAACAGTAAATAATTTTAAAATGATTAAATAATGAATTTTGTAAATGTTATAAAAATGCAAAACTATTTGGAAATGAATATATAAGCAAATATATTTCATTGTCAATTTTACTTGTTTTAAATTTTATTTCTTGTCCTGAAATAAAATTATTTTCATAGTTTTCAGAACTTTAATTCAATGGTTTAATCATTGTTCTTTTTTAGCACCAAACATATTTAAACTGTTTTATAATTTTATTACATATATAAAGAACGTGTTGGCAGAAATATAAAGTTTTTTGATACAAGAACAAACCAGTTGAACCGAATTTCTAGTTGATTTTATTTTATGACTGGCGACGAGTAAGCATGAAAGTTAATTATCTATAAGGAGAAACAAAACGTTTTATCTTATGCAGACGTGTTATTGTGTAAAAAATATTTCAAATTTTAGAGAATTTTTAAGAATTTTCTATCAAGACAGGTTTGTCAACCATCTTTATTTTTACTCTCTGAGTTTATTTGAAGTGTTATCTTCAAATCATTATGAGATTTCTAACCACGAAAACAACATGAACAAAATTATCGGTGTCCTTTTTTAAATACCAAACTATATCAAAGATTAAATAATTTCAGACAGCAATGGACACAATCTTATATCCATGTTTTGGTGTGTAAGAACCTTCGAAGTATCTTGTTTATCTGCATCAACCAACCGCTATAATGTCAGCCGATATCTGACTCACTGATCAGGCTTTTTAACGAAGGTCACAACTGAGTACTCTATCGCTTTGGCAGTGAGTCTATCTATTTTTAGAGTAGCGAATCGGATTCAGGGTATAAGTTCAGAGGTCTTTTCTCAGCGATGTGGAATCCCGTGTGCGCTATGAAATCTCTCTGACTCAAAATGTAGCAGGAATCGATGAGGATGGGCCTTCGTCAATTCTTCAGTATCAGCAGATCGCTAACCTAGGTGTTATTTTCTTCTCATTTTGTATTTCATCTAGCTATCATGAATGAGGAATTGAACTTAACTCTCCTATCTGATCCCGATTAGTCAACACTTTATTCATTGGTACCATCCCAGACACTCTCAATTCGACAAATCTAATTATTAAAACCAAAAAAATAATTTCGTAATTATAATCCTGTGCCTCGTTCCAACTTTCTATCAATGAACATATTCTTTCAAAAATGATGTCTGTTTATCAGGAGACATATTGTTAGATAACAAATAATTTTGAGTTCAAGATACATTTATTTTTGTCTCGGTTAAACCGATTGACTTCTGTGGTCTTGTGTTGACATTCAACAGAAAATAGATCTCTCACTGATAAAAAAAATGTTGCGTCCCCTGAAGATTCTCCAGATTACCAGTACTCTCCGCCTTTTTACATCACATTGCAACTTACTTGGAGTTCTTGTACCAACAGTTTATCGTTGAGTCCTCGCTTATAACGACCGATGGTTTTCTCTGGAATTTGAGTGACATTAAACCTCTTCAGATTTCTAGTATTCTACATAATGTTCCAGACGAAGCTTGGATGGTGCTATCCCTTCTTGTATTATTATTATTACTATCATTAGAAAACTGACATTTTAATAAGTTAGGATGGTATCGCCTTATATTGTGAAGAGGTGATGTACTTGAGAATTCTTTGGTATAAATTCTGCTTCTGCTGGTCAGGACTTTCTGTGTTGATGAAAATCTTCTCTATAGTCAAATCATCGTTATGACTAATATATAGTTTTATTATATTATATATTGTATTTAAGGATTCATTTTATTAATTGTGCTATGCAGAAATACAGAACGGTTAAAAAGAGAGAGACATAATTTTTACTGTTGGCGATTCTAATATTCGCGCTTCACGGGTAAAAGTTTTACATCTAATTCTCTTAATGCGTGTGCTTCCATATGACTGACTGTAACGCATATTCGATCTATCAAAACTTATTATCTCTTTCCTCACACGTCCCATTTTTAAAAGTTCACCCTTAGTGACAGTCATTCAAATCCCTGATGAGTTATATTTTTTTTAATGTATTCTTGTAAATTGTATGCTATACATACAACTCCATGTATGCTTTTTGCGTATATTTGACTGTTTGCGTATGACTTCCGTATCAAGACGTTTACATTGAAATAATTTATGATGTAGAAACCTTGCTTTGTAACTAATATGCAGCATTGAAGATACGTGAAATAAAAGACATCGCGTCACGTCAGTCACGTAACACTTTTTATTGCTTTTTTGAAACTCAACGCGGAGAATGATTAGGTATTCTCTTGATCTCCCAGCTGAAGACGGACGCACGTTTTCTTGTTTCACACAGCGTTTCATGTCTGGCTATATCTTTTATAGGTTTATAAGCGTGTGAAAATGGTTCACATGTAGATAAGAAATTACAACAAATAATTGAAACGAATCTATAGGCATTCGTGTTCTGACTGTCCAAATTCTATATTGAAATATCAGATTGTGTTTTGTTTCTGTTAATGTCTCGCCTCATATGATCTGCAGTATACGTTGGGCATGGGGCTTCAATTCCCAGCATATATGAGACATATCTATGAAAATAAATTTCCTTGCCCATTTTGAATATCATGAAAGATATATTACTATCATTTACACTCGAAATTCACGGAAATGTTGAAACAGACACGGCCACGTTGAATCTTACCACAAAGAATTTCTTGTTTAAGAAAAAACTATAAATTTCAATAAGAGACGGTCGGGTTTTAATAGAATTCTTTGAACGGACAACAATCAGTGATTTTTGTCTCTCATCTTGTATTAGTGTGTACTTTGAGTATAAGTATTTTTTATTCTAAAACCTTATTATGACTGTGTTTTTTTCTTATTTCAGTTTGTCTCTTTGCGCATCGTTTTGCAATATTGTGACGTCGGCATTGGAAATATACGCAATTATATGACTTCACTTTCGGGGGTTGTGCCGTGAAAGATATTTTGTCAATCTGGGACATTCTTATTTTCATTTTCATTCCTGTTCTACTCTCTTTTATTTTCTTTATTATAACCTGAGTTACGTGATAAAAGTCGAACTTATCTGAAAAGGAATAGAGTGTCGACATATTCAACAACGTCACCAAATCCAAGTCACAGGGCTCAGCTTCACCAAATATAAAAATTAGTAAATGGCATTACTGCCAAATAATCTATTAACTATTTTTACAACAACAAATAATTGCTAACATTTATAAAACGCAACCGTTTTTTTTCGCCATTTTATCTTTTTTCTAAGATCAAGCTGTTTCGAATTCAGGCCATTTTTTCGGGACGTATTCCCCCCCCCCTCTTAATTTCGACTCAGACAATTTTACACACGGAGCTTCTGTCAGAGTTATAGATACGTTCGCATATTTCTATGAGAGGTCTGCCCGTCGGCCGGTTGGTCTTTCAGGCTTCAGTTCGAAAATGTATTTTACTCGCTAAACATGAAGTGTGAATCAACACATCTTATTTAGCTGCATCCAAGCATCTCCATAAAAAGGTTCTGTCTTACTTAATTTTCACATGTCATTTTCGTCAGTCTGCCAGTTTGAAATAGCATTTCCGTTGATATATCGCGTTTACATTTGAAATTTCATTTATGTTTATCTGCCACGTTCTGGCGGAGACTTATTTTACCGGAGCAAGAAGAGGCGAATATTTTGTATATGTGTTTACAGGGCGAACCTCAACAAAGCTATAATGAGATGACACAGCGCACGCTTCATCGGCTATAATGAGGTTTGCCCAAGCGCAAGGTTACCGTTTAGCGGCCGGGTTATAAAAGAGAGTTGGATTTTGGTTGAGTGAGAGTCGTTCGGAAATAGAATTAGAAAGAAAAATAGAAGAAAAGAACAGGAAATAGACAGATCCAAGAGGAAAAAGATCCAAGTGGAAAAAAGTGTGTTTGACAAGTTACACACGCCTAAACTTAAATAGCATTTTCGTTCATATACTCGGAGATTGAATCTTAAAAAATATCCGTTGTCATTTATCTGTGTCTGTCAAATCTGTCAAAATGTAACGAGAAAAAATTAAAAAATGGATTTAAAATAATTTAAATGTTTTCGTTTTTTATTTTAATGCTTAATTTTTTAAATAATCATTTTCTCAAGAAATAAAAACACAAATATGAGAACATTTTTGAGGATAACAACATTTCTTAAATATTACATATATTTCGTGATACTTTTTAAGATAATTACAAAATTTAAGGATCACTTCTATAAAATTATTACTTTTTACTTAAAACAGCTGGGATCCATTTGAATACAGTTTACGTCGTGAATAAATGTTTATCGTGAAACTCTACCCAGCTACTTTAACTATTTCAAATGGCGTGCCGCAATACGATGTAACTACAGAAGACTACGATGCAATTATTTTTAATTTCTTGTTGTATTTAATAACGATAAGAATATAAAATAGTAAAGCCAAATGAAAGAAAACACATAGTGAATTGATACTTTTTCCATTTTATTTAATTTTATCTATCAACAAGCAAGCGAGAGAAGACACATTATTTGTATATGTGCTTTTAGACATGGTAATCGTGTGAGGTAAACGGCAGCAAAGCTATGGTGAAATGACACAACACATGCAAAACCGAGACTAACAAAAGTGCGGGATTCTCGTTCATTTTGAATTATGGGATATTATTCTAGGCAACCGGGTGAGTAACATAGGCACACTATTTCAATTATTTTGTAAACCGAAACCCGCAAAAAAAGAAGAAACATGAAAATGTAAAAGTAATGCTATATTTATTGTCGTATACCGCCATGAGACATGTATTCATATTTTTCATCTATATTCACTTCAAACAAGGCACATTGCCACTGCGGCATAAAGGGGTTTCTGAGAATTAGAGCCAGATGTATAGAAACATCCTTAGTGGGGAGTTGTGTAGCAAGATCTTCGTTCACATTACATTTAGATTTCTGCATGTTGGTACAGTCGGAGAAACAGTAAACTCTTTTTACTTTAACTTTCGTTTTTACTCCCCCTCCCCGTTGTCTTTTCTCTTAATTCATTAACTGTAGGAAAATATTGTTTTAAAGATAAAATGGCCAGCAGCGGTTTACGTCGTGAGGGTACAACATTTTAAAGTTATTTTTAACTCTTAAAACGGTCGATTAGAAAGTAATGTCTGACTAATATTAAGGTTTAAAAACAAAACTATAACTATTCTCGCTTTTGTTCCAAAATATAAATTTACGAACGCGCTTCTATCGTATGAAAGAATCATTTTTTTATCATTTTATATGTTGCATGTTGTAAAATTAATAATTTTCAAGAGAAATCGAAAATATCAAATCAAATACCGCTATTGTTATGTTTATTTAATTTAGTATCAGTATTAAAAAGTTGATAAAACATGATTTTTGTGACGTACGATTTATTTAAAAGAAATAAGCAAAACGGTAATATTTTTTAAACAATAACTTTTTTTTAGAAAAATAGAAATCAAAAGATGTTATGATATAATTGAGTAAAACTGAATAAATATTAAGAAATAATTTTAAAAAACTGAAATCTTTGTTGAAATAAAAACTCTATTTAAAAAGGTAAAAAGAAGGAAATATATCGTTCAATCGATTATCAAAAATGACGATGGAGAGAATTAGTCAATGCAAACATATGAAATATGATTTACTACCGATCAAAAATTCTCTTATTTCATTTTTCCCGACGTTTCTGAGTGACAGTGGGAGTAGATCTGAATATAAGAGTAAAGATTCCTCTTCCGCTAATAAGTACTAATCAAAAATAAAATATCGAAAACGATTAAATATTTAAATATAAGAATCAATTGGAAATACTGCGTTTTCTTTGTAAAGAACATGGACTAATATTTGATATAATTGACTTCCGGAAGAGAAGTAATTATCTACCATCTATTAGAAATCTATGTACGTCAAGGTAACAGTGAATTTACTGGTTCTATTTGTACCTTTGATTCATCCCTAACAAAGCATATTACCACTAAGACGTAAGTGGCTACTGATGTTTGTTCACATTACATTTAAATGTATGCATATTGGCACAGTCGGAGAAACAAGAAGTTAGGAGGAAATCCCAAAAGTCAAAGAAAAGCAACTATTCGAGTAGAATGTTTTAAGGCATGTTCAGACCTCTACTATAAAAGGGTGGAATATTGCTTCTAGTCGAGTTGATCGGGGTTATTTACGTTGAGAGGGTACACGTGCAATGTTCGTCAGAGCGCATTCTGTAGAAGTAGAAGAAGAAGAAGATAACATTCTGAGTATCATCTATCCTTCTCTTTTTCTCCTCCTCTAATCACTCTCTTGGTCTCTCTCTCTCTCTTTATCTCTAAACTGTCCTTCTCTCTCAGTCTTCCTGTACTCCTCTTCTTGTCCCTTTTCTAAACTTATCGACAATGTCGTTACTTGGCTAAAAGCAAAATAACATTTTTCATTGCTCACTCGTCTCTATTCAAGGTGTGTACCCCCTCTTCTTCATTCTCATAATTCGTCACTTCTCAACAAACTCACGTTTGACTCAGTAGATTTATCACAAAAGAATTATACAGGGTGATTCATAAGTCACTTAGCTATTTATATTTGAAATTCTAAAGTTAAAAAATATGGTAATACAAAACAGAAAGTTTATTCAACAAATTCATTTATGGGAGTTTAGAATTACAGCAAATTTTCAAAATTTCCACCTTCGTTCTGCATGCATAGCTCCATTATTTTTTGCAAGGAATTTACGACTCTTTGTAGCATATTTGATTGATTATGGTGTTGTGCGAAGTAGGCTTTCTGTTCACATCACGTTTCCATTGCCTAACAAATAGCAGTAATTAGAGAGTAAGATAACAATCATCAAAAGTTCATAGTATGTTTGTGCTTCATATGGTAATCATTTTAAATAGCTAAGTGAAGTGACTTATGAATCACTCTGTACTTCTGTCAGACGTGATATAAGATAAGTAAGATTCCAGTGATATAAGAAAAATTCTATTTCATTCTCATTCATTTAAACCAAAGTTTACGTCCCATGAATTTCTTAAAATCTTTGATTCAAGATATGCGCGAACTTCCTAGTTTAGAAAAAAGATGAGAAATCGAAGAAGGAAATTTATGTTGAAGAATCACATTAGAACAAAGCCTGATATCAAGAATGAATAAAACCTTGAAATTTCGAAAACTTTGCCCTTACACTTAATAACAAATCTTTGATTAGAGACTTTTGTTCATTTTGTATTTTAAAAGAAAGAAAACTATAATTATCGGACACAGTTGATTATCCACCTTTCTCTTTAAAAGTGTTTAAATAATGAGGTTAATGTCCATTATGTAAAGCATCCTTCCATTGCTTATTAATGGAATGGATATATTTCATCGCTATTAAAGTTTTACAAAGGTAATACGAAAACGGTCTTTTGTGCTTATCAGAACATTTCAAAAGATTGATATTCGGAGGGCAAAAAAGTTAATTAAATAAATGACACCTGACAGTAATTTAGAATGTTATCAATAAACACTTTTAATTATTTAGACGCGGACCCGTAAAGGCACTTACTTTGTAAATATTCTTAAATTCTCCGAAATGTTAGAGAAGCCGTGTGTGTTGAACATCTTTCGCGTGTTTCTGTTCTTGTTTAACATCGAACCAAGCGACTTTCATAATGTTCACGATCTTGCACATAAAGTGTGAAAGCTGTAAATTAGAATCTTTTATTTAAGATCATAAAAATCGGACAGAATATTAATAACGGTGCAGGTTATGCAGATAGTTGGTCAATTAGTATTGTGATACATTTGATTTAGTGTAACAAATCATTGTCCGTTAGAAGTGTTTTGTAAGAATCCAGAAATTGGAATGCGCACTTCTCCACGGAATAAGATTTAGTTGCGAAATTGAATCTTATAATTAAAAAGAAAAATTCAATAGATGTCGTCCATGTGAGATGGAGAGTTCCGGTTATCACCCAGACTACACCGTAAAAACCTCACACCACGAAGAGTGAGAGAATTTAGCAAAAGCCATAGTCCTATCAAAAGACAATGCCTCCCAAAATATAATTTCTTCTAACTAAAATAACTACAAACAATTTCAAAAACAAAACTATTAATACTACTACTACTAATAATAATAAGAAGATGAAGAAGAGTAGGAAAAGTAAGAGGAAAATTAACCATTAAATATACATAGCTCTAGTATTAGAGCTATGTATATTTAATGGTTTTTTTCTCACACACAATTGCAATTGTACATAGACATAAGTAACTGCCCATTCAATAATAATTACATGAAAGATTAGGTAATTTATAATAAAATCTAACAACAAAAATAATAATAAAAGTTAACCACAACAACAACAACAACAACAACAATAATAATAATAATAATAATAATAATAATAATAATAATAATAATAATAATAATAATAATAATAATAATAACTTTATATACATAGATTACAAATTAAACAAAGTATATCCTCATATATTATTCCATTTAATAATGACAAACACTAAACTGAGCTTATTAAGTGGCTTTGGTACCTCAAGAAAGGCAGATGCTTATGTGAAATAATCGTTTTTAATTTTACTATCATAATTTAAACGATCTTTACACACTTTTATTCTATATAGTTTTAGAGTTCGTAATTCGCCGGCCCAGGGTTACGTTTCTCGAGCACCACCAAAAATCGAAACAACACAAAACTCACTGCGGAAGTTAGAAACGTCGGCCACGCCTCTTAGTAAATTTAGCGTTCATTTATATGCAGAATAATTAACATTTTAACCATGGTTCTTGGGCCTTTAAACTTATAATGTCCTTAACAGGTTTCAAATTGTTCTTACGTTTTAAATCAATATAAAAAGTTGCCTTATAGATTTCTGCCTCACTGTTGGTCGTGGGTTTTCTTGCACATTCATCTCCGTTGCTGGCTCGTGATCGTGGTGGTGTACCTGTTTTGTGGGCAAATTCTGTCATCATGCACGAGAGACAAAAACGCTCGAAGACAAGACATTTTGAGAGAGATTCCACCCTTTTATTTCACACTTCAATCGGAGAGATTTCCACTCGTTGTTTCGTTCATTCAAACTCTCTTTTTCTTTCATACTGCTTGTGGAATGTGACGGATGCAATCAGCTTTATTCTTGTCCCGCCGTTGGGATTTTGCTCTACGTCTTAGCCATATCTGGCGATGTCATCCGGACTCTACGCATTGCAAAGCTCAGTTATGGACGTCTGCCCATCTCGCGCCTCTATGGTGAACTGTCTAGAGAACTAATTTCTCACCAAGGATCTGTGACGTCAGAGCTTTTTGACCCTTCAACAAATGTCATAACAGAACTCAATATCGCTTTTTGTCTAACCTTTTTTATCCGAGCGTTTTATCTCGGCCAGCATACATCCAGTATGTTATGATTCCCAGAATGATCATTTTGTTTGTCCCAAAGTATCAATGCACCTATTTTGCACTTCATCCTATTTCTTTCATCCAGTTCATAATTCATACTAGCTAACTTTACACGTTGTCAGAATATAGGACCCCTCATAATGTAACACTTAGTCTATTATCAAGAAAGAGAATTCATATAAGCCTGTTTAGAATTGTGGCAATCTTTGCATTTCTCAATAATCATATATTATGAAAATTAAAACTAATTAACTTAACGTTAAATCAGCGATTATCTCATCTTATTCCCACAAAAGTAAATACAAAATGAACAATTTAAAGTATTTTTTTTGTTCTTTTAATCATATAAATAAACTTCCCACCCGGTAAATATGGAGCTCATTAAAAAACTAAGTAAACCCTTTTAAACAACAACAACAACAACAACAACAATAATAATAATAATAATAATAATAATAATAATAATAATAATAATAATAATAATAATAATAATAATAATAATAATAACGGTCAATGTGGTTCTCTATCTCTAACGTGACAAGCTTCTTTTTGTAGAGGGGGGGGTTAATAACGTTCAACTCAAAACGCAAAAAATATTATCTCCCGACCCCGAATTGAAATCTCAGAAGCTTCTTATTAGTTAAAATTAAATTTCATAATAAATATAACATTTGTATATCTACCCAAAATACGTCTTCAATTCATACGCTCGAGACTTGAAATGTTTATCGCCAGCTGAAAAATAACGGTCAATGCGGTTCTCTATCTCTAACGTGACAAGCTTCTTTTTGGAGAGGGGGGGGGTTAATAACGTTCAACTCAAAACGCAAAAAATATTATCTCCCGACCCCGAATTGAAATCTCAGAAGCTTCTTATTAGTTAAAATTAAATTTCATAATAAATATAACATTTGTATATCTACCCAAAATACGTCTTCAATTCATACGCTCGAGACTTGAAATGTTTATCGCCAGCTGAAAAATAACGGTCAATGCGGTTCTCTATCTCTAACGTGACAAGCTTCTTTTTGGAGAGGGGGGGTTAATAACGTTCAACTCAAAACGCAAAAAATATTATCTCCCGACCCCGAATTGAAATCTCAGAAGCTTCTTATTAGTTAAAATTAAATTTCATAATAAATATAACATTTGTATACCTACCCAAAATACGTCTTCAATTCATACGCTCGAGACTTGAAATGTTTATCGCCAGCTGAAAAATAACGGTCAATGCGGTTCTCTATCTCTAACGTGACAAGCTTCTTTTTGGAGAGGGGGGGGGTTAATAACGTTCAACTCAAAACGCAAAAAATATTATCTCCCGACCCCGAATTGAAATCTCAGAAGCTTCTTATTAGTTAAAATTAAATTTCATAATAAATATAACATTTGTATATCTACCCAAAATACGTCTTCAATTCATACGCTCGAGACTTGAAATGTTTATCGCCAGCTGAAAAATAACGGTCAATGCGGTTCTCTATCTCTAACGTGACAAGCTTCTTTTTGGAGAGGGGGGGGGGGTTAATAACGTTCAACTCAAAACGCAAAAAATATTATCTCCCGACCCCGAATTGAAATCTCAGAAGCTTCTTATTTAATTAAGCTTCTGAGATTTCAATTCGGGGTCGGGAGATAATATTTTTTGCGTTTTGAGTTGAACGTTATTAACCCCCCCCTCTCCAAAAAGAAGCTTGTCACGTTAGAGATAGAGAACCGCATTGACCGTTATTTTTCAGCTGGCGATAAACATTTCAAGTCTCGAGCGTATGAATTGAAGACGTATTTTGGGTAGATATACAAATGTTATATTTATTGTGAAATTTAATTTTAACTAATAAGAAGCTTCTGAGATTTCAATTCGGGGTCGGGAGATAATATTTTTTGCGTTTTGAGTTGAACGTTATTAACCCCCCCCCCTCTACAAAAAGAAGCTTGTCACGTTAGAGATAGAGAACCGCATTGACCGTTATTTTTCAGCTGGCGATAAACATTTCAAGTTACGAGCGTATGAATTGAAGACGTATTTTGGGTAGATATACAAATGTTATATTTATTGTGAAATTTAATTTTAACTAATAAGAAGCTTCTGAGATTTCAATTCGGGGTCGGGAGATAATATTTTTTGCGTTTTGAGTTGAACGTTATTAACCCCCCCCCCCTCTCCAAAAAGAAGCTTGTCACGTTAGAGATAGAGAACCGCATTGACCGTTATTTTTCAGTTGGCGATAAACATTTCAAGTCTCGAGCGTATGAATTGAAGACGTATTTTGGGTAGATATACAAATGTTATATTTATTGTGAAATTTAATTTTAACTAATAAGAAGCTTCTGAGATTTCAATTCGGGGTCGGGAGATAATATTTTTTGCGTTTTGAGTTGAACGTTATTAACCCCCCCTCTCCAAAAAGAAGCTTGTCACGTTAGAGATAGAGAACCGCATTGACCGTTATTTTTCAGCTGGCGATAAACATTTCAAGTCTCGAGCGTATGAATTGAAGACGTATTTTGGGTAGATATACAAATGTTATATTTATTGTGAAATTTAATTTTAACTAATAAGAAGCTTCTGAGATTTCAATTCGGGGTCGGGAGATAATATTTTTTGCGTTTTGAGTTGAACGTTATTAACCCCCCCCCCTCTCCAAAAAGAAGCTTGTCACGTTAGAGATAGAGAACCGCATTGACCGTTATTTTTCAGCTGGCGATAAACATTTCAAGTCTCGAGCGTATGAATTGAAGACGTATTTTGGGTAGATATACAAATGTTATATTTATTGTGAAATTTAATTTGAACTAATAAGAAGCTTCTGAGATTTCAATTCGGTGTCGGGAGATAATATTTTTTGCGTTTTGAGTTGAACGTTATTAACCCCCCCCCCCTCTCCAAAAAGAAGCTTGTCACGTTAGAGATAGAGAACCGCATTGACCGTTATTTTTCAGCTGGCGATAAACATTTCAAGTCTCGAGCGTATGAATTGAAGACGTATTTTGGGTAGATATACAAATGTTATATTTATTGTGAAATTTAATTTTAACTAATAAGAAGCTTCTGAGATTTCAATTCGGGGTCGGGAGATAATATTTTTTGCGTTTTGAGTTGAACGTTATTAACCCCCCCCCCCCTCTCCAAAAAGAAGCTTGTCACGTTAGAGATAGAGAACCGCATTGACCGTTATTTTTCAGCTGGCGATAAACATTTCAAGTCTCGAGCGTATGAATTGAAGACGTATTTTGGGTAGATATACAAATGTTATATTTATTGTGAAATTTAATTTTAACTAATAAGAAGCTTCTGAGATTTCAATTCGGGGTCGGGAGATAATATTTTTTGCGTTTTGAGTTGAACGTTATTAACCCCCCCCCCCCTCTCCAAAAAGAAGCTTGTCATGTTAGAGATAGAGAACCGCATTGACCGTTATTTTTCAGCTGGCGATAAACATTTCAAGTCTCGAGCGTATGAATTGAAGACGTATTTTGGGTAGATATACAAATGTTATATTTATTGTGAAATTTAATTTTAACTAATAAGAAGCTTCTGAGATTTCAATTCGGGGTCGGGAGATAATATTTTTTGCGTTTTGAGTTGAACGTTATTAACCCCCCCCCCCTCTCCAAAAAGAAGCTTGTCACGTTAGAGATAGAGAACCGCATTGACCGTTATTTTTCAGCTGGCGATAAACATTTCAAGTCTCGAGCGTATGAATTGAAGACGTATTTTGGGTAGATATACAAATGTTATATTTATTGTGAAATTTAATTTTAACTAATAAGAAGCTTCTGAGATTTCAATTCGGGGTCGGGAGATAATATTTTTTGCGTTTTGAGTTGAACGTTATTAACCCCCCCCCTCTCCAAAAAGAAGCTTGTCACGTTAGAGATAGAGAACCGCATTGACCGTTATTTTTCAGCTGGCGATAAACATTTCAAGTCTCGAGCGTATGAATTGAAGACGTATTTTGGGTAGATATACATTTAAATGTTTATGTATATATATATATATATATATATATATATATATATATATATATAATGTGTGTGTGTGTAATTTGTTCAATATAGACTGAATGTTGGATAACTTTGCGTCAATTTATTAGACAAACATAGGAGGGGAATCTATCATCTTTTTTTATTTAAGAATATCCTAGAAAACTTATACTATGTAATTAGGTAACATATATATATGTATATGTATATATGTATGTATATATATGTATATATATATATATATATATATATATATATATATGTGTATGTATATATATATGTGTGTATGTGTGTATTAGGTACGTGCAAAATCAATGGCCGTTTCACAAAATGTAAAAACATTTTGACCCTTCCTTCACTTAAATATTCAGGAAATCAACCAGATTTTATAAAATGTTCAATATTTATTAATCCACAATCACGGAATATAATGAAACCATTTTTTTGCTTTTAGATCTTGGTGAAAACATTATTTTTTTAACACAAAATACACCTTTACTAAAGTTATAATTTTGTATATTAATAAAAAATACAATTTTTTTTTTTTAATAAAAGTAAAGCATTGGAAGGTTAACAATTAAAAAACATATTTAAAAAAATAATATATTTTGTATATTACGAAAAAGACCCCCAAATACCATGTTAACAAAATCACTATAACTCGAAGAAAAATTAATTTTTGTAATTAGCGATATTATTGTTTAATCAATATTTTCACAAAAAAAAAATAATATAATTACAAAAAATATTTCATGTGATTTTAATGATTAGAATTTCTGGGAAAATAAAAAATGCGATATAATTATATATTTTCTCTTTCATACATGAACGTGTATCATCAGCGCAATTTTTTTTTTTTTTTTTTTTTCTCAATGTATAAATTGTCAGTGTAGTCATTAACTTTAATTTACTTTTTCACACTTAAAATAAAAAATACACTTTATTTTAAAAAGAATCAATGTAATTTATCGTTACGACACGTTAAGAATAAATCGAGTAACTAAAGTTTTAAATCATGTAAAAAAAAAATGATGAAATTGACGCAGTTCGTAACGTAAAAATAATTTTCAACATTTAAACGTTTTATTTCAAATTCTAAGAAAAAAAATTGGTAAACAGATGTCATCAATAATTAAAAACTAATACCAAGTTTAATATGAACCTCTTTTGTTAAAAATAAAATAAGATGTTAATTGCGTACACTCACAAATATTTTAATTAAATAAGCATTTCCCTTTTTATTATAACAAAATAAGGGTACTTAAATTTGTTTGTAGCGTTAAAAAGAATAAAGAAATTAGTGGATAATAATTTTTCAACTTCTATAAATTATTACAAAACCATTTTTATATATAAAGTTAAAAATGATAAATTATAACATTTTTTTTTCTTCCATATATTTTGCATAGCGATAGTCAATTGGTAAACAAAGTTGTTTGCCGATTATGTGACGCCGGATTTTACTCATTTATGACTTTTGGGGGTATAATTTTCCTAACTTTTAGTAAAATGTGGGATTTTTTTTTTTTTTTTTTAACTCAATATCTTATGACTTTAATTTAATCATTATCTTTGAAATAGTTCCCAAAAACTTATATTTATCTTTCAAGGGATTTTTACAAGTAATTTTCCCAAAGTTCAAAATTCACTGCATTTTTGGTGTTTTCAGCAACCGTGATTACATAATTTATTTATTTTTCACACGTAAACATGCAGTTTTTTTTTTGTTTTTGTTTTTTTTAAGATTACGTTTAGGCTTTTATCTTTCAAACACAAGAGGCGGCCATTTTTGCACGTGCCTGGTGTGTATATGTATATGTGTATGTATATATATATATATATATATATATATATATATATATATATATATAATTATTATCTTTTTTATTTATTTATTTATTTTTATTTATTTATCAATTATTCATTATTATTATTTATTTATTTATTTTTTATTTATTTATTTATCTATTTATTTCTTTTTTAAATTTCTTTTTTTTTTTTTAATTTATTTTATTTATTTATTTATTTATTTTATTTTATTTATTTATTTTTTTTTTATTTATTTATTTATTATTTTTTTTTTTTTTTCGTAAATGTTTCTTTATGTATGTGTGATAGTGCACCTTGAACCTCATGAAAATGAGAGAAACACTATCCCTGTGACAGGATCACAGGTAAACTAAGCCTGGGCCTGGTGTTGCCACAAACACTAAACCATGATAAATGTCTATAAACACAAATAAACGCCGTGGGACTCAGAAGAAAAATCTGAGTGTCATGATGGGCAGGTGCTCCCTCGATGGCCAACATGGGGGACCCGGTCCGCATCCTGCGAATGTTGGCCCTTCTCATTTCAGAAACAAGACAACGAACAAGAACCAGGTAAGTAACCTCTCTGATTCCAGGTATGACAAGGACACAGACCAGAGACAAGTAAACCAGAGCGAAAGCAGCAAACTGGAAATATATAGAAAGAAATGGACCATGAAAGAGAACAGACTGGTGATGGAGTGCTACTATAAAAGCCGCTACCCTATAGAAAGAGGCTACCGAAAACGAATGAAACATCTCTGGGACATTGCTAGTGACCCACATACAACGGAACAAAGGATAGCAGATCAAGCAAGACAGATCCTCAAGCGAGGATGGTTCTCGGAGATGGAACTGACGGAAATCAGACAGAAGGCTAATGGCGAAACGGAGCAAGAAACACCACCAAAGGAGAGACCACAGGAAGAGGACAGGCAAAACATACACACTGAAACTGAAGAGATTGAAGACTACGGAATCACAGAACCAGGGGAGATAGAACCTGCTGAGATAGAACTCAACGAAAAAGAAGCAATTGAAGTGGAGAACATAAGACGATACATGTTAGAAAACAAAACAAAACTCCCATCTCTCAGGAATGAAGTAGCGAAGAAGTTACAAGCAGAAACAGAAAGAGTAAACAGACTCCTCACACACATCCCAACAGAAACTATTACAGACCTAAACAACCTGATATATGCAGGGGCAAAATCGGTAAGTATGAAACTAAGAAACGAAGAGAATGGACAAAAGAGAGGACCGACAAAACCTGGATGGGAAATCAGACTGGAAACCCAGATCACCAAACTTCGGAAAGAAGCTAAAACCGTGAACAGAAGGAAGGAGGACATGAAACGATTAAGAAGCAAAAATCAGAAACGCAAGGAAAAACTAAATGAGAAACATGAAGAAATAAAACAAAGGATAGCAGCAATAGAAGGAAGACTGAGACGATACAGGTACAAATCAGAACAGAGCAAACAGAACAGGACCTTTGAAAACAATGAAAGCCAGTTTTACAAAAACGTAAATGGAGAAAAAACAACGACAGAGCAACCGAACCAAACAGAAACAAAACAATTCTGGAGCAAGATATGGGAAGTCCCAAAAAAGCACAACAAGAATGCCCAATGGTTGAAAAACATGAAAGATGAACTGCAAGAAATCGAAGAAGGAACCGAAACAGAAATCAACAAAGAAACGATCAAGAAAACCCTAAGAAAAATGGCAAACTGGAGAGCACCAGGCCACGATGGAATACATGCATACTGGTTTAAAAAATTCACGACCCTGCATGAAAGAATAGCGCAGAAACTGAGCGGATGTATCCGCAAAACAGACATACCAGAATGGATGACGGAAGGAAGAACAACACTAATACAAAAAGACCCCAAAAAGGGAACGACCCCCAGCAACTACAGACCGATAACATGTCTACCAATAATGTGGAAAATTCTCACAGCACAACTGAGAGAACAAATCTACCAATCCCTAGACAAATACAAGATAGTTACAAATACCTGGGAGTTCTGGAAGCAGACACAATCAAATATACAGAAATGAAAGAGAAGATTGGAAAAGAATATCTACGAAGAACAAGGAAACTCTTAGAAACTAAACTATATAGCAGAAACCTAGTAAAAGGGATAAACACATGGGCTGTATCACTAATAAGATAATCTGGACCATTCATAGGCTGGACCAAAGAAGAACTCAGGCACCTTGACCAAAGAACTAGAAAACTAATGACTATGCACAATGCACTGCACCCAAAAGACGACACGGACAGACTCTACGTGAAAAGAAATGAAGGAGGTAGAGGACTGGTAAGTATAGAAGACTGTGTGGAAGACACCAAAAAAGAGCTGGAGAAATATGTAACCCAGAACACGGAAAGACTGATCGCCACAGCAAGAGACACCAGCCCAACAAACAACCCCGGAAGCACTGAACCCAGAAACAAAAAGACAAGAAAGGAAAAGTGGGAAGAAAAACAACTACATGGACGCTTTATAAGACTCACAAGCGATGAAGCCAATGAAAACAGCTGGGCATGGCTAAGAAAAGGAAACCTGAACAGAGAAACGGAATCTCTGCTGACGGCCGCACAGAACAATGCAATTAGGACAAACTTTATTAAAGCAAAGATAGATAAAACCCAGGAAAACAGCAAATGCAGATTGTGTGGACAAAGAGACGAAACGATAAATCATATAATAAGTGAATGCAGCAAGCTAGCACAAAGGGAATACAAGAACAGACATGACAGCATGGGGAAAGAAGTACACCGGGAAATGTGCAAACAACTTAATTTCGAATATGCAAGAAAACTGTACAAACACAAACCAGAAACTGTACTAGAAAACGAAAAACACAAAATCATATGGGATATGAATGTACAAACAGACAAACCCATAACAGCAAGGAGACCGGATATGATAATAATCAACAAGAAAGAAAAATCCTGCAAAATCGTGGACTTTGCCGTTCCAGCAGACCACAGAGTGAAGATCAAAGAGACGGAAAAGAGAAGCAAATATACTGAACTTGCCAGAGAATTGAAAGGAATATGGAACATGAAGAAAGTCAGTATAACACCAATAATCATAGGAGCACTAGGAACAGTCCCCAAAAACATGGAGAAAAGACTAGGAGAAATAGGAATCAAAGGGATAACTGAGACCATACAAAGGACAGTAATGATCAAAACAGCTACAATCCTGAGAAATGTCCTCGAATGCGGAAACCAACCCACATAAGCAACGAATGGAGAACAAACACATGGAAGCACAAAACAACAGAACCGGGGAAAATACAACCGCACAAGAGAGGCGCAAGCATAGGCTGACGCCACGAAAATTATGGACAGAGGGTCGAGGAGGGAAAGCGCAAAACCAGACCTCCACTGGAAGAGCGCGGACAGCTCTGGGACCTTGGGAAGGCTTGTTGCCACTCGGGCCCCAGAGGGGACCAATGGCCCTTATCAGCGGGAAATCGTTGGTAGGTGGCTGTTGCGATTACCGCAAGGTCATCAGCGGTGATGAACGAAAAGAGGTGGAGCATACTGGAGGCCTGAGGAGACTTGTTGTCACTCAGACTCCAGGGAATACCACAGGTTGTCGGCAGTGGGTGACTACTGACGATGACCAGTGTGATAACTCCTAGTGAGTAAATAATAATAATAATAATAATAATAATAATAATAATAATGAACATTTATGAAATTGTAACTTAACATAAAAACAACCTCAAAATATTACCAGTATATATATATATATATATATATATATATATATATATATATATATATATATATATATATATATATATATATATGACGTTTAATTATCACTCTCTACAAACAGATTCGGCTCAATGATTGTCAACCAGTAACAATGGGGCATATATAAATAAGTCAGGTGCATTTTATATTCCAGTAACCATATTAGTTTGTTTTTTAATAATTTTTTTTCTCACATTTTTCAAAAACATAACAGTCTTGTGAGATGTATATTTACGGTCCGTTTCTCTGGAGGTGAGCCAAATAACATTATTATGTCAATATCGTCTCTGCAACACTTCTACGATCATCAGAAAAATTCATATATATATATATATATATATATATATATATATATATATATATATATATATATATATATATAATTATCGTAATATAAAAGTTTCATAAAGATATGTCTAGTAGGGTGTTTAATCCATGAGACATTTATTTTCAGTTAAGTTTTTATTCTTTTGTACCCCATAAAATTAAATATGAATGCGTAAATGTATTGCCTGTCATTTGAGGCTTCCTAACTCGAAAGAGAGAGAGAGAGTGTGTGTGTGTGTGTGCGTGTGTGTGTGTGTGTGTGTCCATATGACTATACATGTATTTTGGTTCTCATTCATTTTGCCCCTTTTATGGAGAGGTTGTTTTTTCTTACAGTACAAACCCGCCCTGCGATATTAAATAGAGTACAATTGTGTTCGTTTTCTTATTCATGCATAAGATGCTTAAATATCGTAGGAAAGAAAGAGAGAAAGAAGAAAGAGAGAAAGAAAGAAAATCAAAACAAGTTAGATGACCTAATAAAAATATGCTATTTAAAATGATTTAATATTCGATTTAAAAGTGTCGTTACTAAGTATTATAATGTAGTGATTTTACGCAAATCGAAGATATTTGAACTTTCCCAAAGGAAGTGTGTTATAATTACTGGATTAAGCAGCCTCTACTTTAGTTGAAAAGTGTACTAAATTTGTATCTATTATCTATTTGTTAAATGTTATGCAAATCGGAGCTATGTGAATTTACAAAGTGCCTACGCTCTTTATGAACCCTAAAATATTCAGATAGCCTTGAGCTTTTAGGAATTCCTCTCAATTAGTCTCTAACACCTATGATTCCATTTAATGCAAAGCGGAAATATTTTAATATATGTGATTAACACTACGTGAGTTACCTGTTGAATACTAATATGTAATTGGTTTTGCTAGGAGATCGCCCATTAAGAAAGTATGCGTGCGTAGTCATGAAGAAGGACATTTTGCTATATAGAGAGAAAGATACGTCACAAAGTCAGAAAACGAGAAATGCCTTCTCAAGGAAAGTTATTTGTTGGTTAATCCAGATTGTAAAGTCTCACGAAAGTTGTGAGGAAAAACAAGACTATCTTATATACTGAAGTACTAAGATACTTTAATTCGTTTCAATATACGTTATAGTTATTTTATGTTAAAAATATAGCACACAATTTAAAATGTTTGTTCTATTTTTTCCTGAAATTAACAACTCCAAGCAAGTTTCAACGTTGTGTTAAAAGTGAATAAGCGTTGTTTCTCTTTTTTGGCATTTTCATGAAATAAACATTTTTAAGTAAACGACAGGAAAAGTACATAACCTAATACGTTAAAACGCCTCTTAAGATCAGATTGTTTTCATTAGATCGAAATAATGGGATTGAAATTTCAATATTGTAATGCAACTCATGTCGGTGTGAAATTGATTCCAATTTTCAATGCATGAATACCTTAATATGACATGTCGTTTAAAACCCCTGTTAAAATGTCACTTAAAAAATTGACCTTTTAATGGACGTGTACTAAACTTTGTTCCGTGTTTGGACTCATAAGTTTTCTTTCAATTTACATTACAGTTTATTATCAAAATGAACTGTTGAAAAAACTCAGTATTAAATTCATGTTTTCCAAATGTAAAATTCTAATGTTGTGATGCAATTCAAGATAGTATGAAATTCTTGTGTGGAGTTTTTTTTTTAATACACATTTTTTAGACTTACAGTGAATGCATGACTTCCGATTCAATTTTAAGATATTCTTCGAACATCTGTTAAAAATCTATTAAAAATAGGTTCAATATATATTAAACCTCTGTTAAAATCACAACAAATTCATTGATGTTTATTAAATATTAATATAATGACGAAACCTTAGATGAACTGTAGTGTTTTTCTAGCAGGGTTTTGGGTGAACAGTTTTCAACGGTTGCAAGAATAGCTTATTTAAATTTAATTTCAACAAAACAATGACTCGTTTTCTTCCACAAAGGAAAACATACTTCCCCCTCTTCCTCCACATGCCTAGCATCGGGTGGAATTTTTATGAACAGAGCATCTTTGCAAGTGCTGTCAAGCTATGGAACACGTACCGCAGGATTGCTGTCCTGTAGACTACAACATTGTCATCTTCAAATCCAATGTCAGCAAATACTTATCATAAACCGTGCCATAGATAATCAAACTTAGTCCATTGCATTGATCAATTGCGGCTGACGATCGTTCCATATTATTAAATCTTATCTCAGAGCGACTCTAACTCAGGATCAAATCAATTTTAAAAAATCATAATAGAAACACAGAAATGCGATCGATCGTTTAGTAAGCCCTAATCTAGGATTAACGTTTTTAAATCGTAGAGAATCTAAATTTATAGCCACGTTATTAAATTGGGTTCGTTCGATTGGCATTGTGGAGACTTGATCACGTCTTAATCCCAGGTGCAGCTGTTAATTACTAAATGAAGATTCATTAATGAGACTATGCTCCAATTTGGAGGCCATTGTGCCTCAGCTCTCAGCTAATAAAAGACCGGATTCCGCCCACGAGCGGCTCGCATTGAACGTTAATTACGACTCAGTGGGAGCGTGTAGCGTGAGTACCACTTGAGATTTCATTTGAAAACGTCAAAATGCAATTTATTAAAGAAGAGCACAATTTACCACACTTGAAGAGTTTTTTTGTTGTTTTCTTTTCATGTTTGGAGAAATTACAACCAAGAGGTCTTGGTTCTGCGGAAATCATAATAAAAAGTGGCCAATATGTTTTAAGATAGTATATTTGTTATGGAGTTGTATTTTAATCTATTGGAACGATCATGCAGTTTCTACCAGTTTTGTCTTGTCTATGAATGTTTTTTTTGTTTATCTCGCATTGTTTAGCTGATTTTGTTTTTATGTTTCTTTTTTTTCTCAGAAAATGGACCACAACTCGGTGTATTTAACAGCAAATTGAAAAAGTTGAAATGCAAATTAAAAAGATCGACTTTTTAATTTAAAGAGAAATATATTCTGATCTTTTGTCTAAGATCAAAGTTTTGTATATGTTATGTTTCTAATCCGAGGAAAAAACATCCTCCTAGACTGAAACCTGTTTTTATTTGTTTTTCTCGTCTAGATTAGTTTTTTTAAGAGGGGGGTCTTCGCATTAATAGCCGACTTTGTTTCTGATGTTTCCCCCGTAGGGACGGGCAAAACAATAGAAATAATATTCTTAAAATCATCCATTCAATTTGCGCGTTTAGCAATAAAAATACTATTGCAAAATTAAGCGTAAAAGACAAACCGATAGACAGAGCCTCTTATAGAATTGCATGGACGCATCTAAATAATCTACGTTTCGTTATTTTTTAGATGATGATTTGATAATTTGTAGTATTCGGATTATTCAAACTACTGTTTTCTGTAGTTTAATGGTTAAATCCTTGCTACAAGCGATACTAACAAAGAATAAAATTTAAATTAGTTAAGACTACTAGCTAGGCATGGCTGACGTAACGAGAACAATCTTCCCGTGAATTAAATAAAATGCTCAGTTCGAAATTCTGTATAGATTTCTCAGTTTGACATGAAGATTTTCGAGTTTAACAAAATACATCTGAAGAAGGTCGGAGGTTACATTGGCTGAAACATTGTTAGAATAACGTATGAAATTAGAACAGTAGTCCGAATAATCCAAATAATACTGAACAATATACGTCCATAAATATGCGATTAAAATACTATTTCGAACTGATTCGTTACAGATCGGTGGACGGACGAACGAACGGACAAAGTCTCGCATGGAAATGCATCGACGCATCTGAAAAATATCACCTTCAAATTAAAAAAAGATAATTCTAATTAAAAATATGAAACTTCTAATTAAAAAAACACGATGAATTGATCAAGTAATTGTTATCTCTTTCCATTCAAATTGTACCCATTTCTTTGATATTAATCGACACACCACCACTGCTGGTAGTTATGGTACATTACTCATAATTTCAATTGGCTTTTTGACATGGAGCAAAGTGTAGTATCTGTTCTGATACTAGACTTCATCTTTTTTGTCTTCGCTCAGTGAAGAAGAAATTTTAATTGTAATGTTGTCCCAATGCAGAGTGCTCTTGTTTGGGAAACTAAATTCAAGACTCTGTCTAACTCTGCCCTCGTAAATGTGTGGGCAGTAAATAGGGACGTACACTTCTGCCACTCAACAAGGTTATTACGAATAAACTCGCTACAAATTTAAAGAAGATATGGCATTTTCCATTCCGAACTGCATTCATATGTCCTTCCTACGAACCCTAGTTGTGTTTATAAATGGTTTTAATTCATTCTTGTTCTGTGCTAGTCGTTTCAGATCATCCATTTTCATGGGGGGTATTTTTTCCGTTGTTTCTGTAGATCTGCATCCTGCATTGCATCTTTGAAGACTAAATCTTCCCTCACTTGAGCAACGAAGGATGCGATGTAATTTAATTCTGGCATACAACACCATCAACGGAACTGTAAATATACCTTTAGTGGAATTCTTTTACCCCAACACCTCTTCGCTGTCTTCGCAGCCTTCTGAAGAAGATGCACCACCGTCGCTTTCGTCTGAACAGAAAAAAGGTAGCATTCACTCCGCGGGTCTGCTCCCTGGAACAGCCTGCCAGATGAGGTAGTAATTATGCCTACCATATCCAGGTTTAAAGTCACCTTGAATAAGCATTCACACGATATATAGATGCAACATATTATGTCTTTTTGCATGACTTGCTGCACTTTGCAATTTTTGCGAATAAAATTGATTGATTGATCTTCTAAGTATGTTTATCAGTGGCATAATGGCTATGACCAACAGAAGTTAAGATAAGTAGTCTCCCTGCAAGATAACTTTCTGTATTTTTATATCTGTTGGCAATTCCGATTGCAATGGCTCTCTTGTTTTCTGCATAAAGTTGATAAAGTTGGTAGATATTCTTATATTAATTGGAGGATTCTTTCGATCCATGCCATAACTATATTGTATTATTATTATTATTATTATTATTATTATTATTATTATTATTATTATTATTATTATTATTATTATTATTATTATTATTATTATTATTTACTAACTAAGAGTTCTCACACTAGTCGGTACAAGTTATTGTGAATAGAAACAACAGGAAACGTTGCCTGGATTCTGAGTGACAGCAAGTCTCCCTATATTTTCAGTACTATCTGCGTCTTTCAATCATTGTTACACATCACTTTGCATTCTCGCAACAGCTGTTTTTTCATTGATATTTCGCTGGTAAAAGTCGTTGGTTTTCGTCTGAAATTTTAGTTCAAATTAGAGTCTTCGGGATTCAAGTATTTCCAGTGCTCTTTCAGTGAAGGTCTGGATAGTTTTCTCTCTTCTAGGTCTTTCCATCCCTTTTGACCTTTCACTTGTGGTATCAACCGAAGCTGGTGCTACCACATTATTATAATTATTTGTATTCACTAGGAGTTCTCACACATGTCAACATCAGTGATTGCTCACTGATAATAACCGGTGGTGTTCCCTGGAGTCTGAGTAACAACAAGTCTTTCCAGATTTCCAGTACACTCCACCTTTTTTGATGACCATTGCAAATGGGTTTGCGCTATTGCGGCAGCCGCTAACCATTGATTTCTCGCTGATAACAACCATTGGTCGTCTCTGGGACTTGAGTAGCAATAAACCTCCGAGAGCCACGGTACAATTCGTATCCTTCCAGTGGAATTCTGGTTAATGCTCTTCCTCCTCGGTCTTTTCATCCTCCATGACCCTTTACAATCTTCTTCTAGTTTAATTTCCATTTGGTTCACTTTGTGTTCTTACTATGTTTCTGTTTTATTTCTGTTGCAACGTCCATGTGGTTGGTTAGCATTCATAGTTTATGTAGGTTGGTTTCCGCATTCGAGGATTTTCCTTAAGTTTTCAACTGTTGTAATCATTATTATTATTATCATTGTTATTATTATTATTCGTGTTTCTGAAAATAAGTCTTTTCGCTATAACTTCATAAACTATCTAGTGATAATCACCATGTTTTCTGAATTGACAATAACAAAACAATTTCATTAACTTCAACCCATATTCTGATAATGATGGATACAACGACCATAAAAATTGAATTATGTGAAAACACATATGCAATATTGTTTTAGAAACCCCAAATAATGTTGTTTTATTTAACATTTGCTAATAACCACAATGTTATTTCTGTATTAAAATATCTGAAGCCTCTAAGGTTTATATAATGATATCTTGTTTGAGAATCACCAGAGAATTGTTAATATCGATTGGTTTCCTCGTCACATTTGGTCATCATCAGAAGACGATGTATTACTCTAACTTCATTCTTATAAATAGATTTGTTATTTTACACAAAAAAGTGCACGAGATCCGTGTTAATAGAAAAATCGTTTGGCTAGCAAAGAAGAAAGACACATAAGAAATGTATATATTGTCGTCATTAGCGATAAGGTGTAAACATATGTTGATGTTAATGTACTGGAATTATTTATGCGTTAAAATGTTACATTACAGGATGTTTGTACTCGGAAGTTTTGAAGAAGAAATAAATTATGAATAATTAATTATGATCTTCCCCATGTTTGAAGTCGTAAATAACAGTGATAAGAGAAGAACATTAACTAATCGGGTCTGAGATGAAAACGGACCAATCGGATGGCTACAAAGACAGTGTAGCATTAAAGATTGCGTGGCTTGTATAGTCATGTAAACTGACAAATAAAAATATAGATTCACTTAAATTGGTGTCATGAATAGCGCGTCTCACGCATCACCAGGTAATAGTAAAACACGTAGGTCTCAACCAGTCAATACACGAAAATCATCCTACGTCAAAGCTTTGATGACCTGGTATCTGACCACTACATACTGATCCAGAACGGACCAAACCTCAGTTTGTCTTAATAAACCCAAAATTACGACTTTGTGTCTACCTACTCCGATACTCACGGTCCAAACGATAGAGATAATAATGATATGATGGTTAAATTCATAGATTATGTTGGTGAAGTAGCGTTGTTCAATATGTATATGAGTTAGGTTTTCTTATGATTAATAGAGTATTTTTGTGTGTGAAAATAGCGACACCATATAAGGCATATTTAGAAAATAAATTTACAAAATGAATAAAGTATTATTATATTTGAATTTCAAGTATTTCAATCAGTTCCTTATTAATCGTTAAAAAAACAAGTATAAAAATCTGTTTCTTGTAGGGACGAAATAAAATGAGGATGGAACGGTGGCCTGGGGGATACGAAACTGTGATTTTTCAAACAACATGACGATATATTAGAGAGAGAGAGAGAGAGAGAGAGAAGGAGAGAAATAACTTATGAAATTGTTAAGCCAGCAAGATGAAAATCTAGCAGCAGGTGGTCGAATAGAACGCTTTTTCCCCACGATCATCTAGAAATGAAAATTAATAATGTAAAGTCTTAATGACTTATGACACGAGTTAATAAATTAATATATTCATTATTCTACATCATTCGTTGTCATCAATTAATCTATGAAGAGGATGAAATCCAAGATGGCGACACGGACATGATTCACATGTGGTATTCAAACAGACAGCTACTGAGATGTTCATAAAGAAGGAATATCTAACAATAACAAATCAGCCCAAAATATTTTATGATAAATAAACATATTTATTATTAGTTTATGTTGACAAAAATACCTCTGCAATTTGTACATTCTATGTAGGCTAATAACTCGTTCTATACAACATTCAAAGCAAGAACTCGTCTTATTACCACAACGACAAAACATATCCTTTCTCCCTCATTGTTCCTTGCGTTAGACAGAATTTCCATGGAGAGACCCTCTTTTTAAAGGGCTTCTCGTTTGTAGAGCACATTACTGAGGGAGCGCTTTCCCGTTGATTACAATTTGGTCGTCTTCAAATCTAATAGCAACAAATTCTTGTCATAAATCGCCACATAAGCAATCAAACGCAGTCCATGACATTAATCAATGTCAGTACTTTCATAGTGTTCCTCATCTTTCAGCTGGTAATCACTTTCGTCTTATTAACCCTTATTATCCAATGGCTCTTGGTCTTGATAACTGATGACTTAAAAGTAAAAACAAATGAGGAAAGTTAAAAGCTATTTTCTAAACATTTATAAACATTAAATCAATGAAAATGGAATATTATTGGTGACGTGTATGTTAATTGAAACAATGAAACATATTATTGATGACGTCAAGATATAAAAAAGAGTGTTTTCCCCTAATGGATAAGTACTTATAAATGTCAAAAGCCACTATAGGATAAAGGGTCGTGTGACGGAATGATTATCAGTTGAGAGATAAAAAAACATTGCGAGGGAATTAAGAATAGTTGGTGGGAGTCATGACAGAAATCTGTTAACATTTGATTTGAAAAACAGCATGTTGTATTCTGCAGGGTAGCAGTCCCGTGTTAATGCGTTCCACAAACGGAGATTTCTTGCAAATAAGCGCTGTTAATGGAATTTCCCTCTGATGCTTGGCCGACGAAGGAAAAACGGAAAGTGTATTTCGTTGTGGTAGTAAAATGGGTTTTAGAAGGAGGTGTCAGATATTTGAATTACTTTAGTGCACCTTCTATGTAACTAACGATAGAGTGGAGAGTGACTAACAACGTCTCATTTGTAAGAAAGAGTGGTGTAAGGAACAGAAGAGATCTTCCTTCATTAGATTTTAAAATCGATTTAGAACTCTGTCTAAACGATGAAGTGTGCTCTGAGCATGCGTCCAAGGATGTGGCGGAGATACTCTACTATAGGATTATCTGATTCTTGTATGTTTCAGGATTGCATCAGGAATCAAATAATTTCTGCAGAAAGATGCAACCATTTTCCAGCGACTTTAGCAATTAATTGGATGGTCGCTAGAATAAAAGATTATATCATTCTGCCTCTCTAGTAAGTATCTGACTCCTGATGCAATGGAGGACTGAATAAGATTAGATAGAAAGTGTTTGTAGAATAGGTCTGACCAAGAACTACGAGCACAAAATGCACAAATCCTCACTCACGAAAACAACCCAACATTTGACCCTTCTTTTTTCTTTCATTTACTTATATGGTAAAGCAATCCAGGTTGCTGAATGTTAATTAGGAAAAGCATAACTCAAAAGTGTGAATAGATTTCCAGTGATATTTACTTTTGACCTTTGACCTTGCAGATTCGGGGATAGAAGCCGAGATTTCTCGGTGCTCATAGTATCTCCCCCTTGACAGCGTCAACAATATGAATTCCTGGCATAAATGAATAGAAGTTTCATTATTAACAAATAATGTTATTCTCTTATCTTTGTAAGACGCGTTTCTTCTTTTCTTTCGACGGAAATAGTACTTCCCGCCGAAACATTGTTCTTAGTTCTCATCAAATATTTATTTTGCATTCTTTATTTAAACAATTGTAATTCCTATCGATTCTTTTTTTCGTTCACTTTCTGTTTGTTTGATCGCTATTAGCTTCACTCTTACAAAATAGACATCTTCGTCGACAACTGTTTTCGTTACTTATCTTCAAATTTCCAAAGTTAATTTTTCTTTTTATCCTTTTGTTTAATACTAATGATTCACCACTTAACAAGGCCGAAATCAACTCAGGTTAATCGGATTTTCAGGAGGATGATGAACAATACTATGAGAGGATTATAAAAGATGGGTATTAAAGGCAGAATTTTATTTTTAACGACCATGTTGTAGTCATAAAGTAAGTAGTCCTGTTATATAGTGTCCCACAAAAAGACTGTTCATGGAAGTTCAATTTGTTTTTAGATATACAGAAGAAGAAAGTAAATTTATTTGCAGTGGTGATAGGTAGATGAGTTCTTACTGTGAATGTTATACGTAAGAAACCAGTGATTGGAGCTCATTCGGTCACCTACCATTAAAATAGCGATAGAACAGATCAAAACTAACAACGTCTCACCTGTGAGAAATGGATTGTAGGGAAGAGAAGAGATTATCGCTCACTAGATTGCGAAATCGATTTTGTACTTTGTCAAGGTAGGATAACTTCTCTGAGCAGCCTCTCCACGGATGTTGAAACAGTCCTCCATCATTGAATTACCTGACTCTTATACAGGTAGAGAATTGCGTCAGGAATCAGGTACTTCCGGAGCAGTAGAATGATCTAACTATTTTCCCAGACATCTTAGCGACAGATTTGACGCGAATCATCCATTTCAAGTGTGGGATTAAAGTTAGCCCTAGGAGCTGATCAAAACAAGGGGCTTCCTCAAGGAAAGAGCCATTCATTTAAACTGAAGATCTGATCGTTTGTGAGAAAAAGAGAAAATCTTGGTTTTAGATGTGTTAAAATTAACCAGCTAGGTTTTTCCCATAGCACCATGTACTTCAGGTCGAAAGATAGAGATAAATCAGAATCTTGATTACCAATGCTCTTAGAAGTGCTACCATAGCTTTACAGACAATAATACCTAAGTAAAAAATGGTATAATAAATTGTGATGTGCATTTCTTATAAACGGCAGTATTATAGTCACTGTGCCTTACCAATTCTCCATTCTTTAAAAATAGAAATGTTTTGATTCGCAACTGCAGAACTGTTGACACGTTTGTCGTGAAATATTATGTCACATAATACGCGTTCGTATCTCCCTTTCCATGAAGGGTAGTTTCGCTGGTTTCACTCGTATGTCTTCAGGTGATCCCTGCAGTAAAGTCACTATCGCAAAGTTTCGGCTGCTGTAGCCCCAGGTTTTCTTCAGATAACTTACTGAAAAAAAAAACATTCACATCGTGGAAATCGACTTAACTTATTTTGCCATCGATACAAAAATAAAAGCAAAATGATAGTCTACACAAAATGTCTTCTTTTTTTAACCGTTTGGTCATTCACTGGTTCCTATTGATTGAAGTGTTTTCTTATAGGTACAGTATAAACTAAGCCAATATAACATTAACCCTCGAGTCGAATAATTATACTTTGGTGATCTAATGTTTCTTATTACGATGGTGTATTGTTCGTCAGTTCGAAGGGCTTACTGCGTATGTATCTGAGTCGTTAACCGTACCCACTAAGTACCTCGATAAGTACCCCTAATTTCACACTTCCAGCATTCTACAATAAGATCAATATAACGTTTCTCTGTTTCGTTTCTCTCTATCTTGGGTCTGCTATTCTTCTTTTTTCTATGGCATCATAAATTTCTATTTATGTCTCCTGAATGGAGTTATGAAGCTATGTGGGTAATGTCAGCTCTAACACTTAGTCTATATACTTGTTAAGAGGTGGTGTGACTAATCTTAATTATCCGGTTTGTATCTAATTTTACATTTGGATCAGTATTAGCTTTTTCATCTCTTAACCTTTTCTGTTAATCCTACTACTCTTTCCATGTATGCTTCTATCCCTTCATGTATATACTGTCGGATCCTAGCAAATTTGACTAAATATATATGGGGATAGCTATCTAATATTATTCCTCCAACATTTTCCTTGGGTCTTCTCAGGTTTGTGGAGTATCTGAACTAACTATCCTTTGAATAAGTGCCTCCAAAGTGTCTCGAGTAGTAATTACCGAAGAGATGCATGTTCCCCTTCAGGTTTTCCATTTCTGACATCCAGACATTATACAGGCCATAATTTTTATGTTTCAATTTTCTTATATATTTTAAATATGACCTTGTCTGCAAAGAATTTGAAACACAATTCTCTGCATGTTTAGTTTCCGAAATTACACTCTACAAAAATTCTCTAAACGACTTAGTCAGTTCCATATTTTATTCTTAGCTATTTTTTATTTAATTTTGCTATTTCTCCAAAACGTTTTAACGTTACACAAAACCAAAGAACGAGTTACGAATTAGACATAGAGTATTAGAAGTTAAAGAAAACAAATTAACCTACGTTTGATCTATATGTTGGTAATTCAAATTTAATAAAGTATGTATTTGTTACTGAAACGCGCAGATATTCTAAGACTATATCAATATTCATACCGGAAGTCCAGATATTCAAAGACTATATCACTACCCATACCGGAAGTCTATGATAGGCTTTGCCAGTCGGTTTATCAGCCTGTCGCGTCTCAATTTGAAATACATTTTGTCATTCGTCTATCACGCTTTTTCAAATAATAGGGCCCTTTTTTAATGGTGCTGAGATTATAAAGAAGCACACATATATCCGCATCCAATGTCCAATCTCTAATTCCATGTTCATGTCCATCAATCTTACTAAAGCGTCTACGCCCGAAACAGAGCAAATTGATGAGCAATTCAACAAATGATTTTCATAAATTATTAACGATATTTTTAACGACTTCTATCCGAAAGTTTGATGTAAATAAACGAGTTTATTTTTTATTTTGTATGCGTCTCTTGTTTTGTACAGATCATTTTATGAAACAAATAAATACGAATGCATTGGGTTGCATCTTTGCTTCTCTCCGCGAAGCAGGTTACAGAATTAGGTCGTCGTTTTAGCAATTTTTAATACAAACGAATTCGGTTTAAAGGTCAAATTAAAATCACTTTATCGGCAAATGAATAAAACTTTATTTTTATTTAGTCTTTCATCAGCAAAAAATTGAAACTGTGAAAACAATGATATTTGAAGTCGAATAAAAAATGAATTTTATTTTTACAGGAAAAACGTTTTACGCTAAATATCATTAGTTGTACAAACGAAAAGAGAGGATGTTCTTTAGATGCGTCCATTAAATGATGAAAATGATATTTCAAACTTTAACATGACAGTCAAATATAAAATGGTATTTCAAACTTTAGCATGACAGTCAAATAAAAATGATACTTCAAACTTTAGCATGACAGTCAAATCAAAATGATATTTCAAACTTAAATATGACAGATCAATGAAAATGTTCTTTCAAACTTTAGCGTGACAACCCTACGAAAATAGTATTTCTAACTTAAATATGATACACTCTCACGAGTTTATTTCAAACTTAAATATGGCAGACTAACGAAAATGATATTGGAAACTTAAACAGGACAGATTAACGAAAATGATATTTCAAACTGAAGCATGACATATCAAATAACGCATAAAGATTGGGCGTATCTCAAATAAGATGCGTCTATTCAATCCGCGCGTTTAGCAATAAAAAACACACTTTAAACAGAAGCGCGACAGACGAACAGACCATTTGAAGGACTGACTGGATAATTTTCTCCTGAAATGTCAATGGGGCGTCTCATAATGGCGCCTGTTGTAAAACAAAACTGAGAGGATGATCGTTAAAAATGTATTTTTGCATTAGTTGCTCACGTCTATTCTTTGCTTTATGAATAAATATTTTTAATTTTCTTTAAGCTATTTACTCTCGAAAGTTTTAGTATTTCGAAAACTCACAAATAAATGTCTAATAGTTTATCAGAATAATGTCCTTAAAGATCTCCAAAGTTTGGATATGATATTTGCTCTAAACCACGTTAGAGATGTATTTTTCCATCGATAATTGATATTGACGATATGTATTCCAATGGCATTGGATTAAGGCGTTGATTTATACAAATAGCATTTAATGGTACGGAAAATACAATCTCTTTCTCTCTTCGAGAGTATTTCACATGGAATAAATAAGCCGCGCGTGCGTGGTCCCCCTCTGTATGTGACTCGATGTGGTGAGTGTAAAATGCAATAAATTTGGGACATTTTTACCCCCTTTTCACCCGCTGTGGACGCGAACCAGAATTTTTCTGATATGAAGGATGCTCATTTTACATCCAGAACAATTGCCTCTACATTGTGGCCAAGTTTCAGAAAAATTGAATAGATGGATCAAACGTTATGGGAGAAAAGTGCCATTTTTTGCCATTTTGGGTGCTTTTGACCCCCTGGGAACGTGAACCAGATATTTTCCAATGTCAGCGATACTTATTTTCTATTGGGAACAATTGCCTCCACATTTTGGCCAAGTTTCAGAGAAATTGAATGGATGGATGAAACGTTATGGGGTAAAAAATGTCATTTTTGCCATTTCGGGGCCTTTTGACCCCCTGGGGTGCTAACTAGATTTTTTTTTTCAAAAATCGGAGAATGTCACTTTCTAACCTGACCAAAGTTACAACTTTATGCAAAATTTCAGAGAAATGCAATGGGTGGTTGCGGAGAAAAATCCGGACGGACGGACGGAAATGCCTCAAAACGGAAGTCCCCCGATTTTATAAATCGGGGGACCAATTAACATGGAACATCGTTATACAAATAAAAACAAGAAGAATGAACAGCCAACCTTCAAATGCTGTTCACCGGACCAGTCCCTTTATTTTATTTATTAAGGCTAAAAGCTACTAGAGGGTAAGGGTGAATGTGATAGATTGTTAGCTGAATGTTGACAAGCTATGATAGAATTTAAAAACTCAATGGAATAAATCAAAGTTAATGACTTATAAGGACGGGTAATCACAAGTGTATATTGACATTGGATTTGAAGGTGACCCTGTTTTAGTCCCACCCCATGGAAGCAATATTTTGGATACTACTTAGCGACGCTGGTGTATAGCATCATTCACTCGTGCATCTTCGTTGTAACCCAGGTTTCATCAATGCTCACGTTGTTTGTTCTTACCTCACTTGCTGATCGAGAACCACGTAGACGCCGGTTTGGTTTTAAAGAGTTTTATTTGTAACAGAACAAACGGACAGACATAAAATGCTTGTCTACAAGAGAGAGAGAGAGAGAGGGATAGAGATAGAGAGAGAGGGGGGAATTGAATTGGAAGGAGAGATACCCTTAAAATAACAGACAGGCGGACTTTAAGTAACCTGTGCTCACCGTCCCCGCCCCTTTGCCGGACTGGCAGGAACCGACACGTCTCGCGTCTGATCTGGTCGGTGTCGACAGGCGAAGAGACAGAACCGCTCTCCTGGGCGGAAATCACGTCATTTCTCGACTTCCGATTTTAGGTTCTCTCCTTTTAAGACGTTTTCCTCCTACCCCATTTTCTATTTAACAAATCTTGTGGTAACGTGTTCCACAGATGAGAAGTTCTAGGTAAGAAACTCTGCTTCTGCAAATTATGTTTTATACTGTGCACACCGAGAAAGAAAAGAAAATTCTTTACAATTGTATTAGAAAACAAGTTTTTGCTCATTCGAGCACTTTCCATGGAAATAGGATACAGTATAAAAAACTACCAACATCTTTTTTGCGAGAAACGTTTTCTAGAAAAGCGAAGATATCATCTCCCACTAGATTTCGAAGTTGTTGTTTTTTAACTCAGTCGAGGCTAGAAAGAGTGTTCTGAGCGTAACCTCGCTAGAAATGCCAACTGTACTCAATTTTAGGAAATATCTAACTTATGTAGATATAGGATTGCATTAGGAGTAGGATACCATATAGAACGGTAGCATGATCCATTTTTAAAGTAACCTGACGGGACATAGTAGGTCTAATATATAGCTAATAGTAGTTATGTGTATTAATATAGATATAGATTCTTGAAAATCAATCGGTTTGAAACAATTTAAAAAACAATGGTGAGGAAACCTGTTTGATTAAATAATGCAATAAAAAGATTCCGACAGACGTATATATTTTTTTTGGCTATTTAATTCAAAGAAATCTGATTATTATCGATTAAGAGCCCACGTGTTAGAGTATTAAAAAGTTGATTTTTCTTTTTTATGGCATATCTACCCTTTTTGGGGTTTATATTATTCGAACTACTATTCTCATTTTTCATAGAATATACTGACGAGATCATATTTTCACAGATCAAAATTCTTTCATAGTGTATAAAAATCATTTTCTTAATAATATTAACTAAATTCAACATTCGGTATAAATACAATAGTGGGAAACAGACATATAAAATTTACATTTCTCTTTATTCTATTTTATTTTACTACGAGAACTACTGGCCTACTCATTGGTTGATCAAATAACTACTTATTTCCAATGGGGTACACCCAATCTACGGTTAGACTCCAAATACTGGTGGGCCTAATTTCAATGGTCTATAAGAAAATCCAGCCCTAAGGTTACCTATTACGACAGAAAGCAACGAAGAAGGCTGGAAAGTACATCGGCTCATAAATTGTGACATTACTATCCTATTTATTTACTTGCCTCACTCCTGGGTAAAATAGACACATGTTCGGTTTATTAATGTAGCGCAGAAGACCCGTCGGAAGATTTTCAATTGTGTTCAAGATATTCTAAATCATCGTTGGAACAAAATGCCGTCATTTTTTTTTAAGTAAGTACAGTTAACATTTTTAATAATCTGTTGATAATGAAAGTTTTAAAGGTAATAGCTATTCTTATGCATTTCAAGCACGACATCTTTCCATGGAGCGATGATTAGCAAGTTTATTCCTAAGTATAGTAAGTGTAAAGATGTGCCTTGCTTTAGTCGATCCTAGTGACCTTCTGAAACATCTAAACGGCCCATATCCGTTCAGATTATATAACCACAAATCGCTCCTGAATTCTATGCTGCAATTGATTCTAATGAATACCTTAAAATGTACAATCTCATGAAATAATTACTTTTTCTCATCGGCTAAATATCAGTTCTTTACTTATGTAAGCTTTTGGCTTGATCACTTAAGAGATATAACACTATACGTTAGCCGCCGTTAAAAAACGATTCTAATACTAAATGAAACACCGGTATCAGACGACACTCACAATCTAGCGAAAGTAATAAAAGGTCAACTGACCTCGCCTCTCCTCAGAAATCGCATGTAAATCCATGAAGGGGTTTTAATGTTGGTTAAATTAGTTTCTTGAGCTTCACAGACTTAACTGGTAATAGCACGTGTAGCTTCACGATTGCCCGATTCCTTACAAAAACCGTTACTTTCTTGGCCCGCCTCGAAGATCGTGAAGACAAGCAAGCCTCACTTCTCGACCTATTCCTGACAACACTGTCCGAGGCTTTTATGACAGATGCCCATAGCACACTCGGGAATGCTGATCATTTTGTAGCAATAGTTTACATCACCATAAATCTCCGACTACATCAGAAACGCCGTTTATAAAATCAACCAGATATTACCAACGTGCTGATTGGGAATCCATCAGGAATTTTATCAGAGATGCACTTTTAAATAAAACACTTTTACACATTGCTAAATAGTGTGCAGAGGAGGTAACTAAAGAAGTCAAAGCAGGCATGAAAGCATTTGTTCCTATGCAAAAGTTATATAGGAAGCCTAACTCTCCCGACCTGTACAGCTGCTATTGTGCATAGGCACTAAGCATTCTGCCGTTTCAGCAGCAATAAATCAGAAGAAAACATACAAATATTTGTAGGATCAAGTAACAATTGTAAGATAAAGCCGCTTCTAGAAGAATATATGCTGAGATTACTAGAAACCGAATCTCGTTAGTGAAATTATGAACTAGCAATTACTAGAAAATCTACAGTAGTGTGGTGAACAATATGCAATAAACAATTCCCCTAACTATCAAATTCCCATATGATCGATTCCACGGCAATAGACAAGGTTGGATTACTTTCCCAGCGATTTATTTCAAACTCCACCTCGGAGTCTGCAAACCACTCCCGCCCTTTTTTCCTACAAGCAGAAATCGCACTAGATGATCTGAGCATCACACCTACCTATGTTCTGGGTCATAAAAAACTTTGAAACCTCCAAAACGTGTGGACCAGGTATTATTCCTTCTATAGTAATAAAGACATGCTTTGCTTAGCTGGCCACTGGCTTATTTAAACTCTATAAGAAATGCCTTGCAGAATCTTGCTCCCCTGATACCTGGAAAATTGCCTCTGTGATATCACTTTCAAGAACTCTAGCGAAAAGCCCGAGCCAAATAATTACCGCTTCATAAGTCTTCATCCCGGTCTTCGCTAAAATCTTTGAATCAAAAATCAATCTAGCGATAGTTCACCACCTTGAAATGCTTATTTTGTCTCTGACAAACATTCTGGTTATAGGAAATCCCGTTCTACTGCGGATATCTTAACGATCATCTCTGGACATATATACCGCACACTAGATAAGTTAAGTGAAACTATGGCGCTAGATATCTGCACGGCCTTTGAAAAGGTTCAGCATGAAGGTATTCTTATGAAAATCAACTCGTGTGGTATTACTGGAAGAATATTTTATACAGTTCGATCTTTATTAGTTAAAATGAGGATACATGTCGTTCTTGATCGTCGTGTATCAAAACAAAATCACATCAATGCAGATGTTCCCCAGGTGTCTATACTTGGATTTATATTATTTCTGATCTTCATAAACGACCTCCTCGATGCAATCGCGTCTGAGATGGGTGTATTTGCTGATAGTCTATTCCTGGGAGGAGAGCAAATAAAGTTCTCGCACATACAAGGCCACGACTATCTCTTTGGAAAATGATATCCAGTATGTAGTAGAATTGAGGCCAAAAATTTGTGGTAACATTTCATGCTACTGCGACAAAGCTCTTTTTCTTTAATAACTATGAAAAACTTTTCGAACACCTGATTATCATAGCCGATAGCACCCTTCCAGAGAGTCTAACGTTTAAACTCAGCGACCTGACATTCTCAGGCAACGTGTAATGGACTAAGTACAGAAAATGCTGCCAAATCTTCAGCAAAGAATTTAAGCTCTTTCGACCGAGCTAAAAGATTTATCGCACTATCCAGTATGTTATATCTCCATAAGGCCACCATTCGCCCGTGCATAGTCTATTATCGCTACATTTGGCTACTACACCAACAACTACCCCCTCCCACTTGGACAGGGTGCAAAAGAACAAGAATTTCTAACCTGATGGATCACACACTGTCTGCCAAGCTCCAGCCAATGTCGCATCGCCGCATTGTTGTATCCCTATGCTCGTTTTACATGTACTTTCACAAAATATGCTTTGAGGAATTTACTGCACATGTACCCCCTCAACGTATATATATTCGATCCAGACGAGTAGTAAGAAAATTCTCACTTCTTAACTTTAGATGTTTCTAGATGCCGGAATATTTTTCTCTAATAGCTTATTTCCTTTGTGCGCTTGACTTTGGAATTCCATCCTTGTTCTTTGTTTCCCCAACCGTATCAACATGCAGGAATTTAAATGTAATATGAAAAAACATTTTGCCGCCAAACACTTTATCTAAGTTTCCCCCTATAAAGTTTCCCTTGTCATAGTAGCCTATTTCGCTCTAGTGACAATATGCCTTGTTTAGGGCGAACAAATGTATAACAAGGTATTTTTTAAACCGTTCACCTAAACTTAGTTGCGTAGACTATTATTATTTATGTTTGATCTTAAAAGCGTGTTTTTATCATTACAACACGCACGACAATCTTAAGGTTCAAAATAAAACTAAAATATGTTTAAAATAATATATACGCCGGCTTTGGTCTGTCACGCTTAAGTTTAAAATCACATTTACGTTTAGTTTATCACGCTTAAGTTTGAAATAGCATTTTCTATAGACTGTCATGCTTAATTTTCAAATACATGTACATTGGTCTGTCAGGCTTCAGTTTGAAATCGTATTGTATCGCTATAGACACGGATAGAATCGACTAATATTGATCTTAACCCATATCCTAACCCTAAACCATTTAATAATGTTGCTAATTAATCAGTTTATCACAATAAACGACTTGTGTCGTGGACAACACAAAAGAGAATTACACTAACTCAATCAGCAATAAATATTAAAGATTATCTCGTATGTAGGTACGCTCAGTGTACATAGTAAGATTCCTGAATGAGAAAATAAACATGTTATCAATATACAGTTATTAACAAATGCATATCAATGTTTATTTTAATACATTTATGTTTGGCTTCATAATTATTTTTAAAAAATTTGCTACCGCTTCCTTTGGAGACACCTGTGCCAACATCGGATTTGTAAGCCCAACGAGCTGGAAGAAACGACTCAAGTCAATACATGGCCTTTTCTTGTTGAGATATTGTCAACATGTCTTTATTGTTGTCGCTTGTATAGCCTCTTGTTCGTTCCTCTAAGCCCAAACCGATTCCATTGGATCTAAAGTGGTACGTTTCTTTATTTGCTTTACAATATGGCTCTCTCATTCCAGCATTTGGAATTTATTATCGCAATTTCAGAGCACAATGGATGCAAACCTTCATTTCCGGTTCTTTGTGCATTTTTCTTTTTATCGTTTCTTCTTTTATCATGTCTTTTTGTCCATCGTAATTAGTGCCCGTTTGTCTGCTCTACAAATCTAACTTTTGAATAAAAAAGGTCAATCTGAAAGAAAGGAATAAGAATAGTCTATAACAAATGTAAAGCCGAACTATGTTGTTAATGTAACGATAATCTTCAGAATCAAATACAAGCTGTTGAGCTATTTTTCACTGGGAAAACAGGATATTATAATTTTATTTTCTTTTTTTGTTCATTTAGTTTTAATAGATTTTTTTATCCGGCCTTCAGGCTTAGAGGAAAGTGTAATATCTGTACAGTCTCGCAAGGGCATGCTTCCAGGAATCATCATCTTGTTTCGGAAGGGGGTTATTTCCTGTCGTCCGAGAGGCTCTCCGTCGCGAGTGAATACCGACAAGCTGTCCGGTTATTTTTGTTTCTATCCAGAGTGCCCCTTATTAAGGGACTGAATTTCCCCACATTAGAACCGAACATATCTAAATTTGCTCGCGCGGGGAGGCAAGTGAATAGGGAGATTTTGTGTTACGTGATTATAAATCGGCTAGGCCATAATGTGAAAAAATTCACACTAATTTTTCTGTTTTTCATTAATTAAATAATATGAATGTATTTAGTTGTTTTTAGAAAAATTAGAATATTAGGGTGGCGCATTTTGAAAATTATCGAAGATCCTTGTGAATGGGCAAGTGCGTCAAATGCCAATGTATCTTCAACTATTATACATTAATGGATTGAATAAACACATCTTTATTTTTCTCACTGCAAGCCTCTATATTCTTTCCCTTTTGTACAGAGTGCAAAAAAGAGTCTCTAACCTAATAGGCTCCGAATTGTCTATTAGGCTTCAGCTCTTGTCCTATCGCCGCAATATTGCTTCCCGGTGTTTCTTTTACAAGTGTTTCTACGGAATGTGCTCCGACGAACTTACTGCAATTGTGACTCCGGACGAGCAGTAAAATCCCACTCCGTCACTGTAGAGGTCCCCAGATAGCGGAAAACCTTCTACTTTAATATGTGGAAAAAGGGGGTGGTACTTACGGATTGTTTGCTCAGCGTTTCGGGGATATGTGGCCAACATTAGTGACGATGAAGAAATGACTTTTATAGTCAGAAATGAGTGGGGGAATAGTGGGAGTAATTGCACCTATAAATACGGGTGCAATTCTCCTGCTGTTGTTACCATTTACAGTTCTAGTTTCGATAGAGACCAGATCGATTGTGAGTTACTCCCCAGATTTGTTTCCTGATTGATACCAGACCCTGTTGGCGTGGGTCGCTTAAGGAGAACTCTTTTTGCAACCCCAGCAGCTGCAGACTCCCTTTAGGGTACCGCCTCTAAATATTTTTTCCAACAAATAGGTTTGTTTCTCGAACCGCTTGCCGTTTGAATCCCCTACCTGCTCCCTATTTCCTCGACTGTGCCAACATGCAGATATTTAAATGTAATGTGAAGAAACACCTCACAGCACAACTTTCAACTTAAGATACCTCCTATAAACATGACCCCTAATTCACAGTTGCTCTTTATGCGTCAATAGCAATATTCCTTGTTTGGGTGAATAAACGTTTCTTTTTAAATCTCTATAAGACGTTCTCTACGTGCGTCGGTGTGTCACGCTTTACGCTTGAAATCGCATTTTCGTCGATTTAACTTTGACATATCACTTCTGTCTATCTGTAACAGTTAATAATCTGTAATACTTCAGTTTGTGTCCAAACATCCATGTAAGACGCCATTGTACGTACGTCTGTTTCTAATGCTTCGATCTGAAATCCCATCTGCGTCGCTCGACCAAACTTAAGTTTGAAACAGCATTTCTATCGCTAGACGCGTCATGTTTTAGATTCGTCGAAGCCTCTCTATCAGGAGCTCTGCCGGTCGCTCATTATCTCACTCGTAAATCTGAAACCGCATTATTCATGGTTTAAATTTGAAAATAACTAGCAGTTTCGTTAATGCGTCAAATTAGCATTTTTTCGTCGAACTACTCACGTTTAAGTTTTAACCGCATAATTTGAATGAACGGATCTGAAATAATTCATTCATTTTTTTTTTCATTCGAAAAACCTGGAAAAAATGATTGTTCTGTCTACACACAAAAATAATTTTGTTCCAGTTATTTTATTCAAAGCCATTACGAATTTTTGTATTGCATTTCGCGTCTAAACTGACCAAGATACTAGGAATTGAGATGTTCCGACGAATTAGATGTGTGTGTGTCTCGCGTTTAATACTGAGATCAACAACTTGCTCACGTTATATTGATGGTCGGGTCGACTTTTGTTAACGCTAGCTGTCGCAACAGCTTACGTAAATTAAAATAATCTCAGTGTACTGAAAACCCACCTGGATACTGACAATCATGAAAAACAAATAAGCATTTATTTATAAAATCAGACTTGTCCGTTTACGGATTTAAGTATTAACTTAAATCAGCAAGCATATATGGATGTCTTATCCTAATCTTTTTACTCGTTTCTTTACTTACTGTTTTTCTTTTAGTTCATTCTTCTGCCTGATTTTTCTTTTGAAATTACAGCTTTCGTGACTGACTTAATCGATACCGTTGTGGGATCGGCTATGTTTGTTCGGTTATGCCCCGACAGGAATTTGTAAAAATCAGACATTTTTAGTTACGATAAACTCTAACTAACTCGAATAGTGTACGTCTTACCATATCTGCTCCTGGGCACTATTACAAAATACTAAACCAACAATTGAAAAGGGCAAATACGTTTAATCTTATTGTCACATCTTAGACTTTTTCTCTCCATTCTTTTTTTGTGTGTGGTTTCTTATCTACCACATTTAACTGCCTTTTTGTCTGGGCGTGATTCGTTCAAATTAATTATATTCCACGATTAGTAGTTATATTTTCACTGATAGTTTAATATTATTATTATGTTTGAATGAACATTCTGTTCGTGTTTTAATGTCATGCTTATAAGTTTTCCTATGTTTTTAACTATTAGTGGGAACTAATGCATTTTAGATTTTTAAAAGAAGTCTTAATCTACTCCAATCATGTATAATTTCTCAAGCATATTATTATAGATCTTTCGTCTGTTGTGAAATGTGTAGCAACTATGATGGAAGATAAGATCGGTCATCCGGAACCCATTTTCACTCTTTTAATATTTACCAAGTCTTTAAAACTTTCGATGAATGCTGTAATGGTGAACATTACAGCTTGTACTTAGTTCTTTGGTGACATTTCCTTAAATCATAGCTGAGGCTTTAGCGCCTGCTTTTGAAGTGTGAAAGATACGTCATAAATATCTTGAATATTTTCGAGAGATTTTTCTGCTGCACTTCAATCATTTCGTCTTTGGAATTTATAAAGGCATAGGGGGACCCGTGTCCCAATGTTGCCCGGGAAAATGGAAGTAAATCGACCGGAAAAGACCGGAAAGACTCTTTTTACACAAAATGGTAAGAATGTATATATCATATCGCAAAAATACTTGTAAAAAGTTATTGGGAGAAGACCAACTGTGTTGTTTGCTTGACTGCGGTGTGTGTATTGGGGTGAGTTTTTTATATTTAATTTACAATTAACAAAAGAATAAAATTGATGTCTTGTGTTTGAATGAACCGAAATGCATTATGGTGAAATTTAATTTCGTAACGATATATATTATAGGAATGCTTATTTGTTTGCTTGGCCATAGTGTGTGACTTGTAACGGGGGGATGATTTACAGTTTCACAAAAGAATAAAACGGCTGACATATTTATGAATAAACCGAAATGCATCATGGTGAAATTTAATTCTGTAATGAAATAAAATTGGGAGATACCCGCTGACTTTGAATATGATAATTACTGTTAATTACTCAGGTCTGTATTATTAGTAACTGATACCGTTGCTATATAAGATGTCGATCTGCGATTATTTCTATTTATTTTGCATTAATCTCCGTTTAGTTAATATATAAATTACGGGGCTAGATATTTATTATTATAATTAGTAAATATATGCACCATCTGGATGCAAATACTGAGATGTTATGAATCCATATATGATGATTAGTGTTTGGCCTATCCACAAAAAGGTTACTTATCTGCTGTATATTCGCTTCACTAATCATATTAGTGTCTTTATGTGGATTCCCACGTGTGTACCATATCTGCATTGTGATGAATCGCCGACTACAAACGACGTAGCATATTTAAAATATTCAGTTACGCACTCAATTCAACAAATAATCACCGATCATGTTGTGGGTTGACTCATGCGTTACTATGACTTGTCACTATCTATTTTCTTTTTCCAGGTGGCCATGCAAGTGAAAATATTGAGGTGCTGAGAAATGAGACGAAACCGAAGTGATATTTTTAAAATTGTTTAGTAAATTTTACTTCAATCAATAACAACTTCTACACAGTAACCTCATGTACGTAACCATGTTCTATAATATATTTCGAGGTAAGACCTCTTTATCAAATCTGTGTTTTTTTTAATTTCTTGAAACACTAATGCCATCGCTTAAGTCCACAATTTGATGAAGAGATCTTACCTCGAAATATATTATAGAACACGGTTACACACATTAGCTCATGGCGTACAGCTTGTACCTAAATCAAATAAGATATACCCAACACTGACATATTTCCACTTGCATTTTGATAGCCTTTCATGACTTCTCTATATACATATTATACACAATGCTTCAATCAAATTATATAACCTTATTAAAAACAACTATATTTTGTTAATAATTAACTTTTCAAAATGCACACCTAACAACGAATTTATGATCTTCCTTTTCTTTGTACAAGTAAACACATCTTCATAATAATCATTTGTTTTCTTTACACTCTTTTGATTGGCGACATTCTTTTTCTTCGAATCACGGGAAATAAAAAGTGTATATATTGTTATTTCCATGAGAATCACTTGTATAAGAATCCTTCAATTTTATCCAAATATAAAAGGGAATTATCATTCGAACAATTCAAATCATAAAATATTAAATCGCCAACGAAAATGATTTTACTGTAGGCTTCAATCTAGTCTTTTTTTAGTATTTGTATTGTTACGTTTCTGATTTAATCCTCGTTTTTCCCTTTCGACCGTTCAAACAGAAATTCCCACAAGAAAACTATAGCAAGATAATTTTCTCTGACCCTTCCAGGGTCTAACATTCTTATCTCAAAAGTTAATTTATTTTTTCTGTGTTTTGTAAGTGGCATTTTTGTATTTTTGTAGCCACCGGATGTAATTCTCCGCCTTTTTTACAAGTTACATTTTTGTTTTGTTTCAGCTACGGGTGTGATCCTTCAGCTTCATACAAGTATAATATTTGTTTTATCTTATATTCCGAATGTAATATCATGTTAATTATTTTTCTCGTAGATATCCGAAGTTACCCTCTGCCTTTGGACTAATTTTATTCATTTTTCTATAAACTACTATTTGAACTGCCATTTTGTAGTATATTACTGATGTCTTTAAAAGAAATAAAACGAACACGTGTCTATTAAAATATAATGGTATATCTTTATTGTTCTTGTTTTGACGAATGAGTAGAATGAGTTAGAGTTGTAGAAGTTTGGACTACACAAACAGACATTGACGTGAGACGACGTCGACTGATTTTCTAGCCAGTATATTTCTGTCAGATCAAGATTTTACCGGTTAATAACATTTTGCACACCCATACATCCTCACCGACACAATCTAATGTGGCCACGCTTTTTATGGCATGTTGCCTACACAACGCTTCTTTCCAATTGCGTATTATTTATTTAGCAAGTAGATATGTTTTTGCTGTTTTTTGTTGTAGTCACCGGATGTAATTTGTACGTTTCGTACAAGTAACATATTAGTTTTGTTGTATCTACTGATTAAATTCCTCAAATAAATATAGTTAGGATTTTTGCTTTGTCGTATCCACCGATATAATAACTTGTTCATTTTATTCTCAGTGAGATTAGCAAGTTCCTTTCCTTGACCGATATCCAATATTTTAACACTATTACATTAGTTCAAAGCAGACACAACGTTTTAAATTTTACAGCGAAGGTGAATATCAAATAATGTATATGATCCTTTTGAAATTAATTATATTTCTTCACAACTTAATGAAACCTCTCCAAGTTTTTCAGACATCAGAAATCGGAAAAAATTACTTTTGTTTCAACCATAGTTTTTTTCTTCTTTTCGTTTCTTTAGAAAGACCCCAATCAGCCCTTATAAATTAAGCTTGGTTTATTTTTATATTTCAAGTTTCCGTCTTTGCTTCAGGTCCATTTTTATTTTTTTTTTAATTTCGACTTCCCTCCATCGATTTCTTTACGGCATTAACTGCTCGCTTCTTTTGAATCTAATTTTGTATTTAAATATGTCTTTGCATCTCGTAACGATATACGTTCGGCAACATTTTCGGATTTGTTCCAAGAAGTGTTTAGCTCCAATATTTTCAGTTTTCGTCCAATAGTTTTGATAAAATATGATAGACAATACATTATATGTCCCCGTCTTTCGGAAACGTTGTGTGAAATCTTTTTTTTATGTTGGATTAGCGTATTCTCTATTTCTTTCTGTATTGTCCTCAACAGCTATAGAGTTCAATTCTAAGCATGTTTATACTTACATGATCAGCACTTAGGAAATGTATGCCGTATTTAAAGAATTTTCTTTTACTAACCATCTAAAGATTTTTAACAGTATTGTGGGTAAACTATATAAGGTACAGCTTACCTAAATGTGTTGTGTTCCACTCTCAGCTGGAGAAAATAGATGGTTATAAAAACTACAACCACTTTCCCTTTACAGTTACAGTCAACATTCTATTGCAAAGTGAAACAACCATTAGTTTGTCGTAAACCCAATTGTTAAACAAACGAACGTTTTTAATAGCTACTAGAAGAGGAAATAGATTTGTCACCCTCAACCTATTTTACCAGTTCCGGCGTCTAGTCATATCAGTCAGATAAAGAGCGTTAATACACTCTATGTTATTTGATTTTTGACAGGTGTTCAGTTCGCGAAGCCGAGGCAGTATTTTCGCAAAATACTGCTGGGGCCTGATCCGACTGTTTCGTCTGATTTTACCCCTTCTTTACTCTCTTCAACAAGAAGAATATATAAAATTCGATACATTGCGAAAATGGTGATAGGCCCACGTTAAGTGCTATTTCACAAATACGAACGACAGAATAGATGATCAACAAGAAAACCTCATTAGCCGTTTCAGGTTGTTTAAAAAGAAAATTAATGACACATTAAAACAACTAAAGTCACGAGTAACTGCAACACCTTAAATAATTGTATACTTCTGTCAGGACACCAAGGATCAGGTAACGGTGCTTGAAATGGCTATTGCAAAATTATAATGCCCATTTCAGGCTCAGGGATATGAAAGAGACTTGCGTAAAAGTATTAGGGGATCCTTTCAGTATCGAATGGGTATACAGCTGGAACCGACTAACCTCCAAGCTGGTCTTCGTTAGTCAGGTGAAACTAGCATAGCTACAGAATTTCCCGACAGCCATTCACCACCGTGCATGGCAGAATGAACCGCATCGCCGTTTGTAATACGAACACAACAGTTGACAGCAAGTACTTTATCATTTTAAGAACACATAAATTCGTTTTCAACGATTCTATTGCTTCCTAACTCCTTTCAATGCAGAAAGTACTTAATAATGTTTTGTAAGAAATATTCAATATAATTACTTTTTACCCGCTGTGCCGATGGAATAAAATTAAAATAAGTCATATGATCACCTTGCATGGAAAATCAGTTGATAATAAACATTGTCTAACAATTACGACGTGAATTTACGATTATTCGCTTTATATTGTTTAATTTACATTATAATTTTAGATTGTTTTCATAAAGGCTTCATCTTATATCGGATTATCTTTTATTTGTTTCTCTTAATCCGTATATATATATATATATATATATATATATATATATATATATATATATATATATATATATATATATATATATATATGGGGGGGATATTAATAATTTAATATTTATTTGTAAATGTTATTATTATAAAGTCCATTTAAGAAATTAAAGTTGAGCACTGTTTGAAGATATTAAAAACAGACTGTCACTTAGCTATAAGCTAAGTTCCGGTAATAAATAAAACTTAATTTCTGTTGTATCAGGTGGTAGTTTCTGATGTCGGTCGGGAAAGGCTGAAAGCCCCGCAGAGTCTTTGTTTACTCTGTAAACCGGGTTCACGTCCTGTGACCGTCTGAAATTGTAACTTCCTACACTGATCAGAGTGTAAGTTTGAAACGCCGGCGTATGTAGATATATATGATTTAATATTTATTTGTAAAACAACTGTTTAGAGATACAACATTTATAAATACTTTTCAAAATAATTACCTGAAAACACTCTCTGAAGCTCTTTCGACTATCATCTCGTCAACCAATAGTATACATGAAACAATGATATTGCTGTAAATAAAGGACACAGGGAGAATTGAAGTGTCGGAAAATACCGATAGGCGATTAAAATAAATACATTTTAATTAAACAGTCGTGTTGAAATGATTAAAATGGCACAGCGTTGGATTTAAAATATTGGGGGGGGGGTCAAAGTTCCCAAAGAGATTTAACGCTTTTACCAACTCTTACTTCCGTCACAAGGAAAGTTTACGTCTAACAATACAGACGGATTCTAAAATTTTGAAATAGTTTTCGGAATCTGCTCTCTGCTGCACCTCAAACCCCTTATATTTTAAGTTACTGTCACAGATGACAACTGGCGTTCTGCCCTTCCCTGTCTGTTCTTAGATGGAACGTGCTGATTAATACGGGTCTACAAATGCAAGTAAGTACGTTCAATATAACCAGCATCGTACTGGCATTTAAAACGGTAAACAACATTACTATGATGAATAAAGGGCACACTATTCTTATGAAAAGAAGGAAAAACAAGTCTTGTAGCATATGACAAGCGCAGAGAAACATAGTTAAAACAATACTTCCAACAATTTGTTGATCCAGTATTTTACTTTTTTCACCTATCCAATGTAATTTTAAATAAATTGAGCATTTCGAAGGACTACAAATTTTCAGGGATTCTAATCTGCAACCTTCGTATTGATACAGTTATTAATAAAGTCTTCCAGGTATCCATTATTAATAAATATTTCCTGATCCTATAAAGTTCAGAATCTACTCTGCTAAGAGAACAGATCATAATGGCTCTATGTACCAGGGGGCAAATTAGGCCAAACATTTTAAGATTTCAGTACGAATAAATGTATATTCACATACAGGCCCGCATAAGTAGGCTTCCTGTAAATGGAAGTGAAAAAAAACAGAGCTTGAACGTTTCTACAAATATAAAATTAGGCCAACCTTTCTGGAGATCGGTACAACAATACAATATTTTATTAAATAAATATTGAATTATTTTAACCAACAGACGCCGGCGTTTTGAACTTTTGCTATCATCAGTGTAAGAAGTCAGAATTTAAGACAGTCGGACATATATATGTGTATATATATATATGTGCGTGTGTGTATTTTTTATTTATATGTGTATTTTTTAAATTTATATTTAGAATTTTTTCTATTCAAATATAAATTATATAACATAAAATAATTATAATAGTCGGACATATATATATGTGTGCATTTTTTATTTAGATTTTCCTATTTAAATATAAATTTTATGACATAAAGTATTTATAATAGCTCAATAGTGTAAGGATAGAACTATGCTATATTCAAATGTTGTATGTAATTTCATACCATTTCAATTTTATGAAGGACGGATAGACCTCATTTCATAAAGCTTATTTTGTATTCAGCATGCAATGTTTTCAGCAAACACCAATATATTTGTAAAATACTCCTGCGTAATTTATTTCTTGGTGTGGGAATCGTCGGTGCTAATTTTACAAAACAAAGCAAAAACGTAAAAAAACATGCAAATCTAAGCGATCAAAGCCTAAAGTACAATCAGTAATTATTATCAACATAATATATATATATATATATATATATATATATATATATATATATATATATATATATATTTAAATGTTGAATTAAATAACAATAATTGAATTATCGTTTATGTTACACCGGCCGTTCTTACACAGGAGAAACTACACCGGTTGTCACTATAAATAGTGCGAGTCACCAGAGACACTGAAGACAAAGCACAGTCTTGTAACTGTCTAGCCAAGAGCTAGTCACTTTCTACTTTGTTAATACATATGTTAAACCAACCCTCGACTTGACTTCCTTTATTTATTATTTACTGTGGGACAACTTCACAACAGTTTAATAATAATAATAATCTATCGTGATAATTTAAATCTCAATATATAGAATAGAGCAATCAATTTTAGAGGTGAAAGTTAAATGTTGCCGATAATATTTACAACTACATTATCAGATCTCCCTATCCTCTGATGAGAAGATTTTAATCTTTGAAAATCCATTGATTAAGGATATGAAGCTCCTTGCTCTGAACTTTTTGATGTTTTAATAAATATTGTATCTTTACAATTCTTTATTCTCATCTTTCACCTCTAAAATATATATATATATATATATATATATTCACATGGAACTATGGTCTCATTATATTCATGTGGTAACATATATGTATCTTATCCTTTTATCTATTTGTATTTCTAATCATTCATCATCCGCTATAATTAGTAATATAAATATTCGTGAATTAAAATATATATTTCCACTGACCGTCCTTTGATGTTTTACCCCGTTATTTCCTTTTTTCCTTTGGGTTTTTAGTCATCTTATTCCTTATTTGTTTTTTTGTTACATTATATTTTTATATCCGTAAATTTTGGTGACTTTTGTTTTGCCCGGATCACCTGAACTACGCAGACTTATCTATTGTATATCTCATTTATAACTAAGTACATCTACAATATTTTGAAGATTGTCGGTAGTATTCCAAATATTTTTAGAAAATGTTTTTATATTTAATTATACACATTTTTCTATAGTTAATACAATTAAGTATCATATTTAACACTGTTGTAGTTGCAAGGTTGAACAATAATTAGTGAGGAATACAATGAAGACGCAAACAACAAGGAGAATGCAATAATAAGTGTATTAAAGAAAAGGTATAGTTACAGTATGTACAAATGAAGGTGTCGAGTCAGAGAGTCTTGGTGGGAGGACATGTACGCTCTTCGGCGTCACTTCCGGTGGCATTTAGGTAACACACACTAAGGCCAAGCTAGGCTTGCCATTTATAGTATAACGTTATTCGTATATGCAAATGAGTGGTTGCCACTACAACACCCCCCTCCCAAGATTTGAAGTCACACAGATTTCAATATCTTTTTCTTTTTGGGTTTACCATCAATGGTTCATTAAATTTTCTTTTCCTACCTGATCTTCGGGGTTCAGGTGTATATTGAGGCGGTTCCAAATTAAAGGATTCGTATATGACATCTATGGTTTCCTCCTCTTCGACTGTTGTCGTATAATCATCATCTTGGATATGACGTTTTTTTATCTGATTTAGGTGCCTTTTATGTATACTCTGTGGACCTTTAATCATATATGTACAATCACCAATGCGTTTATCCACTACTCCACATTCCCAGTAAGATGTGTTATTCTTGTAGCACTTAAAATATACTCGATCTCCCGAGTTATATTTCTTTCTTCTCGTGTGTGTAGTGTTTCGGATAATTGCCTGTCTTGGTAACAGTTTATCAAACGCTGATTTTACCTTTCTGGCAAACATTAGATCATCTGGTGATATGTTTGATGGTGTACTAGGATGTGGTGTGATCCTATAAACTTGCAAGAATTGCTGCAAAGCTTTTTCTGTTGGTGTTCCAATGGATTTCTTTAACGCTCGTTTTAGCGTGTCCACGAACCTTTCCGCAAGGCCGTTCGACCTTCGATGATACGGCGGAGTCGTGATGTGCTTCACTCGGAACGTGTCGCAAAATTCCTTAAACTCTGCGGATGTGAACTGCGTTCCGTTGTCAGTGACCAGTGTGTCTGGTACACCGAATCTTGCAAACAACTCGTGTAGGAACCCTATTGAGTTGTTCGTTGTTGGATTCTTGCAACGCATTACCTCCGGCCATTTTGTGTAACTATCCACTACAATTAAATAATAGTTTTCTCCTACTGGACCAGCGAAGTCCATGTGGATTCTCGACCATGGTTGGTCGGTTTTCGGCCAAGGTTTGTGTACTATAGGTGGGGATTTTGCTGCTAACTGGCATCCTTTACATTTATTTATTGTTGCTGCTATGTCAGTGTCCATGTTACGCCAGTACACGTAGCTTCTCATTAACGACTTCATTCGGTTTATCCGCGGATGTCCCGTATGGAAATCTCTTAACATCCTATTCTGCAATGTTTTGGGTATTACCACTCTCTCACTATACAGTAACACATCGTTACATATGGAGAAAACTTCCTGCACCTTTGTGTCCGTTATAATTTTCTCTTTTATGTCCTTTATGTATTCGTCTTTCTCGGCTTCCCTTTTAATGTCCGACAAAGTTACGGGTAGTTCCTTAATGATGTTTGCTACCATATTGTTTACTTCAACATTTGTCCGAATTGCTGCAATGACTGATTCTTCCAGATTGTGTTTCTGTGGTATCAGTCTTGACAGTCCATCCGCATGGCAAATCTTTTTTGATGCTAGATGTTGTAGCTGGAAATCGTAATTAAGTAAGATTGTACCCCAGCGCAGCAATCTATTTGCGGTGTATACCGGCAATCCTTTTTTTGATCCATAGATCGTGACTAACGGTTTATGGTCGGTTTCAAGTAAGAATTTTCTACCATATAAATATCGGTGAAATTTAGTCACGGAAAAGATTATGCTCAATGCTTCTTTTTCGATTTGTGAATATGCCCTCTCGGCTGGTATCAGCGTTCTCGAAGCGTGCGCTATTGGTTTTCTAGACCCATCCGGCATAATATGTTGAATGCATGCTCCTAAGTCGTAGGAACAAGTGTCACTAGCGACGACTATTTTTAATTTTGTGTCAAAATGCGTTAAGAATAATTCGGATGTTAGTGCGCTCTTTATTTTGTCAAAAGCGGTTTGACATTCTTGCGTCCAGTTCCAAGGTGTATCCTTTTTAAGCAGATTATTTAAGGGGGCTCGCAAGTTATGCATTCCTTCAATAAAAGATTGATAATAATTTGCGAGTCCTAAGAAACTCTGCAAGGCATATTTTTTATTGCCGCAGATCTGTCTGGGTCTGGACGTCGTCCATGTTTGTTTATTATGTGTCCAAGATACTTAATCTCGCTCATACAAAAGTCACATTTACTCTCTTTTACTTTAAAGCCGAATTCTTGTATTCGAGTAAATACTTATTTCAAATGTTCCTTATGTTCTTGTAGGGATTTGATCCTGACAACAATGTCGTCCAGGTATGCACATGCGCACTCAATACCACTTAGCATGTTGTCCATCGCTTGCTGAAAAATGGCAGGCGCTACTTTGATGCCAAAGGGCAATCGGTTGTATTTGTATAATCCCTTATGCGTATTGATGCATAGTATTTTTGAGCAATTTTCCTCGACCGGTATTTGCAAATATGCGTCGCTCAAGTCTATCTTAGAGAAGATATTACCACCATTTAACTTCGTGAATATTTCCTCTGGGCTTGGTAGAGGGTAATGGTGATCTTTTAATAGGGAGTTGACCCCGGTCGAAAAATCTGCGCACACTCTAACTTCGGCATTCTTTTTCTTTACGTATACGGTGGGGGCTGCCCACTCGCTGTGTTCTATTTTTGATAGAATTCCTGTCTGTTCCAATCTATCTAATTCTTTATTAATCTTTTCCAACCCAGCGGACGGAACGTTTCGCTTTTTTCTAAAAATTGGGCTGGCGTTTTCTTTAAGTTCAAACGAGGCCTTGAAATTATTACAGCGACCTAAGTTAGTCGTGAATGCTTCAGGAAATAATTCTTTTAAATCGTCTTTTATATTTACTGTTGTTGGAGAAGAACATTCTATTTTTTACAGAATGTATTGATTGGCTTATCCCATAGTCCAAATTTCTCAATTAAATCTATTCCAAACAGATTTTCACTATTTTTCAGTACGAATATTTTTAATTTCTTCGTAATCCCTTTTAATTTTATCGGAAGGACAACTTCTCCTTCAAATTTTATACCACCACCAGTTACCGTCCGGGCTGATTTACTCGTTTTCATCATGGTTGGTTTTTTACACAACTTTTTCCATGTATTCAGGTTTATAATAGAAATATCGGAGCCGGAGTCGAGTTGTAACTTTATTTGTGTTTTAAATATTTCCACTTTTACGTATTTTCACCGATCTTTGTCTAATTTTGTATTTGATTTTGTTTGCTGTACTCTCTTTCTGGTGTAATCTTTATATCTGCAGCAATCGCTTTTGTGTCCCACCTTCTTACAAATGTAGCATTTTTTCTTTTTATAAGGACAATCTGATTCCCAATGCCTTTCTGCACATCTCTTACAGTTATATCTAGGAAGAGGCTTGTTATATTCTGTCCTATATTTATGGTTATTAGGATTGTAATATCCCGTTCCATTTCGATTGCTTTTCTTTGTAAAGTTCTTGGTTGGTGTGTATGGTTTTCTCACTTTTCTTACATATGCCACTCCGGATTCTTCTATATTTTTTTAATCCTTTTTTAGTGTAATGGCCCTTTCACAGTCCTCTGCTAGTTTCTGGAGGGTTAAATCTTGCTCAGATTCCAGCTTAGACAACACTCGTCTGCGTATTTCTGCATTTTTCGTGGAAACTAACCCTTGTGCGAAGATTAGACATTTAAAATCTTCTACCGTTAGTTCCGCAAGCTTAAAATTATCGCAGTTTTTATTGACAACTGATGCGTATGTCAAATAATCTTGGTTGTCCATCTTTCTTAGATTCATGCACAGCCATCTTTTATGAAAAAGAGATATATTTGGATTAAATAATTCTTTTAGTAATTTCACAGCTTCCATGAACCCTAATTCCGCAGTTTTTTTAGGTAATATGTAATCTATAAATTTGCTGTGTTCTGATGTACCCAATTTCCTGAGTAAGAGGCTCACTTTCTGGCTATTTGGCCAATTTTTGCAGTCCAGTTGAAAGACATCCTCGTATCTTGTATAGTATGCTTCAAAAGTCTTTCCTTTCTCCGGCACATAATTAAATGTGTCCATACTATTAAAGATAGTTGTATGGGAGAAATTAACACTGTCGACATTTTCTCGATTACTCTTTAGTAGTTCCAGTGTTTTAGCAAAACGTTCATTTTGTCTTTCCTCGCGGTCAGCTTGTGCCTGTAAAAATTGCATGAACATTTTTGATAAGTCTTCCATTTTTTTTTTTTTTTTTTTTTTTTCTTTTTTTTTTTCGTGACGTTTTACTGTATTAACCGTTATCCAGTGACAACTTTTTTTAAAAAAAAATCCTTTCATTGAGCTTTAATTTCTAGCTATGGTATTTTCTTTTAGTACCGCCGCCAAACAAATTATTAATTAAAAGATTCCTTTAGTTGTTGTTTTGTTAACGGGGAGCAGTAATTAGAATCCACTGGTGAACTTTTTCTTTTCGTAGGTTACTTCCTTGCTTTTCGTAATACGAGTCTGACCTGTCGTTTTGCGACAGAACAAAATCCGCTTTTCGTTTGCAAGTTGGTCCTTTAGTAATACAAAACAGATTTGTCGTTTAGCGACAAAACAAAAATTCACTTTTACATTCGTTTGCAAGTCGGATTCCCAGAAAACGGCGTAAATTGTCGCTTTTGCCACGTTCGAGTTTTTTTGTTTTTTTTTCACTTAAGTTGAAACTTTTCTTTAGTGTAAAATCCGTTTGCTCGTCAACACTTTGCATTGTACTTTTTTTTTTAATAGTTCTTCGTCAAACTGTTATATTTAACGCTTCATATCTCGTCGCCAACTGTTGTGGTTGCAAGGTTGAACAATAATTAGTGAGGAATACAATGAAGACGCAAACAACAAGGAGAATGCAATAATAAGTGTATTAAAGAAAAGGTATAGTTACAGTATGTACAAATGAAGGTGTCGAGTCAGAGAGTCTTGGTGGGAGGACATGTACGCTCTTCGGCGTCACTTCCGGTGGCATTTAGGTAACACACACTAAGGCCAACCTAGGCTTGCCATTTATAGTGTAACGTTATTCGTATATGAAAATGAGTGGTTGCCACCACAACAAACACTGACTCATTTCTTTACATATTTTTGTTTTTGAATTATATTTAAGTATTATATTTATGCAATTTTTGATGCAATACTAATTTTATTTTAATGCATACTAAATTTACAATTTTTTAATCTTATAAGGAAAATAGGAACTTTTGCGTATCATTTTTCATTTACTACGATGTTTTATTTATTTTTAAAAAATTCGGCTTTAACTTTCTATGAGAATAACCCTCTATGTGAAGGTCGTAATTGTATCTAATTCTAATTTAAGATAATTTGATATACAGTTGTTTTTCTTTATCCATTATCTTATTTTAAATTATATTTCAATATTATAATGTATGTTTTTTTCAATATAATATTTTGTTTTTTATTCCGTTAGATCTCATATTATAGTTTTGACATTGGTATCGATCTATTCAATTATATTATTTCCCTAAAGTGATATAACATTTATTCTAATTTTCATTTATTTAATCTATCAAATTCATCATATGTACTATTAATGTAGTGGTTACAATAACTTATTGATATTATTATATATGGTTCATAATCGCTATTCTAATTTTCGTATTGTTTACTTGTAATTATTACTAAACATCTCTACCTATGTCATCAAAACTAAAACACATTCCATTGTTGCACATTATTTTAGCATAGTGACGTATATGATTTTTATATATTTTTGTTGCTATTTTCTTCTGAATTTTTATTTTCTTACCTTATAGGTTATTCCCCTGTGGTAGGTCACTTCCGTTTTTACCGGGATACCGAAAATATACTGCTTTTTTTACAAACCCCTTAATAATCTCATTTACTTTAAATAGAGCTTAAATATAGGGAATTATAATTTAGTTCAAAACAAAGATTAGCCTAATTGGAAACACAATGTTTGTCTTTTTTCTTTTTTGTCCTCTATCTTTGTCCATCATGTCTGCCGATATGAGTCAGGTTCCGATAATATTGGGTCCTCGTATAGCTGTACTGTCCAATCCATGAAACAGTGTCTGCCACAAGAGCAGGCTAAAACAGCCGAAAGATATTATTTAATTTGCTTCCAAGACGGCGCGTATCAACAAAAGCAATCAAGTGGCAAGGCTAAACCCAGGAAAACTTTCGATCATTCACAGCTATCTAAACTTCAATTCATCGAAGTATCGCCTCTCATGCACCGCCAAGCACACTGTTATTTTATATTTTAGATGAAAGACGTATTTTCATCCTCTTTTTCTCAAGTCTTGCCATTTATCCTGCTGGTTGACTAGCAACTAGTGATGGGACGATTCCAAATTTTCCCCGATTCGGATACAATTACTGATTCTGATTCCGATTCTTTTTAAATTTAAAAATATCTATTTATAGATGTGTTGCTTTTATTACTTTTCCAATGACTATCAAACATCGTGTAATTCTCGCACATATTTTCGCCAACGTAAAAATACACTAAAGGAGGCGTATATTACATTAGTAGAGCTTTCTAAATACTTTTTTCTCAATTTTGTTCTTTGTTATATATTGAAAATAGTGAGGTAACTAAAGAGTTGTTTCTTTTTTAAAGCAAATCCGATTTTCATTAGTTCGTCGGTAAGTGACAAAATACTATTTGCATTTCGTCATAAACTATTGAAAATAGTCGACGATTGTTATGCAAAATAAGAAGACTGTGTAGGAACAGAATAGTTTACGACGCCTTCTCCACTATGTAAAGAATCAGTTTCTAAATAATAATGTTACTTTTTAGAAAACCATTCTTAATATGAAGAGAGCGGGGTTTTTAACTATTGTGTACATTTACCTTTATCAAAGAATGTTAATTTTTTAATCATAAAGATTTAGTATATATAACAGATATGTAGTAGATTAATTTGTTTTACTGTACAAAGATAATAACTACGCAGCCAATAATAATAGTAATACTATTAATAATAAAAATCGATAATTTGTAGATTTACACCCTCCGCTAAATCCTCCCCCTCAAAATAATAAGATTCTACTTTTTTAGGTGATTACGTATGAAGGCATTAAAAAATTTGGCGAAACGAAGAAAAAAACAAAAACATTTTTTTAGAATTAAGAGTGGGGGATCAGTTTCGTATATAAATTTAACTTTAAATGATCATTATTTTCGGGCCATTCTAACTTTTAGGAATATTTAATAAATGTTTTTGCCACTAAGCTTACGTCCGACTGGCAAGGTCGTAAAACCATGCTTCACAAAGTATGCCCCCAAAAGAAACCGCACATAATTTATTTCCAAAAATGGGGGTGATTAACTTCTCTAAAATGCTAGAATGTCTTGGAAATAAGAGCTATTTTTTCCTTAAATGTATATGTAAAACCGATCCCCAACTTAAAATTCTAAATTATGGTGTTCACAAAAAAGTGAAATCTCATTTTTAGGGGGTAGTAATTTAGCAACATAATAATAATAATAATAATAATAATAATAATAATAATAATAATAATAATAATAATAATAATAATAATAATAATAATTATTATTATTATTATTATTATTATTATTATGTTTATCATTAATAATAATAATAAGAAGAAGAAGAAGAAGAAGAAGAAAAAGAACAACAACAACAGCAAGAACAATAACAAGAAAAAGAACAAGAACAAGGTTTTACATAGTAAAAGAATTTACATACCTTTTACAAAGAAGATAATTCAACCTTTTACTTTACATCAAAATATCATTTTAAATATGAAACAAAAATCAATAAAAACATGCAAGAAATTAATTTTCATTCATAAAACACATTTTTGATTTTTTTATATATTTAACAAAAAATATATACGTAGACACATGGCAAATTTTCACTTTCACGATCGTCAGTGTACTTGTCCCTTTTCAGTGGAAAGAAAATGTAAAAATTGAATTGTGAAAGGCTTTAAATAGTAATTCAGAATAATTGTTATTATTAGTCTTTTATTTTATTGTATTCTATCTTTATCCCATCCACCTTTTATATCTTTTGATATTTCTTTTTAAAACCGGTTCACAGACATAGAAACTCAAAATCAAAGAAGAACTGGTGCCAAAGTTTGTTCTCGTACAGAGCTGTGAATTTTTTTTACATTGACTCATTCATTTATACCTAATTAAACACAACACAAAGCCTTTCAAAATTTTCAAAGTTTTTTCACACCTTTTCCCAATGTATTGTGAGAATTGTCAATGTTGGGGGGGGCGGACAAAAGCTCAACTGAGTACAGCCAATCGGACAAAAGCTCATAATATTATCATAAAACAGACAATGCAAAATAATTTAATTTAATTTTACATAATGTAATTATCAATGATGTTTGTCAGTATTTGTTCTTGGAAAATATGCTTTGCTTTTTTTCAGAACCTTGTAAATCAACTAAATCCTTTTAAAAGTTACCTAGCGAATTTATGCAAAGTTTCATTTGTTTACACATGTAAAATAAATGTATATTTTATTTTGATATGTTATTATGCCTTATAGATTTTAGTTTTACTGTTGGTTTAAACAACAATAAATATTTATCATTTCATTATTAGTACCAGCAATGGGAAATTCGGTTTTAAAAAATAATATTAAAAGAATTGTTTGGGGAATCGGAAATTCGGCTCAATTTTTACCGATTCCGATACCCTAAAAAATTCCGATTTTTCCGATTCTCGATTCTAATTAATCATTCCAACACTACTATTAATCCTCTTCATAAGACGAGTTTGATACGAAGACCGATTCTGTTGCCGATACCCCGTAGATGCGGCATGTTGTACTGATTTAAATTATACAAAAAGCACACATCACGTGACCTGATACGTAATTTTTAAGCTGATAACATCTGGTATTCCCAATTGATGTAAGTATTGATTCAACACTACGTTGCTTAACTTCGGTGATCGAAGGAGAACTGGTGTATTTAGACTGTATGGCCTTAAGCGGAAAACTACAATAACGAAGTCAAAATGGACAGTAGAACAAAGATGATATCAATCGCTGTTCGTGTGACTAAATAATTCGATTAGAGACCATACTATTAGAGATGAGTTACGCTTTACGATAAAATCAAAATAAAGATTTTATTGAATAGAAAATAAGAGTTGTTTCTCTACGTAAACATCCCTTCCCCTTCGACAATAATGATTGTCTTTTGAAGTTTCGTATTTTCGTTGGATTACAAGAATCAGGGAAATTTTCAAGAAATCATGATACGTTATTGTTGGTTTTTTTTTCCCCACAACTTATGCGTGTTTGATTGTACGCTGGAGAGAAATGCTATCCAGTTGTCCCATTCATGTAATTACATTGTCACGAGACGTTCAGTTATTACTCGATCCCACAATTAGTTGAACAGAGATGAAGGAGCGGGGAACAAAAAAGATCGGTTATGAATGTAAGACGCGCCGCCATCTCAACGGACATCATTAGAAGCATTATAGACGAGTCATGTAAAACGCCGCGTTATATATATATATATATATATATATATATATATATAGTTTTCAGGTTCCATTATTTTCGATAGGAATTCGAATCAGAGAGCTCTATGTCCGTTCAAACAGAGCATGAATAAGTTATGAGGTTGAAAAAGACTAGATATACATTCGGATTGTACACATTATAAGTTATTTCGACCTTAACTAGGTCTCCGCGGATGTGTTTTCAACCACAATTCAAATTCAAACGGGTTTGAATTGTGGTGGGAAACACATCCGAGGAGACCTAGTTACGGTCGAAATAACTTATAATGTGTACAATCCGAATGTATATCTAGTCTTTTTCAACCTCATAACTTTATATATGTATATATATATATATATATATATATATATATATATATATATTAAATTGAGAATAAAAAGCCCTTTTTCAATGCAAGACCTATTTCTTTCTTTTTCTTTTGACATATCAATTTCGGAGATAAACTCCATCATCAGAGATATTTCTCTTTTTTTTATAAAGCAACAATGACGTTTTACCGATAAACAAAACTAAAAAAAAAAAAGTTTGTTTATCTTTATAAAAAAAAAGAGAAATATCTCTGATGAGTTTATCTCCGAAATATGTCTTGCATTGAAAAAGGGCTTTTTATTCTCAAGTTAATACTAATTCTTCGATGCTTATAAAAAAAAATGTTGAACTTCCAATTTCCCATATATATATATATATATATATATATATATATATATATATATATATATAAAGTAAAAAGATAATGTTGCACCAATTCGGAGCTAATAATAATAATAATAATAATAATAATAATAATAATAATAATAATAATAATAATAATAATAATAATAATAATAAATATAGAATGAGGTAGTCTATATATATATATATATATATATATATATATATATATATATATATATATATATATATATATATATATATTTCTGAAAGTAATGGGATTCTTCTTCGTAAAGTGAAAAGAGAGGAAGTACTAAGAACTGTGGTGAAAAAAATCAACATTTACAAGAGAGAGAGGGTTTAAATAATTTGGAAAGAAACTAAACAGTGTATTCTTTAAGAATACGGCATTTAGAGATAATAACATTATTGTGCACCTCGAAATGTGCAGCTGCTATTGCTCAAGGGCAGCAAGCATTCCGGCAATTCGACCGCCATAAGTCAACTACGAATAGACAGAAATTTATAGCGGCAATACAAAATTGTAAAGCTGTGATAGGTAAAGCAAGAAGAAGGTATACAGAGATGACCAGAAAACGCATTCAGTCGCAGAAACTAGGTGCTCGTGCTTTCTGGAGAATCTTCAATGGCGTGGTGAACAATGGGCAATCAACCATCCCCTCGCTATCCAACCACAATGATGTCGTTTGCACGGCAACTGACAATGATGAAGTACTTGCCCAGTATGTCGCTTTAAACTCCACTTTAGACTCCGAAAATCACTCCCTCCCAAATTTCCCATTGCGGACAGAATACACACTTGATGGCTGGTAATCACCCCATCCCATGTCCTGTATATCAAAAAATCTTGACACCTCCTAAGCCTTTTGGCCAGATCTTATACCAGTAATAGTAATAATAAAATGCTCTGCTGAACTGGCCCCTGCCCTCTCCAAACTCTACAGTAAATGCCTTGCCGCATCTTGCTTCCCTAATAGCTGGAAAATTGTTTCTGTTGTACCAGTCGTCAAGAATTCTGGAGATAGAACTGATCCTCAGAATTATCGCCCCATCAGTCTACTCCCGCTTTCTGCTGAAATCTTTGAATACTTAATCAATCTACCGATAGTCCGGCGCATCGTTAATGCTAAACTTCTTTCTAACCATCAGTATGTATTTAGGCAAGCACGGTCTCCTGCAGATATCCTAACAAGCATCTCCCATCGCATATATTATACACTGGACAAGGCAGGTAAAGCTAAAACGGTTGCGCTTGATATATCCAAAGCCTTTGATAAGATCTGGTATAAAGGTATTCTCATAAAAATTAATGCATATGGTATTACTGGACTATATTCAATATAATTAGATCCCTCCTATCCGAAAGAAAGATCCATGTTGTCCTCGATGGTTGTTCATCCAAAAAACATGACATAAATGCAAGTGTACTCCAGGGATAGATGCTTAGACCTTTATTGTTTCTGATTTTCATAAACGACCGCATGATGACATTGTGTCTGAGATAGGTATAGTTCATGACGACACCACGCTCTACTCTCGCTATGTGCGTAAAAGGAACGCGCACATATCCGAAGCAATGGCTGAGTCTTTAGAAAATAAAGGAATAGGGTAATAAATGAGGAATAGGGTAATAAATGGATGGTAACATTTAATGCTGCTAAGACAGAGCTTCTTTCCTTTAACAACTACAAGAAACCTTTTCAACCACCGATTGTCATTGCAAATATTACCCTACCTGAAAGTTCAACGTTCAAACTGCTCGGCCTAACATTCATAGATTACAGGAATTTGAATAAATACATAGAAGATATTGCCAGGGCTGCTAAAAGAAAGTGGGCTCCCTCAACCGTGTTAGAAAACTTCTTACACCTGAAAGTATCTTATATATCTACAAAGCCACCCTCCGCAAATGCATGGGGTATTGTTCTTACATTTGAGCTGGTGCACCATAAACTGGTCCCTCCTTCTTAGACAAGGTCCAAAAACGTCTCTAATCTGATAGGTCCGTCAATATCGACTAAGCTCCAGCCACTGTCCCATCACCGCAATGTTGCACCTTTGCGCTTGTTTACAAGTACTTCAATGAAATGTGATTCGATGAACTTGCTGCTTTGGTGCCCGTGGACGTAAATACACTCGATCAACCCGACAATCAGATAAATCCCATCCATTCACTGTGAAGGTCCCCAGATGCCGGAGATCCTTCTACTCCAATAGCTTCTCTTCTCGTGATTTCGGCCTTTGTAACTCTCTCCCTGCTCCCTATTTCTCCGACCGTACCAACATGCCTAAATTTAAAACTCATGTGAACAAGCATCTCGCTGGACAGCTCCCAAAACTTTCACCCTAATTCTCAGTAGCCCCTTACGTTTACAGTGGCAACTTGCCTTGTTTGGGGTGAACTATGTTAAATATATATATATATATATATATATATATATATATATATATATATATATATATATATATATATAATTACCATAATATAATTAGTGTAACTCCAGATGGGAGCAACATTATAAACGTATGTGTGTACGTGTATAATGTTTGTGTGATTTCTATAGAAATAAAGGTTAAATAATCTACATAAAATCTAAATGTGTTTTCTCATGTACAATTAACCGGGTTAGACAACAGAAGTCTTCCCGAATCTTAAAGTGCCCTCCTAAGATGACTATGAGTGCATAACTCCCTTGAAATATATCCTATTTTTATTAGATTTAAATCGTATATATAAAATTTTCTAGTGGGAGACAATTGAAGTAGTCCAGTCTCATTTGACCAAGGGTTGTTTTTTTTTAATCAAACCAGCCATTCTTTTAATGATAATTATTTTTTTAAAACGACTCAACTTTTTATTGACTTTTCGGATATTTACCAACAAACATTACAAATTCAAACAGATGAAGGGTGTAGTATCAAAACACACTACAGATACTACACTTTGCTCCATACGTAAAGACCAACTATGGTAACTTACTGTTTTAATGTTTTTATTATTTACTAAAACAGAGTTATAGTAAACATAAGTTGTTTGAACATATTTCACACGAAATAATTTACGTGACTGAAATAGAAATTCAGCGAATTACATGTAAATTAAATATCAGAACGCGTGTACACTGGTACTGTGAACCTTTCGTATGTATTTATAATATTTAGGTATTATTGAAGCCCTGCACCTTATGTACCTCACACATACACAAATGGGCACTTGTGCACTTGGGTTAACATCAGAATTTATTTGTTTTCTATTTTGATTGTGAAGAGTTACATTCAAGACAGCGACGATAATCCACATTCAAGACAGCGGCAGACAATCCACAGACAGGTCCACCCACACGCAATTACAATGTTAAAAAAATCACTGAACATTTTAAATTTTAAAAAAATCACATTTTAAATTATAAAAAAAGCACTATATTCTTTTACAGTGTTTTGGCCAAATTGTTATTGAACATAAACTTTATTACAATATTTTTCTTTCAGAAACTATATTTTATAAAAGAAATACATTTATTAAAATGTTTAATCTATTGGTCGTTTTCTGTCTGACGCTGTCTTGGGTGAGGATTATCGCCGCTCTCTTAGAATGTAATTTTTCAAAATTGAAAAATAATAAATTCTGCTGTTTACTCTGTGTGCGGACAAAAGCCCACCGGACAAAAGCCCACCGGACAAAAGCCCACCAAAATAATTCAAACCCAGACAAAGGCCCACTAACGTAAATATAAATTAATTTGAAAAAATTTTTAAAAATCTTTTTTATATTTTATTTTTTTACAATTATCAATAACTCTTTGTCTGTAATTTATTTTTCTTGATAACATTTTTTAATTTCATTTAAAAACTTTTTACGGTACTTTATAAATACTGCTTTATTTTAAAGATTACATCATAAAAACACGCACCCTTTCTACTACTAACCCTAAGTCCGGGTGGTAAAACGAAAAATACATTTAAAAATTGAAAGAAAAAACAATTCTTTTAGAATGCAAATTGGGGCATCAGTTTTGCATATAATTTTAACATCAAATGATTCACCATTTTTTGGCTATTCTAACTTTTTTATGGCAGTTACGAATTTTCTTTTGCGATGGGAGATAAATTCGATGCATTATTTTTCGGGCGGGGTAAGTTAGCTCTACTTTTTAAATCGATGGCGTGTGGTTTTATGACTTTGCCGGTTTGAATTAGGGTTAGTGGTAAAAAACTTTAGTTGCTGATCTAAAAAGTTAGAATGGCCCGCAAAGGGAGGGATCATTTTACGTTAAATGTATATGCGCAATTAATCGCTTACTCTAAATTAAAAGAATAATTGTTTTTTTATATATTTTGAAAGGTAACAAAATAAAGCTTTGGCCTACAAAAATGTCTGTGTAACGCCGCCGGCATTCCCCGGTAGAGGCGCCTCAGGCGATTAGCAAGAAACTAACCCCTTCACAAAAAATCATATCATTATAGGGTGAGGTGTAGTGATTTTGGATGATATAGATTACTTAAGTTCAAAAATATAAAGACATCAGAATTTTAAATTAAAAGAATAATAATAAAAGTTAAAAAATAAAACCATAAAATAAAATAACTGACGCAGCCGGCAACTCTACGTATAATTTCTCCTTAGCTCACTCCTCTCTCAAACTGTCGATTTTCCGACCCGCATCCCGGATCGAATAGACCAACAAGCCTCACTTCTAGACCTTTTCTTGACCTCAATGCCCGAGGCTTGTGTGACGAAAGCTTATAGCCCACTCGAGAATTCTGATCACATTGTGCTAATGATACATATCACCCTAAGAAGTCGTCCAAAAGCTGATGAACCGTTGCTCAAAACAACAAGATACTACGAGCGGGCTGATTTTGAGTCAATCAGAGATCACATCAGTGACGCCCCATGGAGGGAAACCTTCTCACTCCCTGCCAATCAGTGTGCAAACGAATTAACTGAATGGGTCAAAACAGGCATTGAAGCCTATGTCCCCATGCGAAAATACTTTAGCAAGCCTCACTTTCCTCAATGGTTCACCTCGGAATGTGCAGCTGCCATTTCTGAGAGACAACAAGCATTCCGTAAATTCGGCCGACATAAGTCAGCTACTAATAGAAATAAATTTATAGAGTCAAGAAATAATTACAAGGCCGTGATAGGTGAAGCGAAGAGAAGGTTTAATGAGTTAACAGAAAAACGCATCCAGTCACAGAAATTAGGTACTCGTGATTTCTGGAAAATCTACAATAGTGTAGTGAATAATGGTCAATAAACGATTCCCCCACTATCAAACCACAATGATGTCGCTTGCACGGCCACTGATAAGGCTGAACTACTTGCCCAGCGCTTCGCTTCTAACTCTACTTTGGACTCAGATAACCACCACTCGCCGAATTCCCTTTGCTGACCGAAGCCACACTTAATAACCTGGTCATCACCCCATCCCATGGTAGAGACATCATAAGAAACCTTGACACCTCCAAAGCTTGTGGGCCTGATCTTATACCCACAATAGTAATAAAGAAATACTCTGCTGAACTGGCCCTGTCCTCTCCAAACTCTACAATAAGTGTCTAGCTGAATCTTGCTTCCCCGATAGCTGGAAAATTGCCTCTGTGGTACCAGTCTACAAGAATTCTTGAAATAGAACCGATCCCCAGAACTATCGCCCAATCAGTCTGCTGCCGATCTTTGCTAAAATCTGTGAATCCTTAATCAATCTAGCGATAGTACGACACTTAGTTAATGCTAAACTTCTTTCTGACCGCCAGTATGGATTTAGACAAGCACGATCTACTGCAGACATCCTAACGGTCATCTCTGAACGCATGTATCATACACTCGGCAAAACAGGTGAAGCTAGGGCAGTAGCGCTTGATATATCCAAGGCCTTTGACAAGGTATGGCCTAAAGGGCTCCTCCTGAAAATACGATCATACGGTATTACTGGGCAATTACTTAATATAATTAGATCCTTCCTAGACAAAATAAAAATCCAGGTTGTCCTCGATGGCCGTTCATCTAAGCAACATGACATAAATGCTGGTGTACCCCAGGGATCTATCCTTGGGCCCTTGTTGTTCCTGATCTATATAAACGATCTCCCTGATGGCATAGAGTCTGAGATTGGTTTATTTGCTGATGACACTACCCTTTACTCTCGCCATGTAGGCAAAATCGACGCAATCATATCCGATGCAATGGCTGAATTTTTAGAAAATGACCTTCAGGCTGTAGTGGATTGGGGTCATAAATGGTTGGTAACTTTTAATGCCGCAAAGACAAAACTCCTTTCCTTCAATAACTACAAGGAACCTTTTCAACCACCGATTGTCATGGCAAATAACACCCTACCTGAGAGTTCATCATTCAAACTCCTCGGCCTAACCTTCACAGGTAACATGAATTGGAACAAATACATTGAAGACATTGCCAAGGCTACCGCAAAGAAGGTTCGCTCCCTCTAACGTGCTAATAAACTGCTCACACCTGACATTATCCTGTATCTTTACAAAGCCACCATCCGCCCATGCATGGAGTATTGTTGTCACATCTGGGCTGGTGCATCATCTACTAGTCTCTCCCTACTTGACAAGGTCCAAAAAAGAATCGCCAACCTAATAGGTCCCTCACTGTCAGCCAAGCTCCAGCCTCTGTCCCATCGCCGCAATGTAGCATCATTGTGCTTGTTTTACAAATACTTCAATGGATTATGCTCCGATGAATTGGCTACTCTGGTGCCCCCTCGACGTAAATTCACTAGACTAACTCGACAATCAACTAAATTTCATTCATTCACTGTGGAGGTCCCCAGATGTCGGAGAGCCTTCTACTCAAATAACTTCTTTCCTCGTACTGATGGCCTCTGGAACTCCCTCCCTGCCCCCTGTTTCCCCAACAGTACAGACATGCAGAAATTTAAAACTAATGTAAACAGACACCTCGCTGCGCTGATCCCAATCTAGGTTGACCACCCCTTACTTTCTCCCCTTTTCTTTTTCTCAGTAGTCCCTTACGTCTACAGTGGCGGCCTGCCTTGTTTGGGGTGAACTAAGTTTAAAAAATTAAAATTAAAAAATTTTAAAAAGAAGAAAAAAAGAAAAAAGAAAAATTGGGCATGTCTTATACTAACAATGAAGTAAAAGTCAATAAAGTGATAGTAGTTATTCGTAATCTAAAGTCTGCTTAGTTGTAGGAATTTGTAACCAATTTTTGTTTTTAACATCATATTAAAGTGGGGTGTAAACCAGATTATTTTCTTTCCTCAATTTCTAGAGTTGTTAGCATTTGTTGTTATATTTTTATATTTTAATATCAGCATTTACGTACCCATTATTCTTTAAGGCAGTGTTGTAAATATTTTTATAGCTGTTAAACGTTGTCTCATCTGATGAGTTTTAACTAATTCTACTTTCTATTGACTTGGGTATGTGTTAAATTATTGAAGGAGGGTGGTTTGATTGTGGATGTACGTATATGGGGCTGGAGTTTTTTGCATGAAGGGTTTATATTTGTTATCAGTTAGGTTAAATGTAACATCAAAGAAGTTAACTTGTTTGACATTGCCGGTAATTTCAACCTTAAATCCTAATTTATTCATTTCCTTATGAATTATATTTCTTATCTTGTCACATTTCGCGCTAGTAGATTCCCTGACTACCATTATACCGTCATCTCTATATAAACCCATATCTTCTACATCTATGTTATTATTCATGGTAATATTTCTTTATATATATATATATATATATATATATATATATATATATATATATATATATATATATATATATATATATATATAGGCCTACTAGATTAGATGCCTCTGCGGTGTCTAGCAACCCATAGAAACATCGAAAGATCCGTTTTCTCTGTTTTTTAGTCCATTGCTCACCGTCGCTAATGAGAAATGTTGTACAGCAGCTTTGTATTATATTGATATCCTTTTCTGTGGAATTCTTTGCAAACTCAATTGTATGTTCGAAAAGGATTTTAGTAATGGACGGGTAATATTCCATGATGTTAGATTGGATGAAGTTACATCTACTTTTGCCGTTAATCTCTAAAAACCAATCTATAGTATACATGGTTTTAATCCATTGATTTAGTTTGTATTTATGTTTGATTTCATATATATATATATATATATATATATATATATATATATATATATATATATATATATATATATATATATAAAGAGAGAGAGCGGGGGAAATAAATATATTCATATGACAACTTCGAAAGATACAAAATTATGACATATTCATCATTAATTATACAAATTGCAAAAATTCGATATCAACAAAGTTTTAGTGTACGTACATTTTTGAAACAAATGATATTAAGTCACCTCAGCACCAATGCGAAGAGAAGGCATCAAAATTTCGCTAATAGTCCAGTCAGAAAGTTAAATCTTTATTAAAGCATCAAATGGACACACCAATATGAAAATAACAAAAAAATATAAAAAGGTAAAAGTAAGTTCAACCAATGAATTTCAACGTAATTGAATTTTTACCTCCATCATTGGAAGCTGTTTTTAGAGGCATTATCGTTCAATTCAATTACTGATTTTTCACGGACTTCTGGCTCTGGATTATATTAGATAAAATCATTTTACGATTCAATAATTTCACCAACTAATACCACATTCACATTTGATTTTTTATATCTACATTGTTACAATGATTTTCTACCCATTTTTAAAACTTTCGTTGAACACTCTGCTTTATGTATAGAAAAAGTTTTTTGTTGCAATTCTTTTATTTAATGCTTACCAATAATTTATAATTCTATTGGTTTTCCCCTTTGAGGAGCAGAGCATTTCTTTGAAAATCCATGGATTTATGGTCAGTTTATTATACTCTTTACTTGAACACTTGATGATTTAATACATTTGTACATTATCTAATTTTACTTTTTCATCATTTCAATATTTCTTCATAATAATTTTCTATCTACAATATCGATCATCTCTTTAACATGATAGAATCTAATATAAAATTTATCCTAATAAATATATATATATATATGTATATATGTACAGATAGATAGATAGATAGATAGATAGATAGACAAATAAATAAGGTCAAAAATAAAAGGTGGAAATTATAAAATATATGTTTTATTATTTGTATGATTAAATATTCTGAGTTACGTTTCCAGTTTCTTGGTTTTCATTTGCTTTGCTTTTTTAAGAAGAAATTCAGTCCCGACTATTCACGATGGCGTACGTTATTACGTGCCTCTAAGCAAATTATCTATTTTTTCTAAACAAAGTTCCAAATCAATAAATAATGATAGGTTTCTAAATTTAAAATCGTTCAGTAATTTGTACCTGCGTGAAAATATACTTTTTTCTATCTCATATATATATATATATATATATATATATATATATATATATATATATATATATATATATATATATATCCATAAGCACACAAAAATGCGTTGATGCTAAAGTAAATTCAGGAAATATACATTTTTGCATATTAAATAAAAGAAATAATATTCGTACACTAATATTAAGAGTGCATATGCCCATATACAAAAACAATTCGGTGAAATCGAATATTCAAGTTTTGCGAATAACTTTCATATTTTTTATTCGAATTTGTTTAAATTTTGAAAATCTATTGTTAATATCAATTCGATTAGATTAAACAATTCTGTAGTATTTAAGTGATAAACTTTGTAATCTGAAGATTGTTACAACAAGACAAAAACGGCTGTTTGTTATCAAGAAAAGATATGTATTACTTAACACACGTTTACTGCTCGTAGAACTGTATTGGTATATTTAATACTTTGTTGTAGCACCTTTTCATTGATTATTTCCTTTATACGTTCCCAAAACGAACGGATTAAACTAGGACAAGTCTCCGGTGACACTGATACGCACACTATACTAATTAATCGCTTTCATTATTCACAGTGTTACAAGTAATATGTTTTAGTATCCTCTTAAAGATTCATTTGCATCTAGTCTATATGCAGACCAAACAAGAGCAGGTATCCTCTTCTACACTGACTATTCTTTAGATAAATTTGGTGTTTGAGTTGGAGCAAGTTCATATATAAAGAAGAATTAATTGTCCTCATACATGTTCTTAGTGTATGGAATAACTCAATCATGTCGGACATGCAGATAGCAGGAATCACCGATATTTTCAAGCAGATTTTGACGACAGAGAGGGAACTTACGCTTTGTTTTACGTATTTGTGTATCATATTTCTCATATGACTATCTTTAGACGCGAGAATCACAATCTCGGAATTATATGTAAAAATTTGATTCATCACTTAAAATTATCAGGTTCAATTGATGAACAGACTAATGTCGATGAACCCAACTTGAACAATTTCGTTGTTTCTGTTTAATATTAGTATTGGTTTCAAAATCGGTGTATTTTCTGTTATACTTGAGCTAAAGTGTTGTAGATCGAGAAACAACTGCGCCACCGTGATCGCAGGCTTTAGAAAATGTTACTACAGTTGGCAATGTTTTGCATCATATTCAGCTAAAGTCGACATTTATTTGTCGTCTTTTGTTTAGAGCTACATTTGATCTTTTTAAACAAGTTTGTCTTACAATCTTCGGAATAGAATACTGAGTTATAGGGACTTTGCACAACGATGTTTTTGTGCCTTTAACATTCATGTTACTGGCCGATAATATCTTGAACAGCGAAATCTCTCCCTCTCTCTCTCTCTATATATATATATGTATATATATATATATATATATATATATATATATATATATATATATATATATATATATATACGGTAGTCTTAAGGGTAGTATATTATTATTATTATTTTGATTATTATTATTATTATTATTTATTTATTTATATATAAGTAACATTTTAAGCTGAATGATTTCGACACTTGATTGGAGAAATGGTAGTTTGATCTGTACCATTGAAGAGCCATGCATATAACTGTCCTGTTTTTAAATATCCGAAACAGTTACATGGTAAACAGCTGATGATCCCCGTGTTAATATTAGATGCTTACGTTAATGTCTCCTGTTTTTGTTTCACTGTTAGATACTTAACCCCCCTTTTTATTTTATTTACTTACTATTATATATTTTATTTATTTATGAATTTTCCAATGAATGTTAAGTCTGCACTATTTTGGATTTAGTTTCTGTGGGAATTTAAACTGCATTTTCCTTCTTTTTTTTGTCTTTTTGTTTAAAATAACTCAAAGCTTCTTTAGACTATATATATATATATATATATATATATATATATATTAGGGTTAGGGTTAACTTTTCTATAATAGATTATTCCAATGTTTTTATAATTTTCTATTTTTACCTTCGACTGTTAATAAACAGAGATGAGGGGGTGATGAAGGGGAGTTACGGAAATGAGTGATATAGATGGTATAAAATAAGAGTGGATGATCAAAGAATATACAGTGAGAGAAGAAGAGAGTGATAGATAGAAATTTGAAAAGGAATTGATCATTTGGTGACAAAATTGCATGTGAAAATTAGTTTGTATCATTTGGATTATTCGAACTATTGTTCTCATCTTGGATGTTATTCTCGCAACGTTTCGGCCGACCTTCTTCAGGTGCGTTATGTAGAACTCTGAAATCTTTATGTTGAACTCGGAAATCTGAACGAATTACTTTATTTAATTCACGGGGGTAGCTTACTTTGGTCCTGTCAACCAAGACCGGTTAGAAGTCGTGATTGTTTAGAACCTTATTAGTATCGCCCGTACTGAGGTTTAGAACCTTATTAGTATCGCCCGTACTGAGGTTTAGAACCTTATACCTCCAGAAGACCATTAGTTGGCACTTCCACCCGTTACACTAATTGGACGGTAGTTTAGCGGGTCAGTTCTATCTCCAGAATTCGTGAATACTGGTACCACAGAGGCAAGTTGCCAACTATCAGAGAAACAAGATTCAGCAAGGCATTTGTTGTATAGTTTGGAGAGGGCAGGGCCATCTCAGCAGAGCATTTCTTTATTACTATTACTGGTATAAGATCTGGCCCACAGGCTTTGGAGGTGTCAAGGTTTTTATGATTACTTTCACCTGGAATAGGGTGATGACCAGGTTCTCAAGTGTGGCTTCAGTCCGCAATGGGAATTTGGGGAGTGGTGGTTTGCTGAATCCAAAGTGGTGTTTAAGGCGAACCGCCTGGCAAGTAGTTCAGCCTCATCAGTTGCCGTGCAAACAACATCGTTGTGATTTGATAGCGGGGGAATTGTCGATTGTCCATTGTTCATCATATTATTGTAGATTTTCCAGAAATCACGAGTACCTGGTTTCTGTGACTGAATGCGATTTTTGGTTATCTCTTTATACCTTCTCCTTGCTTCATCTATCACTACTTGGCAATCATTTCTTGCCCTTATAAATTCCTGTCTATTCGTAGTTGACTTATGGCTGCCGAATTTTCGGAATGCCTTCTGCCTCTCAGCAATAACAGCTGCACATTCTGAGGTGAACCATTGAGGAGAATGGGGTTTGCTGAAGAATTTTCGCGTGGGGACATAAGAATCAATGCCCGCTTTGACACATTCGGTTAGCTCATTTGCACACTGATCAGCAGGGAGTGAGAAGTTTTCACCCCATGATACGTCGCTGATGTGATTCCTGAGGGATTCAAAATCAGCCTGCTCATAGTTTCTCGTCGTTTTGAGCAACGGCTCTTCAGCTTTTCGACGAGTTTTTAAAGTGATAAGTATCATTACCACAACGTGATCAGAGTTTCCGAGCGGGCTATGGGCATTCGCCACACAAGCCTCGGGTAGTGAGGTCCAGAACAGGCTGAGAAGTGATGCTTGCTGGTCCGCACGGTCAGGAAGGCGGCTTGGAAAAGTGACAGTTAGTGAGAGGTCGTGAGATGAGGAGAAATTAAACGTAGAGTTTCCAGCTGTATCAATAACACTGGAAAATTCCAACCAGTCACTGAGGTGTGTATTAAAATCCCCAAATACATGTATTTGGGCATTCGAGTCGAGTGAGAGTGTTCTATCTAAGCTTTCAGAGACAGAGTCAAGTAGGGTGTAGTCCTGGGTCGAACGATAACGGCATAGGAAATATAAGTAACTAACTATTTTATGTAAGGTCAATCTAAAGCACATGTAGGCTTGGTCATCTGATTATAACCTATGTTCTCTAGTCTAGTTTATTGAATAACATTGATAACATCAGTATAAAACGTCAACACCTTTTTATCCAAGGCCGGCATGTAACTAGATTTGTTTAAAGTTTCTTACAAAGACTTCCGTAAAAGTGCTTGCGCGGGGAGTCTATAGTGAAGGAAGGGTTGCAAAATCTATCACCTCACCTCTAGTGAACCAGCATTGCTTGAATCCGGTGTGCAAGGAAAAGTCAAGGGCGATTAAAAGCAATACCGGGATAAGCAGAGAAAGACAGGCGTGATTTCAGAGTTTTCCTTCTCCTAAACTAGTTGCACAACAAGAGCTTAGTGTAACCTGCACAGGTTGGGGAGCATATATAAATCTATACCTTTCCCGATGGTATTAGGGAAAATCATGTAGTAAGACCGACTGGCCTCGAACCAAGCATACTGAGCCCGCAGTCCGCGCCCGTAATCACTACATCATGTTGGTAGGATATTATGGCTATAAAAGCAGTGATTCTTCTGAGTGTCTCTCTACCAGAGATAAATTGCATCCGAAACAGAGGCAGCGTTTAGTGCGTGGGTTGACGACAACTCTCTGTATCCTTTGTGTCACGTGATATACGTAGCCGTCATCTTGTCGATGTTATCTCACGAGTTAATTATCTCTAGTGTGATACGTTATAGTTGTTATAGTTTGTCTATTTTCTCGCCCGGTCGAAGAGATTATCGATCGTAGGGGGGAGCACTACCTACGACAGCTTTTCGACCGGAATAGGTGGAACCAAGTCAGCTTGAGGAGGTGCAGGTTAGAATGGTTTAAGCGGTGCTCTCAATGGTATGATTACTTTTATTTTGGGTTCTCTTAATTTAAATGTTGTCTGAAGAAAAAAAGAGTCTATTTTAACAGTAACAAAATGGTTTTGTAAATGTTACTGCGCAGGTGCGTTAATCTAACTTAAACCCTGTCAAACTCTTTTGAAATGGAGCATGATGTTTATCGTGTGTTTATTATACAATTTATAATTTATAGATTAAATGTTGAGAATTTCTTTTTTATACTAATGAGTTATCACTTACAAAGACTAAAAGCCATTCGAGTTCAATGGTCAATGTGATCGGTAGTTGGATTCTGAACAGTACTATGATAGGAACTAATTGACAAAATTTGATTAATTAAATAGCGGCTCGACAGATATTTATTGACATTGGACATGGAGACAACCATGCTGAAGTCTGTATAGAAAAAGTATGTGCCGAAAATAGAAAGTTTTTGAAAAAAAACTCTTTTCATAGAAATCCTGTTTGGTTTGAGGTAAACAGAGGAAGAAATAGAAAGTTATCTAAAAGACAAGTTATTGCTGTGAATGTTTTACAGAGGTACCACAGATGGAAAGTTCTTTGGAAAGAAACACTGTTCATAGAAATTCTATTTGGTTTAAAATACACAGATGAAGAAATGTTATTTGCAGGGGTGCTAGTAGGATGAGATGTTACTGTTAATGTTTTACCATTTTTGTTTGGGTGGGAGTCAGTATATTGTGTGATTCTATACAGTTCCTTGACTTTCTAATGGGTACCTATTTATTGTCTCCCCACGATGACAGAATTTTTTTTTAAAATAGGGCATATCCAGCTCCCTAAAAAGTCTAGAAAGATCTCTCCTTCTACTGACCGAAGATGGAACCGATACTACACTTTGATTCTGAATGTGTCTTCTATTGTCTGGTCTATTTCCTGCGATTTACAGATACAGCACTTTTTTAAAATTATGTGAGCTGTTCCTGAGATAAACAAAGAATGTGCACTTAATTGTATTCCATATTTAAAGTATTCCTACTTTTTCGGGATGGTTTCGATTGTCCAAATCACGATGGGCAACACTGTCTTTTTCTAGTCTCTGTAGATTCTCTACATTGGAATGCCATGCCATGAAATCTAGCTACCTTTTTCTCCTCAGTACGCATAAAGTGCCGTTCCGCTGGTATGGCTAATTCAATTAGTGCCAACTCATGTGTGCCTTTCTGCGCTAGAAAAACATCGATGGGGTTTCCGATTCTCACATGTGTAAATAGGCATGTCCCCGCGTGATTCTGACATTTCCATTATCTACGACTGTCATGGATTGATAGCCATTCCACCTGTCGATACACTCTACGACGTTTTCTACTGTATGTAATCCAGTGTATCCGCAAGGCCATTTTCTCATGTCTCTCGCGGAACTTTAACTAGAAAAGCTACTTGCATCCACTGACATTGATGAATATTTCTGCCTTATCATTATTATTATGTATAGTAGTAGTAGTGGAAGGAGGATGAGGGGGTAGGAGGAGGAGAAGTAAGTATTAGCAGTAGCAGTAGTATTTTAGTAGCAGTACTCTCACCTAAAATGTGTGCCAGTAATTTCTCGCTGATAAAAAACAATCCCTTTCCCTGGAATAACTGCAAGTATCCCTATCTTATCACAACTAGCTGTTCCATTCAATCACAATTGTAACACATTTTATGCTCCCTCTCCAGTCGTTTATGCTGTGATCATGTGTGATGGCGAAATCCCATATTTAGCAGTGTTTTTCTTCTTATTATTATCACGTCTATTTTTGTTACTTGGATGAGTTTGTCCTATTGTATTTCTACGTTTTACAATTTCCAATACTGACGCCGGTTTATTCCTGTACCTATTCGTCGTTATGTTCACTATTAATTTGCTGGTATAATTACAAATTAATCACATTCTCAACCTAGTCATATCTGTTTTTGTATTCTTTTTAAGCTAATTTGCTACAATTACTTATGATTTGATCCACTGTTTCGTCTCTTTTTTCACAAAGTAATAATATACGGTTATTCTCAATTGTTCATATTATAGTTTTATGTAGTTGGTTAATCACATTGTTTTGTGCAGCAATCAAGAGCGATGCAGTTTCTCTGTTCAAGTGTTCTTTCCTAGCAATGCGTCATTTTTGCCAGTCTTATAAATCGTATAGGTAGCTGGTTCTCTTCCCGTTGTTCAAATCTGGTGTTTCTATTTCTTGCTTTGTTGATTTTCGTATTGTCTCTTTTCGTGATGCTTTTGGGAGCGTTAATCAGCTTTTCTGTATTTTGTGTTAAATATATATGTTGGTTATATTATCGTATCGTCCAAGCAGTCTTCAATACTTCTTCTCTTTTTACATTGATCAGTATTATCCTTGTGGTGTAGTTCACTATACAGGGTCATTAATTTCCTAGTTCTTTGGTCAAGATATATGAATTATTCTCTGTCCAGTTTATAAAAAGTCTAGAGAATATTACTAGGGATACTGCTTGAGTATTAATTCTATATTCTTCTTCTTCTTCTTCTTCTTCATTTTCTTCTTATTATTATTATTATTATTATTATTATTTGATATTCATATTATGATCTTGTATTCACACCAATGAATTGCTTATTAAATAAAATCGGTTTTTATTATTTTTTGGTTCATTTTACTTCATTCGAGGTTCTCATAAATCAAAGGGCCTTTTTCCTGGGGATAACACTTGGTCTCTATATAAGATACATAGATATTTGAATATTCCATTTAAGTTCTCCTTTACCATTAAAACGTTGAGTTTGTAAAGAAGTTAAGAATATTTATTTTCCTCTGCCTAATTGACCAGCTAACTATGTTATATTATATATTTATTGGCCTCTGTTTATCTTACCGGATTCCAAGACAAGAATTCATCTAGTCTGATGGAGTATTCAGCTTTGTGCTGTTACTAGAGCATACATCACTTGGAGAAGGCGCATTATTTATCGTACAAGTCATTGTTAATTAGCCATACTAAGGTGATCTTATTTGGGCTTCGAACATTACGTTATTTTTAATATTTAGTCAGGATTTACTTGTGGGGGTGACATATCACCATTTCAGGTTGTCTTGAAAACAAAACCTGTACAGAGAGACCTTTCACCCTCAAAGTAAGTTTCTTGTAAGTATTTAAGTTCTCTCTTAAACTTTATTTTAAATACATTGTTAAATGAGTCATCAATAAGAGCAACCACTTAATTTATTTTTGAAAAAGATTATGTTGATCTAATTTTGAAGAGCATAGACATAGGACCAATAGCGAATGATGACTGGTTGAAAAATAGTATGTTAGTCTAATTTTAATAAGCATTAAAATACCGTCAATAGCAAATGATGACTAGTTGAATACGAGTATATTGATCAAATTTTGAAAAGCATAGACATGGAATCAATAGCGACAGATGACTGGTTGAAAAATAGTATGTTAGTCTAATTTTAATAAGCATTAAAATACCGTCAATAGCAAATGATGACTAGTTGAATACGAGTATATTGATCTAATTTTAAAAAGCATAGACATGGAATCAATAGCGACAGATGACTGGTAGAAAGAAGAGTATGTTAATTTAATTTTGAAAAGCATACATAAGATAAATAGCTAATGATGACTCGTTGAAAATGTATATGTAGATCTAATTTTGAAGAGCATAAATATGGAATCAATAGCGAATGATGACTGGTAAAAAAAAGTATATTGATCTTATTCTAAAGAGCATAAAAATAAGATCATTAGCGAATGATGACTGGTTGACAAAAGTATGTTGATCAGATTTTAATAGCATTAACATATGGTCAATAGCGAATGATGACTGGTTGAAAAAGAGTATGTTGATCTATTTTTTAAAAGCATAGACATTAGATCAATAGCGAATAATGACTGGTTAATAAAAGAGTATGTTAGTCTAATTTTGAAGAGCATAGACATAAGATCAATAGCGAATGATGACTGGTTGAAAAGAGTACATGAATCTAAATTTAAAGAGCATAGACATAGAATCAATATCGAATGATAAGTGGTTGGAACAAAGTATGTTCATCTTATTTTAAAGAGCATACATAGGATCAATAGCGAATGATGACTGGTTGAAGAAAATTTTGTTTATTTTATTTTAAAGAGTATATATAAGATATATACTTAATGCTGACTTGTTAAAATTGTATATGTAGATCTATTTTTGAAGGGCATAGATATGGAATCAATAGCGAATGATAACTGGTGAAAAAGGAGTATGTTGATCTTATTCTAAAGAGTATAAAAATAAGATCATTAGCGAATGATGACTGGTTGACAAAAGTATGTTGATCTAATTTTGAAGAGCATAGACATAGACTCAATAGCGAATGATGACTGGTTAAAAGAGTATGTTAGTCTAATTTTGAAGAGCATAGACATAGGATCAATAGCAAATGATGATTGATTAAAAAGGTATATTGATCTAAGTTTAAAGGGCATAGACATATAATCAATAGCGAATGATTATTGGTTGAAAACGAGTTATGTTTGTATAATTTTGAAGAGCATAGGCATAAGATTAATAGCGAATGATTATTGGTTGAAAACGAGTTATGTTTGTATAATTTTGAAGACCATAGGCATAAGATCAATAGCGAATGATTATTGGTTGAAAAAGAGTATGTTGATCTAATATCGAAAAGCATTGACATAGAATCGATAGAGAATGCTGAGTGGTTAGAAAAAAGTATTGTTGTGGACCCGTTTAGGGGTACCAACAATGAAATAAAAGAACAACAGGTTTAGAGATAATAATAACGAATTGTATTGAACAGAGAAATTATACACAAGTCAGTGTTGGCAGTGCTAGTGCCTAAATGTGCCTACCAATGTTCTCCCGGCAAAACCGGTATTTATGGTAGCCGGTTGCTACCATTTAGTTATTATTAAAGGGTAGGTAGGTCACCACAACATCCCCTTCCGAAACTCATTCCGCCGGAATCTCAAGGTATATCTTTTTCCTAGGATTCACCTCGAAATCCCCGGTTAATTTACGTTTTCTTGATGAACGTCTCTGTTCCGGAGGCGTTTTTAGTATTGGCAGCTCAAATGCGTCGTATAGATCTTCCATGATGGTCTCACTCTGATCCGATGGCCCTTCCCCTGGGTCGTCCGACATGCGACGACGCATTTGGTTAATGTGTTTTTTACAGGTGCCTCTAGGACCCTCTACAATGTACACCATCCGCCCCAATCTTTTTTTGTACCTTTCCCACTTCCACCACGGTTTTGTTTCCATGGTGTTCCTGGAAGAACACCTTCTCTCCATCCTCGTAACTCTTCTTTGATGCCGTAATGTTGGTCGGTTTTACCTGTTTTGGTAAAAGTTTGTCGAATACCGACTTTATTTTTCTTCCAAACATTACTTTCGCCGGTGGTACTTGGGCTGGTGTGTTCTCGTTGGGTGTAATTCTATACACTTGAAGGAACTGCTGGAGTGCCTTTTCTCTTGGCGTGCCCGTCGATTTTTACAACGCTCTCTTCAAGGTATCAACAAATTTTTCTGTCTGTCCGTTTGACCTCGGATGGTAAGTCGGAGTGGTGATATGTTTAATTTGAAAATCTTCACAGAATTCTTTGAACTCTCGTGAAGTAAATTGTGTACCGTTGTCCGATACAACAATGTCCACCACTCCGTATCGGGCAAACAGTCCATGCAACGCGCATATCGTGACATCCGTTGTTGGGTTTTTACATCTAACAACTTCTGGCCATTTTGAGTAGTTGTCGACTATAATTAAATAGTAGAAGTCTTCCAATGGCCCCGTAAAATCTATGTGAATCCGGGACCATGGTTGCTCTGCCTTTGGCCATGGACAGTACTGAATAGGTGGTGCTTTCGCTGCCGACGCGCAGCCCGCACAGGCCTTCACCTTCGTCTCTATGTCCCTGTCCATGTTTTTCCAATACACATAAGATCTCATTAGGCTCTTCATGCGTGTCGCTCCGGATGCCCCTTATGGAAATCCTTCAGGATTTTTTTTTAGCGTAGCTGGGATTACTACTCGCTCCCGGTATAATAATGTGTCGCAATAGACTGAAAAAGCTTCTGCCGTTTGCTGATCGTCTGTTTGTAATTTATTTTTAATTTCGATAATAAAATTATCTTCTCTTGCCTCTTTTTGTATATCGCTAAGTGTGACTGGCAGCTCTTTTATTGTGTTACACAGTACTTTACTATAGTCATATTCAGACCTAAGGGATGCTGTAACTGTATCCTCGAGCGGTTCCATGTACTTTGGAATTAGCCGTGATAAACCATCTGCGTGTCCTAGTTTTTTTTTACGTTAAAAATACCATCACAAAGTCATAATTTAACAGAAGTATACCCCATCTCTGTAGGCGGTTTGCTGTGTAGGTTGGCAAGCCTTTTTTTGATCCAAAGATGGTGATAAGTGGCTTATGGTCTGTTTGTAGGATAAAATGACGGCCGTGTAGATACCTGTGAAATTTGGTCATTGCGAACACAATACCCAACGCTTCTTTTTCAATCTGAGAGTAATTTTTCTGTGCAGGAAGTAAAGTTCTTGAAGCGTGCGCGATGGGTTTCATCGAGCCATCCGTCATTTTATGCAAAATGCACGCCCCAATGCCGTAGGAGCTGGCGTCACTTGCAACAATAGTTTTTAGCTCTGGATTAAAATGAGTAAGAAATAATTCTGAAGTTAACTTCGTTTTTAGGTTGTAGAATGCAGATTGACAGTCGGCGGACCATTCCCATTTACTATCTTTCTTAAGTAACTCATTTAAGGGGGCTCGCAATTTGTGCATACTGGGAATGAATTTTTCGTAATAGTTTGCGAGACCCAGGAAGCTTTGTAGTTGGGTAACATTGTTCGGTTCGGGCATATTCTTGATGGCTATAGATCTTTCTGGGTCGGGACGTCTTCCATTCTTATCAATGACATGTCCCAAGTATTTGATCTCTTCTAGAAAGAATTCACACTTTGACTCCTTGAGTGTAAAACCAAAATCGCTTATCCTTTCGAATACTTTGTTTACCTGCTCACGGTGCTCCCCGACGTTCGTACTTTTCATTAAGATATCGTCAAGGTAGCCGATCGAAAAATCGAGCCCGCTCAACATCGTGTCGATTACCTGCTGAAAAATCGACGGGGCCACTTTAATTCCAAAAAGGAAACGATTGAACTTTAGTAGTCCCCTGTGTGTCGAAATACAGAGAAGCTTAGAGCTATCTTCCTCTACATGTATTTGAAGATAGGCTTCACTCAAGTCAATTTTTGAGAACAGTTTTCCACCGTTTAATTTTGTGAACACCTTTTCTGGGGTCGGCAAAGGATAGTGATAATCTTTCAGCGCATCGTTCAAACCGGTTGAGAAATCGGCACACACTCTGATCTCTCCAGATTTTTTCTTCACGTAGACGGTTGGGACCACCCATTCCGAGTAGTCAACTGGTGTTTAAATACCTTTCTCCACCAACCGGTCTATTTCTGCATTACTTTTTTCAAGAGAGGCAAATGGTACACTTCGTTTTCTCTTAAAAGCGGGATTCTTATTTTCAATTAGTTCAAAACTCGCTTTCATTTTTAGTACAGCGTCCTAATTCATTAGAAAACAATTTGGGATAACTCTTTCAAATCCTTCTTCAATTTTTCTGCTGAAGCAGAAAAGTTCTCTATTCGTTGACAATAGGCGCTTATCGGCGAATCCCAGCGCTGGAAGTGCTGAATCCAATCTGAACCGAACAAATTTCCTGTATCTTTCATTACGAACATGCGTAATTTTAATGTCTTATTTTTTAGTGTCACTTTTGAAATGACTTCCCCTTCAAAGTTTATTTTCTCTCCGGTTACCGATCGAGCCACTTTATCTGTGGGTAGCATAGTCGGTCTGCCGATCTTTTACCAGGTATTAATATCAATAATTGATAGGTCAGACCCTGAATCAAGCTGTAGTTTAACATCTTGATTGTTCATTTTTGCCGTAACATACTTTTGTATGTTTATATTGCCACCATTAATTCTAGTTGTTTTTATGTAACTTTTTTTCTAGTGTTACTTCTGCAATGTGAGGCTTTGTGTCCCATTTTATGGCATTTGTCACAATCTTTTCGTTTTAAAGGACAATTCTGGTACCAATGTAGGTCCCCGCCACCCCAACAAGGGTGGTTTGGCAATTTTTCATCCGACCTTTGAGGCAAATCCTTCCTGAATGTTTCCTTCGAAGAGTATGATTTTTTTAAAAAACGACGAACATTTTTAATATTAGAATTTGCTGCTTCCTCTATTTCTTTAGCTTCCTTTTTCTCAGAAATATGTCGTTGACAGCTTAGTTGTTGCAATGTTAAATTTGGCTCGGTTTCAAGTTTGCTTATTGCACATCTTCTTAACTCTGCATCGTTTTGCGAGACGAGCCCTTGAACAAATATTAATACTTTGAAATTGTCCGCTGTCAAGGATGATAACTTAAAGTCGTCACAATGTTTATTGACGATCGAAGCAAACGTTGAGTAATCCAGGCTTTCTTTTCGCGTTAGGTTCATACATTTCTACCTTTTGTGGAATAAACTTGTTTTGGGGCAATATAGTTCCATTAACATTTTAATAGTTTCATTGAAAGATAGTTCGCCCGTTTTCTTCGGCAGAATATAATCGACAAATTTTGCATGCTCTATTTGAAGAGCATAGACCTAAGATCAATAGCAAATGATGGATGTTGAAAAAGAGTATGTTGATCTAATTTTTAAGAGCATAGACATAGGATCAATAGCAAATGATGAATGGTTCAAAACGAGTACGTTAGTCTAATCTTGAAGAGCATAGACATAGGATCAATAGCAAGTTATTATTGGTTGAAAAAAGTATGCTGATCTAATTTTGAAGAGCATAGACATAGGATACATAGAAAATGATCACTGGTTTAAAAAAAGTATGTAGATGTAATTTTAAAGAGCATAGACATAGAATCAATAGCGAATCATGACTGGTTGAAAAAGAGTATGTAGATCTAACTTTGAAAAGCATAGACATAGGATCAATAGCGAATGATGACTGGTTGAAGAAGAGTATGGTGATTTTATTCTAAAGAGCATAAACATAGAAACAATGACAAATGATGATTGGTTGAAAAAGTATATTGATCTTTGTTTAAAGGGCATAGACATAGAATAAATAGCGAATGATGACTTGTTCAAAACGAGTACGTTAGTCTAATCTGGAAGATCATAGACATAGGATCAATAGCAAGTGATTACTGGTTGAAAAAAGTATGTGACTCTAATTTTGAAGAGCATAGACATATGATCAATAGCGAATGATTAGTGGTTGAAAAAGAGTATGTTGATTTTACTTTGAAGAGCATAGACATAGGATCAATAGCGAATAATTAGTGGTTGAAAAAGAGTATGTTGATTTTACTTTGAAGAGCATAGACATAGGATCAATAGCGAATGATGACTGGTTGAACAAGAGTATGTTGATCTTATTTTGAAGAGCATAGACATAGGATAAATAGCAAGTGATTACTGGTTGATAAAAGTGTGTTGATTAAATTGTGAAGAGCATAGACATAGGATAAATAGCGAATGATGACTGGTTGATTTCACATTTATTCATGATTTTGTTAAATTTGTGTTTTATATTATTCACTAATTTTAATGATTTACTTCTGATTATTTTATTTATTGTATTTTACTTGTTTTAATAATTGATTTTCTAATTTTGTTATTTTTGTGTTATTTTTTTAATTGTAACTACTTTATCTTAAGCTCAGATTACGTGCTTATATTAGCTGGTGTTACATTTCCATTCTTCACGTTTCTATTGGTGTGCTTTTGTTTGAAATGTGAAGGTGCTATATTTATCTAGAGATAAGTGTGCTATGTTCGTATTAAATGATGCTCGTGTGCTTAAGCCTCTTAGCTTGCATCTGTAAATTTACTTTTCTGTTTTCTTTCGATCTCACAATCGCTTGGTATACTATTTTTATTTGTAAATATATTTATTTTAAATGGTTCTCATATTTTGTTTCACATTTTCACGTATTTTTTATTGTCGCACTTTTTTATAGATGTGGTATTCTTATCTGTAATTTATTTTCAGTGCAGTTGTGGGAGGTGACGGTGGGTAAGTAGATATAGACACGGATTGAAGACCTGGGTGTTCCAAGTTCGAATCCAGTCGGTTCCACAGTACCATTTTCACTTAGGGGTGTTCTTGTGGTCCTTCCCGTAAATACCCGATGTCTCTTCAGAAATATGTCTAACTAGAAAAACATCGGGGAAACTAATGGCACCACCAGAATCATTTGATTCATATGAAAGAAGAAATGCAGTTGTAGCTAAGTTTGTGCATGTTCCTGTTAAGTGTGCTTTGTTAGATGTTAAAACTATGTGTTTATTAGTTTTAGAAATCTATTATTTTATATTTGGTTTTTAAGCTTTTGTTATATGGAATTTTGAACAGATTTATATTTATATTTCTAGTTAGATGTGTCGTTCTCTTGGTGGCATATTCTTTCAGTTTGTGTCGTAATCATTTTAGATTTGTTTAGTTTTCAGATTATCCTCGGCTGATAAAATATGAGATTTTTGTGTTGAATGTAACGTCTGAGAAGTGTATTTAGTTTAGGTTTGGTTATATGGATATCTTAATGGTGATCTTATTTGTTATGAGATATTTAGACATTATTTTCCTGTTATATCTGTTTTGGAGCTCTTCAAAATTTTCAGTATGATTAGTTACATCGTCTCTGCATACGCCTATATCATATTTATTATTTCCTAGTGTGTATTCTCATCAACCCACATGTTTAGGCTGTATCGGAAAACCCCAGTGTTACATGAAGGTGCTTTGCTTAACTTGGTTTATCGATGCTGTTTCTGTGTCGATAAAGTGCTTATTCTTGGATGTGATTAATAATCTTTCGCAAACCGCGGGTCCATATATGTGATGCTGTGCGCCTATCGGCACAAGCATTAATAATGCGTTATAAAATTGATATTCTCGCACTGTGATGCTGGATATTAATGGAAAAAAGTAGACAAAGCGCATTTCAATTTTAATTATATATTATTTATTAACGTATTGGGATACCTGCTTCGCGGTGCTTCTGGTGAGATCGTCGCTATAGGGTAATGAGCATCTTTATTTATTATGTTCGGGTATTTTGTTAGCGCTTAAAATTCAACTGATTATATCGTTTCAAATATCTAATATTTCTTGTCACCTGACATGAATTAACCAAACAGAAAAGCCAACTCGTGGTAATGTGTTCAACAAACGGGAATCCTTTGACAGAAAATGTTCATTAGAAGTCTGCTTTGTGCTAGGAACATGACAGAAGAAAAGAAAGTTCTTTTTTTGTGGTCATAACAGAATTGTTGCTGTGAATATCTTGCAATGAAGGATTAGAGATTAGAGTTCAGTTAACCTCCTTCTCTGGAAATAACTATAAAGAAAGACTAGTAACGTCTGATCTGTTAGAAAGCGGCTGTAAAGAAGAGAAGAAGCCATCCCCACTAGATTGCTAAGTCTATTTTGTATTCTGTCAAGACGAGAAAGAATTCATGTAACGCCACTTCCTCAGATGTGACAGCAGTACTTCTACTTAGAACATATATGATTCTTGTATCTGTAAAAACTCAATATTAAATGGCGTTTGTGAGAACGCAACGTCATTTGCAACATTGATCAAATTAGTCTTGGAAAGAGTTATTGGCATTTAGACTTCAGGCGACACGAACTGTTTTTGCCAGTGAGCGAACAACGTTAATGACTCGTATGAGAACACATAGTGTATAAAAAATAATAAATAAGAATCTTAATTAAAATGGTTTAAGGTGATTCAAATCTAAAGAAGCACCATTTTAATGAAGTAATAAAAGGTGACATTAAATAATTCCATTGAGTTACGTAGTTTTATTTTAGAAATGTTACAAATTTTCTAATCCTATGCAATATTACAGACACTCCAATAGTCATACGTTTCGTGTTGAGGCGACAGACTACGCGAGGGCACCTCGAACTTTTGAGTGCATTTTGATAACAACAAGTTTGAAGCAAATTTGTTTGAAATTTACAAAAGTCACTAGTGTTTAAGTGTCAACATGCGAAAATCGTTCCTTGATGTTGACAGATTTGTCGAAAGATGATTTCACAATTATCTACAAACCAAATTGTAGTTATAATTTTGAAATTTCATGTCAAGTTAAAATTGACAACGGGAGAAAAGTATTTGTTAGGGAAACCTTATTATTAAGAAATGATTTTCAGAATAAAAACAATTTTACGTCGGCGATATAAAAAAAGTCACAATAATACACTAACAATATCTTATTATAATTTCCTTTCAACAAATCATAAGACATGCTAATTTTACAATAAGATCCAGTTCCATATTTAGTATCATAATTAAATGTCCACATTTCCCAGGTAAAACAAAAATGTTATTGTTCGACTAATCATGAGAAAGCAGAAAACGCAATACGAATTGTGATTATGTAGTGAATCATAAAACTCGTTTCCTAATAAAAGAACTGACACTTGAACATTTCGCTTGAAGACCGTCTGTCAACTCAGTTAGATAGGCGGACTAAAAAAATATTTGATAAATATTATTAAATCTATTTCATCCAAAAAAGGTAAGCGTGATCTGTGGGTAAATCTTACATAAAACTCCGATCAAACTTATCCGATGTTTTGTATCTACTGACATAAACTATTTTGTTTTTATTTATATTAAAGTAAAAGATTTATTCAAATGTATCTGTTCTTTTCATATGTATTTATATTCTCGAATGACACCTAGATACTGTTTCCAAGTTTACATATTTTCCTGAGCAGATACATAAAATGAACGTTTAAATAAGATAAAACATGAAACAGAGAATGAAGTCATAATTTTGAAAATTATTTGAAATGTGACAAGCCAATAACTTTGTCATTTTAATAAGCGCTAATCTCAAAATTATTATTATTTTAGAAAAACAATATGCGCAAAAATATGTCTCGTTTGAATAATACAAAACTTAATAAATTTGTAATCTTATATATGAAGTAGAATAAGATTGCCCCCTGTACTCTACCTATATAAATTCGCTTCGTACGTAATTTAGGCCACTTATTAATACGGGGTTTACAGAAGCAAAAACAATCAAGTTTGTCTCAATTCATATATTTTTATATCAGTTTTCGGTTGGATTATTAATTTCAGAACGAAAGTAGATTGACTAACACTAATAGTATTAAGTCCTCATCCTTCAGCCTATTACACCGTAAAGAGATACGGTAGAAATTTAATTAGATTGACTTTTTTTATTTAACACTACGATCTAATAACATTTTTTAAAGTTCTGTTTTCAAATTACAAAAACATCCAAAATCTTATTTTCCTATTACTTTCTTAGAATAAACATAACAAAACGTTGCATCCCTTTTCTTTGTTTTAAACTCAAACTTGATAATCATTATGCACTATTTTTCATTTTCATTGTTAACATATAAGTGCTTTGACTTTTAATACAATTACTGCCGCTTTTGTCGTGTGTATATAGCGAGACAAACTTGTAGAGGAATGTGCTATAATCAAATAAATCACAAAAGGAATCCGGACAAAAATATATACAATTTTTATGATCGCAAAAAGATTTCAACAGTGAGGAAAAGAGAAAGGGCGCAAATTAATCGCAGTTAGTGGTCATTTGTCTTGCGTATGTGTGTTCTGCACGAAAAAGGTAGCAGTTCTAACTAGCCTCTTGCTACAGCGTAGGTGCCGTGCAGGGGAAGAAAAATGGCGGACAAAAAAAAGATGCGTTATCATAGCAACTGCGTCGTCTACTTTTCGCATACAGACTTTCTTCATCAGATTTTTTTTTAAACAATACTTAAAAAAATACGTTACTGACAAATACATTTAATGCTTAAAAAATAGTACCTTAATTCCAATGTTTGTGTGTACACATTAATACTTAGACTCCCTCCCCCCCAAAACAAACGAAAATTAAAAACGCAAAATATCAACTCCCTCTAGGTACATACGTTGATTCGAAGATGTTCTGTTCTTAGTTATGCATTGAAACTAACGTTTAAATATCCTTATAATTGTTTTGCCTGTCTTTAGATAAATCGATTGAGAAATGTTTCTTGCATAACAAAGAATAATATTGAAGTAAATAGTTCTATCTAATTTACATACTTACTTACGGGTTGATGAGCACACCATGTAAATTATCATACAAGAAAGAGTAACTCTTTCTTTAAATTGTCATATAACAATCTATATGAGAGTGGTTGAATCAATATACAATGAGAAAAGAAGATGGTGATATACAAACAGTTAGTAAGTGATCGATCACACGGTGAGCTAATTGCAAATATTGGCTAATTAGACAAATTAAAATGGATTTTCATTCAAACATAACTCAATCCCAAAACTAAAGAATATACTAGCATGCATTTTGTGTGATTAAAATATATACGAAAACAGATTTAGGGAAACAAACGCTGATTAACTTAGCTTTAGTATGCTAATAGATATATTATAAGAGATGAAATACATATACATCGTATTGCAATTTATACAGACATGTTTGGCTACATATATGCATAGATATTTCAGCTATAGCCGTATTAGACTAAGCTTATACCAGGCCAAGTTATCAAAATGAAATTGGGAATAATTTTCGAAAATATTTTATAGCCAAGATAGGCACGTGACCAGAATAACAACGATTCGCATTAGCTTTTATTTCCTTAATAATCGCGCTTTATTTTTTGTCATTACTGTGAACTATTCGGTAATTACACTTGACTTCGGGTGGTGACTAAATTTGAGTCGCATAAGCTCTGTGTGCAAAAATAATACACCAGACCAAAGAAAAACCAGAATTCTTATCTACTATCTATCAAGTGTCACTTTGCATTTTTTCTGTGTGCAAATATATTATATTTATCCCATGTATTCTAGTTTAAAACTTACAGTATATTCTTAATATGATACACATACACGTATACATATACATACACATACATATACATATAAATGGGCATATAAAAAGATACACATGCTTAAGTATATGTAAATAAATATTTCTATGAAAAGCGTACTCACATAAAACTATATTTTCGACTCATATTCACGCAGGCAGCTACAGATAATTACACATCCAAAACTATACATTTACAAACATATACCCCGGGAAAAAACCATACCCATCTAGATTCACATAATGTGTTTTCTCAAGTAATATTTGGTGGTTTTTAATGTTAGGTGTGAAACTAGACCATAAATTATTATCATAAAACTATGTTATACGAAGCGAATAACACCAGCAAATTCCTCGTAAAATCACTTATTATTTCGCAATTTTTATGACGCTACGCCTATGCGTATACATATGCATATATATATATATATATATATATATATATATATATATATATATATATATATATATATATATATATACATGCAAGCATTGTTTAAAATAACAGAATTTGTATGTTTAATCATACGTTTTGGTTTTTTTAAATTTATCTGATAGTCTTTTTTGTATTAAAATAAAAATAAAGTAATAAATGTTCCATAGGTTAAACGAAGGTTTTCGATTCTTCGTCGAATCATACTCAGGTGTCAAAAGCAAACGAACAAAAAAAGCTAGAGAAAGAAGAGAGTTTTTAAAAGACGGCGGGAAAATGCGCAGAGAACGTTTTTCGCATTGTTGACGATTTAAATTCAGCACAAAAAAACAAAATCGCATTACGTGAAGCATTTTAAAATGTAACTACTGGTTTCATATCTCATGATATTAATTTCAGATCGTTGTGTATTTGTGTAGATAGCTTCCAGTATTTTCATGTTTTTAAATTGGTTTCGGAATGTATAATTTTAGTGTTATTAACTAGAATTTATCTTAAATCAGGGGAACGGCAATTATGTTTTTGTAGATGTTGGTAAATTGAGCTAGAGTTTACAAGGTGCATAGTGAGACGGTGGGATAGGGTAGTGCTTGTAAAACCAATGCAGCTATTAGCTTTATTATTATTATTATTATCGGGTTCACATTCTCTCAAAGGGAATTTAAACTTTTTTTTAGTTGGGGAGAAGTTGTTTTTACTACAAGATTTTGGGTTTTAAATTTCTCATAGTAAATAATGAGTCTAATTTTATTGTTATTGTCAATTGGGGACATGTATCTGTGTATGATAGTTTGCATGGCTTTTTCTTCTAATCTGAAGTTTTGTTGCATTTGATTAGAATAGTATATGTTAATATATATAATGGCTTTTGGTAGGAAACTCAGCCGACATAAGAGAACAGAACTGGATCCACCGAAATCAGTTGAAATATTTAAGATAATATATAACAACTTTTGAAACATCTCTCTGCCCGGGAAGCTAGGTGTCTGAAAGCAGATATGAATCTTGCCTCATAGCGTCTTTTAACAGACAATCTTCGCCTCAGATCCGTCAAATTGGACACTTAAAATATCAGTCCACGAATTTTTACTTGTAATTCTACGGAACTTTACACAAAACGGAGACACGAATCACTACGGACCAAGTGAGATATTTTTGAACCCTCTGCCTTTTATTTGAAACCCTGTAATTTAATAAAAAAAAAACTTTATACAAATCTAAAAACTTTTGCTATTTTGCTATCTGCACCACGGCGTCTCCTTTTGTCTTCAGCAATGGCTACTCAATACTGCTACCATTCTCCCTCTCGGCCATTTATTTATTTATCCCAAACTTTTCTGTTATTTCTTCTTCAATTCTCAAAGTGAAATCGAACAGGTAATATTTATTAATTATAAATACCACATTACCGAATGTTTTATCTTTGAAAAACCATGGTTTAAAGATTAGTGTAACTCCTTGCATCTGAACTTTCGATGTAATAAATTTGTATCAATTTTATGTAATTTTAAGTAATTTTATGCAATTGTTTATCTTAATCTTTCCTTCTTTAAATTGATTGTTCTACTCAACGATTGTTCTACTTGATAACGATAGATCACTTTAACAGTACTTCACTTATCGTTAATTCTATTATCATTATTATATATCTATACATATATATATATATATGAACGAATCTATGTTAAACTGGTAGAGCTTGCTAATAAATCAGTTACTTTCAACTTTAGCAACATAATGTATTGATAAATTGATGGTATATCAATGCGTAACCATCTTGGTCCATCGTTAGCAAATATTTGCGTTGGATTTTTGGAAAACCAATTGTTTTCAGAAACGATCACGCCAGCTTTTTACACACGTTACATTGGCGACACTTGTGCTTGTTTTCCTTCACGGAGTGAGGCGGAACAGTCTCATCGACTTCTTCGTGACTTGCATCCATCATTACAATTCACTATGAAGGTCGAGGATTCGATTCTCCTTCATTCATTGAGGTTTTAGTTTTTATAGCTGGTTCAATTTTGAAACCGCTGTGTATAGAAAACCAACATGTACAATGCTTTATTTAAATTGTTTTTATTTCACCCCTAAGTCAAGAAAAATAACTCTTATTGGAACTTTTACCCATCGAGCGTTTATGATTTATTTCACAAAACTCACACGATGTAGAACTTAGTGAAATTCGACTGTTCGGTCCGCTTCCAAAACCCAGACTTGCTAAACTCTCAGCTTCTCACGAAGAAGGAGTGACGTCACAGATCCACACGTGCGACACTCATGCACAAGCATTTCCTTCACTCATTTTTTCTGACCCCTTGACTCGGTGCTCGTCAACGTTCGCTCTGACAGTACCTAACTTCCCCGGGAGACCAGCACTGCACTCGGTTGTACGGGTTCACCCGCACTTATTGACTCAACTGACTCCAGCCATAATTCACACTAGCTAACTTAAGTGTTTCTTAAGATATGGGGTCCCATTCATAATATAACACATGGATATTTGCAGCGTTAGGATCATGCTAACTAATTTGGCGAGGGGATTATTAGATATATAATAACAACAGCAATAATAATAATAATAATAATAATAATAATAATAATAATAATAATAATAATAATAATAATAATAATAATAATAATAATAATAATCAAACATCCTCTCCCCAAATAAAAACAATAATGGCACCAGTCTTAGCTGATACCACACCAAATGGTCGTTAAGGGTCAAGGAGGATGCAAAAACCAGGGAGGGAGAGCACCATCCAGACCTCCACTTGTAGAGCGTGGGAAATACTGTATTCTTTGGGAATTCTATTGCCACAGAAATTCCTAAGAAAGCCGACGGTCGTTATCAACGATAAAAACATGCTAAACTGTTGTTGCGATGACGCAAAGTGATTTGCAATGGTTATCGAAAAAAGCAGATTGTGATGTAATTATAGAGAATATTGTTGTCACCAAGACTCCAGTGAACATCATTTGTTAATTGTCAGTGATAAATCACTGATAATGACTTTTGTGAACACTCCTAGCGAGTAAATGATGATGATGATGATGATGATGATGATGATGATGATGACAACAACAACAACAACAATGATAATAATGATAATGATAATAATAATAATTATTATTATTTACTCACTAGGAGTTATCACACTGGTCATCGTCAGTGATCGCCCACTGCCAACAACCTGTGGTATTCCCTGGAGTCTGAGTGACAACAAGTCTCCTCAGACTTCCAGTATGCTCCACCTCTTTTCGTTCATCACCGCTGATGACCTTGCGGTATCGCAACAGCCACCTACCACCGATTTCCCGCTGGTAAGGGCCATTGGTCCCCTCTGGGGCCCGAGTGGCAACAAGCCTCCCCAAGGTCCCAGAGCTGTCCGCGCTCTTCCAGTGGAGGTCTGGTTTGCGCTTTCCCTCCTCGACCCTCTGTCCATAATTTTCGTGGCGTCAGCCTATGCTTGCGCCTCTCTCGTGCGGTTGTATTTTCCCCGGTTCTGTTGTTTTGTGCTTCCATGTGTTTGTTCTCCATTCGTTGCTTATGTGGGTTGGTTTCCGCATTCGAGGACATTTCTCAGGATTGTAGCTGTTTTGATCATTACTGTCCTTTGTATGGTCTCAGTTATCCCTTTGATTCCTATTTCTCCTAGTCTTTTCTCCATGTTTTTGGGGACTGTTCCTAGTGCTCCTATGATTATTGGTGTTATACTGACTTTCTTCATGTTCCATATTCCTTTCAATTCTCTGGCAAGTTCAGTATATTTGCTTCTTTTTTCCGTCTCTTTGGTCTTCACTCTGTGGTCTGCTGGAACGGCAAAGTCTACGATTTTGCAGGTTTTTTCTTTCTTGTTGATTATTATCATATCCGGTCTCCTTGCTGTTATGGGTTTGTCTGTTTGTACGTTCATATCCCATATGAGTTTGTGTTTTTCGTTTTCTAGTACAGTTTCTGGTTTGTGTTTGTACCGTTTTTTTGCATATTCGAAATTCAGTTGTTTGCACATTTCCCGGTGTACTTCTTTCCCCATGCTATCATGTCTGTTCTTGTATTCCTTTTGTGCTAGCTTGCTGCATTCACTTATTATATGATTTATCGTTTCGTCTCTTTGTCCACACAGTCGGCATTTGCTGTTTTCCTGGGTTTTATCTATCTTTGCTTTAATAAAGTTTGTCCTAATCGCGTTGTTCTGTGCGGCCGTCAGCAGAGATTCCGTTTCTCTGTTCATGTGTCCTTTTCTTAGCCATGCCCAGCTGTTTTCATTGGCTTCATCGCTTGTGAGTCTTATGAAGCGTCCATGTAGTTGTTTTTCTTCCCACTTTTCCTTTCTTGTCTTTTTGTTTCTGGGTTCAGTACTTCCGGGGTTGTTTGTTGGGCTGGTGTCTCTTGCTGTGGTGATCAGTCTTTCCGTGTTCTGGGTTACATATTTCTCCAGCTCTTTTTTGGTGTCTTCCACACAGTCTTCTATACTTACCAGTCCTCTACCTCCTTCATTTCTTTTCACGTAGAGTCTGTCCGTGTCGTCTTTTGGGTGCAAAGCATTGTGCATAGTCATTAGTTTTCTTGTTCTTTGGTCAAGGTGCCTGAGTTATTATTATTATCATTATTATTATTACTATTATTATTATTATTAGTATTATTATTATTATTATTAAAGAAAATGAAAACCGCGATGACACAAACATTGATTGTTATCACCGAAAGCGAGAAAGGATCATTATGAAAATTACAGTAATATTGAGTTCAGTTATGGTCACTCAGATTTGAGGGAAAGCTACCGGTCATTATCTGAGAGAAATCACCGGTATCCAAGTGAGTTACAATAATAATAAACGTATAATGGATTCAAAACTAGCGATGTTAACTGTAACAAATATGGCAAACAGAGGCATTAGGAGACCAGGTGTAATAACATTTACAATACTCATTATGAAACTTACATAATGCACCAACATTCCACCGCATGAAATAACTAAAATTCGTCATTTTACTAGTGACCATTTATTTCTACTTCTTATCTAATAAACGTAAGAAAACCATTTCAAACAAATGTGGGAAGCGCGTGTCAAAAAGAGGGAATAAATATGCAAGAACTCATTTACCTCAACGATGGAAATCCTAAAATGTTGGCTCTAACATTCTACCTAATCTTGATGCTTCATCTTCTTATAAAGTAGAGTAAGATTTCCCTGTACCGTTGACGGGTACAGCTTACTAACTAATAGCTACATATAAAAATCTGCTTCGTACGCGATTCAAGCTAATAAATGGTGCGTGTTTTCAAAAACATAACAATTTAGTTTAGTTCAAATTCATTTATTTATTTTTCTCTTTGATTACTAAATTCAGTGCGTCAGTAGGAATGACTACGCCCACAGTTATAAGTCGTCATCCCGTATGGAAATACAGAATTACTTAAATTAGACTATCATTTTCGTCTTACACTGTGCCTTAGATCACTTCATATTTATCACTGCCGACTAACGATTTTACAACCAAATTTCGTTTACCGATATTGTCTTATAGAAAATCCTTAACACATTTTCTTTCCAAGTGTATTTTTAGAATACGCATAGCAAGAGGACACAATATTTCTTCGTATTACGTTAAAACTAAACATTATGCACTATGTTTTCATTTTCTTTCGCAACATATAAGCGCATCGTATTTTAGTTTAATTATGTCTGCGTTTGTGAATTGACTTTCCCCGTGTGCGTTCGCCCATCGCTATTTCTGCAAGACAGTAGCAGTTCTATCAAGTTCGTCGGTCGCTACATCAATCGGATCGAACGTGTTTCAGCAAATAATAACTTGGTTTGATTGAGTTTTTAGAAACATTTATTTATATACTAGCAAAAGTATGCTCCCTCCGATCAAATAATTTTGCTGGAAGGATGAAATCATGAACGAACTACATACACTGAACCCTAAAACAGGAGGTATTAAGGAACATATACTACACTAATCCTTAAAGAAGGAGGTAATTTCTGGTAGGATGGTATCATGACACATTAAAGGTACTACAATACTCCTTCAAAAATAGAGGAGGTAGTACATGGGAGAATCTTGCCATAAATTAGAAGATAATGCCTGTGAATATAGTATCATGGCAACAGAAAAGATACTACACAAACTCACCCCCATTAAAAGATAAAACAATAATAGATTAAATCATACTTGGGGGGGGGTCATTCATTTATAAATTCCCAGTTATAAACACATATTATTTATAGCTTCTTGGTATTTTCACCAAAGTTCACACTCCCCATTTTAATTCAATGAATTTCTGTAAATAAATGCATTTATGAAAAAGGTTTTTCAACAATTCGAATATATTTTACGTAGGATGCATCCCCACAAGAGTAACTGCGGTTATGCGGTGACTGCGATGATTCTAGTTAAGAGTAAGATATGCATTATATAACTGTTGACCAAGGATGAGCAACACTTTTGATCTCCTTGTGCTTAATTTGTTATTAATTAAAAATTTATATGTTACATGAATAAATGATTCAAAGTGTAATATCTGTTCTCAGCATCTCATTTACTGTTTTACTATCAACGAAACTATTGCTTCAAACAATAATAAAAAACGAAAAGAAGAGAGGGATATCAAGAAATCGCTTTCTTTAAACTTTACTCGGGTATTAAATTTTTTAGCCAGATCTAACTCGTGTATTTGTTTATTTTTGTTTTGTTTTTTGTTGGTGTTGTTGGAGTTGGGTTTGGGCGGTAAGTTTCACTTCGACTAGTTGTTTTCGATTCGTTCAGTAAGATTTACTTCGCGTGTGACAACAGTAGGAAATCAATTGTCATTGATAAAAATGTATCACTTTTCCCCTCTGGCAATATAGGGTAGCCCTGCTAGTTTGAAATATTAAACTTTTACAACACGTGACGTTAACATTTATTTGAATGTGACCTAAAGAAAAGACAAGAGAGAAGAAACACATTTATCTTTTCTTGAGAGCGACCGATGCTACAAACATTTGAACTACATTATAAAACGTTTAAACACAAATGCTAAATATTTGTCCAGATAATAAAACAATATTGCAAAACAGAAATTTTTTTATATTAAAATTTAAATAATTATTTACTTTAAAAAAACAATACCAAATAATAGTTAATTAATAAAATTAACTTTTACAAAACCAATATGCAAATTAGTTAACCTCGCGAATCTGATATACCGTCTATATTAACGGTATATGAAAAAACGTTGGTGCGTCTATTAAATAAGTTGAATTGATTGGAAATAGACCGTTTTGACTTTACTGTTAGTGTGAGAAATTAGAATAACTTTCGCATACGCTCATTTAGATGATTATTACCGGTTCCCGTTCGTTGCGGGTTATAAATTGCAATGTCTCTTTTTAGTGGAGGCAGATTTTCTGATACACACATTTTTATGTTTCACTTATTATTCTGGAGCCCGTGTTTGTGCACAATATTTGCATACTTTCTAATTAACTGCTGATCTTTTTATAAATAATATTCATAAAAATTACTTTATTTGCAGAAAAGTTATATTTATCAATAGTACCTTTCTTCCAGTGTTTGTCTATAGACACTAATATTTAAAATCCTTCCTAAGAAATACAAACAGAAAACACCTCGCTCTACGTACTTACGTTGATGCGAGGATGTTCATTTTCAGGTATGTAATAATACTAACTTTTAAATCAATATTATTTATAAACTAAATAATTAAAGAACACAATAATCAATACTTATACTTTTTAGTATCCTCACTTTCACCGGGCAACGCATGGGCACTGGTCTTGCTAGTAATTGATATTTCGTTCACGTCGACTCAAATCAAAGCAAAATCATTCATTTGGAAAACTAGTTTCATATCGTGCAATACTTATTCCACGTGATGTTTTATCTTGTAAACAAATTACATTTATATCGGAAAGTTTGCTTTGCTTTTTATCAAAAATCAAATGAATGAAACGAATTACAAAAGTTATAATCAAATCTCATATTTGTGATACTTTGCGTTAAGATAAACCTACACGTATTTATAGATTAGAATCAGGCTCTTCTTTCAGACGCGGAAGATCTATTAACTTATTTAACTTATAATCGTTCACTTTTTTCAGTTCTCTTGAAAACTATCCTTGTCTAATAATACTAAACCGTAAGTAACAATATGTATATAAGTATACTCTCTATTTTCATTCCAATTATTTTTCACTTGTTCTTTTTCTCACCATTTTTCTCTTCGTTCCTTCTCCTACAACAAACTTTTACTCGACACTCTCTGGAATTTCTTTTTTCTATTGAACGAATTCACCGACATCTTTCTTAACATCACGTATTTAAATCTATATTCTATCTTCTTTGGTTATACCCCATTGTCGCTTTTCGTTTCGTATGTTAGCTTTGATGAAATGTATTTGTAAATACATGACTGAAGTTAGAAATATTCTCATTGCGCCGTTTTTTTATAATTGGAATTTTCTCAAATTGAGGCCACCTGCGCAATTCTTTTACATTTGACTCTAATTTAAATCTAATTAAATTAGCACTAAAACTATTTTTAAGTTGATGATAGCCTATATTACACGCCCGATTATAATATGCGTGTTCATAGTTTAATAAAGATATGTATAACGGTTTCAGAGTCCTGCTGGTTAAACATTTTTAAATCATTCTGCTTAGGTTTCGGATTATAATTACCAAATGTCAGCATTAATAGTTTACAAGTAATTATCGAATATGCAAGCAGACACGCGTCTCTCATATTATTATAGATAATTTATACACTGATGACGTAACAGTCTTGCTGCAAGAGAGATAAAGTCAGAGTGTATGAAAATTGATGCTCATCTCATACGTGTTGTTCTTTTTAGGGGGGGGGGCCTTCTCTTCACTGCTATTTTTTCACTTAAACCTGGACTTATTTATTGATTTACTTCAGTCTATCATTACCTTTTTAATAGGTGGAATATCTGTTTTCGCTTAGTGTAAATCATTGGTCTTCTATATAGAATAACCGTATCTAGGTATCCAGTGGGGTAAACCCATAAGCGCTCTAATCAATTTAACTGTTGAGGGTAAGGGGCGTAGCGTAGCGGCAAGATTCATGACTGCTGATTACAGTTCGAAGTAGTCTAGCGATTGGTTTTTGAATTTCACAATGTAAACACTTTCCATGCATATATCTTCTTAATCTATATAATAAAGTAAAGTCAGTCTGATAAGTGTTGTCACTAAGAGCTGCATTCCGACCAACGACATACTTAAATCGTTTTTTTTTACTATGTTATTAAAAAAAAATTACTTCACATTTACCGATTTTTATATTAGGTCTAATTAAATTTTTGAAGTATTTCTATGTACCAATGTCAGGTCGCAAAAATAATATCGACTTCAATAGTGTTAAATAGTTTTCGATCTTGAGAGGGAAAGATATTTAAAGCGGAGTTACTTGATTTACTAGCAGTTGTTGAATTAGACATGCTTAGAATTGTTGGTTATATATCGCCACCGAAATAGGTCAGATGACAGAGCTTCAGACCGGAGATGAAAAAGCCCCGTTTTGAAATCAAGGCTCTCGGGATCCTCATTTCCATCGGAAATAATAAAAAATATCATAGTTTACTAAAAATTTGGTTAAATAAATAAACGATAATGCACTAAATAAATTTAAAATTATATTTAAAAGCAAAATCTTAATATTTTGGAAAAATCAGCTTAATTTGCATAAATATATGTATATTTATTTCAATTAAAGCTCAATATATGTTAATTTTTGACTCCAGAGCATGTATAAATAAATAATAGAATGTAAGATTCCAGTAACCATGCGTTTAGTAATTTCTAAAAAGATCATTTATTGGCGGACAGTTTCGTTAACACTTAAACAGCCGACATACAGAGCTTCATATCTTGTTTTTATTTTCTATGAGTGTAATGCAGACGACAGTTAAGAAAATCGTATCCAAAACATTAGGAAATAAAAAATTTTAAAAGTAAATAATATGCATACTATTTTTTTAATTCCAAAAAAGCTTAACACTAATTAAAGTAAAAGATTTTCAGGCAACGCTGTGTTTCGAATCTTAGTGTGGATACACTTGCTGCAACTAGCAACACTGATGAGTCACAGACGACGAAACAGCTGTCTTTGGATAAGTATAGTTCATATAATGTGGCCCTATTTATAGATTGAGCACTTTAGTAGAGAAAATAACGGTTTACACTCAGCGTAAAACGATAATCTTCCATAAAGATAGATTTCTAGTGTTTCCAATTGTGTGGTAAAAAAATGTATGCAAACAAATAGTGTACATATTAGCGCTAGAATTTTCTATTGCTTGAGTGGCTAATTTGTTAGCGCAGAAGGTTATGTATTTGACCCTTGATTACTTCTGCATGGACCGGCAGGTCGGGCTTCGTGTCTCTTAATGTGGGCACACCTGCTACGTTTAGCCACATTAATTAATCGTAGACGACGCAACACCTATCTGTGGATGAATATATATATATATATATATATATATATATATATATATATATATATATATATATACCGATACGCAGTATAAGTGGATTTATTTTTTCTAATCTTTTGTTTGGCAGCGTGCAGGAACATCGCGAGTGGTTTTAGATAAAACAGACATTTAAACACACACCTCGCCAGTGTACCCCTACCTAAAAAGAATTGCCACATTTTGTTTTTGGTGGTTTTATATTAGGCTCGGTCTAGTCTACAACATACAAAAAGTTGGACAAGATCGAACTATAGGAAAGTTTCAAATTTCGAATATGACTTGTTTTGGTTTACAAGTTATTTTCCATTTAGATGTGAAGCACTAACCTGGCCAATTTTTCATGATAAATCAATCAATCTTAAATTTGTACTTATTTTCCGGGTCAATCTTTCACGTGAAAAGGGTTACCAGTGATGCTAAATAAAGCCTTATACCAAATTTTGTGGTACCCGACCCCTAAACCCTTATTACATCCACATTGGTACCCGTACCCCTAAACCTCTTATTGCACTCACGTAGGTTCACAGACATTTGGGTGATTATTTTTATATGGATAGCAGTGTTCAATTATTACTTTTTTCAATTAATCGGGTCCCTTACCTCCGTATATAAATGAAATTGTTTTATAGGTTATAGGATTTCTGAGATAACAACTGAAAACCACAAACCCCATCAAAAACTGCCCTCACAAACAATTCACTAATACACATATATTTTCGTATATTTTCAGGGTCAAATATAAGTTCAGCCGCCAGTAGAGAAACTTGTCCTTTATGCTAACAAGATTTGGACTGTGATGAGACCGTGGTGTTTCGAAAAAAGGGTGCTGCAGGTATCAACCGTGCAACAAAAGAGGTGTCAAAGTCATTGTTGAAGCCGGAACTAGTGTTCACATAAACCAAAAGGACATGGCTTAAGCCCCCCAAAAATGATCTTGCTCAGCCAGTAAAAAGGGGCGCTCGTGTTTCTCTGGGACGATATGACAGTTAAACGCATTCCTATTTCTGTGAACTGATACTACAAAAAGGATTATACACGAAAAAGTGAGGGAAAGATTTGCTATGTGAAGACATGCATTTGCTTAAACTATCCTGGTTCATTGCAAAACAAGAGGGGATGAGTGGGCAACTGCTGTTCAAAGTCGGATCAAATATTTTGGTGGTGATCGTCATGCTGCTGACTGTGTGTACAACCAGTCATGTAACGTCAACTTCCATACAATGTGAAGCATTCCAAGACAGTTCATGTCAGTTGAATTAACCAAACGACGAAAAAGTGGAAGATCAAAAGACAGCGATCATGATGAAGCATTCGAAAGGGTGTGTGTATTCTTGAGGAACAGATAACGATATCGGACCTTGTCTTTTAAATGGGAGAACACTAACGAGGTAATAAATTAACGGCATATGGAAATCTATACCTCGAGGAAAAGCTGATAAGTCGATATAGAAACTCTTTATTTGTGATCAAAACACGTTGTGGTGTCGCAAACATTGTAACATTTAGGGAAAAAACTGTGACATTCTTCGTAAATACTACAATTCACCTCCGACAGATGATAAGGAAGCACAAAAACGAGCAATTCTCAAAACCGCAGCGAAACTCATCAAAGCTTTCATTCACTTCAACCAGATTACCCCTAGCTACTGATGCATAAGGAGTGAGAATATATAGGATGTTGCTGGATGGTAGTAGACTCAAGGAGATCATGGAGACAGTGTATGGTGAAAATGCCGTCGTACACATGATGAGTCGAAAGGCAGGGCAACAAGAATTTCGTGGCCACTTTTTGGTGGATCAGTGTCTCACACATCAGATTGTTGCCAAAATCTTTGATGATTAACCTGGTTTTCAGGACTAAATAGAGGAACTTGAGCGGCTGTACATTCTGATGGAAACTGGTGGATGTGACTTGATGTCATTGTTTGAATAAGATCCCATCGATAGGATTTATAACAGTCTAACCAGCAATCTATGGATAAACTATCAGCACATGCTAGAAATTGCTAGAGGCACTTGTTGCAGCTGATCGAATGGAGTATTGGGAACTGCGTCTTAATGCCGTCTTCGCTTGCCTGCCCAATATTCGCAACCACTGGTCATCCAAATTATCTGAAGTTGGCTCGTCTATATCTTCAGAGGATATATGCCTTGAAAGATGACAACCGGGCAGTACATCAAAACTTCCTGTTTGGGGTTCACGTAATCAGACACAGTAGCCAATACTGGGCTAGTCTTTGCTCCGATCTTGTCATAGAGCAAACATTAATGCACTCACTCAAACCCCATAGTGGACTCACACGGGGTAGTGCGATGTCTGAGCACCATAGAAAAGTTTGGGCCATGTCGCCAACTATGTCATCCGCTTACCTTGCCATGAAATAACTTAGCGCACGAAGTTACACAACAAGCGAACAACATAATGTGTTGTCTGCCTCTCGAGTGAGGAGAGATGAGACAGACCTCGAGAAGGTTGCAGAGCAACTAGACAGCTTTAAGCCGTTTTCAGGCGATGAATCGTTATGCAATATTATCACAGGGATTACTGCTAACGAGGATGTCAATGTTCAGGACATTTTCGAAATCGGAAAAGACATTGTACAGAAGATGAATTGACAATCAGTGTTCTTCTACTCCACAAACAGAGTTTGAAAGCAAAGACTTTAGCATCGAGCAAGAATGTCAAAGTTTCTGCAGATTGTAGCATTGACCCAGTACTTTTATTCTAGAGTTTTCTCGTGGTCTCACAGATGGGTGATCTAAGGCTGGATGATCTCATGTCCTATGAACTATGTCTCTACCCGAGGTCTTTGTTTGAAGGAAACCGCATCTTATGTCAAGCAGACAAACCACAGCTGGCAGCAGCTCTCAGAAATTATGTTGAAACAAAATTTGACAGTACTGTGACACAAACTGTTCCAGTCACAGAGCACAATGTACTAGATGGAGGATCTCTTCTTCACAGTTTGATATGGAAGGAGGGGGTACCTACAGCTCGATTACAAGTGATTATGCCTCATTTACTGTTGAACACTATATGAGAGCAACTGTCGTGTTTGATGGTTATGACGTTTGACCAAGTATAAAGGACTGTACTCATCAACGGCGAAGTCGAAAGCTGAATGCAAGAAAGGTGAACATTACCAAGGTAACAAGATTTGCTGGGAAAAAGGAGGACTTCTTGTCAAATGTGGCAAACAAGCAGACGATAATTGAACGAATGCGGCAGAAAGGCTGTGACGTTATTCAAGCAGAAGGAGATGCCGATGTAAAGATTGCAAAAGCAGCCATCAATGTGTCTGCTTTCAAATGAACTACTCTCATTGGAGAAGACACGAACCTTCTCCTGCTGTTCCGTGCATATGTTTCTAAATGTACTGCATTTTATTTTTTCTCTGACAAAGCGAAATCCTACGTCTACAATATCAAGGTTCTCAAGCAGGTGCTTGGCAGAGCAGTTTGTAATGATCTGTTCTTCCTGCATGCCTTTTTGGGACGCGATACGGTGTCGCGGGTATTCGGAATAGGAAAAACGTTGGGGTACCAACGAATCGTCTAGAGAAAAAACAATGACAGACTGTTCAAAAGCATTTTCTCTACCAAAGCAAAGCCAGGATTAGATACAATATGCTCTGCAAGAAAGTTCCTAGAGTTAAGACGTTCGTCATGTCAGAACGACTCCAACCAACGCCCTCTGCCTGTAAATTTCATTCTTCGCGTACTTACTACCAGATCATGGAGTGGATGGAATGTAGTGATAAAATGGTGCTATCTGAGTGTGGGTTCAAGAAGGAAGTGAGCAAACTTGTTCCAGTGATGATGGACAAAATCCCTGCTCCAGATGCACTGATTCAGATAATTCATTGAAACTGTTAAGAAAGATGCAATAACCTAAGGTTTACTTGCAGGAGGCATAGACTAGAATGTACAAGTGCATGTTGACATTGCCAAGACAGAAATTGTGATAACATGAAAAATGATCCAGTTGAAGATGATGATGAGTTTAAAGTTTTGAAAAAGCACTGTGACGTAAGTGAATCAGGGTGGATACAATATGGGTAATGGGTATAAAGATACCCATTGATATTGTATAAGAGTTTACTTGGCATCACTTGTTAGCCTTTCATGTAAAATATTGACCTTGAAAACTAGGGTAAAAAACGGAGATGTATTGATTTATCATGAAAACTGACCGAGTTAGTGCTTCACATGTAAATGGAAAATGACTTGTAAACCAAAAAAAGTCATATTCGAAATTTGAAACTTTCCTATAGTTGGATCTTGTCCAACTTTTAGTATGTTGTAGACTAGACCGAACCTAGCACAAAGCCACCAAAAAACAAAATGTTACGATTTTGGGGGTTCAATCAGTATATTGACACGTCTAAGTTGTTGGGGTTAACCAAGAATAACTTCTACGAGCCTTACCGATCGAAGGAAGAGATAGACGTAGGCGTCTCTTCTCGTCCTCGTGAGGAAACAATCACTGTCATCCTGTTAAACTCCATGGGGCTCACGTTATAGCCTTTTAGAAATACATGCAAAATGATATTTGTGGTGGAAACTGTACGAAACTAGTAGTTACTGAACTCAATTTCTGAAACGTTCTGATTTTTTTTGTAATTAAACCTCCATTACAAGAAATGTATAAAGAAAAAGATATTGCTTTACGCACGCGTACAAATTAACTAGATGATTGTTTACACTGCAAGAGGATCAAACATGACCTTTTCAAGTCCTGCTGTGAATGATGTTAGGATTTGAAACCTCCCAACAAGTTAAGCCTCATGGAAGTATCGGTTTATTTTCCGATGTCCTTGACCATGCGTAAAGTAGTACATATTACAAGACATTTAACAAATTACCCGACATAAACAAACGTAGATACATGAATACATAGTCGATCTTCCTTTTTATTATATCGATATATGTTATTAATTTCAGTAAGGAAGTTAATGTCAAAAGATTATAGATTCCATCAGAGAAAATGATTCAGTTGTATTATTGGCGGAAAACATACAAATATTCTGTCAACAGTGAGAAAACATAAGCTGAACTAAAAGGTCAAATCTTACCCCGTCATGTTTACAAACAGAAAGACATTCTCTGAAATATATCTTCAAGCTGAGGATATAAAATTATGCATTCTTTTATGCGGAAGACGTTAATAATAATAATAATATAATAATAATAATTATAATAATAATAATAAAAATAATCATTATTATTATTAGTAGTAGTAGTAGTAGTAGTAGTAGTATCATCATTATTATTATAGTATGGTCGTTGCCAGAGAGAAATCAATGGTGAGCGACCGTTGCGATAACGCAAAGTCTTTTAAAATCGTTATAAAAAAAGGTGGAGAGTACTGGAAATCTAGGGAGACTTATTGTCACTCAGTCTCAAGGAAATACCATCGGTTATTGTCAGTGAAAAATTACTTATGATTATCTGTGTGAGAGCTTCTAGTGCAATATTGTCATTTATTCCAAAAATCAACCATTTTACCGGCAAAATATAAAATTGTGTCTAGGATTTGTCTTAATTACAACTATTAGTAACAATTTGGGAACAACAAACAAACTCCCTATCTTGTAAAGAAAGGGAAAGAATATGTGTAGTAATTAATATGATAATTTACTTATGACAAGTAAGCTATACAGAACGTGTATGGTTCATCCCCGGGGAAATTACTAGTATAATAGTGTGGATATATGTTTAACGGGTTTTCTTTTTATATCAAACTAGTGTTTACTCTAGATACTGACCAATCCGATTCGTTGGTTTTATTACCACTTCCCTACCTATTCAGTTCTGTCAACCAATGAATGGCAACCTCTTTGCCTGGGATGTTTAGCCTACCTTCACTTTTAAATGTGTTTAATTAAATAAACAATACTATGACACGTAGGAATCAATATAATTAATGTGTCTTTTTTGTTGTTACCTATCGCCATTTTAGATTAATTTTGCATCATAATGTGTCCATTCATATATTTTAAATTTTACATTTGTTATTGAAAATAGAAGCTTTATCTATGCAAGATTATTTTTTTACTTTAGTTTTATTACTTTCGGAATAATATTCGATCATCAGAGTCTGTTTATTTTTATTTTTTGAAAAAATAGCACAATATTGGTCAATTCTGATGATGGATTATTATTTCGAAATTAATAAGATTAAAGTAAAAAAAATAAAATAAATTAAAACATGCATTAATAAAAGCTTTTAATTTTAATAATTCTGACCCACTAATGCTTTTAAATGAACGACCTATATATATATATATATATATATATATATATATATATATATATATATATATATGCTTGAAGCATTGCTGGTAAATATAAGTGTAGGTTTGTAATCCGAGGCTGGAGCAATGTGATATAGGTACCGGAAGGTGGAGAAGGTGAACAAAAACAAACGAGAAGAGAAAACAAGAATGGAATCTCAAATCAATTTATTAATATTACACGTAAAACAGATTAAATACCGGAACAGTAAATAAAAAAGAGGATACTGTCAGACAAATAAAAGTTCCGGAATAAGGCAATCTTAAATTTTCGAAAGAAGAACTTTCATTATCAAAAGACCAAAACTTAAAGACCGAGTGGTCGAAAAAACGAACGAACGAGATGCACTGATGGAATCAACTGGAATCAAGAGAATAAAGAGTAGGTACGCAGAAAATGTTAATTATTCCTACCATAATTTAATTATATAATTATTCAGCTAAAGTTATCACCTTATTAATATTTGTTTATTTATATACTAATTGTTATAATTTTATTATTTTTATTTTATTTTATTTATTAACTTTTTTCTTTATTTATTCAATTCTAATTTTAAATTTGGGCCGTTATGAGAATACGAACGCTCAAAGGGAGGTAACTTTGAAAACAGAATATGGTTAGAATTAAAACTCGAAAAAAAACTTGAAAAATTGAAATCAATTGTAGAAAGAATTAACATCATGAGAGTAGAAAGAAACCGTTGGAAAGGGATGGGGGATTAAAAGATAAAAGTATACACACATATATACATATAAAGTGTAAATTTCTAAATACATATTTATTTTAAATATATAATATTCCTAGAATTAATTTATTTTATTTTATTTTTATTTTTTTGTTATTATTATTCATTTATTTATTTTTTATTATTTTTTTTTTAATTTCATCACTGACCTCACTGTTTCTCTCTCGACAACAGAGACCGATCTCCTCAGCCTCGGACCCAAAGTTTTCATTATCCAAAAATTTAATGACCAAACTCTCCTCGATATTGAGACGCAGTTCTGCAGAACAGCGTACCATTTGAAATGGTTATCAGCCTTTGAACCACCCCCACTTGACCCACTTAATTACTCCATCCCCCCAATCCCCCTAACTTTTCCTCCAACCCCTTTCCTGTTTATCAACCTGACCGCCCCCTACACCCGCCTCCCGACAACCACCCTTTAGACCTAAAGCTAGTAAGTCTCAACCATAAGATCTTCTCCATACTACAACGTGAAAAACATCGTATCACACCTAACATCTCCCATTCCCAGCGCCTCACGCTCAAAGGCCTTAGGGATAAAAACCTAGTCTACCTACCCTCTGACAAAGGCAATGAGTTCTGCATCATCTCCCAGGAATCTTACAACACTCTCGCCCTGGAACACCTCAGCAATACGTCCCTATACACACCCGATAATAACATCTCAGCTACCCACATACAAACCTCTATTAACAACGCTTGGTCCCAAATTTGCTGTAGACGTAATCTTCCCAAGGCATACAGGCTCAATCTCACCACTATGAACAGCAGACTCCCCACCTTTTACCATCTTATTAAAACTCACAAAACCAGCAACCACACACAGATCAGACCTATAGTCTCCAGTACTTAGGGACCCCTTTACAAGATCTCCTGGCTTGTCTCCCATTTACTTAAACCGCTACTCCTCACCTGCTCGGCACATGTCAGCAGCTCTGACCATGTACTAAACAGACTCAACTTACTCCAACCCCAACAACTCCGCCTCAACAACTACATCTTCAGCCTTGACGTTGTCTCCCTTTATACCTCCATTCCCGCACACCCCGCCATTGACCTCATAACTGACCACATCTCTTCTAATAACCATGACTGTTTTGGGCTTATCCCGACAGACATACATTAACTCCTACGTATCATTGTGGATAATACTTACTTCAGGTTCCAGTAAGACACATATAAACAAGTATTTGGCTTACACATAGGTTCCAGTCTCTCCGGCCTCCTCGCCATATCCTACATGAACAGATTGGAACAACAAGCAATTAGCACCTGCCATTCCCATATATTCTTCTCGAGATACATTGACGACATTTTGATCCTCACTTCATCCCGAGAAGTAGCTACCTCTATTTTTAACACATTTAATAATACTGACACTCACATTAAATTCACCATCGAACATCCCAACACCTCAGGCTCTCTCTCACTCCTAGATTTTAAACTTGGCATAAATGACGACGGATCCCTTCACACCACCTTCTATAGAAAACCCGCCTGCAGGAACATTTTCATCCACTACAAATCCGCACTACCCCTCAAATCTAAAATCAGTTACGCGCACACCGAAATCACCCGCATACAGGACAAATGATCATCCACTACCGACAAAACAACACACACCAAAGCCTTCCACCAGACCCTATTAACTAACGGTTTCCCCCTCACTACCATATCCAGCCTCAAAAAACGTAGACACCACACTCTCACCAACACTTGCTTCATTAAGCTCCCCTTCTTTAGCGACCGTATCACTTCCGCTATCCGCAATGTCATACGTAGTGAGAACCTTAACATACAACTCTCCCACACAGGCACTTCTCTCCGACAACATTTGTCCAAAAAAAAGCCACTACACCCCGGATCCCTGCTCTCTAGCTAATTGCCCCATCCCCAACTCTGGCCTCTTCTACCGCTATACGGTGTACAACCTACAATGCGCTAAGTGTCAGAAGTTCTACATCGGTAGCACCGTTACGCCTGTGCACCAACGCATTAAAGAACATCTGAACACCCACATTTCTTCCTTCCACACTTAATATCATGTGGCAACACACATCGCTTTATTAGTGTCCGCATTTTCAACTCTGTCCGCAATGTCGGTCAGCTTCGATTTTCGGAAGCTATTCTAATCTCGAAATGTCATCCTACTTTGAATAACAGATATGAGTTGTCTTCCCCTTTCATCCTCTGATTCTTACATTCTTACACTCCCACCCCAACCTCCTTGCCTTTGCCTATTTCATTTATTTGCCCAGCACCATCCACCACACACATCAATACCTTTTATCCTGTGTTTACTTTTTACATAGTTACATATTAATAAGTAAAACATCATAATAATAGACTTAAATATAAACAAGAATGGAGTAATATACACTTTATGTATATGTATGTAGGCCCTCTATATAGAGAGAGACTATGGATACCCCTATAAGGGGCTGGCTGCGAGTGTAATTATGAAGCAAGGGTTGCGCAATCCGTAACAACACCTCTCCTGAGTCGGCACTGCTTGATTCCAATGGCAAGCAGTTCAAGACGACTGGAAACAATGCCGAGATAAACAGAGAGCACATACAGCACCTGGTAGTCCCAAATGGTCACCCATTTAATACTGGCCAGGCTCGACGTCGCTTAACTTCGGTGATCTAACGGGAACCGGTGTGTCAACGTGATTGTACCGTATATATATATATATATATATATATATATATATATATATATATATATATATATATATATATATATATATATATATATATATATATATATATATATATATATATATATATATATATATATATATATATATATATATATATATATATATATATATATATATATATATATATATATATATATATATATATATATATATATATATATATATATATATATATATTTAATCTGTTTTACGTGTAATATTAATAAATTTATTTGAGATTCCATTCTTGTTTTCTCTTCTCGTTTGTTTTTGTTCACCTTCTCTACCTTCCGGTACCTATATCACATTGCTCCAGCCTCGGATTACAAACCTACACTTATATATATATATATATATATATATATATATATATATATATATATATATATATATATATATATATACTAGTAGAATACCCGTCTTGAAACAGGAATGAGAAATAAATATAGCATAAGTTTTACATTTTTATGCTTTTTTTGTTTCTTTTAGGGTACGGTACGCTTTCAGTTGCACCCCCTGAATGGTAAAATTTCCAAAACAATAAAAAATATGCTCATGTTACTTCTCTTGTTGCCTAGAATAAATATTCCATAATTCATAATGATGAATTCAATAGATTAGGATTTTACCAAGCTCATTCGCGCACACCGATCCTTTTTAAAATGCATAACTTGATATAACTCAAAATTTGATATAGAGCAATTCTTTTCTCTATTACATTTGTTTATGTAAATTATTTAAAAAGTTGTGTCTGTTTTCTTTTGTTTGCTGTCTTATAATATATTTTGTCTGAAGACGAACATAAGATTTCTAAAGAGCACATTGTCTAAAGATTCGGAATTAACATAGTACCTTTAGTTGTTCTTCTATAGGCGAAAAGGTCCGACATAAATGTACCGAAGTTTTGGATTTGGAAAAATGAATAAAAACTTGGTCGTTGTTAAATGTTAGCAATCATCGAGCTTTTACCTTGAAAAGGTTGGTCTATAAAAATGAAAAGTATATGCACAAACATATACATACTTATATATATATATATATATATATATATATATATATATATATATATATATATATATATATATATATATATATAAAGATAGAGAGAGAAAGAGAGAGAGAAGAAAGTGGTCCGGTATAAAATAGCGCAAAAGAGGTTGGCATGCCGTAAAACCCAGCAATTAACACACATTTCAAAAGTGCTGCAATATTTTTGTATGTCAGCGTATTTCTTCATACGGAGAATCGCATCGAAAGAAATGTCTCAACTGAGTTCAGTTTATGTATGTTATATTGGCTTAGACAAAAGTTGCATTTAACTGATCAGTCGTGACAGACACTGATTGAATGGGCGCATCTTAAGAATATTCGTTCTTGTCCATTGTCGATTGAATGAAACTGCAAACTTAAAACAATCGAAAGACTCTTTAAACTTGTTCACTTTGTAACGCTTTATTTTGAACAAGCTTAAAAGCCACACTCACTTCGGGTTTCAAAGAAGGGATTCAGTTAAGTTTCTGCTATATAAACATATCATTAATTCAGTTCGTATGAATCAGGTGATTCTATTGTCGGTATTTGTTTCCCCGATATATTTAGAGTTAGAATTCTTTATAGAAAGATATCGGATACTTACGGGAGAGACCGCGTTAAGGTTGCCAACATCTTAAGTGAAAGTGTTTCTGTGGAACGAACTGGATTCGAACTTGGCATACCCAGGTTGGCATTCTGTGTCGTTAACCACTTAGCCATAGTCACCTCCCATATAATATGAAGAAATGCCGCCAGTCTCAGAAACTAATATTTGGATTTCAATCAAAATTGGCATAGATTGGCTGCGATAATGAGAGTCGCATACTCTATGTACATTTAATTACTATTTTACAAAGATGTATTTCTAGTTAATTTCCGCAGTTAATTTTGTTTCACTAATGAGTCACTACTTATCAACATCTTCATCCTGCGGGGGTGCTTATACAATATAGGACCCGGAGGCTTCTGAAGTATATGGACCTGGGCGGGGGATTCTTCTGCAGTATAGGCACCAGGGGGTGGGGGGAGTCGCTTCTACAGTATAGGACCCAAGGGCTTCTGCAGTATATGAACCAGGGGTGCTTCTACAATATAAGACCCGGATGCTTCTGCAGAATAGGGACCATGGGTGCTTATGCAGTATAGGGACCAGGGCTGCTTCTACAGTATAGGGACCAGGGGTGCATCTACAGTATAGGACCCAGCACCGGGGGTGCTTCTACAATATAGGACCCGAATGCTTCTACAGAATAGGGACTATGGGTGCTTATGCAGTATAGGCACCGGGGGTGCTTCTACAGTATAGGATCCAGAGGCTTCTGCAGTACAGGGACGGGGGGTGCTTCTGCAGTATAGCCACCGGGGCGCTTCTACAGTATAGGACCCAGCACCGGGGGTACTTCTACAGTATAGGACCCAGCACCGGGGGGGGGGAGGCTTCGTCAATTTAGGACCCAGAGGCTTCGGCGTTGTCCGGGAGAAAAGTGCTAAATGTCCTAGATAGAGCTACTGTAGTGTTTCTCTTCGGACTATTGTGCAGATGAAAAGGAGGGAGGGATCGGTAAGAGTGATTTTAGTAGTGCTCTGGAGGCCGTCTTGATTTTCTAAATACTCGGCGTTGTCCGGGAGAAAAGTGCTCAATATCCTATTTTGCTTGCGGAGAGGAGGAGGGAGAGCCCCGGGCAACGCCGGGTACCCCTGCTAGTTTGAATATAAAAGTTCAATAAAGGTCAATAAGATAGATAGATTGTTAGTTTTATGGGGGAAAATATTACGAAAATATTGAAATGATGAGAATAGAATGGATAAAATTTGAATTCCTATGAAGACGGTTTAAAGTAAGTATTAGTTGACATTAGATTTGAATACGACCAATTTGTAGCCTGCAGTGAAGAAGGCATGTGGTAGTGTGTTCCACATATGGGAAGTTCTTAGAAAGAACTCTGCTTATTGAAAATAACGTTTGATGCTAAGCACACGAAAAAAGAAATTTATTTGCAATTCTGGTGGTAAGATGAGTTCTTGCTCTGAAAGTCTTTAAAGGGGAAACCAGAGATTGAAGCTCAGTCGAGCACCTTCTATGTAAGTAACGATAGAGTAAAGACTAGCAATGTTTTTTTTGTGAGAAGGGCTGTAGAAAACAGCAAGGATCATTCCTCACTAGATTTCGAAATCGAGTTTGTACTTTATCAAAGAAACAATTCTTTTGGCGGCACCTTCCCCAGATGTGGCAACAATACTTTCATTTTAAGACCATCTGACTCTTGTGTTGATAACAGAGTTCATTAAGAATCAGGTACTTCCGAGGGCGATCGAATGATCAAACAATTTTTGCAGCAGCCTTAGAAACAGTTTGGGTGTATGTCTTCCATTTAAAATCTGGAGTGAAAGTCAGTCTTAGGAGCTAATCAAAACAAGAGGCTTTCTCAAGGAGGAGGCCATTCATTTAAACTGGGGGAAAAACAAAGATCTGCGCATTGGTTGTGAAAGGAGTGAAACTTCGTATTAGAAGTGTTAAAAGTAACAGGCCACGTTTTCTGCATTGCGCCACGTGCTCCAGATTAGATGAGAGAAAATTAGCCATATCGATCACCGATGATCTTCGAAGTGCTGCCATCCGGGCAATCAGTTAAGCAATACGTCTGACATTTTATTTTCTAATACTGACGTACTTTTAGTATTTTTTAACGGTGATATACCCGCAAAGGATAAATAAATTAGCAACGTTCTATGGGTATGAGTAAAATAAGAAGGCAGGTGGATAGTTTTGACCTTGACTTAGTATTTGTTTAGCTCTTTACATCAAGTAGCGTCATGCCTTGTCTGGAGCAATTTCCATAAAAAAAATTATTAAATGAAATTGAAAAAGTTGCCGACCTATGGTAGTATGACTTCCACTACACACACACTAACAATTATGTTAACATGTATCCGGTACAAATATATTGGGTCCAGTGCAATTTTATATTTAAAATATTGTATTGTAAATGTTTTCATTTTTTGCAATGTTACTTAACCTCTATAAAAAAGACCAATGTATATATATATATATATATATATATATATATATATATATATATATATATATACATGTATATATATATACATGTATATATATACATATATATACATATATATATATATATATATATATATATATATATATATATATACATGCATCTTGTTACGCATAAGGTCATGAAATAAATTCAGGTAAAGCATGAAGAGTGGAAAAAGTAATAGCAAAGAAAAAGAAAGGTAGTTGTGAAGCATATCTAAATAAAAGTATATCTCTCTTTCCTTTACTCTCTCTCTCTTTCTCTCTATCTCTGTATCTCTCTAATAATAATAATAATAATAATAATAATAATAATAATTATTATTATTATTATTATTATTATTATTATTATTATTATTCGCATTATTTTTCATTATCAGTATCATTATTAGTTCCACTTTTTAATTATTTCATTGTATAAACTGCATCTGAAATCGTTGTTTCGTGGACTGTTTGGTAACTACATCTACAACATTCAAATAATCGCAGTAACAATTACACTGTCGCTAGGCCACCGGTTGTGGTGGTATTCGTTCATGTGGTTTAATAAAGCGTAGACATTGTGCTTATTTTCTTACAAGTTTACAGTGTTTGGATTATTTGGTGTTGTAATATTAATACTTCTATTATGACCCAAATTGATGCTTATATATTATCTATCTTCATAGCCAATGTATAAATTGTTAATATGTAGCTACTGTATATTTTTATTCTATATACATATAATATTATGTATTACTACCGTTGTTTTTCAATTGCTTGCAAATGTTTCATTTAACACGTATGATGTTATTGCTAATCTTAATTTATATAAAGTTAGGTATGTTATTATATTTGCATGTATAGAATTTAACCCTGGTCATTATTAATTCGTGAACACAGTTTATTGGCGTAATCGGGGTCGTAATACGAGATATATTTAGTTAAATTAAGCTTAATGCAATGAGGGTAAAAAAAAGAGAAAATCCAGATATCACCGATTTTTGTGAAATTTTATCAATACGTATTAAACATCAATTGATAAATATTCCTCAAATTTTAGTTTCTTTCGAGTATTTTAAAGAGATTTTAAGGGATATAATATAGGCACAACCTCTTATTTGAAAATTCAAAGATATCGGATTTTGGATCCAGTAAAAGAAAATCTAGCTAAAAGATGAAAATTGTAAGAAAATTCATAGGTCAAATTTGACATGTGTGGAAATAGAGAAATTAAAGTAGGAAATACGTGAGTCACGTGATCGACATAAACGGTTGGAAGTGATCGGAAACGCAACAGCACAAATAAGTCCGCTCTTTATCGCTTTTTCTAATCTAGGGGGGTAGTTTAAAGGAGTGACTAAAATAACATGATGGCGGTATTATAATCTTCCGTATTAATTAATGATAGTTAATAACAACTGGTGGGTTTTGTTTTGAATTCTACCATAGATCATTTTAGTATTCTAGATGTTAATTATTCTTTATTTCACAATTCTACGCTGAATTGTTATTTTCCACAATGGTTAATAATTTAGACATGCACAATTTAAACATGATTATTTAATTTTGGAGGCATTACACACCTTCCTCTGATATCAGCCTTTTTTGACGCGAGAGAATAAATCGATTTGCTGGTCACTGTACGAGCGATTAGGATAAATCGTCAGCGATGTTTTTTTTTGTGGATGCTAAAAATGGAATGAAATTCAGTGGGGAAACCGCAACTAGTAAAAAGCACTCAGTGCACCTATGAAGACCTAAATAATGAGATGGAAGATAGAGCGAGATGGTGTGAAAGTGTCAACAAGATTCGTAACACTACCACATAATGATGATGATCATGATGATGATCATCATCAAGTTGATCATGATGATTCAATTATAAATAATTGTGAATTAATTCATTCCAATGTCCCCGTTCTCAGTTGACTTTTCAATTGGATCAGCAGATCAAGTACATTTCGAAAACTCTACTTGAACATCTACAACTGCCCATTCTTTATTTTGATATTCTAGAATATCTTAATGAAATGATCATAACCTCCATAAATATTCTGCCGCTATCTTTTTATTTTAACTTTTGGATTCGGTAATGTTATACACCTCTGTTTCGGTGGTATTGTTTTCATAAATAATTACATTTTGTTATTATTTTCCCGTAAACTAATGAATTCAGATGTTATCCTTAGATATTGGCGCTGAATTATTGATGTTGCTCTTTGATTAGTTCATTCCCGGAGAGTTCGTTCCTCAACTCTTCCTAGATGGATGTATAGTTTAACATTCGTAGAACTGTTAAGGATACATACGGATATCTCTCTGTATTTAATCGCGTTCTTCTACAATTGCAATTAAAATCGTCCGTATAAAGATAAGTACAGATTTTGATATTACCAGCGTAAACAAATTTTCCAAGATATGTTTCTCAGTTTTAAACCGGTGACGTGAAAAATGTTTACCTTCCTGTATATTGGGAGAATACGTGTACGACATTGTTACTTGGTTTAGTATTATTAGATAGGTTTATTGCTCAGGAGAGCTGGAGAAACGTGCAAAGTTATTGTCTAAAGAAGAGTCTGATCTTTATTTATAAATGCGTGCATGGCTGTTGTTGTCGTTGTTATTTGGTGAAAGTAATTTACCAACATAGTTTTAAAGAAACATGGCGGCATCTGATTTATTGGTGAAAATAACAAATATAATCACGTCTATAATCTGACAACGCAGTTTTCGATTGCCATTCCGTAATTTCCACGGAAGATTAGTCTGAAATGAAAAACAAATAGAACGGTATCAAATAAAAAATACTGTTTTTCATTTCCAAAATCAAATATTTTTTTGGATGTGTCTTTCTCATTTTTTCAAAATGACTGCGCTTTACGAAGACAAACAAAAACAATCTTCGTTTTTTACCTATTATTTATGCTTCAATTTCAGCATTTTGAAGCCAGAAGATTGCGTGAATATATTGGTATAAATAATAGCAATGTAGTCACTGCATGTTTCAAAAACATCAACACTATCGTATGGCAATTTGCAATATCCACGAGGTGGCAACTTATTGAGGTTAATACCAACAAAATGAAAAGAAATAAAAGGTAGTACTCTTCGAAAAGGGTGTTTTAACACCGAAAGTCTTAGAGATATGTATTTAAAAAATGATTTTATTCATTATTAAATACATAAGAAAATAGCATTTCTTGCCGTCCGATTTTGTTGAGGCTTTTTAAAAGTTCTCCAAATAACGTTTCAAAATCTTTTCTGAAGGATTTGTCAACCCTTATGTTCTAATTAGCGACCACCACTTGTCTAGCACATCGGATTTCACTTTCCAAAAACCTCAACAAAATCGGACGGCAATTTGCTATATCTAGGAGGTTACAACCTCTTGTAGTTTATACCAACAAAATGAAAAAAAAGAAAAGGAAGTACTATTCGAAAAGGGTGTTTTAACATCGAAAGACTCACAGATATGTATTTAAAAATGATTTTTATTAATTATTAAAATAAAAAGAAAACATAACATTTCTTGGTTTATAAGTTTTCCAACAAACCTTCATAAATGTTTCTAAGGCATGTGCAATCCCCTTATATATATATATATATATATATATATATATATATATATATATATATATATATATATATATATATATATATATATTTATATATATAAATATATTTATATATATATATATATATATATATATATATATATATATATATATATATATATATATATATATATTAGTACTTCATGTATCCACATAAAATATTATAAGGAGATATAATTTTTTATGTGTCAGTTTTCAGTATTTACTTCAACACTGCTCAATACGTAAGTAGAGCTAGGTAGTAAGCAATGAAAATATATATGGCAATCAAGCTACGTGTTCGATTGTTCGTCGATCATACTCGGGTGTCAGAAGCCAATGAACAAAAAAGCTGGAATACGAAGAGAATTTCTTAAAAGACAGCGGAGAAACACGCAGAGAACATTTTCGCTTTGCTCCAGGAAGTCGTTGACGATTTAAATTCAGCAACGCTGGATTACATCACAGAACAAAATCGCATTGCGTTAAGCATTTTTAAAATCTTACCGCTGGTTTCATATGTGATGTTGTTAATTTTACGTTGTTGTATTTTTATGTAGATAGCTTCCTTATATTTAATTTCTTTTCATCATATATACATAAATATACATATTTATATATATATAAACATGCGAAGCTAAATCAAAGTGATGCTGGCTGTCTACTTTTATATCCGTAGAAATTGTGCATCACGAATACGCACCGGAAGGACAAACAGTGACAAAGGAGTACTATCAAGATGAAGAAATTTATTTCGATTTGAAGACATCGAAAGACATTTCTTCAAATGGATTTACATATCTGATAAGAGCTGACCACTGCTTGAAACGCGTTATGTATAATTATAAAAGTATAAAATAACAAAATAATAAATAAATGTTGAAAAAAACTTTTTACAAATGTTAGTAGGCTTACTCCTTTACATTATATATATATATATATATATATATATATATATATTTATATATATATATATATATTTATATATATATATATATATATATATATATATATATATATATATATATATATATATTAGAAAGGGTATTTAGACAATTCTACTTGTCAAAGAGTGTATTTCTTTTTTCTTCATCGTCCGATGGTAATGGACTTTGGGGTCAAAAAATTACGTTATGTCTGCAGGTGAGGTTGCGCCAATTTGGATTAGAAAGGGTATTTAGACATATTTTTTAAACTATTGTTTTGTAATAGTATTATTTTTTTTGAAAAAACCATAACAATGTGTGGTGTTAAAATAAGTAAGATTCATTTTCATCTTAGCTTTCGAGAATTACAATTCTCCTTGTCAAAGAGTGTTTTTCTTTTTCTTCTTCGTTTTCTTCATCGTCCGATGATAATGGACTTTGGGATCAGAAAATCACGTTATGTCTGCAGGCGAGGTTGCGCCAATTTGGATTAGAAATAGTATTTAGACATATTTTTAAACCACTGTTTCGTAATAGTATTATTTTTTTTTTTGAAAAACCATAACAATGTGTGGTGTTAAAATAAATAAGATTTATACTGATGCCGTTTGATTCTTTTCTAAATCATCGGAGTTCTAGTGTTTTGCCTGACACAATAATTATTTGTTATTGTTGCATAGTGAATTGGATATCCTAAGTCCCGAGACTTTAACAAGAACACGTGGTACTGCGATGTCACAAATAAACAAGAACAGATTTGAATTTATTTAATAATATATGTTACAGCTTGAACGTTAAGGTCTAAAGACTGTCAGCTGGTCTATGTTTTCATTTGCAATTTCAAATATCTTTCTAAAGTTGAATTGTAAATAGTTTCTCCCCTTTTTCCTTTGCCGTAGAAGCATGATTGCTGGGGGGTAGTCCGTTGTTTTCTCCGCCGACAGAAACCGATGTTAGTCTCTTGTTATAAATATGGTTGTAGTAGTGATGCCTGGGTCAGTATTTATATACTTCTACAGAAGAATAATGTGGCACAAGGCCGGAAGGTTGGAGGATGAAAAGCCAGCGCCCCAGTTTAAGAGACAGCCTGACATCAATCATAAAGATGTTGTTCCTTTCTTCTTCATTTCCATTGGTGGCTGGAATAATTCAAGCAATTAAATATACCAAGAAATAACTTCATTAATTGCTCTGAGCTTTGTTTCACTTCTGACAGCAAAATTTGCAGCAAATACATCAGGATGGGCTACATCTTCTCCTTTCCAACGTATATAGGCTGCGGAAAACTCGAACCCCCTTGCGATCACTTCAACATCTAATTTCCTAGAGGCCGCTCTTTCTATGTTCCACCACGTACTTCTTCCCATGACGTCATATCCTGCTGCGTTGTCTGAATTCTAAACTTTTAACTTCTCAATTGAATTTCTCACTTTCTGCTTAATTTTAACCTTACATATTAGCTACCATTTTAAATAGTATATCATACGCCAGCATATAAATAATTCCATATGTATACTTCTTCAAAAAATGTATCCAAAATTGATTTAAAAGAATTTAGAGCTGATGATTGTAATTTACTCCAAGAAACAATAACCATATTAATAAAAAGATGTTTTTTATTATTTTTCATACAGTAACATTTTTAAGTATTAATTCATGCTCTCTAGCAATATCACCTTAAGTAATATTTAATAGATTAAGATCTGTGGAAAACTAAACACGTGTGTATTTATAGACTTCATCAAGCTGATGATACTAACTATGTAACATGATATTTCCAAGTTTATATTCGTGCTGTCTGTTCTTCAGTTATCGCATAATTTTACTGGCTCTTGGGTAGGCCTTCAAACTGGGATCAAAACGTAGTATCTGCTCTGTCCTTAGTCAGCCAAAGTGATATCTTTCTAAACTGAGGAAATTTTTATTTTTGTTACAACTTCGAATACCCCTTTTAAGGGGACCTGGGTTTAGCCCACATTATAAACCCGATCTAGTGTCTCTGCTTTCATGGGGAGGAAAGTAAATACGGACTTAAGTAATTATATTTTCTACCTCTGCGATGACATTTCTATCTTTAATTTATATTGTGATGGCAAACAGAATGGACAAACACATTGTTCCACATTTGATAAACCAAATGACTTCATATGACTTTTATGTTAATCCTAGCATTATATTAGCTTCATCAATTATATTTGTTTAGAAAATGTTATTGTTGGGTGCATATTTACGTCGGATCATAGTTTTCTTGTTAAGCAGACTAAAACAATTTTGAGCAATCCTTTTCTGTTGAGTTGAGCATGACAGTTATTGTTAACTAACTTGTGCTTCTGAATTCAAAAATAACTCCAGTCTTTTTTTATATCACTTCGAATAGTTTAACTACAGCGTACTCGACATTGTCTTAATAAGCATACGTAATATCGCATCTTCAAGAATGCATGCTAACGGTTTTCCCGCTTCAACCTCCAACAACAGTCAGCCGCCATGTGTATGAATAAAATAAATTTAGCGTTTTTACATCCAATATTTACGTATAACAATTAATAAGAAGTATATAATAAACGAAATCGGTTGAACAAACGTATAGATTACTGACAAGAATTATAACGTTGTGCTTTTTCCAAGAACAGTCTATGCAGAAAAAGTTGGTGAGGTTTTGAAATCAGAATGTCAATTTTTGTTTGAAGCGAAACAAAGTTAAAGATTCTTTCCCAAGTGTTGCTATGTTACACTTATTTACATCGATTTCTGTTTATATTTATATTTTTTCTTTGTTGTACATCGATATTTATTGCGTTGTAGAATACGTCACAAGCAAACGAAAAATACAGATTGTTTTCAAATATATGCTTCTCTTCTTAATCTTTTTAACCAATACATGTTCAGTGTTAAAACATACAACAATCGAATTATCTCTCGACAAATTTGCTTAAAATTTATATTGGAAAAAAAAACACGCAATAAACTCTGATTTAATTACATTTACGAACGATAGACTTCATACGCGCGGGTAATTATTTTGAATTTGATTAATGGAGTACGTCGCTGGAATATTGCCTAATGTCGATCAGTAGGTAAAAGTTAATATTTGCCTAATTATATTTTGAACGACTGATTTACGTGGTTGGCCGAATGGATCTAGTCGCTGACTATGGAATCGGCTTTTCCGAGTCCAAGTCCTCTCGGATATATTAGGGTTATTTCTGCACTAATATAATTAGTTGGGACAGGTAGGAATCCAAACTTTCCGACTACATATGGGTAAAATAAAATTTTGTGTATAATAAATTGTTTAAATAAGACACTTTGCTTCAGCATTAAATAACACCAAAATATTTAATATGCTGTAAAAACGGCAACCATTAAAGATAAGTGGTTTACAACGACGACAGAAAAACAAACACAAAAACAATACTAGTACTACTACTACTACTACCACCCTCAGATAGAACTAGAGTCCGCTGATAAATTAAACAGGAAGCGTAAGCCTGCCTTTGGTTATTTTTCTCTTTTTATCGGAGAGGGGGGGGGCATTAAAAGAGTTATTAATATTTAATCTAGAAAGACAAAAAACCGGCTCATATTATTTAGCAGTGCTTTTCAATTGTATGAAGAAAATAATATCAATAATTGTAGCCGCACTAGGGGCAGTTCCGAAAAACTAAAAAAAGACTAAGAGAAAAAAAAACAAAAGATAAGATGACACCATACACAGCAATGCTGAACGCAGCCGAAATACTAAAGAAAAGTATCGAATGCGGAAACCGTCCCATAAACTTCACGAACGCCGAGTAACCACAAGTAAGTTTAAATAGAAATGGAAGAAAAAATAGAAAGAGCATTACATGAGCCCAAGGGAACTGAAACTTCCATAAATCCACTTATTTGTAACCTCCCCTAACATAAATAATGCTAAACAAACACACACACACATATACACATATGTGATGGCACCAGCCTCAGCTGTTACATTACAGAGTTACCTTGAAGGGTCAAGGAAGGTAAAAAGACCGAGGAGAGAGAGTTCGAAACCAAACTTTCACTGAAGATTACTAAGACCTAGGGGAGATATATTGGCAATATAATTCCAGGGAAGGCTAACGGTCGTTGCCTGCTAACAAAATTAACATGAAATGTAAGTCAGTCTTCCATTATTTTTCTCTTTTTTGTAGGGGGGGGGGGTAAACGAATATTAATATTTCACCTAAAATTTAAAAAGCGGCTCATCTTATTTCGCACCACTTTTTAATTGTACAATAATTCCTTTTAAAAATGAATGTTATAAACATTACCTCCCCAACAGATTGAAAAAAAAACAATGTATAAAAAGAATGGCTAAAGTCTACGGGTAAATTAATCCCCTGAGATGAGTCTAGAATCAAGTGCCGAAATAATGGTTAGTCTTCCGTTCTTGTTTAATTTTTATTTTTACTTGTTGTGTAGTCTATGTACGGCATGGTTAATGAGTTTCAGAGTTGCTATGCGGGCTCCGACGACTTGAAGAGGTCACACTGATGTCTTTTTAGCAGTCTATTTATCTCTACGTTGCTATGTTTGACTTCTGCAGTCTAACAGTGTATCATTTTGTTTTAAGTGTCCCTTCTATTCAATGTGCTTTGATAGTGCACGTGATATCTCACGGGTGTAAGTGATATACACTGTTCCTGTGACATTATCACAGGTAAATTAAGACAGTGCCTGCTGTTGCTACATATACCAAACCGTAAGAATCATAAGAGTACCGTAATCAGCAGGTACTCCTTCGATAGACTACATGGGGGGGGGGGCATCCTGCGAATGTTGGTACCTCTAATTTTAGCTACGAGAATATCACGTACCAAATACATATAAGACGAAATGCAGAGGAAGAAATGGATCACAAAAAACAATCGGTTAGTAAAGCAATCCCACACAAAGAGGCTACTTGAATCGTATGAAGAATCTATGGGACATGTCTACTGACTACAATGCAATGAAACTGGTTTACATACCAAGTAAGATAGATTATTAAAAGAGGATGGTATCGGAGCTAGAACTAATAGAAAACAAAGGAAAACTAAGTGATGTAACTGAACATCATGAAACACTTCCTTTGAAAATCAACAGGTAGAAGTTTGGCACAACATATAAAATAGAACTGAAGAAACAAATGACCACGAGATAACAGGATTTATTGACAAAGGAGTAGCAGTAGTAAAACTGATCAAACAAATTATGAACGAGGACAACGATAACTAAGTAACGAAGTATGGAAGAAAGTATAAGCAGATACAGAAAAGGTGAAAACTCTCCTCCCATAAATCGATTCTATTTATTCAGAGGTCAAATCAGTAATTACGAGACGAAACAGAGAAACAAAACCTCATCAAAGAAAGAATGAACCAGAAATCCCAGATGTGAAACTAGACTGGAAACTCAAATAAGCAAATAAAAAAAGAAGATACACCTATTAATGAGAGCAAAGAGAAAAACGAAAACGAGGGAAGAGTAAAACTATAACTGACAAAAATGACGAAAGACTAAATAAGAAATATTAAGAACGAAAACAAAAGATACTAGCAAGAAATGAGAAGACTTAGGCGAAAAATATACAAATATGAACAGCACAAAATAAAACTTTTGGAAACAATGAGAGCCAGTTTTACCAAAACATAATCGGTAGCAGAACAACATCATAACAATCAAATCCAACAGAAACCAAATAATTCTGGGTCAATATATCGTAAAGGCGATATAACCACAATAGAAATGACGAATGACTAAATAAGGAACGGCAAGTTCCGGGAAATTGAGGATAGAATAGAAATCGAAATTAATGAAAACAACAATGGAAAAGCCCTTAAGAAAAATAGCAAACTCGAAACAACATGGCGTATGGAACTGTCTAACTGAGAAGAGATGATGGCAGTTAACAAACATGATACTTATAATTATGTGGAAGTTCGGTCAACGGGCGCAATACGCATCAACGGAAATGAAATAGAAGATTTGAAGAGAATACCTGAGAAGAACAAGAAAACTCTTAGAAACAAAACTATATAGCAGAAGCATAATATAAGAAAGAAATACCTCGGCAGTATCGATAGTAAGATATTCATAGGTTGGACAAAATAAGACACCTGGCCCAAATCCCTAATTACCATGTACAATGAACTGCACAAGAAGACTAATACTGATGACTCGACATAAAATGAGAGAATGGTGAAGTGTTGATGATACAAAAAAGAACTAAAAAACTACATGATCTAAAATACAGAAATTAGAAGCAAAGATAGGATTAACACCATACAATGCACTGTAATGATGAAAACCGCCAAAACATTAAGGATATACATCGAGCGCGGAGACCAAAACACATGAACAACGAACGCCAATCAGAGACAGGTAAGCTGAAATAGAAATAGAATAAAATATATAAGCCAAAACGTCACACGAACCTAAAGGAACTAAAACTGACAGAACTCCCATAATCTGACATATCTTCATAATAAAAATTCACACAGATATTTTGTAGCACCAACTTATGGGTAATCTAATTCCGAAACACAGAACTTTATTTGTCACTTTTATTCACCCTAAACAAAACATGTTGCCATTGAAACGTAAGGAGCCCCTGTGAATTAGGGGCCAGATTTATATGGAGCATGTGAAGTGGAGAGTTGTGCTGCGATATGTTTGTTCACATTACATTTAAAGTTCTACATGTTGGTACAGTCGGGGAAACAGAGAGCAGATAGGGAACACCAAACGCAAGCGGTTCGAGGAGATGGACTGTTAGAGTAGAAAGCCCTCTAGTATCTGGGTACCTTTACAGTGAAGAGGTGGGATTTTGCTGCTTGTTGGGTTGTTCGGGGTATTTACGTTTTTTCTTGGGGAGGGGGGGGGGGAGTGCAGTATGTTCGTTGGACCACATTCCGTTTAAGTACTTGTAAACAACCACAGCGATGCAACATTTGCGACGCTGAGACAGGAGCTGGTGCTTGGTAAACAGTGCAGGACGTATTGGGCTAGAGCCTCTTTTTGTATCTTGCCAAAAAGGGAGAGACCTGGGATTGGTGAACCAGTCCAGATGCGACAACAATACTCCATGCGTGAGCGAATGGTGGCCTTATAGAGATAAAGGATACCACAGATGTCGTGACCGATTAATTGTATACAGTTTACTATTTTACCAAAAGTTGGAGGCTGAATTGTGGGTGGTTACCTTTCTTAATGGTATAAGTGCGTGACTGACCACAATAAATCCGATTCCAGAGTATGTGATGGCATCCATTTTACGAATTACATGCGAGTAAAGCAGGCGTTACAATGGCCTCTCTCTTTAATAGTCTTTCTCTTACACACACATTTTTAACCATAATTTCTGGATCGGAATAATTACCTCTCGTTAACTTGTTGTTATTTTAGTTACAAAAGTTACAACAAAATAGTTTGCTTTTAAGTTTTTTAAGAGGTAAATTATTAGTCTAATGGACTATAGAATCAGCTATGGATGAATTTAAGTTTTTATCGTTCGAACGCTTCACATTTAACCACGCAAAGCGATAACGCTGCCATCACTTCGAATTTATTTTTCTCACAATAGTCTGCAAATTGCCGTTTCTGTTTAATTATTATTTCGCTATTTGTCATTAAAATAACGTATTGCTTATTTCGTTTGACTGTCTGATTTTTGTATCTAAAAACCGTGGATACCCACTTAAATGGTGTTTGTGTGATGAAGAGTTTATAGTTAAACAAGGGTTGCGCAATCACCCATCATTATTTTAGTGTAGTGAAAAGGAGAAATATAAGACGACCGAAGCAATTTTTAAATAAGCGAAAAAGGACGGGTGTTATTACGTATATTTTCCTTCTCAGAGATTACTTGCAACGATACAGAATAATCACGTTGACACATAGGTTCTTGTTAGATCACCGAAGTTAAGCAACATCGAGCCATGTCAATACAAGATAGGTGACGATTTGAGAACACCAAGCGCTGTATGTGGATGTACGGTGTCACCTCCATGCAAATAAAAATGTTCAAAAACTAATGTCGTTATTTCCCCTGACTGGGATATATATATACGAATGAGGACCGTTTATTAATTCAATATTCCCTTGAAACTTCCTTCATTAGAAGAAGCCGACTCAACACGCACAGTGAGAATGCCGCACCATGTACCAAGCTCTACAAAGAGTTGATGATCTAATTTACACTAGTATTTCACTCATAGTTCGAAGGATAAGAGAAACAGGTCCACACCTTAACCAAGTGTATTATAAAAAAGGCCTTTACTATTATTTCCGTTTCCCAAATTACATCTTGTTTCTCTAACGGTTACCCATCTAACTACTCACAAGACTCGACGTTGGGTAACTTCCATGATCCGACGAAGACACGTGTTTTCAGGTGATACGGTCGTAAGCTTATTAATTTATTATCAAATCTATTCGGCACGCTCGTAAAAAAAAAACATATGAGATTCATATTTCTACGCCATTTTTGTTCGATCAAATAATGTCTTGCAAAAATGGATGTTCACTTTTAATCAAGAAAAAAGAATACACTCAAAACAAATTCGGGCTTTTAGATGTTTTATTATAGAGGATAGGATTCTCGTCAACAATTGGCGGAAATTAAACTGTGTAATAGAATGCGATGATAATAAGTTTTACATTTATGTTTCATTTATCTTCTAAATAATGATGTCTGTTAAATATGTTTATGACACTTAGCAAATCAATACTTGGTAATAAACACCTTGTGTAACTCATGAAAACATGTATTATTCATTGAAGAAGGAACTACATTCTATTATATAAGGCTATTTACTCATTGCTTAATATCTTACTCATATCTGCTATCTTTTTCAAAATTGTTCTTCAAAGAAATACATATACTAATATAGTTAACGAGCAGATGCAGTGCAGACAAATACGGTGCCGTGATTGGTCGTGTAAAATCACGTGATAGTTACAGTCAGTGCCCTTGGAAAACGAGTGAATAATTTAAAATACTGGTAACGGATGATGCAATGAAACGACAGGTAGTTTATTTCTGAATTAATAAAGTAATATTTTAAAGAGTGTATGTGGTTCGTAGTCATCAATTCATCCTCAGGAAAATTCCAGCTTAGAGGAAGAAGATAACTATAGGGCAGCTATGACAGAGTTAATATTTTAAAAAATCAAGATCAAACCACTAGACGCCAATAGACGCACCAATGAAGAGATTTCCAAGAAATGATGTATGTGTGTCTTTTTATGTGTCTGCTAAATACTTTTATTCTATTACACCTAGTAAACTAAAATTAAGTAAAAATGATCCACAAATTAAGTTTTCCTTAAGAGAGCTAATGATTTGATAAAATATTTGCAAAATAGAAAATTTTCTCCCAATAGAAAATTCTAAGATAGAAATTTCGGTGTAGTACATGGAGTCAAATTTTCTGTGCTGGATTTTGGACGTAACGTGTTGGTTAAGCTGGGTCTCCAAATGTAGATTAGTACGCTCTACATAACCAGATTCAATTCTCTTTGAAATTCCAACCTTTACACAGTGAAACGGGCGATGGCAACGTGGTAGTGTCAAAGCTATACCGTCTGAAACTCTGGTTTCTGGCGGACAGGTCTGACACACAGCAATATTAGCGCGGCGACGCGACTAACAGGGCTCGTGAAATTCCAAGAAGTGTCGGCATCAGGATCCGTCATTCTCTGGTTTTTTCTGCTTCCGTGTGTTACAAGAAAATACATGTCAGACACGTAAACGCAAACCAATGGCGTGAGTGTGGCAAAGTTACTTCTGCATATGTAAAACCGACATTACTTTGTGTGTTCTGGGCCAAACCTTCCTTGACTTCGTATGCAACCACGGATCCTTCATACTATTGGTGTAGAGAACAAAATCCTGCAATATTGCAGATCTGACGAATAGCTACTACCAATCTGACGGACTTTATGCAGACCAGAAAATCCTGAGGGACGATTTTCCTGGGCTCTGCATAAATCCGACTCGCTTAACAAAAACAACCAGCAGCAATTAAATTCATAAATAGCATTATTATTCCTAATATACGGCACACCATCATTGGGAAATGACGTACAAACGGACCAAGTGCCAAATATTAAACAACACTCCTTGTGGGTTCATAGCAACTCCAAGTAGATAGGACCCTTTGAATGGACGAAGGATTTGAAAGAACAAGATTTTGTAACATTTTGTTGATGCGATTAAGAATTAAGTTCTTCAGAATAATCATTACTGATGAGAATTTATCTGGTTCGATTCAGATCGAAGTCTAGGCCTGGTCTAACAAGGTATAAATCAAGCCTATTCAATTGTTATATACGTATATATTTGAAAAGATTTCTCAAATCATTATATCAATTCTGATTAAGGTCAAAACAAGCATACTATAATTTGGGCGATATTTCTCCATACTCAGCTTGGCTGAGGTGGAGAAATTAGTTGTGTTTTTCCCCAAATATTTGTATATTTTATTGTAATATAAATATGAAAGCCGTATAAAGTTCCTGGTAGTGTTCAACCCACCCTTCCATCTATCTGCTGCGGTCTAATATTTTGTCACTGGCAGTTGATCTTGTTATGGTTGGGCGAAAGACTTTCTTTAAGACATCGTACATGCCACGAATATCGCCGCGGTATTCAGAGAGCTGGATACTCTCACAGAAGTTTAGCCAGTAATCATTGGTACAGCACCGAGCGATCTGTTGAGCGTCGTTCCTGGGCTTCCTGGGTGCAATCACTGTCTTTTCGGGAGGCTTCACATTGTAGTTAACGATGGCTTCTCTTTTGCCATTTATTACTGGCTTTAATTCTCCAATGCCGACTTCGAATCAGTCGGAGTTTTTCCTCTCTTTCCTGCCAAATGTAGTCACTCCGGAGTTGTAGGTGGCATCACGAATGTGAACCCAGCTCTCTACAGCATTGCTAGTAAGACAGTCTTTGAGGGTGTCTTCAGTGGTGTTGGCGAAGGACTCGCATATGTCTAGTATTGCTGTTCTGCTGGTGTTAATACGAGGGGGGGTTATGATGGTTCGATACATCAACTTAGATTAGAGACGGACTTTACTGCCAACCATAGAGTGGTTGGTGTAGCAGTTAGCATTGTGGTTGCTACGTGTTGAGAACGCAGTTAATGTAGGGTATCCGTGTGATGACGCGGTGGAAAACGTTGTCACAGCCGCAGTCGCCGAGAGCACCATCAACGTACCTGTTAAAAAAGAACTAGACGTTCCCCCCTCTGTAACAGAACTAAATAAAGCCATCGACTCCTTAAACTGCGGCAAAGCTCCAGGGAAAGATAGCATCCCACCTGAAACAATCAAAGTGGGAATGAAGACATCCCTGTTCTACCACCTGCACCAGCTACTGCAGCTGAGAAGAAGAAAACAGTGCCCCAGGAGATGCTTGACGCAAGCATCATCACTCTGTACAAAAGTAAGGATGATCGCGATGACTGCAGCAACTACCGTGATATATGCCTCTTCAGTGTGGTTGGGAAGGTCTTCGCCCGGGTCGTCCTCAACAAGCTGGAGTTACTTGCAGAGCGTGTGTACCCCAAAGCATAGTGAAGGTTTAGAGCAGGAAGATCTATTGTCGACATGATCTTTTCCCTACGACAGCTCCAGGAAAAATGCCATGAAAAGAGACAACCACTGTATATCGCCTTCATCGACCTAGCCAAGTCAGTAGAAAGGGACCTTTCACTCAAGCTACTGAAAATTATCACATCTTTTCATGTGGACATGCAGGCATCGTACATACGATCACTCTTCCTCGGATCCGTTCCCAATCAAAAGCGGGGTGAAACAGGGGTGCGTACTCGCCCCGACACTATTTGGCATTTTCTTTCTTTGTGCTGTTGTCATACGCCTTCAACAAGTCAGAAGATGGAGTGTACCTCCATACTAGAAGCAGTAACAGCCTCTTCAACCTTGCCCGCCTTCGAGCTAAAACCAAAGTGCGTAAGGTACTTATACGCAAGATGCTTTTTGCTGATGATGCAGCACTGACGGCTCACTCTGAAGAGGCATTGCAGTGACTCATAACTGCTTCGCGTACGCATGTAAAGAGTTTGACATGACCATCAGCCTAAGAAAGACTAACATCCTCGGCCAAGATGTAAGCAGTATTCAAAACTTCATCATTGGCGATTACACCCTCGATGTTGTCGAGTACTTCACAGACCTCGGCTCCACAATCTCCAGCAGAACTCCACAAACGTATCAGCAAGGCGGCAACAGCCATGACTCGTTTGACGAAGAGAGTCTGGAATAACAAAATGCTGACCACCAATACATTGCATTGTGTGTACTCTCTCTTTGATTCTCATTTATCTTAGTCTTTTCCCATGATTTTCGGAACTAGTGCTCCTATTATTATTGGTATTACAACAGTCCCTTTTCATGTCTTTTGTGGACCTGTTTAGGGCCATTAATAAAAAAGATACCTACACGGGATTTAGGTATAACAAGTATATTTGAGAAAGATATATACAACAGAGAAACAGGGGAAGTGGACCGTTAGTCCTGACTGCCAGTGTAGACTGGGCTTGGATCAACAAATGAGAAGAGTAATGCTTACAGTATTTATTGAGAAGTGACGAGTCCAAATGTTCGTCATAAGTGCGGCAGCATAACACCCCTCCCAAGCCTGACCACCTCAGAAGTCTATATTTTTTCCTTTTTGAATTGACGCTATTCTGTGGTTACTTGAGATAGTTGTATCTCTGATATTCGTTCCTTAATTTGGTTTATGTATCTCTTGTGAGGGAACTGATGGTCTCTATCAAATTCAGATTTTTTTAGCGGCAATTTATTTTGAGTTCATTTCATACCATTAAGGGTTGAAACAAAATTCTTTTTTTCGTTTTTCCGATCCGGTCGTCAGATTAATTTTCTTCTGGCAAGAATTCTATAATTCTCATAATTTGAATAGTAGAATAAGGTCCACGCTAAATAAATTTCCTGTGTTTTTTAATATGTAAATTTTTACTTTTATTGTTCTGTTAAAAATCATGTCGGTAATTATTTCACCCTCGAAATTTATATTTTTACCAGTCGCTGTTCTGGCAATTTGATTGGCTCTTGATATGGTCGGTTTTCCCAATCGTCTCCATGTCTGCATGTTAATAATTGACACGTCTAAACCCGAATCTTATTGTAGTTTTAATTTTCTATTTAAGATTTTAACCTGAACATATCTCCTTATAATACTGTCGCCATGTTTGATAGTCTTTACCCGCGTTTTATTTTCTTTCATCGTTCTACAATGCGAAGTTTTGTGTCCGGTTCTTATACAAATAAGGCCAGTTTTAAAACGAAATGAGCATTCTGTTACCGCGTCGATTTTATAAGGCTGGTTTGTTTTTGAGGCTTGAAAATATCGTGTTTTGCTTTTAATAGTTTTTGGGTGAGAGTTGAATTTCGATTTTTGACGCAAATTTCGTATGTGTGCAATGCCCGACTGCTCGATGTCTTTCGAATCTTGCTTTACACTAATACATCTTTGGCAGTCCTCAGCCTATTTCTGCAGTGTTAAGTTTGGTTCATTTTCTAATTTATTTAGAACTCAACGCCTTATTTCAGCGTCTTTCCCTGATACTAATCCTTGAACGAAAATTGAACATTTAAAATTATCAGCATGAAGTTTGGATAATTAAAAAGCACCGCAGTGCTTATTTACTACTGATGCGAACGTTGAATAATCTTCGTCGCCTTTCTTTACCAGGTGTAAACGCTTCAAGCGTTTATGAAATAATGAAGTCTTTGGGCTAAAATACTCTGTTACAAGTTTGACGGCTTCCGCAAAAGTCAAATCGCTAGTCTTACGAGGCAAAATGAAATCCACGAACTAAGTATGTTCGGTGGTGCCTAATTCCCTAAGGTACACGCGAACCTTTTTAGAGTATACTCAATTTTCACAATCAATTTTATATAAGTCTTCATATCTTCTAAAATACGAAGCAAACGTTCTCTCCTTATCAGGGCATACGTTAAGTTGTCGATCGCACTCTACACGGCGTCCTGCAAAAAAGCATTATTGTTTTCGCTACTTTGGCCTCTAAGCGATATTGTTTGCATTAATATGTCAATCTTTTCGTCAGCTTCTTTCCTGTGTTCGAAAAGAATGGTGTACGTTTCTCTCTTTTGCTCTATAAGTCTGTCGTCGGCTGTTTACTTTTGCTCTATAAGAAGCTTTTGAAATCTTTCTTCACTTTCACGTTGCTGTTGCATTATTTTGTGAATATCTTACTAGGAATACTATCAGTTATTTATTGTTTTTATTAATTTTCTACTATATCATTTGGTTTGAAATAATTTTCTTCCGCTTCTTAAATATTCTCTTCCAATCTCTTTCATCTCTGTTGATTTTCTGGCTTCCAGATATTCATCGGCATAATATTTGCCAAGCATTTTCACCGCCTCTACATTTGGGCAGTTCTGTACCTCTGCTGTTTTTAGTATTCTCTATTTTGAACACTTATCGATATTGTTGTTATTATTGTTATATTTGTAACTTTTTCTTCGAATTTTATTATATTTTCTCTTTACTATCATTTCATAAAAGTGAATGTACGTGTGCCCGGTATAAAGAAGAGGGGCTAGTAGTATAGGGAACGAGAAAAGAACGAAAAACGAACTATAAAGAAGGGAGAGATATAGATTTGTCTTTTTATCTTATCGATTAGTCTTCTTATCAATTAGTTTTTTCTACTCTCATCGATCAGTTTGTCTTCTTTTTCTTATTGAATAGGTTTGTTTTCCGTTTTTTATCGATTAGTTTTGTATTCATTAATATCAGTTTTTGTCTTTCTTTGCTTATCGATTAGTTTTGTCTCGTTTTTTTCTTATCAGTTTCGTTTCAATGATTTCAAGTAGTGATTACGAATTAAATTGAGAAGCGATAGCGAATGGGCGAAGCCAGTTAATTATCTAGTATTTTATTATTGTGAGCTTTGATGATAATGTCTAAATTCTCATTCTAATTGTAAGAGAGTTTTAAATAATTTGATTGAATATTGTATGTAAAAGATTAGTTACGGGAAAATGTTTACCGATAAAATTTATCAATTTCTTACCTTCTATTTTTTATTATTGTGTCTTATATTTAATTAGACGTTATATCAATACGTTTTCATTAGCAGAATTATTTCTACTCCTGCATGGAGTAGGGATACCAAGATACCTGTTAAGATTATTACTATTTTCTCCCTGTTCTGTTCGTATCTTTTCTTCTTTTGTATCTTTACTCCTTTCACTTGGATTCACCTGCGAACGAACTATTTTAAAACACTTTTTATTTGAACATCCAGGGTGAACATTCGGTTCTCTGCAAGTCCCTTTTTTTCTTGCCTCCTTACCAGGACAGAGTTAGACACAAGGTCAGGTTTAAAGTGAGGTAAATTTAGTTCCCCAAAAAGAGCATTTTGCATTAGAACAAAAATAAAATTTGTCTCAGTCCTGAAGTATCTTTCCTTCACTGACACAGGGCTGAAATCATGAAGTGTAGTTTAAGAACAGATACTACACTTTGTTTTCTTCTCTCCCTGTAAGTTACTACAGTCTATATGAAAAATAATATGTAGAATTTTTTAACTTAAGTCGTAATTGACATACTACTAACCAATTTTAAAACTTACATTCACCCCAAACAAGGAAAATTGTCCATGAGACGTAAGAGCTACTGTGAATTAGAGGTCATATTTATAGTGATATCATAAATGGAGAGTTGTGCAGTGAGATTTTTGTTCACATTAGATTTAAATTTCTGCATGTTGGTACAGTCAAGGTAACAGAGTGAAGTAGTTAGAGGAAAATGCTTATCGGTAGGATTTGGGAATGTGTTACCTAGTTTGGTGGTCAGCATCTAATTTTATGACGCCGTGAACTAAATGATATTTCTTTTCACTATTTGTATTATATTATTTTGTTATCTTATTTTTATATTTAACTAGAATACTCGTCTCAAATTCTGAAAATCTTGTTTAACTGGTGTCTAATCAAATTCAATGAAAATCTTAAATATTTTAATCTTCAAATTAGAGGTTGTGCCTATATTATGCAAGGGACAATGAGGGAATTCCGACATCTACTGACTTCTATAGAGAAGGGTGGGATCTTTCTCCTATTTAGGTTGAGGTAGTACAAGTGGAGCAAGCTCACCGGAGCACATTTCGTTGAAGCATTTGTAAAACAAGCACAGATATAAAACATTTCAACGATGTGAAGGGATTGGACGTTGGCAGACAGGTTAGATTAGGTTAGAAATTCGTTTGTTCACCTTGTTCCGGTGGGAGAGGCTAATGGTTCGTGCAGAAGCCTAGATGTGGCAACAATACTCTATTCACAGTCGAATGGTGACATTAAAGAGAAATACGATAGTGGCAGGTATGAGAAGTTTTCTAGCCCGGTAGAGGGAGCCTTACCTTCTTTGCGGCAGATGTAGCGGCATCTCCCATGTACTCATTTCACTTCATGTTGCTTGAGAATATTAGGCCAAGGAGTTTAGACGTTAGACTCTTGGGAATGGGGGCTATCGGTTATGTCAATCGATGGTCGGAAAGGTTTCTTATATTTGTTAAAAGAAAGGAGTTTTGTCTTGGTAGCATTGAACGTAGCCATCAATTCTTGACTCCAGTCTATTACAAAGTGGAGATAATTTTCTAAGATAAATCTTTAAACTGTCCATTAAAAGGTAATTTTATACAAATTCATTGAGATATTAAAATTGAGAATTACGAATAGTCTTTTTACTTGCATTAATATTTTATGTTACTGAATCTTTTATTCAATCAACTGATGTGAACTACTCTTGCCATGTCAGTCTTTTTGCAGTCGACATGCTCTGTCAGCCATTTCTAATTTGTCTGGTGTTGTCTGACCTAGTTTCTGAGTGGAAAGATATAGTCATGGGAAATAGTTGACGTTCTATTTTCTGTAGATCCATGAACCTTAGGTGCGATTTGTTGTGTTCGGTTGCGACATCTTATACTCATACCTTACTTGAAATCAGGTGGTTATTGACTCCTGGCACGTTTTGTCCTGCTGATGTTAAACACTTGAAAGGAGACCGTCTTATCTTCCGTGGGATGGACGTCACAGTGACAGGTGTTCCAATCAAGTCTCGTGATTTCTCTTTCTTTTTAACACTCTAATTGAACGTAAATAATCATAGTAGACATTAGATTTATATATCCCAGAATATCACCCTAAGACTGTAATACTGAATACATAGCTTAAGTGGATAACGCATTGGTTAAGAAATACTCGTAGAGGTTGTGAGTTGAAATAAGATATCGAACGCGGAATGAGATCAGTCTATCCAAGAAGATAGAATAGAATATTGAATTTGAAATTCCCCGAATGGTTTCCATCATCGACAAAAACCACTTAAAGTAAAACGACTAAAACAATGTGAGCATGATGATGATAACTATTATTACTAATTTTATTTATTTTGTGTCTGTTTTACGGCATATTGAATCTTTTGGATTATTTCTGACCGAAACTCGACACATATTAGGAATAAATCATTATAACTCATTCATTTAACCATAGCTGAAGAGGATGGTTCATACTTTCCCCCTAGTTGTATTAGAATATAAGTGGATGCTAAAGTTCGAATTGGATTTTAACTCATCGTCTATGTATGTGTCAATTACCCCATTCGTGTTTTCATAGACAATAGCTGTGTCCATTGTCTCATTCGTTTCCTCATAGTCAATGTATCTGTCCTTTACACCACTTGTGTCCCTACTTGCGTCTTCATAGTTCATGTGTGTGTTAATTACCCAATTCTTCTCCTCGTGGTTCATGTACGTGTAATTGCCCATTCTTGTTCTCATAGTCTATATATGTGTCCGTTATATCATTCGTGTCCATGTCTGTGTCCATTACCTAATGCGTGTACTCAATTTTATTTTTATCAGTATTGGAAAACATGTATTCCAAATAATTGAGTAATGTTTAAATAAAAATGATGAAACTATTTCAGAATTTAAACACACTAAAATTGTTTTGTTTCCTTAAAAAATGAATGTGACATTTATTATACTCGTATAAATACAACGAATTAAATATTCATCAACCAAAAAGTTATTCACGTGAATATCAAAGAAATATAATTAAAAATAAATACTACAGTCCAAACGTTTATAAAAGACAAGAGTAGGTATTCCAATTTAATATCACAAACTCTGTTATAAATGATAACACGAATGTATAGATTAAAGGGTTGTTTACTTATATTAATAAGATTATGAGATAACTCCGCGCACGTGTCTGTTTTTCACGTCTGTATACCTTCGATAATTACTCATTAAATTAGTATTTTTTTTTTAGATGAGGGTTTATAATTTGTAGAATTTGGAATATTCGGACTACTGTTCTCATCTTTCTCATCTAATCGAATATTTATTCAAAACAACAATGCTATAATGTAAACTTATACGAAATGTTTTCCGAGACAAATTTCATTTTCTTCGCTCTTTCCCTGTATTCTTCATTTAACCGGTACTTGCTGAATACATTTAAATTGAAGAGTAAAAAATTAGTACTTCTGCAGTTTACGGATGAAGCTATTTTTTAGATATGATTTTCAAGTCAAATTTAATTTTTACGGTGGCTTTTGTTTATTATATTGTTAGGTGAAAGTACAAAATATTTAACTAAACCTCTCATGTTTAGAGTGAGTTTTTAAATAATAACGGTATAATTTCAGCATGGTCCTTAAACTGCAGAAGTACAAAAAAATTATAGTATTTATGCGATTTAAAAAGACGAAACGCGAAACAAAACTAAAAGTTAAAAGACTCCCTGCTACGCCGAGCAGAGAAAACTAGTAAAGAATAAAGCAATGAACAAAAGATTCGAGAAGATTATAAAATAACCGTCAGTTTTGACCTCGTGAAAGAAGATGCAGGACATATGAATTTATAATAGATGAGTTTGGGGGAAATAAAAATACCTTTTTTTTTATTATATTTGAATTAATCATATTTTTCATAGAATTAGTTCGTTAAATCGAATATTTCTTCCCACCAAAAATACATATCGACTTGATTCTGTTCATGAAAACACCGAAAAGGTCAATTTCCAACTAACGTAGGTTTACCTTTATAACAAAAATCCCACCTTTACTATATTATTTCTTAGAGAGCGAAATTATGGAAGCGTTTGTCATGTTTCTCAGGTGCCCTTTTAATATTATGTACGAATATAGACATGTTTAACAGATGATATATGGATATGTACATATATATATATATATATATATATATATATATATATATATATATATAGAGAGAGAGAGAGAGAGAGAGAGAGAGAGAATTGTGTGTTCTCGTGCGTGTAAGCGTTATTTTAGGCTATTAATATCGTGATATTATCAAAGGTGTGTTTTGTTAGCTGCGACTAGAATCTTTGGAGGAAAACAAACGTTTGCACGAGAGCAAATCAAAAAAATAACGAAATAAAACTAATTTACCATAAATCCTGTTGACACCTGTCGGTGAATTTAGTATCTGGTTTGGCATTCTGTTTGACGGAATAATATTTGCTAAAATATCTTTAAAAAAACAATGAAGGTGGCAAAATGTCAACGAACTGTATAAAATGAGGAAAAACAATGGAAGCAAAATCACGTGTATACGCTGGTTCCTGTCAAAGTTGCAGAAGTTAAACGATGTAAAGCCATGTCGCTACTTAGATGGGTGACCATCATTTGAAATATTAGTAAGGGAAGACTCCACCGAAATGTATAAGTAGGTATCAGACTTACTGGGAAATATAACCGGCGACAGACTAGCGTTTAGGCTATTTGCTGCGTCTAACGGTATAAAACCTAGAAAAAGAACTTAACACACGAAGCCTTTTTTCTGGTTCTCAAGCTATGATTAGAATTGTGTGTGAGTACTAGTTCTGCACAGTGCTTAAAAGGTTATCCTCCCAACCATTACACCTTTCTTTCAGGGAAGCGGAGGGTTTCCCTTTAAACTTCCCCATAAGGATTACTGGTTTATCGCCGATCGAGTGAGGCATCCCTAATGGGGAATGTCGACAGGTTTGATTCAGTGAAATGTTATAGGTTTCTGATTTTGTTCCTAGGCCCCATTGCGGTGCCAATCGATTACCTCACATTAAGCTCTCACATCCAGTTCTCGTGTGCAGGTTTGTAAATCGGGATTTAAGACGTAGAAAAGAACTTTACTTTACAGATGCAATGACATCGAACCAAGAACACACACAAAATTGACAAGACCCTATCTGTTTACCCTTTTACTAACATTCATATCTGTGGTGACTTCAATGTCCATAAGATAATTTGGCTCTTCCACTCTAACAGGACTAATGACGGACGATGGTATTAGCATAATGTTTTCCTTGCATATGAACTGAATCAGATTGTTGACAAACCAACTCGCTTAATTGATTCGGATTAATATTTTGCCCATAACAGTATAAACTTAATGTTCTATCTTCTCTGCGATCTTCCGATCACTTAGTTGCCTTCATTTAAGCTCAAATCTAATGTATTCGTCCATCGAAGTGTATCCATACTAAAGTACTGATATAGACAGCTTCAAATCTTTCATCTCTGAAACTCATCTGTGGTTTATGTTCAGCAAAGAATGTGTCTTGTATCGCATCTGATATGTCTGATTGATTAATTGCTGATATTGAGTGGTTTATTACCTTGAAAAATGTCCAACATATATCTAACAGACCGTCATGGTACATCTCTAAGTGTGGCATTGCCATTGCTCGCAGGAAACTACTATTTCCATTGTTTTCGACGAAATAGATGCCCTAAAACGAAAGCTGTCTTTAAAACCTTCTGCAACTTTCTGAAACCGCTGTAAAAGAGTTGTTGAAAACGTGAAAGAGTCGTATGCCCAATCTATTTTTTTAGTATTTATTAATGATCCAAAATTTATCAAATCTAAAGGCCACCATTAAAATAGGATTCGTGAAACTGTCAGTTGGACGATGGGACAATACTATAGGTGGATTGTAAACGAAGGACAAAATGGACAAAATTTGATTAATTAAAAGGACGGCTCGATATGTATTTCTGAACAATGAACTCTAAAACTGTCATATTGTAGTATGTAGGGAAGCAGGTGTATGGAAACGTCTTCCACAGACGAGAAGCCCTATGAAAGATCATCTGCCCATGGAAGTAGTTCCGTTTGGTTTTAGAAGGAAGAAGGAAGGAAAATTCTTTGCAGTGGTTGTAGCTAGACGACTTTTTGTTGTAAATGTGAGCTCAGTCGAGCACCTACCATGAAAAATGCGATAAAGTAGATAAAGACTAGCGACTTATGTTATGTGAGAAAGTGGTGGTATGGAAGAGAATATATCATCTCCCATTAGATTCCGGAGTCGATTTTGTCCTTTGTCCAGAAAAGAAAGGTGATCTAAGAAGTAACTTCCCAGATGTAGCAGCAATATACCATTTTGGGCCGTATGTGACTCTTATATCGATAGAGAATATCATCAACAGTCAAGTATTTTCTGAAGCGGTAGAATGATCCAACCATGTTTACAGCGACTTTGGCAACAGATAAATCCAGGATTGCTGAGCAGACGCTTCGTTCACATGAGTTTGGGAAAATAGCAAACAGAGTACTGATAAAACGTAGGACATGTATTACAAACCTCATTTGAGAAGAGATGGAGCGAGTTTTACTCTATTCTATTATTATTTTCATGGTCGGTGTTCGACTGGGCTTCAATCTCTATAAAACATTTAATGCAAGAACGCGTCTTCCTAACACTACTGCTAAGAACTTTCATTCCGTCTTCTGTGTACTTAAACTTTCCGTGAAGAGAGTTTCTTTTCATGAACATCCAATCTGTGGAACACGTAACTGCGGGACTGATTTTCTGCAGACTACAACATGGTCGTTTTCAAGTCACATATCAACAAATACCTGTTGAGGCGTCATCTTAAACAATCAAATGTTGGCCACATCCTTCACCGTTTCTACTTCTTTTATAGTATTGTTTCATCATCCAACTGACAATCTCATTAATCTTTATCTTCGAGTGGCTTTTGACTTATTCTTATTAAAAGTCAGTTAATTTAATTTTGGTTTACTATTTTGTACTCCTCTTAAAAGAAATCAATAATCCAACAGTCTGATAGTCCGGCCGAACAGTCTCGCTTGTAACCCTCTTATTCGTATATATTTTGTACTGATGTTTGTTGTTAATATAATTTATTTACTCAATTCCTCTCTTGTATCTTTATTTCTGTTCCCTAACAAGGCCACAACATTTTGGCGAAGATGACAATTAAGGGCTTTTACGCCAAATGTACTACGTAGTAATTGTCAATATTGCTTCAATATTGGACGCATGAGATTCTATTTTCGTCACATCTTGTTCTTACTTACACTGAACTTTAACGCGAGCCGTGAAATTATGAGATTTCTGAGTTCAGCAGAAAGATTTCCGAGTTCGACAAGATACACCTGAAAGTGGTCGGGGGTTATATCGGCCGAAATGTTGTGAGAATAACACTCAATATGAGACCAGTAGTCCGAATCATCCAAATAATACAAATAAAAAACGTTTGTATTAAAGAATACAGAAAACTTATTCGGCATTAACTGGATGGAGAAATTTAAGTTGTGGGATATACCGATTAATTCAATTTGCAGAAAAATCGAAAAACTGACCACCGAGGCAAAATATATAATAAAATATTTTTTTTATTTTTTCGGAAGTTTTTTCTAGTGACCTTGGTCAGTGTGATCAGATTATGGCTAAATACAAGTAAAAATTCGAGTTAAAAGAGAACATCCAGACATCCAGCCAGTGCTTAAAAAAGTAATGTGCTCTTCGCATCTTTGCCACAAATAAATGAAGAACTTGACAGAGTAGAAAGAATAGGATGTCTTGTCGAAAAATGAGTACAGTCAATGTGAAAAAGAAGTCAAAAACACAGCGCCAGGTTATCGACGGGACTTAATGCTGCACTTAAAGACAATGACTATATTTCACGAAACCCGGGCGAAAGTAACGCTAAACTAAATGGAGGGAAATTCATTTTTTTTTTAATCGAACTCAGTGATTTTTATCTTGAAATACCGGTGGAAGAAAATGTTCTCAGTTGCTCTATATCAACACCCATCATGTGTTGTACAAGTTTGAATGTTTAACGTTCGGGGTCAGAATCCCGCTGACAGTCTTCAAACGAATAATGAACATTATGCTGAGCGAACTTGACTTCAACGTTGCATATTCTGACGAACTATTAACGAACAGCCAAAATGTAGAACAGCACAAGGAACATGTTCGTAAAGTCTTCACAAGTATACAGGAGTATGGTTTCAAAATTAAAAAATCTAAATGCGACTTTATAATGGAGAAGATTAAAACTTGAGACACAATATCGAAAAGGATAACGGAAGGTCAAACCCAGAATGAACTACCACAATCAAGGACATACCAGCCCCTAAAAAGTATTTTCGTTACAAAGTTTCTTAGGACTAGCAAACTACTACCAAGTATTCATACCGAATATACATAACTTACGTGCTCTTTTAGATGAACTTCTGAAAAAAAAGACAAGGATTAAGTGTAGACATCTAAATACCAGGATGCAGTCGCTAAATCTAAAGAGGACTTTGAAGTTATATCTCATCCACTATAAGCCAGCCCTGGACATCATAGTTTCTAGCGACACAAACTTGTATGGCATCGTAACATGCATTCTGCACATGACAGGTTGATCTCAAAAACTTTTTGCCCATGCGTCGAGAACACCATTTTTGACACATTCATGGTAGACATGTTTAATTGTAGCCGAACTATAAAAGAATTCTTACCAACTTTATTACTAAAGGAAAGTCTGTGAAAAACAGTCAGAGAACTTCCTGTGACTCTCGATCAAATCAAATAAGAATCTCTAAACAATGAGTTTATCAGGCAAATTTGTCAAAAAAAAACATCAAGCCTCAGATATTTTCTCTCTATGCGACAAAGTATATCTATATAGTGAGCGAGTTCTGACTCCCACAACACTATAGAGCGGAATTCTGAGATATTTTCATACTGGCAATGGAGGGATTACAGAGGTGAAAAGTCTTATGCGCGATTATGTGTTCTGGTCGATAAGGATATCGAATATTTCGTAGAATCCTTTATAGACTGTGCCTTGGCAACAAAGGCTCTCCAAATAAAATATAGCCCTTGGCCTAAAACAGAGTGATTATGATCCCGAGTATATTAGCAGGCCCGCTCGACGGATTTTACTATCTTATAGTAGTAGATACTATTTTCAAAATGGCTTGAAATTGTTAGATGTAGAAATCCCACCACAGAAATTGCAATCAATTGCTCCTACGAAGTGTTCAACATATTCTGAGTAGTCAATTGTCTAGTGGCCGACAATAGGACAGAATTTACGACATGAAGGATTTTTAAGACTTTCCTGATCAATCACATCACGATCGTTTCATATAAATCAAGAACCAACAGACAAGCCGAGAGAGTTCGTTGCTACGAAGAAAACTAGAGGCATATCCTCGGGAAAATCCCTACAACAGTTCTTTCGGGTGTATAGAATTACGCACAACTACAGGGCATCATCATCATTACCTCTATTAGCCCAGCACTTAACTAAAACTTCTTGGCTCGGCTCTAAATTTCAAAAACTCCTTGTGGAAAACACCACTATATTAGAACACACCATTAACAAAAAAGCTACATATATTGGAAGCCATCCATCAACAAAATTAACTTCAATAATAGTGATAAAACACTAAAATGTCTGTAATACTAATAACTTATTTATACTACAACCATCACGCGGGTCCCGCCAAAAACAAATAATAAATATTTAAGAATACACGTTTTTTACTTGATTTTACCTCTGAAGATGAATCTAGAGAATTGGTAAGTAATGGGCTCAGATACATCAACAAATTTCAGATTGACACCCGCAAACTAAGAAAGAACTTAAAACGGATCAAAGAAAAAATATTCAGACATGAAGTGTCAGTCATATTAAAAGATATATACCTAAAAGAAAAATTCTGCTCCGATATATCCTATATATATATATATATATATATATATATATATATATATATATATATATATATATATATAGGATACAGGATATGCCTGTTGGATCTTTTTTACTTTAGCCCGAGAGAGACAGGAGGCTAAGTCGTGTGATAGGAAGGTGTAAGAGGTGATGGAGGCGAGGGCGGAGAATAAAGGACGAGCAAACAAGGTTAGGAGTGGAGAAGGTGTTCACATTGTACACACATATATATATATATATATATATATATATATATATATATATATATAATTAAGTGGTGAACTAAAAGCGAACTTTTAGGAAAGGTAAAACCTATTGTGAAAAGTATACAGCTCAATATCCAGGATAGAGCAGATAGATATGTAGAAGGATGAAAAGGAATAAGAAAAGAAAAAGTCAAATCTTTTTTCAATTCAGTTGCTCAGAGGTGGAGAGTATACGCCATTTAAAAAAGACTTCCTGGGTCGAAAATCATGAAATAGGTTTAAACTGGCAAAATGACAGCGAATTAATATTTAAAGGCTAGGCCAAAATTCCAGATAGTCCGTTGAAAAACAAGACTAGTCTAGAGAAAGGCAAAAACTCATTTAAACTTCACGTTTTACTGAGCCTTGTTGCATCCACGAACGTGCTTTTTATTGGACCTTCTACGCTCTGGATTCTATCTATCTTCGCCGCACCTGAAGATGTGGTTTTTGGAATTTAACTCTGAATCCTCTCATGTCATTTCTCGTGCCTTTTAACGACCTACCTATCTACATTTCACTTTCTCCGCTGGACTTTTTGACACCGGACGTTTTTGCAATCGGACATTTGCTTGGATTCAGGTAGAGTTTTGCCTTGTGTTTTTTCCCTACAATCTTTATTTTACTTTTTCAAATTTTAAATCTTGGCCTTTGCCAACTTATCTATCCCAGCGACTTCCTCTGATGATAAGAATTTGATCTTTGAAAAGCCTGGCTTAAGGAAAAATTTAACTTGAATAAATTGCCTTTTTGCGGAATATACTTTGCTCTGAGCAACTGAATTGAAAAAAGATTTGACTTTTGCTTTTCTAATTCCTTTTCATCCTTCTACATATATATATATATATATATATATATATATATATATAATTATAAATAGTTATTTTTATCGTCGGGAATCGTCAGTGTAGAGAAGATTATTCGTACCTGAACACGATTCATGTTTGAAATTCAAATTCCGATGTCTTAGCTCACACGGTCGTTATCAACAACTCGGTAAATCAGCGAGAGATTAATCTTATTTTGAAACAGCCATCGTCAAAGTGTTTGACTACTGAAAGACACGTGCATTTAAGCCAAATGTAAATTTTACTCACTAAAGAGCCAAGGGGGCGACAAATAATTATAAATATTTGTTTTTTATTTACATACGTTTTACCATTTCGAGAATCGTCAGTGTAAAGAAGATTATTCATACTGGTCGCCGGACTCGAACCCTGGAACACGAGTAATATTTCAAACTCAAATTCCGACATCTTAGCCCACACGGCCGTTATCAACAACCCGGTAAATCAGCGAGAGATTAATCCTATTTAAAGGCAGCCGTCGTCAAAGTGTTCGACTACTGAAAAGAACATACATTATATATATATATATAAATATATATATATATATATATATATATATATATCCCTCCGAATATTCACGTATTGTTCAGGTTTATATTTGTAATTCTATAGTTTTATCGATACTTGTAATGTCACATAGATGACTGAAAGAAAACGTAGACAAACTACGATGCCTAAATGTATTATGCTCTCTGGAATTGAGATTATTTATTTATTCTTTTTTTGTTAATATAATTTTTTTTTATATTTCCATTCTTTAATTTCCTCCTCTTATTCACTGTCACAAATAATCTACCCTGTATCTTCATATCTTGTAGCACGGATTCAATAAAATATAACACAATGATGCATTTATCCAATCACGTTTATAATCTCGCGAGATTGTCCGAGAAACTTTATCCCAGAGAAATTCTCGTTTGCTCCTTTTTTTTCATCTATCAAGTTCGTGGTAGAAATCTATACATTATTTTGTTTTGTATTGTTTTTCAACATTTTCTCCCTTTTATAACTGCCATTTGTCTCGGCTCATTTCGAAGACACGTGATACCAATAACAAAAAACGTAGTGGAGGAAAATATGGCATCATTTTATGCAACCGATCCTTCTTTTTCTTTTCGTTTATATTTTCATGTCAGAAATCGAGTTTGAGAGAAAGAGGATAGAGAAACTAACTATTTCGAAACCGTCAAAGTTAAGGGAGAAACTTATCTTGTTTTTAAATTTTATAAAATATTCCCATGCTGTCACGGGGTGCATTAATTTCTGAAAAGGAAGATATATGATACGAACTAACGTAAAATGTTATTAGCTTGTATAATCTACTCTCTTTCTTTCTCTGTTCGTGTAGCTTACTTACTCTTTCTTTTTCATTTCTTCTTCTTTGTAGTGGAAACGGGATGGAATAAAATCAATAACTTCATGTTACGTCTGCTTCTGAACAAAGCATAATTTTACATAGAGGTGTTAACTCGACATTTTTCATCCAATGAAAATGATTCCCGCTCGTTCGAAGCGATTCACTTAGTTGTGTGAAATACCAATTTAAAGAAAAATAGCAATTGGACAACCAAAAACTCAGGGGATAATGCGACAGAGTGAGAATATAAGTTAGAACTCCCAAAATGGTAAAAAAAAGACCACAAGCACTGGATCACTGTTTGCTGATATATCCGGACAATGAAATGCGAATGGAAATCTCGAATATTCGTCGATGACGATTAGCATCCAACAATTCTCATTTTCAGACGGTAAGGAACCTTTGGACTCAATTTTAATCATCTCAAATGGTTGAGTGGCTTTTATCAGCCTCCCAGTTTTAGGTCTGAAGAACAGTGGTGTATGTTCTGTACATGATTTATAACTTTTTAAAGTCGTCCATTGAAGATAGTAGATTTCTTGTCCGTACATGAGAGGCAGTATTCATTGGGTGAGGTTCGAATCTTATCTATGTTTGTTATCAAGCTACATACCCTCGATAGCGCGTCAACTGTAGCATTCTTTTTACCAGGTCGATAGATTGCATCAAATTTGCCACTTCGCGATTTTATATTTTGTTTTATTTTACTTATCTTCTTGATGTTAAACATGAATGCGACGGATTTTTTTATCAGTAATTGATCTAATATGTCGTTCGATCAAATAGTTACCCTGGTGCTACGATATCTGACTGTCTGAAGGTACAAGATTCCTGACCAAAAGTACACAAAACATTGATGTTAATGTTTTTTTTTTCCTTTCAAAAACTCAATCATGTTCTGCAAAGCCTAAAATAAAAAAAAACATTTGTTCTCTACAAAACAACCAAACAAAACACCATGAATAAATATTTGAAGATATACAGAACTTGAAGTATAAACACTTTTCCCAAAATGATCGGATTTGCCATTAAAGAGTTGATATGCCGTAAAACAACACACCCAAACCATACAAAACAAAGTAGTGTATCCATTTTCTGAGTGTCTCTACTATAGCATTAGCCTCTTTTTTAATTGCTGAGTGTCACTGTTTCAAACGCGACAAAGTCCTTGAAAACAAGCGACAAGATGTCCAGATTGCCTTAATGGGGCATCAATTGTACAATCGGATGCAGCTGTCTCCACGCTCAGATGAATAGCAGCGTCTATAGCTGTAATTGCCGTGATAACTAAATATTTTTAAGACGTTTAAAAGCCTTCGCTATTACATGAGAAAGAGTAAAACTGTCCGTGTGTCCCAATGGGTGTATTGTGTTTGAAAAGGAAGCAATCAACGAGGAGTAATATACAAACATGCCTATAGCTAGTTTGAAGGAACACATTAAGAAATTAGCTGTTTCATTGTGGTTTCAGTGACATAAAACCTCTGCTCATGCTGTACCTCAATAAATTAATGATGTCTACGCCGAAAAAACATTTATCGCTATTCAGTGTGAGATTATATTTTTCAATGGCCGCCATAAATAGTTTACGATTACGATTATGATCTGCATAGTTGTGTTCACATACAGTTACATTATCAATGTAGGCAAAGGTGCCTACCAATTTTATATCACTAATTATTTCATCCATAATCCGCTGGAAACACCATTTATTAGTCCGAATGGTATAATTTTAAACTGGTAGAAGCGACTGTTTTCCTAAAGGCTGCGTAGGATTAATCTGCTGGTTTGATAGTCACTTGGTGATAGCGCCTATCTTAGATCAATTACTAGCTTCTTTTTATAGTTCTCGAAAGATATTTCTAAGATCACCGACCTTCTCAGAGACTCACTTATTTCAATGATTCCTTCACCAAGTATTCTAGTAATCTCAGTTTTTACTAAAGGTTTATCCTCATGTGAGTACCGTCTCACTTTCATCGTTGTAGGCTTGCTGTCTTGAGTTAATTATGAAAGCGTGATAGGTACTTCGCCCTAGACACCCGAGTAGATCAGGGAAAATTTGCCAGTGATCAGCCATTACAATATTAAAATTATAAGAACTGCCGGTATCAATTAATGTATTAATAGAAACATCATTAATTTTAATCTGTATTATACTTTGCGAAAGGCAGTCGAGACGCAGCTGTTATAGTAGTTACCATAAAAAGGGCAGTAGAATTTTTAGAAAAATATTTTTTAGAACATATGAATACACAAATTTTAGAGAAACGTCCCAAATTCCCACATTTGTGACAGCTAGGATCTCTAGCCGGACAAGAAAACCGAGCGTGTAGACTGAACCCACAAAAGTCGCATTTACGACCTGTGGAAGCATCGGTGATAGGCAGCATTGACGGGTTTGCATTGTAAATATTTTTTTTAGTTAGAGAGAAAAGTCACAGAGGAAGAAGCCGGGGAATAATACACATGAGAAGAGAAGCCCATCAAAAAGCGCGTGTGTGGTTCAAAGCAGCATCGACCGTATCAAACTGTGAGTAGAGTACAGACTATTTTGGGGAAACCTCAAACCATAAACTTGTTTGTAGGCTGTTCTGAGATTAATACATTTGTTTCCAAGTAGTCGTTGTCTTACTTAGCATTATCAAGCTCTTTAATAAAAGAATCCACAATGTGTGCGTCTCAGATTTATTCGGCATTTATTGGAAGGAAGTTATATTCCTTGCTCAGGGTTCGTAATTATTTTTTAAATTGCTCCAGAAATTTACCATTTAGTTGTCATTGTGTAGCGAATTCATATCGCGAAAATATTTCGTTTTCGGTATGTAGCTTCTACTGCTCCAATAGCCTCTTCATAAGTAGGACTGTGGCCTATAATGATTTCGTGTATTATGTGAAATACATACTTAGTTCGGAGTCCGAGCTTTTTTATTGGCCGTTATAAATTTTCTGCATATAATCACTATAAAATGTTTTCAAACGTCATTTTTCAATTAGTCCATCGTTTGTCAGAATTAGGATTCTCAGGTTCCACGTTTGATCGTTGTGGGTGAATTAGTTGTCTATACTGAACAAATTGTAATACAGAACAAGAACAACAGAAAACTTGAATATGCTTTATTCTGCTTTGAATATTGATACATGTGTTACTACAGATTTTTATAGTGTTAGCATTTACAGAAGAGTTATCTATAGGGAGTTTATCATAAGTAAGGGAGATTACTCTCAATTATTACATTTACTTTTATTATTTTTTTATTTGCTTTAAAGCGATGCTTGGTTCATTTTATTTAAGAGTGACCATTTAATTTCCCGCTAATTTTATTTGGTATTCACCCATGTGTTGCATAAAATCAATACTTAGTGCGAAATGGTAATTTTTTCGAGCATAAAATTTAGATTTATTTTTAACGTACCTAAAACTGAACTTTTCTTTCAAAGTTTGACCAATCTCCTAAAAGAAAACGTTGGATTTTGTTATTAAGAGAATACGACTGGTATGATTCTCCCTCTTCGTATTTTGTTTTTGTGTAATAATAATGTACAAAATTTATTCTGGTCTAACAAATAAAAAGAATACAAAGTGGCGCGTCTTCTTATTTCATGTGAATCAGATGATTCGGGTGTTGGCATTAATTTCCCCGATGTTTTTCTAGTTAGAAAATTTTCTGGAAAGACATCGGGTACTTACGAGAAGGATCACGAGAAGTGAAAGTGATACTGTGGAACCGACTTGATTCGAACTTGGAACACCAGCTCTTCAGTCCGTGTCGTTATCTACTTAACCACCGTCACCTCCCAAAGTGACGCTAAGCACAGTGGATTACATTTCTATTCTCAACACTTTAACAAATAAATTCCCATTTTATTTCATGATAAAAGTTGTTTTTTTTAAACCGAGGATCGATTATATCGAAGATTTGGGCGAATATCAAGTGAAATGAGCGAAGAAATCAAAACCGTCTACATTCTAACAGTTAGTTTTAACGTTAAGAAAACACAATTTCAGAATGGGTTCGCTTAAATTTGATATGGTAAAATAAAATTCGATATTTGTGATATCGTAAAAGATTAATGAACGTAATTAAATTATTTATTTTTCCATGTTTCTTATTTATTTTATTTACTCATTGTTTAAAGATTTTCATTGGTTGAGGAAACTATTTTAAATGATTGTTTTAGTTCATTGCGAAAGCATTGTGCAAACTTTACTGCTTTCTGTTTAATTAAAAACAGATTTATTGGCGAGAATTAATTAAAAGATTGAGCAATAATATTTTGCAAAGCATTCAGAACAATTGAAACCATTGTCCTTGTAATTTAAATATATATATATATATGCATACACATACATATAATGAACTGGAAAAATACCTGTCCCAGGACAGGTAAAATTCATTCCTTGAACAAAACGGTTGTCTCATTACGAAGATTAAAACAAGATATAATTATACTAAACCTTACGTCTAGAACCCTTAATCCAATTTTGATCAAAATCCATTAAATAATTTTAACTCTATAAAATGTCTAAAGTTTAAGGCTTAAGCTTAGTGGTCTTAAGAAGAAATTATTGTTTATGGAAGGTTGTGCCCATATTATGACAGCTGATATCCCTTTAAAGGTGTAAGCGTAAGAGGTCTTAAGAAGAAATGAGAATTCAGGGAATCCTTCTTAATTGGTGTTTAATGACTATGGATAAAATTACAATACAAATCTGAAACATTTCAATTTTCAAATGGGAGGATGTTCCTATATGATGCCTTTGAAACTTTTTAAAATGTTAGATTTAATACATAGTCATTAAACACCAATTAATTAAGTAGAAGGATTCCAAGGCAACGCCGGATAGGTACAGCTAGAAATCTATAATATTGTAAGTTTATCCAGCTCTAAAAAACAATCTAATAATATAAAACCAGCAATGGGAATGACATATACAGCTAGGCTCAATGGTATAACTAGGGGTGGGACGTAATGGGTGAAAATTTCAGATTCATGTAAATAGTATTTTTGTGTTCATTTATACATAAATAACACTAAACAATCAAACGTTTTGAAAATTTTGCAAAATTCAGAAGGTGCAGGCCACTAGTTTTTGGCTATTTTATATTCATGAAAACCCTTTCACAGCCTTAAAATGGTCCTAAATTAAAGTACTATATCAGATTTAACCATCTATATCCATGCATAGCTTTTGAGGATGTTTTAGGAACTGCAATGTCGCATGAAACCACTTTTTCACCGAAAATGATGGATTTTGAGTCCCGTGGAGCCCTAACGGCTATTTTTGGCCTGCACCTTCTGAATTTTGCAAAATTTTCAAAATGTTTGATTGTTTAGTGTTATGTATGTATAAATGAACACAAAAAAATACTACTCGCATGAATCTGAAATTTTCACCCATTACGTCCCACCCTTAGTATAACCTAGTCGTTTTCACTCGTTACATTTTCGCTCTTTTTTTTCTATTCGTTACGGCTTAATTTCTGGCTTCTTCTCTATACTCACTGTTTATTTTGTCTAACGTATCTACGGGAGACTATCTTAGTTACTCATTTTAAATATATGTGTTATATTATATGTGTATATCTCGATTGATACTGCTAGCATAGGTATTATTATGCGTAGCTAGTGCTATTGAGTGACGGAGAAAATTCATTTCGACAATTCCGTTAGTATAACATAAATAAAAAAAAATGTTATGATTTCGAATTTCAATACTAAAGTCGTCCAAGTGTCAAATAATCAATTGTAGTCAAACTTTTTTTAGGTTAATGTATTTTGACATATTTTATTCAATTCTTTTTTAATTTAGATGACAGAATGTCTTCATGGGATTTTACCCTGTGAAAATGCGTTGGGATGAGAACGATACGCGGAAGTAAAAAAATAAAGGATTCATTCTAATTTTTTTAAGTCAGTGTCTTAGAATCAAGTCGGTAAGAATTTGACATTTGTATAGCCACGAGGGAGGTGAGTGTAATCTTAAGCATGAATAGTGTAAGAGATGATTTGGTTCCGGCGGGAGTGGTTTTGCTCAAAGCATAACTTTATGGATCCAGCAGGGTAGAGTTAAAAGAGTATAAAGGGAAGAGGAGGCAGTTGTTCGCTGGATTGGCAAATGGTTGTTTAGATATAATTTTTTCACGAGAGAAGTTTAAGAATTCATATTCATATATATATATATATATATATATATATAATGGAATGAATATTAAATTTGAATAAATGTCCCTTGTGTGTAAAATAAGAGATGTTAGAAAAAAACTCATTGAAGTACAAATATATATAGAAACCAATGAAAATTATGATTTTGGATTAATTCAAGTCTATGGAATGAAAGTATAAGATATATATATATATATATATTACTAGACTGGCAATGTGGACAAATATGTATTAATATTCTTAAATAAAAATCTAAAAAAGTACAGGACGAGTAGAATTAATTCTTAAAATATTGAAGCTGGAATTGAGATTTGAAGAATTAAATGTACAATAATAAAATCACACTTGATCAGAAGGTTGCTAAAATGGCAGACATTTGCAATGGTTTTTCTTAGCTCTTGGAAATCCAAATCGGAATTTTTTTGCAACATTTTTTCCTTTGACAAAAACTTTCCCACAAGTTTTGCTGCAAGAATGCATTTGAAATCTAGACACCAATGTAAGACTAGATACAGAACAAGGCCTTCTGCATGTTATATGTTTCTCAATGAATTGCTATTTTTTCTTGAGGGTCTTTCTCATAAATGGGTGCCTGATTACATATTTACCCAAAGTATTCTAGTGTGGGATCTTTTGATATTTGCAATGTAACTATTTAATTTTACTAAATATTCTTTTCAAATCAGGGCAGAAATATTCAGCACAAGATAATGTCGCAGGGCCAAATCTTTCATCCATAGCATGAAGATCAGATGCCTTTCTATTCCAAAACTGTTTTGAACCCCTGACATTTTTCATCAACATTGAAAGGTTGCCTTCCAGAGCTGTATCATTGTTTTGTAATTTATGGTTAAATTCGTGCAAAGTTAATTTTCCTGTTTTCATTGACTTCATCATGGCAAAGATTCCAGCATCCAAACATCGTTTGTCTGCCTTGTCAACACTGTAGAAAAGATATTGGATGTTTCTTCTAAATCTAGGGTCAGAATACCTATGTCTGTTTTTGAAAAACATATGAGGTCTGACATTTCCATATTTTCTATCTTGAAACATTCCATTTGTCCCAGCAGGAAACAAAATGGGAAAGCATATCAAATCCAATTTTGGATTGTTGTCTTTCTTTAAATCTCTTTCAGATTTATTCATCTTACAAATGTCAATGTCTTTTTCATTTGGTAAAGATGGGTACATTTTTTGAACAGTATGATACTCATAGAATGTTTCAGCAGATTTCTTGGTCAAATGTGTAAACAAATGATTAGAATAAGTTGTGCAGTTCTGTCCAGTACACAAGACAATGTTATTAGTTTGATCAATTTCAATGTCTTTGTAAATTTCATTGTTCTCTTTAAGCCAATAAAGTGCATTCAAAACATTTTGCATATTGACTAATGATTTCTAAATTATTTTGTTGCGATAAGTCAACAATTTCCTAAAAACATATTCTTTTGATGGTAATGTGTCCATGAAATGAGTGATGCTGTACTCCATAGGAAGTGGCAAATGAGTTGCAATTCATTTGATGGCATGCAACATATGAGACAATGGTCCTTTGAATTTTTTAGGTAAAAGTTTTATCACATTAATAAAACATTTGGCTCTTTGTATCAATATTTGTTTATAAATATTCAATTTTTCTAATTCTTTAATGAATTCAGGAACTTTTTATCCCATTCAGTCAATATTTTCAAATCACTGTCACATTCTTTTTATTTGCAAATGTCACAAGAATTAGTTTTTACTATTTACATGTTTGGTTTAGAATAGTCAACTTCATACTCAAGCAAATTTCCAATAATTTCAGTACTGGTTTGATTAATTGTCTTTTTCCATTAATTTGTTGAACATAGGCCAGTTTCCTTCTAAAATTGCAATATCATACAAATCCAAGCAAATGCATACAGCTCTTCATTCGTAGACCTGATTCGCCAATGTTCGATGTCTGGGAGAGTGGGGGACATTTTTCTAATGTGTGCAGGACTATTGGCAACAACAATACATTTAATCACTATGAATGCTATCGCATTCGTCAATTTTGCGAATTACATTCCGAATCAAATCAGGTACAATTTCCTGAATTGCTTCATGTACTTTTCTTGTTTCCAAATGTGGAGTTCTTTCATCAGGACAACCCTTTATTTTTGCCACAAAGACGAGCCCAACATCCTTCTATTTAGTATTATTAGACTTTGAATGTTCATCTTTTTTTTTTCTTGATACTTTTTTTTTTGATATTCAATATGTCTTTTTATAAATTCACTTGTATTTTATTTTTTCTTTATATTTGTCTTTTCGTTTAGCATTATTTGTTTAATTATTCTCAATTTTTTTCTTTTCTCTCTATTTTTTTAAATATAGGTTTTGATATTGCTCATAGGTATTTGCAAATGCACTTTTTCCTCTTATATTTACCTTGGGATTCGGCGTGTTTATTTTTTTCAATTTTTCTTCCTCCAATTCACTGTTTTTCATATTAATTATTGTAATTTTCTTATTATTATTTTAAATAAAAATGCTTATTTTAAAAAGATCGGAATCTAAATGGAGCAGAAACACGAGAGTAAAGTTGATTCTAATTTTTGCTTTAGATTTGGGTTGCTAATTGTTGTTTCGAATATTGGGGACTATTTGTTGTTTCGAATTTGGGGGACAAATTGTTGTTTTAAATTCATAGGACTAATTGTTTTTTTAATTTAGGGACTAATTGTTGTGCCAGATTAGAGGGGAAAATTGTTGTTTAGAATCTAGGAAACTCATTTTTACTGTATTCACTTTAAGATCAAATTTTGCGAATTTAGCGTTTTTAAAGCAGTGTGGCCTTCCAATATTGTGTGGGAAATATATTAGCACATTGCATTGCTTTTTGAAGCATTCAACACAACTTCCTATATAAATAAAACATTCAGTAAATGTGGAATGTTTTTTCAAATAATGAACTTCGAAACTTGTAACACAAATCAATATTATTTGTTTTAATTGGTTTTAAAAAGTTGGACAATTTTTTTTAATTAAAAAAAATGTGAAAATAAGAACATTCTACATTAAAAACAATTATATTTAGAGATTTTTTAAGATTTTCACAATAATCAAACTTACGTAAAACAAAATTTTAAATCTAATGCGATTACAAATTTCAACATTATTAACTTTTTGGTATTATTGTTGATGAGGACCCTAAGCAAAAGCATCCCCTCACCTCCACAAAATGGGAGTATACCTTTGTGAGGTCACTATGTATGAACACTCTGAAAAACATGGGTAAAACAAAAATATTTTAGAATGTCGATTGGGGTATCAGTTTCACATATAAATTTAACGTAAAATTCCGACCAGATGGCATTTGAATGACATGTAAACGTTCTAGTTCCTATTCACTTGCCTTCCCACGAAATTATGGTTAGACACAAGGTCGATTTTTAATGTGTGGAAAATCCAGATCTCTATAAAGGGGAACTCCGGATTGTAACAAAAATGAAAATTGGCTTAGTCTAGAATTATTTAGCCTTCACTGACCGAAGACAAAAAAGATGAAGTGTAGTATCAGAACAGATACTACCCTTTGCAATATTTATTTGCATTAAAAATACAAAATTATACAAAATTGTTATTACATTCTACTCCTAGCCAAACGGCCAAGAAAGTATGTAACCGTCATGGTTGGATTTTTTTGGAGGTTGCCACCTGGAATTAAGCTAATTGATAGAGTTGGGAAGTTTCTTTGGGAGGGGGATGTTTCCACTTTGACTTAGCGTTAGTCGTAGGATTAATGGATGTTTTAATCCCCCCCCCCCCAAAAAAAAAAATAAAACACACAATTTATCTCTCTTAGAAAAAAAAATATGGATATATGCACTTAAAACGCTATCCAGATAGCGATCGGCCAGAAATGGGTGAAAATGTTACGTTAAATTTTTAAGCAAAATTCTAAATTCTGAAATAATTGTTTTTCTTTCCCAACATGTAATCGCCTAAAAAAGGATACGCTCATATTTTAACGAGGGTTAAGAGTACTCATCTGCAGATTTATCAAAAATTATTTAAATATAACATTTTCAAAGATTATTTAAAGTCCACCAGTACGATTTAAAAAAAAAATATGTATACTGTAGAATGTAGGTACGTGCGAAAATATACGTAGCTAATACCCACGGTGTCATTTTACACTAATTTTCATTATATATATTTAATTGTTTAAGATAACATTTGATTATGTCCGAAAGGTAAAATCCTAAAGTTTACCTAAAAAACATATTCTACGTGTCAAAAAACTTTTAGAATTAAAAATGTTCTCACTATGGCTAAAAACACAGAAATTCAGTAAATTTTGAAATTTCAAGAAATACTTTTTTTTCATCTTTTGAAATATAAATATGACTTTTCTGGAACCATTTCAATAATTTTAAGGAACTGAATTTTAAAAAATCTACGTACATTTTACAAAAATTAAATGATTATCAAAAAATGTCCATGCGATCAAAAAAAAGTCTGAACGATCAGAATAGCAATAATCAGTTTGTCGACAGAAAACTATGTATAGAAGATCATAATCACTATAATATTCCATTTTATTAAGTATTTTTAATTTTATGTAGAAGGTATTGATTTGTAATAAAACATTATTAGAAAACTATCTGTCAGATGGTTTTCTAATCATTTCCCCTAATTTATTTATAGTTTCATTAGAATAAATAAAAACAGTTAATCTATATTTATTAAAAAGTTACTTTTATAGTTTTAATTGGTTTCAATAAAATCTTAATTCCTTATCTGATTCTAAAATAATATTAAAATCCTTTAAATATCGACGAATATGTTTTTGTTTTAACCTTTCTATTTTTGTTTTAATTAAAAAATATATAAACTTTAATTGTGAAAATTACATTTTATTTTTCCAAAGTGAAACTAGAAACTGAATAAGTGTCTGTAATTAAAACTTCGATGACGTTGCATAGTGGTTAGTGTGTGGCGGTGAACATCCCGTGTATTTAATTGTTTATTATACTTTTGCCCTACCATACATTTGAAATTAATTGTAAGTAAAATTTAGATCACTTTTTCAAATATTTTTTTCGGAATGTTCCTGTTTCTCTATTTGTACAATTTTGTTTTGTTTTCAAGATTAAAAAAACGAATTTCTTACGCTGCTGAGTACATATTCATGTGTCAACAAGTCAATTATCATTTTGAACTTATTAAAAAAAAATATGTTCAACTTAAATAATTAACGACGTCGTAGTGTCCCAAAATAAACAAAAATATTTTCTCGCGTTCAGCTCTAATATTAAGGAACCATTAATATTCTAAAATATTTATTTTTAATTTTTTGGGGAGGGGGGGTTAGCCTCTTTATACAACCATATCTCTTTCAAACAGTTATATCTAAATATTATCTTGGTGAGGGGACTTTAATACATGAAGATTTGCTAAGAATTTCAAAGCCAGTTTTAATGACTTTCTATTCGTTAGTTTAAATACTTCCAAATGTTCAATTGTCGAACACGAAGTAATGGATTTATTATTTCAACTATTAACACAATATTAAAATGGCTGACTTGTTTACGAAAGAAACCGAAATGCATTATGATGGATTTAATCTTGTAATAGGATTTTAATTTACTACTTTTTTTATTAATATAATAATTGGAAAAGATGGTACATGTATAGTTTACGGACCGAGTTGAAATAATATTATTTAGAAAGCCATTCTTAACATGGGGAGGGGGGATTTACTTACGATTCTTTACTTTCACCTTACAATTTAATAAACAAAAGATATCGTAAAGATTGAATTTAACTTGAAAATCTTATCTAAAAAAAACCCGTTCCGTAAACTGCACAAGTACCAAAACGAGAATGCAAGAAGTGTTTTTTTTTGGTTGGGGGCGGTAGACCCGTATTTACAACTATATCCACCGCAAAAACGGTTCTAAAATCTATTTTCAATCGATATTTATTTCATAATAACCGAATTTTCCTACTTTAACAAAATTGACGAATTTTCCTTTGCCGGATTTTTCGTTAACGTATCTTCCGTTGCACCGAAGTAAACACAAGGTCGGTTTTTAATGTGTGGAAAATCCAGATCTCTGGAGGGGGGGAACACTGGATTGTAACAAAAATGAAAATTGCCTTAGTCTAGAAGGATTTCTCTTTCAAACATTACATTGACAAAACTGCAGAATCACCGATAAGCGCATATTGTATCTGTATGCCCAATGCTAGCACAACATCAGTATAAAAAATCGGGACACGATAAAGTCGCTCACGTACTACACTGGAATATATTCAAACTTTATGAATTGGTATAAAGCATAAGCCAGAAGTGGTACAGGAGAACGACAATGTAAAACCCCTTTGACTGATAAGGTTCTTGAACATTCAAAACCCGACTTAATCTTTCTAAACAAAAACAAGAGAACTTGCTTAATCATTGATATAGCCTGCCCCTTCCATACCAGAGTGCAGGAGAAAGAACACAAAAAATAAATGAATATAAAGATCTAAAATGAGAATTTGCTATACTACGTAAAGAAGTAAAGGTGAGTCCCGTTGTAATTGGAACGCTTGGAACCATAACGAAAAGTCACCATAAATGGCGAGAGAATTTCGTTTCCAATTCTGCAAAAGGCTTGCCTAATAAGAACAGCGAAAGTGTTAAGGTACAGCTTGAATGTTTATGGTCAAGGGAATTGACCTGATGTTCAAAAAAGAAAATTCCAACTAAAAACATACAAAAGTTGAGACTACTAAGAAGAAGAAGAAGAAGAAGAAGAAATAATAATAATAATAATAATAATAATAATAATAATAATAATAATAATAATATATATATATATATATATATATATATATATATATATATATATATATAGCAGAAACCTAATAAAAGGAATAAATACTTGGGCAGTATCACTAATAAGATACTCTGAACAATTCATAAGCTTGATAAAAGAAGAACTCAGGCACCTTGACCAGAGGACTAGAAAATTAATGAGCATGCACAACGCATTACACTCAAAAGACGATACGGACACTCTACGTGAAGAGAAACGAAGGAGGAAGAGGACTAATAAGTATAGAAGAATGTGTAGACGACACTAAAAAAGAACTGGAGAAATACATAAACCAGAACACAGAAAGACTGATCATCACAGCAAGAGACACCGTCCCAACGAATAACTTGGGAAGCACCGAAACCAGAAGCAAAGAGACTAGGAAATAAAAGTGGGAAGAAAATCAACTACATGGACGTTTCATGAGAATGACAAGAAGAAAAAACGCACGAAAATAGTTGGGCATGGCTGAGAAAAGGGAACCTGAATAGAGAAACTGAACCCTTGCTGACGGTTGCACAAAACAATATGATTAGGACAAATACATTAATGCTAAAATAGATAAACCCCAGGAAAACAGTAAATGCAGATTGTGCGAACAAAGACGAAACAGTAAATAACATAATAAGTAGATGCCGAAAACTGGCCTCAAAAGAATACAAAAATAGGAATGACTGTGTGGAGAAAGCAGTACACTGGTAGCTATGCAAATAAATGCATTTCGAACACTCGAACAAATGGTACAAAACTAAACCAGATACAGTACTCGAAAACGAAAAACCCAAAATCCTCTGGGATATGGAGGTACAAACATAAACTCATACAAGCAAGGAGACCGGATCTCATAATAGTCAACAATAAAGAAAAATCCTGCCAAATCGTAGATTTTGCCTTCCCAGCCGACCACAGGGTGAAGACCTATGAAACAGAAAAACGAAGGAAATACATTGAACTCGCCAGAGAATTGAAAGTGATATGGAGTATGAAGAAGGTAATTATAATACCAATAATCGTAGGAGCACTGGGAACAGTTCCGAAGAACCTGGAAAAAAGACTAAGAGAAATTGGAATCAAAGGGAAGACTGATACCATACAAGGGACGGCAATGATAAAAACAGCTAAAATCTTAAGGAAAATCCTTGAATGCGGAAACCTTTCCACATAAGCTAGGAGACTAACCAATCACATGCAAGGTGCAATAGGAAGAAAACAAAGTCACATAAAGAGCACCACAAGAACCCAAGAAACAGAAAATGCAAGAAACTTCATAAATTACCACCCCCCCCCCCCAAAAAAAAAAGTGATTGCAATAGCTCCTGCTGATACCACACAAAAAAGTTGGGAAGGGTCAAGGAGGATGGAAAGACCGAGGAGGGATAGCACTGATCAGACCTCCGCTGTAAGAGTGCGGATAGCACTGGGACATTGGGGAGGCTTATTTCCATCCAAATCCCAGAGAAGACCAATGGTCGTTGCCAACAAGAAATCGATGGTAAGCGTCGGGTGTGATAACGCAAATTCATTTGCAGTAGTTATTTAAAGAGGTTGAGAGAACTGGAAATCTGGGGAGACTTGTTGTCACTCAGACTCCAGGGAACACCACTGGTGATTATCAGTGCGCAATCACTGATGAAGGCCTGTGTAAGAACTCATAGTGAGTAAACATAATAAATATAGTGATAAGTCGTGAAGATTCAAGGAGGATAGATATACTGAGGTGGGAGGGTACCAATCACTCCAGTGGAAGGGTGCGAACAATACTAGAACAGAGTAAACGATCGTTAACAATGGTAAGCTGTTATTGAGACAACACAAGATGAGTTACAATTGTTATTTGGAAGAGGCAGAGAGTACTGAAAATCTGGGGAGACTTGTTGTCACTCAGACTCCACGGAACACCACTGGTTATTGTCAGTGAGCAAGTACTGATAATGACTTGCATGAACACTCATAGTAAGTAGATCTATTACTAATGGAGCGTTAGTTTCTATCTGGCTCAATCCGTAATTATACTATTATTTTATGAATGATCAATGTAGTTTACTTTACTATTCCAGACTAATGTACAACCTTTCAATGCTTAATTCATGAGGGGATGGTGTAGTATCTGTTCTGTTGTCATCAAACCATCCTCTAATGCGTTATCTTTTTGTCTCTTTTTGGGGGAATATTTTTTCTGTTGTCATGAGAACCTCCCAAGCATTGCCTCCTCCTTTGGTATAAGTAGTGTAGTATATTTTTATTTGTCATGATACCCTCCTCCCATGCATTACCTCCTCCTTCGAATGTAATTTTAGTATATGTTCGTTCGTCATATATACTAGCAAACATATGCTTCCTCTGGTCGCATATTTTTGCTGATAATAATGATAATAATAATAAGAAACAGAAGAAGAATAGTAATAATAATAACAACAATAATAACAATAATAACAATAATAACAACAATAATACTTCTACTGCTGCTGTTGCTTGTGGTGGTAACTGAATGTTAACCGGTAAAGCAAGAGTTTGGAATAGACAATAGTGAAGGACAAGGCACACCAACAAATGTACGGTTAGATAGTATGACGTCATAATGCCATGAAAAGAGGGGAACCAATCAATTATTCTGTTAAGACTAAGAGACGCCCTATTTGCTTGTCATGGTTAAGAATAATTCACTGAATTAGGAATAATACGAATAGTAGAAATAATTAGTCTAAAATGCGTGGCATTCTCCTTGTAAACGTGCAATAACAAATATTAAATGGTTTGGGATAATTACAGCAATAACGTTTACTTTTGAACAATATTCAGAATTAAAAGGAATTAGATTCTATAGCCGTCAGAGGGCGTTTTAATAATACTGAGTACAACCTTGAATCGTTTAATAACCCTGTTGCTAAAGTCGTTGGTAAAATGGTTCAATCATTCTACCGTTCCAGAAAGTACCTGACTCCTGACGCAATCCTTTACCTGTATAAGAGTCAGATACGCCTAAGATGGTGTACTTTTGCCACATCCGGGGAGGTGTCTCTCATGGATCTACTTTGCCTTAACAGAGTACAAAATCGATTTCCAAATATAGTGGGGAATGCTCTCTTCTGTTCCCAACAGTCTTTTTCTTACGGAATAGGCGTTGCTAGTCTTTCTCTACTCTGTTGTTATTTTCATGATAGGTGCTTGATTGAGTCAAACCTCTGGTTTCTCCTGTAAAACATTCATAGCAAGAACTCATCTAACTACCACCACTGTAAAATATTTAAACTTTCGTATTACACCGCCTGTCCGCGTACTTCATATTAATCAAAACGTCTATCAACCTTTTCGGATTACAAATAATACACAAATATTTAATATCTTCTTACCTATATTGTTTAAACTCAAAGGTTATAGATATTACACAATATTTTTCACTTTTTATAACGCATAAGTGTGTTCGTGTTTAGTAAACTTAATGCCGCATTTGGTGATTGCACATGACGAAAAAAAGCTTACATGAGAATGTGCTTTAATCAAGTAAATTAAAACAGCTAACTACAAAGATACTTACAATGATTTTTCATAAGCTAACAAAGTTTACACATTTCTATAACAATGTTGAATAACAGTGAATAAAGGAAGGGTGCATATTTATCGTAATAGCAGTTGCTATTTTTGTTCGTGAGCGTTCCTCGAACGCCGCTTCGCCCGCAAAAATACCAGTGTTTACCAGTTAGTTTCAATATAAACTGGGGCTTAGTGTTTTAGGCGTCTTTTCTTAATAATAATAATAATACTTAACAAAATTATTTCGTACATTTAATCCTATAGAATAACACCTTCTATTCAGTGGTTGAGTATAGACACTATTGTTTAATACCCGGACAAATGAACACCTTCAATTTTTATGAAATTTTAATATGTATTTGAATAAATATACCCCAATTTATCATTTCTTGGGCGTATTTTAAAGGGTTTTAACGAGACATAAAATGAATATAACCTCCCATTTTAAATATCAAATATTTCAGATTTGTACTTAATTTGCTCTATAGTCACTAGACACAAATTAAGCAAAATTTCCTGAATTTCAATTTAATAAAGCCTTAAATGTTAAACATTTACGAGAATCAAACTCATTTAATTGATTTTTATCAAAATCAGAATAAGGATTCTAGACATTATAAGGTTTAGTGGCATTATATTTTGATTTGACTCTTCGTAAGGGAAATAAAGGTTGCGCCAAACTGTTCTGTTCGAGGAATTCATTTTACCCTTCGTGTGTAGGTATGCTTCTAGTTGTGATATAAACATGTGGATTATTTTTCTCAACGCTTAATTGATTGAATCTTATGGTGTGACATGTGTCTCCATCATTTTTCATTGGGCAGGTACTAAAGTAATAATAATGCTACTAATTAGCATGATCAATGGAAACGACAATGTTAATTAAAGGTAATAGTTTTTATGTTATCGATCACTAGCTGCCCGGAGTTGTTCGGGAGTCTTCTTGCTTTCATTTTTGTTTCGCAAGTTGCCCACCCCCTTCTTTTTTCTCATACTTGATATTTTATAAGAAAATGTTTATATTTTTGGAAGGATAATTTAAAGAAAGATTATATGTCATTAAAAAATCGGTTTTGTAATAAAATCGATAGGATGTCTTAAAAAAATGTTTAAATATATATCCCATAAATATTTAGATGTATTTTTATTTATTTTAGCAAAAAAATTGACATAGTACGAAACCATATATTTAAAAATAGTTGTTGCATGTCGGTTCTTATTCCCTCATTAAAATATGGGGGATTTCTGACGTTTAATTGAATTATTTACGGTATCGTTTAGTCATTAATTGAATAAAATTGTTTAAAATTATAACATACAGTTTATTTAAAGAGTCACATTTGAGCGTGAATTACGAGAGACATAGGATCACTATACAGATTATCGATGGTCACCGGCCGGTTAGTTCAATCATAAGTTCCTATGAGATTACACTGTCCATTTACTTATCCAGAGAGCCATGAAAAAGATAATTCCACATAACCATCTAGCGGTGTGTGTCACCAAGCGCCTAAACTTAACTATTTGTAAATAGTTTTGAGTAGAAATTGATACAGTATCTGATAATTTTTTCACTAATTCTAACATATAAGTTCATTTTCTTAAAAGATCATTTACGATATTGGATCCCGTTAAATAGGCTGTTGTCGGTAAGCAATCACTGACGATGACTTGTGTGATAATTCCTAGTGAGTACAAAAAAAAATGATGATAATAATAATAATAATGATGATGATAATGATGATGATGATGATGATGATGATGATGATGATGATGATGATGATGCTTTTTGTTTGAGTTGAACGTAATAGAACCCCTCCTCCCCAAAAAGTTAGAGAACAAAATTTACCGTTATTTTTCAGGAGCCGATAAACATTTAAAGTCTCGAGCGTATCAATTGAAGTCATCTTTTTGGTAGATATACAAATGTTATATTTATTGTGAATTTGAATGTTAACTAATAAGAAGCTTCTGCGATTTCACTTCGGGAGTCCGGAGATAATATTCTTGCTTTTTGTTTGAGTTGAACGTAATTAAACCCCCCTCCCCAAAAAGTAGCTAGTCACCTTAGAGAACAAAAGTTAACGTTATTGTTTAATTTCAACCGAACGTTTAATAACTTTGCATCAATTTATTAGACAAACATAGGAGGGGAATCTATCGTCTTTTTTTTAATTTATTTAAGAGTATCCTAGAAAACTTATACTTATGTAATTAGGTAACATATATATATATATATATATATATATATATATATATATATATTATCTTTTTTTTTACCTCTTTATTTATTTATCATTATAAATTTTTTAATTTTTAATTTCTTTTATTGTAAATGTGTCTTCATGTATGTGTGATAGTGCACTTTGAACCTCATGAAAATGAGAGAAACACTATCCCTGTGACAGGACAAAATATTTGTAGAGGGTCGAGGAGGGTGAGAAGACCGAGGACGGACAGCACAAACCAGACCTCCACTGTAAAAGTGCAAAGAATGCTGGAACCTTGGGAAGGCTTATTGCCACCCACATCCCAGAGAAGACCAATTGTCCTTACCAGCGAGAAATCAATGATAAGAGGTGGTTGCAATACCGCATCGTTATCGAAAAGAGGTGAAGAATACTGGAAATCTGGGGAGGCTTATTCTCACTCAGACTCCAGGAAATACCACTGGTTGTTGTCGGTGAGCAATCACTGACGATAATTTGTGTGAGAACTCCTAGTGAGTACAAATAACAATAATAATAATAATAATAATAATAATAATAATAATAATAATAATAATAATAATAATAATAATAATAATAATAATAAAAATTATATAGCAGAAACCTAATAAAAAGAATAAATAGGCAGTATCATTAATAAAATACTCTGAACCATTCATAAGCTGGACAAAAGAAGAACTCATGCACCTTGACCAGAAAATGAATGACCAATGCACAACGCACTACATTCAAAAGACGATACAGACAGACTCTACGTGAAGAGAAACGAAGAAAGGAATGTGTGGACGACACTAAAAAAGAACTGGAAGAACAGAAAGACGATCATCGCAGCAAGAGACACCGTCCCAACGAACAACTCGAGAAGCACCGAAACCAGCAAACAGAAAAGAAAAGAAAAGTGAGAAGAAAAACAGCTACATGGACGTTTCATAAGAATGACAAGAGAAGATGCACGAAAATAGTTGGGCATAGCATAGAAAAGGACACCTAAACAGAGAAACGGAACTCATGCTGACGGCTGCGAAAAACAATGCGATTAGGACAAACTACATTAAAGCTAAAATAGATAAAACCCAGTAAAACAGTAAATGTAGACTGTGCAAACAAAGACAAAACAGTAAATCACATTAAAAAATGCCCAAAACTGTCATCAAAAGAATACAAAAATAGGTATGACATGTTGGGAAAGCAGTACACTGGCGGCTATGCAAACAATTGCATTTGGAACACTCAGACAAATGGTACAAACATAAACCAGAAACAGTAGTCGAAAACGAAAAACACAAAATTCTCTTGGATATGGAGGTACAAACAAACTCATACAAGCAAGGAGACTGGATGTCATAATAGTCAACAGCAAAGAAAAATCCTGCCAAATCGTAGATTTTGCCTCCCAGCCGACCACAGGGTAAGACCAAGGAGACAGAAAAACGAAGCAAATACACTGAACTCGCCATAGAATTTAAAGGGATATGGAGTATGAAGAAAGTAATTATAATACCAATAATCATAGGAGCACTAGGAACAGTTCCGAAGAACCTGGAAAAAAAGACTGGGAGAAATTGGAATCAAAGGGGAAGACTGATACCATACAAGGGACAAAAATGATAAAAACAGCTAAATCTTAATAAAAAATCCTTGAATGCGGAAACCTTTCCACATAAGCTAGAAAGACTAACCAATCACAAGCAAGGCGCAATAGGAAGAAAAAGCGCCACAAGAACCCAAGGAACAGAAAATGCAAGAAATTTCATAAACTACCTCCCCCCCTTAAAAAAGTGATGGCACCAGCTCCTGCTGATACCACACAAAAAAGTCGTGAAGGATCAAGGAGGGTGGTAAGACCGAGAAGGTATAGCATTGACCAAACCTTCGGTGGAAGAGTGCGGAGAGCACTGGGACATTGGGGAGGCTTATTTCCATCCAAATACCAGAGAAGATCAATGGTCTTTGCCAACAAGAAATCGATGGTAATCGTCGGGTGTGCTAACGCAAATTTATTTGCAGTAGTTATTGACAGAGTATGAGAGCACTGGAAATCTGGGGAGACTTGTTGCCACTCAGACTCCAGGGAACACCACTGGTGATTATCAGTGCGCAATCACTGATGACGGCCTGTGTAAGAACTCATAGTGAGTAAACATAATAAATATAGTGATAAGTCGTGAAGATTCAAGGAGGATAGATATACTGAGGTGGGAGGGTACCAATCACTCCAGTGGAAGGGTGCGAACAATACTAAAACAGAGTAAACGATCGTTAACAATGGTAAGCTGTTGTTGAGACAACACAAGATAAGTTGCAATTGTTATTTGGAAGAGGCAGAGAGTACTGAAAATCTGGGGAGACTTGTTGTCACTCAGACTCCACGGAACATCACTGGTTATTGTCAGTGAGTAAGTACTGATAATGACTTGCATGAACACTCATAGTAAGTAGATCTATTACTAATGGAGCGTTAGTTTCTATCTGGCTCAATCCGTAATTATACTATTATTTTATGAATGATCAATGTAGTTTACTTTACTATTCCAGACTAATTTACAATCTTTCAATGCTTAATTCATGAGGGGATAGTGTAGTATATGTTCTGTTGTCATGAAACCATCCTCTAATGCGTTATCTTTTTGTCTCTTTTTGGGGGAATATTTTTTCTGGTGTCATGAGAACCTCCCAAGCATTGCCTCGTCCTTTGGTATAAGTAGTGTAGTATATTTTTATTCGTCATGATACCCTCCTCCCATGCATTACCTCCTCCTTCGAATGTAATTTTAGTATATGTTCGTTCGTCATATATACTAGCAAACATATGCTCCCTCTGGTCGCATATTTTTGCTGATAATAATGATAATAATAATAATAATAAGAAGAAGAAGAAGAAGAAGAAGAAGAAGAAGAATAGTTATAATTATAACAACAATAATAACAACAATAATACTTCTACTGTTGCGTTTGCTTGTGGTGGTAACTGAATGTTAACCGGTAAGGCAAGAGTTTGGAATAGACAATAGTGAAGGACAAGGCACACCAACAAATGTACGGTTAGATAGTATGACGTCATAATGCCATGAAAACAGGGGAACCAATCAATTATTATGTTAAGAATAAGAGACGCCCTATTTGCTTGTCATGGTTAAGAATAATTCACTGAATTAGGAATAATACGAATAGTAGAAATAATTAGTCTAAAATGCGTGGCATTCTCCTTGTAAACGTGCAATAACAAATATTAAATGGTTTGGGATAATTACAGCAATAACGTTTACTTTTGAACAATATTCAGAATTAAAAGGAATTAGATTCTATAGCCGTCAGAGGGCGTTTTCATAATACTGAGTCAGCCTTGAATCGTTTAATAACCCTGTTGCTAAAGTCGTTGGTAAAATGGTTCAATCATTCTACCGTTCCAGAAAGTACCTGACTCCTGACGCAATCCTTTACCTGTATAAGAGTCAGATACGCCTAAGATGGTGTACTTTTGCCACATCCGGGGAAGTGTCTCTCATGGATCTACTTTGCCTTAACAGAGTACAAAATCGATTTCCAAATATAGTGGGGGATGCTCTCTTCTGTTCCCAACAGTCTTTTTCTTACGGAATAGACGTTGCTAGTATTTCTCTACTCTGTTGTTATTTTCATGGTAGGTGCTTGATTGAGTCAAACCTCTGGTTTCTCCTGTAAAACATTCATAGCAAGAACTCATCTAACTACCACCACTGTAAAATAATTTCCTTTCCTCGTCTGTGAACCTAAAACCAAACCGAACTTCCATGAACAGAGTTTATTTCCAAGAACTTCTTTTATTGTCGTCTTCACATCTAATCTCAACAAGTACATGTAATCAAATTCTGCTCTTTCCACCCATCGCTCCAATCCTCTTAGAGCATTGTTCATTATCAAACTAACAATACCATTAACTGTTATTCTTACATGGTTTTTGGCATGGTAAATGATATTTGTTTTAGTACAACGTTGGAGATCAATCCGAAACTGCTTCAAATAAATAAAGTACACTGCTTTGGTGAAAACAATGTGAAAATAAAGCTAAGAAAGATGTTTAGAATCGGTCAAATTTTGTGTCTGTTTAACTCTGGTTTAAATCAAATTAAAGTAGAAATTAATAAAAATAATTCAGTTTCTATGATCTATCGGATAAGACTTTCTCAGAAAGAAATGTATATAACCTTATGACAACATGTCTTGATCGGGTATGAGTTCGTAGTAAATAAAACTGCATCAGGATATTGCTTGTATCTTGACTTCCACTGGAGAGCGAACGGGACTTACAGAAGGCCAACAGTCAAAGTTTTAGTCAGTTAGTGACTTGAACTTCGACAGATAAACAGTGGTACAAGTCTTCGACGAACACCGGTTATCGCATCGGCGAACCAACTTTCAAATAGACGAAATACGCCTGCTTATATCGTAGCCAAAAAAGAACATTGTTTGCTCGGCTAACGAATCATTTGCTACTCAGCCTGTCTTAAACTGCTTCAGTGGGATAGCCACTGTCCCTTTTTATATCGCAGCCACATCTAACAAGTCGCCTGCGTTCGACTAAGCGGCTGTTATCACCACTACACCAAACGTCAGTTCATATCAGTTCAATTATACCAAATATCCGGTTAAGTATGCTATAGCGGCCGTCACGCCCCACATGTAGTCGGGTAATAGTCATCGTGGCATCAGATGAGGGACGTGATCGTCATCGTGTTGTCCTGTACAAAATCAATAAGTGTTCGATTTCGGTATAGGCCGTGTTGATGCATCTAGCCAGCTGAAGGAAAAAGGTTCTCATCCAAATAAAAAAACAACACTGTGCTATTAATAAGTAACAACTATTATTTATTGGCATAATTTGCATGTTATATAAATTCAAAGCTACTAATGAGAAATCAATTTGTGCAACATTAAAATAAAGTGGAGTTCTAGTAGTGACTATTTCGATACCTGCTGATACCCATATATATATATATATATATATATATATATATATATATATATTGTAGTCATAGTAACACCATCACGTCAATGTGTACTTTTTGTATTGGGGTAATGACTTAGGTTAGTTTTACTGTAATTCCTATCTCATATCATAAGTCGTATTATGATATTAAAGTCAGCACCCTAATGGGATAGAAAGGATGAAAAACTAATCAAATTGATTTATTTATAAAATAGTCATTTAGTCAGCATTGCTAATTTTATTGTTCTTTAAGTATTCAAATACCAATTCCAGCTTAAATATTTTCAGTTAATTTTACTTGTTCCATACTTTTCCAGGTTTATTATTATACACGAATATTACTACATATGTCCCCACGTGTTCTATTCTATTCGATATTTTACAGTAAATACGGCAAATTATTTTATTTAAATAACTATGACAATTTACTAACGCAATTGCACTCCTTATTTTTATCAATAGCAATTTTTTTTATTTTCATATTTATATAAAATCTTGAATAACTGAAAATAAAAACATTAGATTGTGACGAGATTTCTGTTACAATGGCGAATTAAACAAATATATTATAAATTTAGAACAGCGCCAGTACATTCACCATATAGCATGAGGAGCCAAGTTGTTATAACATGGAATGTCCCATGCCGTTCTATTCCAAAATAATTGCAAACCTCTGACATTTGCCATCATCATTGAAAGATTGCCTTCAAGAGCGTTGTCATTATTTTGCATTTTTGGTTGAATCTTGTTAGAGTAATTTCTCTGATTAATTGACTTCATAATGGCAGAGATTATAACATCCAAACCGTTCTTATCAGCAGGGTCAGAATTTAAAATTGATATTGAATGTTTTTTCTTAATTTTGGGTCAAAATGTTTCAGTCAGTTTCTGACATTTCCAAATTATCTATTCTGAAACATTCCTTTTTTCCTTTAGAAAACCAAGTAGGAAAATACATCTTATCAAATGTTGGATTGTCAACGTTCATAAAATGTCCTTCAGATTTGAAAATGTCAATTTTGGAAATGATAGCTATTTTTTTAGTGGGTGATGTAAATAAGATGTTTCAGCGTCATTCGTAGTAAAAATGAGTTAACAAATGGTCATAATCTGTTATTTTTCTTCTGTTCAGTACACGAAACAATTAAAATCTTTTGTTGTATCAATTTTTGTAAATTTCTTTGTTTTCTTTTAGACAATTAAGTGCATCACAAACATTCTTTATATTTACCAATGATTTCCTAATTATTTTCACTTTTGTTGGTTATTAGTGAATAACAGTTTCCAAGGTCTTTTCATTGTAAAATGTCCATGACAAGATTAATAGTAATTGACGAATAGATGGCGATACATTTTATACCAGGCACTATTGAAAACGATTGTCCTTTGAATTTTAAGGCACATACCTTTAAATCATTTGGAACTTTGTATTAATTATTTTCATAAGTATGCAAACTATTGATTGAAGCCAGTAAAGGAGTTTTCCAATTTTCAAACAAGAGCTGCAATTGAAACACATAGTAAAATATAATTTTCTTTAATGACTTCAAGAGATTTTTCAGCCCATCGAGTAATTTGTTTTCTAAATCAGAGTCATATTCACTATGTTTGCAAATTTCACAGACACTGAGTACATTTTTTTTTAATTTCTAATAAGATGAAAAGATCTGCTGACGATGACGGTTGAGAATGGTCAACTTTATTTTCACTGTCAGAGAAACTTCCAATAATTTCGGAACTGGTTTGTTTAATTGTCTTTCTACACTAATTCTTTTAAATATAAGCAAGTCTCAATTATAAATAGCAATATCATATAAATGTATACATCTTAGAATCTGCAGACATAATTCACTAAAGTTCTAAGTCTATGGTTATACAGGGGTCATTTTATAATGAGTTCGAGTTTATTGATGCATTAAGATTGTGCACAACAATACAAATAATCACTATGAATTCCATTGCATTCTTCAAATGTTCTCATTTTTTGTGAATTTGTTTCGAATTGCTTGATGTATTTTACTTGTTTCCAACAGCTGATATTTTCATCGGGACACCCTTCGTTAGTGTACCAAAGACAGACCGAACATTTATCATTTAATACCTTATCAGCTCCTTGATTAATTTCCTCCTGATTAATTCATTTAATATTATAATTATTACACTGACTCGGTGCTGAATTATTGTATTTGCAATCATTATTTTAGCAGTCAGTAGTTTTAAATTCATGACATCTTAATATCTACAATGGAACATAGTCAACAATATTTCTTTTAAACAAAAAGTATATACAGCTAAATGTCCTTTCTTTTCAACATATTTTCTAAAAATTAATTACAGTATTGGCAGTAATTTTGATTAATTTAAACATAAAATTTCTTAGACCCAAAGAGAGATTGTCAGCTGAAGTAACTTGGTTTAGTTATTTCTTCTAAATCTTCTGCTATTGTTCTTTTTCCTAATACATAAATGTCGATTTGTGAATAATTATAACTCTTCGATATTTTACCAATAAATGGTGTTCTCATATATATGAATTAGAGTTTTAGTATAATTTTTCAATTGCGTTTTTTTACAAATATTATTTACTATTTCTATCATTTGTTTTATAAATTGTTCTTGTTTCGATATATTCATCATTTAGTATTTTTCTATATTTATTGTTCCTGCTAATTACAATTGTTGGACTTAGAATTGTCAATTATTGCTTTTCTTGATAATTTATTATACTCAATATTTCGTTTTTATATTAACTATTGTTTTATAAGATTGTCTATATTTTTTATATTTAAAATTCTTCGATTTAGAATTTGCCACTTTTGTTTTGCTATTCAAGCTTTTTTTATATTTATCATAATTATTTTGGTTTTCTCCATATCTTTCATTTTTATCAGTTTTTTAATCTTTTTTCGTCATCGTCCATTTTATTTCCACTCTGATTAATAGTTTTATTTGTTTACAATTCGCAGGGCAGGATGAAACTTTCCTCCTATAATAAAGAGTATTAAAGCATGTGTTTATTATAGTAAAATAAGTGTTTATTATTAGACAATTTACAGAAGCCTGCGTGTATATTTACTTTGTATTTAGTCAGACGATTTATTTTATAATTATAAAAGTAATTACAATTCATTAGATTTAATATATTGATCGATAGTTTATAAAATATTTATAATTATGTGAAGTGTAAAAAGATCGTACAAAATGTATAGACATGAAAAATATAATTATGGAAAAATATACATTTAATATATTTAATTATTAATAAAATATGAGAATTGAAATATGAACAATTCTAAAAGTAATATTATCAAAATTTATAATCCTAAAGAAATATAATTTTTAAAAGCTAGAGGTTGTAGTATGAGCGAAGTGATAATTCGCAATTTCTGTTGATAATATAAAACGGAAAATGATTATCAATCAATGATAATGGCAATTTAATATGTCTCTCTCATACTTATACTTTGAAAATCGATAAATACTTCGAAATGTAACAGTTTATAGTATTCATTCTCGGAGTTTTTTAAAATTTGGAACCAGAATGGAACTGAAACATATCTAAACTACATAACAGACAATCAAAAAACATAACTATACATTTAAAAATTTCTACAACGGAAATTTATTGAAAAAGAAAATTGAAACCGTAACGTAAATCGGACATGTCAAAACGAATGTAAAAACAGGAATGAAAATGAAACAAAAAATAAAATCGAAACAATACATTTAAGAAAATCAGAAAACAGAATGCATATCATTTAATAGAAAAGCGGACGTAAATAGAAACATGTCAAACGGAACCTGAACACAAGAAAAGAAAATCGAACAAAGAGTAAAAATGGAACGATATATTTAAAAGAATTTTAGACCGGAAAATAAATGGAATATTCTTAAACTACAAATAACACTAGAACAAACTGAATCTTTATTGATTCATCACTTCATAACTATAATATTACCATACACCACGTGTGTTAGTCTCCCCTGATGTTTATCATTTAAAATCGCACACTTCGCTTTCTATAGCCTCTATCAATTCATTATTGACTAAGTTAAATACAGGTCACCCTGCTTTATCTATTGAGATAGGTAGCATGAAATTAATTTCGAAATTTAAATGGTTATGTTGAGTCGAGGTCAATAAAGAATGTTACTGATTGGATATTATTGTCTTTTTTGAAACCGCTCATACGATCACGGTTCGGGGTCGAATCCTAAGTCGTAAGTCATCAATTGTGATACTATCGTCCTAGTCTCGGCGTTAATTATGCCTCACGTTAATACAGCAATACTGGTCACTAAATATGTTCCGAGTTCGAGACCGAAACCACGAGAATCGCACGAATTCTTACTGATTACCCCTGCCAATAGCTCTGCATATACGTTGCGATTAAATATCCATAAAACTCTGATATTGCCGCCGCTGGTCTGAACTGGGGAGATAAGATTTGATCGGCATTTCTGCTCTGCTTTTGTAAGAGAAAGTGTTGTCTTCGCCCAGGGATCGGACCCATAATTGTGTCACATCTAACAAGGGTTATGAGTCTGCAATCTGAAAAATGAGCTGTATATAAAATTGATGAAGTCATTTTTGTCTTGTAAAATCATATATTTTATTCTACTTCAACAAACACGGTAGTTACATTATATTCGGCTGCTCCGAAGTCCGTAGCTTTTAACGCGTCTTTTCGATTGTGAAGCCATCGACAAAACTATATTTATCAAGCTCAGATGATGTGTCACTTAAATACCTGCCACGACTAAGCTACCACCATGACCCAAACGCACGTCAGGAGACATAACTTTTGAAAGTCCCGACAGAAAACGCTGGAAAGCTGTCAAAACATAAGCCGATGTTTCTTTTGACTGAAACTCGCGTAACTTTTATTGGTTCAGAGAACAACATTTGTCGATACTTGATGCGCCGATTTAAATAGATAGTAAATTAATTGCTCCATTAACTAGCTCAACCTAATTACTCATTCTGCCACACATTTTCCTCCAAATATAAACGATATTTACACCAAATTTGTCCTTGTGCTGATTTTAATACTTGCTACTATCAGTTCTGATGAAATTAAAAAGAGTACGATAAGTTTAATTCAAGGAAGTGGCTTAGATAGATGACCACAAATATTTTAGTGTAACTTTAGTCTTACCAACCAAATTCTAATTATTTCAGAGGAAAGGTAGCCTAGGATTAGTAAAACCTATTGCATACGAAATGTATCAGAATTGTTTGAAAACTGAATTAGTGACACACTTTAGAGATCGTCATGATTGGGAAAAGTTGACATTAAGAATATTATTCACACATGAATGAATTATATAAATATTTTACTCATTTTTATTATTATTTACTCACTAGGAGTTATCACACTGGTCATCGTCAGTGATCGCCCACTGCCAACAACCTGTGGTATTCCCTGGAGTCTGAGTGACAACAAGTCTCCTCAGACTTCCAGTATGCTCCACCTCTTTTCGTTCATCACCGCTGATGACCTTGCGGTATCGCAACAGCCACCTACCACCGATTTCCCGCTGATAAGGGCCATTGGTCCCCTCTGGGGCCCGAGTGGCAACTAGCCTCCCCAAAGTCCCAGAGCTGTCCGCGCTCTTCCAGTGGAGGTCTGGTCTGCGCTTTCCCTCCTCGACCCTCTGTCCATAATTTTCGTGGCGTCAGCCCATGCTTGCGCCTCTCTCGTGCGGTTGTATTTTCCCCGGTTCTGTTGTCTTGTGCTTCCATGTGTTTGTTCCCATTCGTTGCTTATGTGGGTTGGTTTCCGCATTCGAGGACATTTCTCAGGAGTGTAGCTGTTTTGATAATTACTGTCCTTTGTATGGTCTCAGTTATCCCTTTGATTCCTTATTTGATTATTATTATTATTATTATTATTATTATTATTATTATTATTATTATTATTTCATAAAATTCTCAACTTTTCGATATTTTGGGAGGGTGGGGGGCAGCAGGTCAATTCCCTTGACTTAAGACAGGCAAGCCTTTTGCAGAATTGAAAAATAAATTATCTCGTCGATCTGTTTAAGCCATTTATGATGGTTTTTAGTTATGGTTCAAAGCATTCCAATTGCAACGGGTATCACTTTGCCTCATTTACATATCCATAGTCTAACTAATTCCCATTTTAGATCTTGACACTTATTTATTTTTCCTCTTTTTTCTTCTGAACTCAAATAGGAAAGCCATGTCAATGATTAAACTAGTTCTCCTGTTTTTGTTTAGAAAGTCTAAGTCGGTTTTAGAATGTTCAAGAACCTTACAGTTTGTATGCGCATCTCCCAAAAATGGTTGACATTGTCATTCTCCTGTATTACTTCTGGCTTATGCTCATGCTACTTTTCATTGTGGTCTTATTCATAGAGTTTGCATATATTCTAGTGTAGTACCTGAGCGATCTTGTGTCTTTATTTTTTTATATTGATGCTGTACTTGAATGGGTCATTCTGATACAATATGAGCTAAGGTGTGTTCCCTTTCATTACACAATCTGCACATCAGTGATTCTGCAGTTTTGTCGATGTAGTGTTTGATTGAACTATTGCAAGTGGTTTCTTGATGAGCTGCCATTAGAGTGCTCTCCCAATTAATTCCAGCTGTCGATATCTCTAAATTCAGTATTTTAAAGAAAAACACTGTAGTTTCTTTTTTAGTAATTTTGCCGTCCAACTTGCAACCTTTGATTCTTTATTATTATTATTATTATTATTATTATTATTATTATTATTATTATTATTATTATTATTATTATTATTATTGTTGTTGTTGTTGTTGTTATTTTGTTTTGTTTTTTTAGAACAAACCAGTTTCTGTATATTTTTCTTTTTCATGTTTATTTTCCTCGACCGGTGATCAGATTGTACAGGAAGGAAGATTCGGGCAGAATCATAAATATTTATCTTTTTTCATTAATCAGAGATTTTGTTCGAGGGGCGGGAATTCGGACAAACATATCTTTAAATTATCAAATCATTTTTACTAACAACTGAGTTGTCTCGTAGGTCGGCCATTTTTGCTCCCTAACACGATTGAGAGAGAGAGATTTTCTCAGAACTTGAGATACTTACTACCAAGGTAAAAAGTATGATGCCTTATCTAATCATTTTGTTTACCGGTTTATATATTAACGACTGCAGTTTTCTGCATCTTAATAACTTAGGACGTGAAACAATTGAAATAATAGTAAGCTCAGTAAAACCTGAAATCACCTATAAAATAATTACATTAAATACTTGGGTGATAAAAATCGTACATATTTCTACACAGAGCGTCTTGACCCAGTGGTAGAACGCTGGACTGTAAACATCAACTAGGTATATATATATATATATATATATATATATATATATATATATATATATATATATATATATATAGTCTCGGAAGTTTCTCAACCATTAAAACTATATAAAAAAAAATTTAAAAAACTTATAGTCTCAAGTCTTCCAGTGGAAAATCACTCATGTAAGTCAATTTATTTTTTACAGTTATTATATTAGTTAGTTTCTAACACTATTTTAAGGGATCATCAGTTGTTTACCATGAAAAACTGTTTCGGGAATTTAAAAACAAGACAGTATTTAATTTCATGGCTTCCCAGCAGAGTTGATCAGACCCCACTTCCCTTAAAAGACAAAAACATAAACGTTCCTTATACTAAATCTACGTTTTGTTCCATATAAATGTTTTGCTAACTTATATTAGTTATTTAAGACACAAAAAAAAAATTCTTTACCTGCGCTGTTCGTCTGTCTAATAAAATGTATCCGTTACTTACAAAAATGTTGCTGCATTTTAAAGTGTTTGGACGAATCCATGACACTATTATTTAAGTGATTAATGTATTATTTTTAGTTTTATATTATAAATATAAAAAACATCAACACATCAAAAAATAAAAGATAAATAAATAAATATGTATATACATATATATATATATATATATACATATATATACATATACATACACACATACATATATATACCTTTAGTTCCTCCTTTTCTCCCTCGTCCTACTTTGTTGTCCATCTCCCCGTTGTTGTCAACCTCAAATAAATATTAATCTTCCTTGTTCACTATAGTTTTTCTAATCTGCGTTCACAACTGTCGACTTTTTTCTTTTCTCATTGTTTCAAATCTGCGTCTATAAGTTAACCGTTAATTTGTTCTCTTTTTCTTCTTCTTCTTTGTCAACTCCCGGTGTTTATATATATATATATATATATATATATATATATATATATATATATATATATATATATATATATATTTATCAACATACGTATACGTTTCATCCTTTCGGTAATTGTCAGTGTAGAGATAATTATTCATACTGGTCGCAGTCATGTTTTAACTCACTGTGCCACTATAAGCAACCTGATAAATCAACGAGAGTTTAAACCTATTATAGACAGCTGTCGTCACCAGTGTTCAAGTAATAGAAGGAGCATGCATTAAATCTACAGCGATGGATGTGTTAATACTACTCACTATAATGCCCAGCCCAGATTAGGGGCGATATATAATTATAAATATTTGTTTATCTACATACGTATACGTTCCATCCTTTCAGGAATCGTCAGTGTAGAGATAATTATTCATACCGGTTGAAGGATTCGAAACCCCGGAACACGAGTCATGTTTAACTCAAATTCCGACGTCCTAACCCACTCAGCAACTATGAACAACCTGATAAATTAGCGAGAGTTTAAACCTATTATAGGCAGCTGTCGTCAACAGAGTTTAACTAATGAAAGAATATGCGTTAAAGCTACGACGATGGTAGTGTTAATACTCCTCACTACAGTGTCCAGCCTAGATTAGGGGCAACAAATAATTATAAATATTTGTTTATGTGCATACTTATACGTTTCATCCTTTCGGGAATCGTCAGTGTAAATATAATTCTTGATACCAATCGAAGGATTCGAAACCACGGAACACGAGTCATGTTTTTCCTCGAATTACGTCGTCTTAACCCACCCGTATATATATATATATATATATATATATATATATATATAATTTATAATTTATATATATAATTTATAATTTATATATATAATTTATAATTTATATATATATATATATATAATTTATAATTTATATATATATATAATTTATAATTTATATATATATATATAATTTATAATTTATATATATATATATATATATATATATATAATTTATATATTATAAATATATAAACACTACTACAGCGTAGAGTATTATCGAAGGAAATGTCATAGAGGTAGTAGAATAGGTATATTTATTAATAAAAAATACTGTAAAACTATCTTATTCAACCTCCAAAAATTCAGCTTCATCCATTATCGGTTATAACAGTTCCAAAATAAAAAGGCGAGTAATGCGCCAATGGTCGAACTACAAACAACGTCACCAATGAATCTGAGTCAAATTGCAATCGTAGAAATGGTAATGATTGTCATCTGGGGGCATTTGTATAGTTTCAGGCGTAGTTTATAAATGTGACGTAATGACAGGGAACAATATCCGTACTTATGTCGGATCCACAAAAGGAGATTTAAGGAATGGATATAGAAACCATATGTGCTCTTTCAGAACTAGGCTTAATCAGGATTCCAAGAAATTTCCAACATCACTAACTAAATATGTTAGGGATATAATCGGTAAAAATATATTTTGAGATGAAGTGGTCTATATTGGGTAGGGTGAATAAATATATACGTAACAAAAGAATTGTAACATGCACACTAGAATCATACTATACAATGACATCTAGAGAAAATCTGCTAAACATCAGGCAAGAGATTCTACGAAACTGCTTGCGTCGAAATAGGTATATGTATACTTACTGATATGCCTAAATAAAAGTTGTGGAATGAAGATTTAATTTAAATGTAAAAGCTATTCTATTTAGTTTGGAAACTATACACATTTTTAAAAAGTAGCTTTTCAATTGGTTTACCCCACTGTCTAGTATATCAAATATGAAAAATTGCCTTATTACCTGAGAAATATGTGGGGTAATGAACAAATATATATTTTAACTTTGGGTTTTTAGATAAAAGATAAATAATCTGTAATAATTGAGAGTATACAAAGTTAAACATTTATAATTAATATAATAGGTTTTATTAGAATTGTTTTCTAATCATAACAACACTGAATATCTATCTTTATGAATCTGATGTATAAAATAGAACCAAGATGGGATTTTGACCTTTTGTGATTAATTACATAAATTGTAGGGAAACGCGGGACTTACCTAACTAGCATGTGTGCATAGTTCAATGGGTCGGTCGTGGAAGTAAATGAATGAAGAAGAAAGAAACAAAAATGGCTGCCTTTTCTCTTTATATGCCTGCAATGTGACCACCTGATATGTAAATGAGATGCTCCTGGTTGGAGATAAAAGAGGGTTGATTTGTTGTTTTGCGATGTTCACTTTGAAGTTGGATTTCAAAGAGATAAGTGAGATAATCAAAGGTTGGAAGTTATAAGCTATCTCAGCGCTTGGTGTGTGGTGACTCGAAAGGCAGAAAATGGACAAATTCGATTTTCGCTTGATACCTGAGTTTGATGGATCTACCGCTGGACCGTCTGTTGTTGAATGGGTTGAAAAGGTTGAGAAGATCTGTACACTGTGCAGAATTAAAGAACCAGCCACAGTCATTCCTCTGAGGTTAATCGGAGGGGCCTATGCAGTCTACCAGCAACTCGGGGATGAACCAGACTGGGATACAATCAAACATGGCCTGTATACAGCATTTGGTACAGATCCGTTTGTTGCATGGCAACAGTTTACGAGCCGGCGACTTCAGGCCAAGGAAACGGTTGACGTGTACCTAGCTGACCTACGAAAGTTGTCGGTACCATTTGGTGGAGTCAGCGATAAGATATTAAGATGTGCATTTTTAGTAGGCTTACCTGAGGAGGTCAGCAGACTGTTGCGGACATCGTCACGAATTGATGAATTGACAACGGACGAGTTATTAGCCCGAGCTCGAAACATCTGCAAGGAACATGAGCCAATTGCAGCAGCAACTAGTATTCAACATGCAGCAGTCGAACCACATGGAGGCAAGGTAGATTCTCTCCCAGATAGTAATAAGCGTGTAGGCCCAGTGTGCTATAAATGTGGGGAAATCAATCATTTTGCTAAGGAGTGCCGAAGTGATAGGAGGTGTGTATATCCACGAGCACAGAGAACGGTACAGTGCTATCGCTGCAATAAGTTTGGGCACATGTCTCGCAACTGTTCGGGAAACGAGGTTGGGGGCAAGGTACTATCGCCACCCTTGCCCCTTGCCAACCAATAAACACAGGATTACCGGTCATTGGCGTTAAAATCGATGATGTGAAGTGTTCAGCACTCATAGACACGGGGTGTTCCCGGTCTATAGTTAGTGCACATTACTGTCGGATTTGGCGGGAGAAACCAGTCGGTATTATGACAATCAATGGCTTATCCCGAGCATGTTGTGGTGAAGGGACAGTCACGATTTGTACTGAGAAGGGTGACACAGCCAAAGTTGATGTTCTGGTGATGCAAGAAAAACTCCTTGGCTATGACATGTTGCTTGGAATTGATGCGATACAAGCACTAGGAGGCGTCATAATCACAGCGACTGGAGGTGTAATGCTTGGAGAAGGGAAAGAAGTCTGTGCAGCCGTGTCTATTGAAGAAAAGGACTTCTGTGCTACGTTTGACGACAACGAAAAGGCGTGGACTGCAAAGTGGAAATGGACTATGAGCCAGGCACCAGATCGACTATGCAACACCATTCCAGAGTATGAAGTTTCTACAAAGAATAGGGCCGCATATGAAGAAGAACTTCAGATATGGATTGAAAATGATTTAATACCGTACCCACAGGAACGTCTGGGACATCCCAAAGGATTAATTCCGCTCATGGCTGTTGAACAACCTACTAAAGACAAAATTCGACCCGTAATGGATTACCGAGAATTGAATCACCACGTTGATGCTTTCACTGGAAATGCAGATGTGTGCGCTGCTAGACTACGAGAGTGGCGTCAGAAAGGGAGTAATGTAGCACTGTTGGATTTGAAGAGAGCCTACCTGCAGATACGTGTCCATGAGTCATTATGGCCATTTCAGACGGTGATAATCAAGGGAAAACGATATTGTTTGACACGTTTAGGTTTTGGCCTGAATGTAGCACCCTTAATAATGACAGCTATTATTAAAACTGTTTTGATGCAGGATGAGACCACAGCAAAAGCTGCTTCAGCTTATATTGATGACATTTACATTGATGAGGATATAATGTCTGCAGATGTGGTTGGAACAAAACTGGAATCGTTTGGGTTAATAAGCAAAGACCCTAAGCGCCTAAAGGATGGGACGCCCGTGTTAGGGCTAGAGGTCTATGAGAAGGACAATACTTTGCGATGGAAGCGAGGAAGCGCAATTCCGGAGTTACCCAGTGTATTGACAAGACGCATTGTGTTTTCTATTTGCAGTAAATTAGTAGGACATCTACCTGTTTGTGGATGGCTCCGATCGGCAACAGGAGTGTTAAAACGTCGAGTAACTGCAGTAACCACAGGATGGGATGACATGGTGGATGATAATGCTCTCCGGCAAATGATGGCTGAAACGTTGTCCAGAGTACATAGGAACGATCCTGCCCAGGGTGAGTGGCAAGTATCTGGAAACGAAGTGAATGCATGGGTTGACGCAAGTTCACTGGCTACAGGTGTCGTGTTGGAACAATTAGGAGCTGTCGTGGAAGATGCGTGCTGGCTTCGTCCGAAAAATGATGCCCAGCATATAAATTTGGCAGAACTCGATGCCACGTTAAAAGGGCTTAATCTTGCATTGCAATGGCAGGTCAAGGTTGTGCATCTTCACACTGACTCATTGTGTGTTTACCACTGGTTGACCGACACCTTAACTGGGAAGGCCCGGGTTAAGACTAGAGCGGCAAGTGAGATGTTAGTACGTAGGAGACTGGAAATAATAAAGCGTCTAGTTGACGAATACAGCTTGCAGGTGGACATCACTTTAGTTTTGTCAATGCAGAATTTGGCTGATAGCCTCACGAGAGTACCAAAGAGGTGGATTGATGTAATGAGGCAGGGATCTGATCCTCCACAACAGACATGCGCGACCGTAACAGATCAATTGACACCTGACCAGATCCGTACGATACATCAGCAGAGTGGACATCCCGGAATTCGGAGGACAACATATTTTGTCCGAAGAGTGTGTCCTTCAACTACAAGAGCATCAATCAAGGCAGCTATACGCTCGTGTGAAGAGTGTCAGCGAATTGATCCGGCACCATCCCAATGGCAAAAAGGAAAGCTTGAGGTGGAGGACAACTGGTATCGAGTAGGAATGGACATAACGCATTATGAGGGCAAGCACTTTTTGACCATGACAGATTGTGGACCGACACGTTTCACAATATGGCGCCTGTTGACACAACAGGATGCATTTAGCATTATACGACAGTTGAGAGCTGTCTTTTTTGAACGTGGTGCCCCGCTTGAAATTCTGACTGATAACGCCACTACATTTCGATGTCAAGAATTTCAGAAATTCACGCAGGAATGGGGGATTAGAATGCGTTACCGATGCGCATATTTTCCCGAAGGTAACGGTATAGCGGAGCGGTGTCACCGCACCATTAAAAGAATTGCGGCCAGGACACAGTGTTCTATTCCAGAAGCGGTGTACTGGTATAATATGACACTAAAGGACGATGCAACACCAGAAACTGCCCCAGCTAATGGGATTTACCGCTATGAGCAGCGTATAAAAGGTATTGATGTCACGCCATCAGAGGTTGGCGTTGTCAATACACCATATCAAGTGGGAGACAGTGTTTGGGTGAAACCCCCAAATGCTAGGTGCACTGAAAAATTTTGCAGAGGAAAAATAGATAAAATCATAAGTCCTCAGACCATGTTGATTGATGGTGTACCACGGCATGTAAAAGATATCCGCCCCTGTTATACCTCTCCTGATTCTGAGGATAACGAGGAAGATCACATACAGTTCAGGGATGATCCTGACTGCCTACTACCCCTACCGGTGAGCGTAGAAACACTACCTACAGAACCAGATGAGGGAATGATGGAACATACTGAGGAAGATGGGACCGATGAAGTGATGCCTCCGGTTCTTCGAAGGAGTACCCGACAAAGACGGATACTGCCCCCATGCCCTGATTGTGAAACACCGCATAGGGAACCACGAGAGGAGATAATGGAACAGATTGGTGGCAATAACGGTGGTAATGAGGAAGATGGCAACGAGGAAGATCACATACAGTTCAGGGATGATCCTGACTGCCTACTACCCCTACCGGTGAGCGTAGAAACACTACCTACAGAACCAGATGAGGGAATGATGGAACATACTGAGGAAGATGGGACCGATGAAGTGATGCCTCCGGTTCTTCGAAGGAGTACCCGACAAAGACGGATACTGCCCCCATGCCCTGATTGTGAAACACCGCATAGGGAACCACGAGAGGAGATAATGGAACAGATTGGTGGCAATAACGGTGGTAATGAGGAAGATGGCAATGAGGAAGTGCTGCCCCCGATTCTTCGAAGAAGTACTCGACAACGACGGCCACCCCCCTGCCCTGTGTGTGATCATGAGATCAGGGGGGAGTGTAGGGAAACGCGGGACTTACCTAACTAGCATGTGTGCATAGTTCAATGGGTCGGTCGTGGAAGTAAATGAATGAAGAAGAAAGAAACAAAAATGGCTGCCTTGTCTCTTTATATGCCTGCAATGTGACCACCTGATATGTAAATGAGATGCTCCTGGTTGGAGATAAAAGAGGGTTGATTTGTTGTTTTGCGATGTTCACTTTGAAGTTGGATTTCAAAGAGATAAGTGAGATAATCAGAGGTTGGAAGTTATATAAATAAATAAAACATTTTAATTGTTTAAAACTAATTTTGAAACTAATTTTAATTAGTTAGCCAGAGAGGCATCGAGGACTCAATTTGCATTTTTCATCTTCGAAGGTAATCATTCATGAGGCCATAAATTGTAAAGAAATCTTGATCATTTGGGCACATAGAAAAGTGTAGCTGAGCTATTTACATAGGGTTAATTATAATTTAAACTAGAATAGGCATAGAAGTTTTTCTGGTGTGGGGTTTAATATGTAACGATTATTCGGGAGTTGGATAAACTTGATAGCGGAAGCATTAACCCACTTTTTATATCCTAATGATTATGTGATTTTACGGGGGATAGATATTTTCTAGGAGGGGGGAATAAAGTGTTTTGCCTGCCTATTAAACTTACTTGGTTTAATGAATATGTTATATCTAAGATTTAATAGATCAAAAACAAACATTAACTCTTCAGTAAACTGCTATAAAATATCCATTGAATTTTTATGAACTATCTTGTAACCAGTAAATTAGAAGTGAAGATATATGCAATGTGTTTTTTTTTGGGGGGGGGGGACTTCAGGATAGATCTAGTAAATTCGCGTGATTAAAAAAGAAATAAAAAAAGAATATAAAGGAACATTGTCCTGGAGTTACTGAAACTGCCAGAAATCCCATAAATTAAACCCTCGATCGCCCTTCCTTGCCAAAAAAAACGAAAAAAGAAACACGCCGTTGGTGGTATCAGTCTTACCTGATGCCACACAAAATGGACATGAATGGTCACGAAGGACGGAAATATCGAGGAAGGAGAACACAAACTAGCCCTGCATTGGAAGTGTGCAGAGAGTACTGAAACTTAAGGAAGACTTATTGTCATTTAAATTCAAAAGAACATCACCGGTCGTTGCTAGAGAAAAATCAATGGTAAATGGCTGTTGCTATGAGACAAAATGATGTGCAACCGTTAGAAAACGAGGCAGAGAGTGTTGGAAATCTGTGTAGACGTGTTGTCATTTAAATTCCAGGAACATCACTGGTTAATGCCAGTGAGGAATCACTGATAATGACTGCTAGTGAGTAAATAATAATAATACCATCAATAAAGTCTCGTTTCATTCTGCTCTACAAATATTTCATCTATTAAGATCTTCTCCGATTATGAATGTAATCATTCCTTGAATGAATGATACTTGAAGTGAATAAGCAATAAGTTTAAAATACCAAAATCCATCGCAGAGATTCTTCTCATTTAAGTTATTCCGTGTTCTTTTATATGATGTACATATACTAGGCGGACCCGTGGAAATTCCACAGTGGTATCCTCCATCTGTTGTAGATTGCTGCTGTGCTTAAAAATATTTCCATTCTATGATTGTCCGGCACGAACGAAGACCCCACGCTATTATTGTATCACCCTTGTTCAAACTAAAACATACTTATCTAAGTACTCTGGTTAATGTAGTTTCAGAATATATCTTGTTATATGGGGGGGCAATCTCCGAAATCCTTGCAGAAGTTTGTGACATGTTTCCATTCTATGGACGCCTGGTGCGAACGTGGATCCCACTATATTATTGTATGATATTTGAATAGAACAGATACTATACTATTATCCTATCCCAAAAGGACAAGAAAGTGTATTTTAATTCAAGTTTCACGTTCGATACAACAGCATCATCAGGTTAATTTTTCTGTGCTTTTGCATTGTATCTTCGGCGATCGGGCGATCCCATCTTTTCAAAGTGTGGAGGGTGATAACGTACGTACGAACATTTAATTGCCTTAGCGTGTTATTATATAGACACAAAGGAGTGTTTAATATGCGCATGCGTATTATTGAATTGTAGAGATATAATTCTAAATTATCGGACGAATCAAATCAATAGAAGAATAATTAGAATCAATTCTCTGGTACTACCTGTCATTTCCGCCCAAAGTATTACCTCCGACCTTTGGGGGGGGGGTTGTTTTATGGACGGTCGCTTTAGGTGTACTCACCAGAGAAAGCCAAGTGGCCATCGTCTGTTTTTTTTTCTGTTCTTATAACACATTATTTCGCTTATTTAAATCTATATTTTATATACTACGCATATATCCATATTGTCCCTGTTGATTTGGTAGTATACGATTGAGTTGCTTTTCAGCAGAGATGGCGTAAAATGCTACTTTATGCGGATCATCTGCAACTATGAAGTACTTATATTCATAAATGAATGTTTGTCGGTAACCTACCACTGTATCTATAATGATATCTTACCTCCGCGCAGTTGAAACACGTACAGTTAGTTAGGCGTATTTTTCTCAAGAACTTTTAAAATAAACTTTAAAGTTTGCTAGAAACAAAAGAAAAAAAGATTAATTTAGACTTGCTTCTTTTTGATTGTTCAGATGTCATGATTTGAATCCAAATATATTTCTCGCCCGCTTCTTGCTCTTTTATGGGTATTTGATGCAGACTTATTGTCGGTATCAGTTCGTGCGTCAATCTAGTAGTTATGCCTTGCCGGAAAGCATTTCAATTTGCACTCACAGAAGATTATCATCGAATAGCTAAAATAATTCGACACCCTTCAAGCGTATTTCGATTTTATACGAAAACTCAGCAAGCAAATTACAGGTCTCAATATAAAAATGGCGGAAGCTTATAATTTTCGCGCTCGGCAAAATTGGTTCGACTCAAAAGTATTCCATTCATAGCCGAATGTTGTTCGCCTTTTCTTTCTCGCTCACTGCGAAATTGCAATGAAGCAAAGATACGCATTTTTTTTTCGGGTTTGTGTGTTTAGATGCGACCGGGTATCGTTACGAAGAGTTTTGTCCGTCGGTCGATTACGTGGTGATTGAATGGGACGCATCTGATTTGAAATGGTAGAGTATGTGTTCCAAACAAAATGGCTGTTTTATACCGTTCGAAAAATAATTTATGCCTAATGCTGCTAAAAAAAAACAACCGAAAGCTGGTGTATACCTGTTTTATATGTTTACTAGTTGTATCTACCTGGCACTCTCTGGGTTTTTTTTTTTACTTTCATTTTAATTTCGCCTTTTTCTTTTTAAATCACATAAATACTTTCGATTTTTTTTTCTTAAATTTATAAATGTTGAAAAGCTTAGGGCCATTGGTACCAAATCGACCGATAGAGAGAAGCGGGTGCTAATTACGTAACAAATTCAAGGAGGATAAATCGGCCACGCGAGAACAGTGTTTATACTAATTAGGCATTCAATGTCTCGCTCTCTGTCTCTGTCTCTGTCTCTGTCTGTCTGCCTGTCTCTCTCTCTCTCTTTATCTATCTATCTATCGATTTTTGTTATGTAGTAATAAACGTTTATCTCGTTTCATTTCATTACGTTAAATAAGCTTTGTAAATAGGATTTTTAGTTCGTTTTAGTAATTTACACTATATTATTTTATGTGACTTTGGTAAATAAATAGATATTAAAAATAAAATATGTAACTACTTTTGGATTTAAAAATTTTCTTAGAAGATATGACACCGGATTTCGGGGTTAGATGTGTTGGTAATATGAACACCACATTACATGCACAAGTTGTTTGTTAGAAATAAACATCAAAACGGTATTTTTTTGTAATCTTCAACCTTTTCTCGTATAAGTATTTTCATGCTTAAAATAAGTTACTTATTAGTCTATTCTGTAAGGTCATTTAGATTATGATATTTAACTACTACGAAATACAAAATAACTCGCAGGTAATAGCAATTAATAGTTATAAATATCGGTATCGTCTCATCACTAATTTTCATTTTTGTTAATAACTGACAAAAATAATTAACTACTTCATGACTCACCTGTTGAATAGAATGTTATTTAAACTTTCTTTTAAATTCTTAGCAAATTAAGTAGATTTGGAAACTTTTCACATCAAATAATTTAATAAAGAAATTAAAATAACTTTAGTTTAACAAAAGTTAAACAATCTGGTTAAATTAATAATTCGATTACTAGACGATACCGTAATAATTTAATTTTATTTTCAATATCCTATTGGTAAAAAAACGGCATAGTTTTAGAAAAAAACTAAATGAATATAAAAATACTGACGAGTAACACCGGGAGGTACAACTCATTTGATATATTTTGATATAAAATATTAAGAGTCTTCTTTTTAGGTCTTCCTGTCACTTTCACTAATATCCTTAGGTATCTTACCCACTTAAAACTATAGGTAGAATAGGGTTGATTTGGAAGAAAAACTTGTAATTAAGGGACTACTATATATTGACGGACAATGTAGCTATACATTAGCAAAGACTTAATATACACAGACGGTACTGAATTGTCCGAATGTCTTATAACCTTACCAAATATTAACAATACAGGAATAATCACAAAAGCAAATATTTGTAAAATACCAAATGTACGTGGCGCTGCATAATTATTTTTGCCACATGTTAATGAAAGTGAATAAACTAAATCCATTGTACGTTCTTTTATTACTTGTTCTTCTAATGTTCCTGTGTTCTTGTTTTGCCTCACTATTATTAAAGTAAATAGACTGAATACCCTAAGGTTTTGTATTACTTGTGTGTCTATTGTTGTTACGTTTTGATAGGGGTAACGAGATTTTCAGACCACCGTGAAAATGAAAATTACATATATGCACCTAATGTGTGTATATATATATATATATAAGAATAGAAATTAGATTCAAATGTACTTATAATTCAGACAAACAAAATATAGAGTCGAATAAAATCAGAGACAAAAAAAAATAAAATATAGAGAAAAAAAAGAATTTAAAAAAATAATAGTAGTAATAAGAAGAAAAATAGACGCCGTAAGTCTATATAGTTCAAACCGTCATACAGTAAGAAAATCCAAAATAATATTCGTAGAGAATGCTACACAAATTATTGAAAATGTATTTCTCTAGCGATAGTAGATAAGAGAAGACTATAAATAAAAACATTGAATAATTATATCTAACATCAATTAAATTAGCTTTAACTTCTAATAATGCGAAAATAAATCGGAAAATAAATGTTGAAGTATCAAATAACTATTCTAACTCCCAATTTGCAGTCCAATGTATTGTAAATATGTTTATTAATGTCACTTAAAAGGAAAATGCCTAACATCAAACATGGTTTATAAATGTAATGTGATAGAGGGGAATAAAATAAGAGCATATATAGGTTCGACAGGTTGTAATTTACAAAACTAACTATAAATTAACGTATCTTCTTTTACTAAAGGCCCTAACGATAACCTAACATCATTAGATGAATATGTTAGAGAAATAGAAAATAATAACAGACTATACGAATTTAAATGATGGGTTATTGGTAGAGCAAATAAATATAACACTAGTAAATTAAACAAAATGTAATCTTTGTATCACCGAATCTTATCATACAATAACATATAATTATTTCTAATCATAAATTAGTTAACAAAATCGTGAAATCATTAAGATTTCTATGCATCGGTGAAAATTCACACTTTCGAGATTTAGGCATAATTAAAAATTCACAATACTATCTCAAAAGTAAACAAAAGAGTTTTGAATTAAAAGTAGTAATCCTTTTGGCGATAATAGTCAGGAAAAATATTAAATTATATAAATACTTCGCATTATAAATAATACAGTACATAAAATGCATAATTATCAGAATAAAACTAATACTAATAATAATATATAGTTTGGTTTTTAATAAACATATAGATTGAAGATTACGGTATTAATTTGGTGAATTTTATCTTTTATTATGGATTGGAGTAGGCATTAATAAAATACATTTTTAATTCTTTAATTAAATACATCCTTCAAATTAAAAGATTTTTACATTAAATAAATTATAAGGTAAACGTATACACTTGAAGTAAGTGTAATTAAATCTGCCTTCCATATGATGTGCCCTAAACACGGTAATTCTTAACAAATCACCGCCGCTACGGCCATGGCAGTGTGCGATATCGGCAACGACACTCGTGCGCGTCCAGGCTATGCGACCTTTACCTTTTAAAACGGAGCAAAAATGGAGATAACTCTTAATCAAAATTATGATAGGTTATTTTCTTTGGTTTTTAATTTAAAAATAATTATTATAATAAAAATTTATCGGGTGCTTATTTGTTGAAATTCTTTTATTTTTATTTTTTATTTTTGCATTCTATTGTTTATTTTCATTTTATTTTTCTTCTCTAATTTTATTCGATTCTGTGTGATCTACTTTAGAATAATAAGTTTAAGGTAATATATACACATTTTGACTAGCTCTGTTAGGATTAAACATGGCGCTGATTTGCGAAAGTAAACATCAGATTATTTCGTAATAAACATGTATATAGAAACTTTCTAAAAAGGTGAGTTTTGTTCATTTTTTCCCGGTGTTTTTTAACACGATTTTGGTACTTCTTATACCCTTTTTGTGTGAGTTATGATGAAGCGAATCGTCAAGAATTTGATCTATTTTATTATGAATAAAGACACTTTCTTTGTAATCTAATTTTCTATTGTTTATTTACATAAGCTTTCGAGTTAAAACATAATATCTATTTTACTTAAACCTGGAAGGTTTTACTACAAATAATTAACATATATATATATATATATATATATATATATATATATATATATATATATATATATATATGTGTGTGTGTGTGTGTGTAAATTATTTGTAGTAAAAGTATATATATATATATATATATATATATATATATATATATATATGACATATATATAAATATATATGTATATACTAGCAAATATATGCTCTCTCCTGTCGCATACTTTTGCTAGGCTGGGAGGATGAAATTATGATGAACGAATTACATACTGAACCTCAAAGGAGGAAGTATTAACGAACATATACTACACTAATACTCAGAGGAGGAGGTAATTTCTGGTAGGAGGGTATCATGACAACAGTACAGATACTACAATACCCCTTCCAAAATGGAGGAAGTAATACCTGGGAGGATCTCCCCATAAAAGTAAAAGGTAATGCCTGTGAACATAGTGTCATGGCAACATAAAATATACTATACTACCACCTGCCTCCCCCTAAAAAAGAAGGTAGTCCCTTGGAAGATGGTCTCATGACAAAGGAACAGATACTACATTAATCCTCCTTCACGGGAGGATGTAAGACCTGGGAAGATTAAAAAAGGATGTAATTTTTGGGAGGACAGTCCTGTGACAACAGAACCGATACTACACTAACATATACCCATTAAAAGATAATACAATAATAGATTAAATCAGTTTTTTGGGGGCGGGGGTCATTCATTTATAAATGCCGAGTTATAAACACATATTTTTTTATAGTTTCTTGGTCCTTTTTACTCTTTTACTATCGACGAAAATATGGCTTCAAATAATAATTTTTAAAAAAACATAATAATACGGCGTCGTTAACAGGAGAGAGAGAAAGGGAAAGAGGGAGAGAAAGAGAACGCCAGAGAGATAGAGAGAGATATCCCACTCCTCATTCAATGAATTTCTGTAAATAGATGTACTTATGAAAAAAAAGTGTTTTTCAACAATTTAAAGATATTTTAAGTATGGATACCCCCTTCAAGAGTAAATGTGGTATTGTGGTGACTGTGATGGTTCTAGTTAAGAGTAAGATAGACATTTTTATAACTGTTGACGCCCCCCCTTTTCCCCACACTTCCGTAATTTGAATTTTTATATTTTGTACAAATAAATAATTATAAGTGTCCTCAGCATCTTATTTACTCTTTTACTATCGACGAAAATATTGCTTCAAATAATAATTTAAAAAAAACATAATAATACGGCGTCGTTAACAGGAGAGAGAGAGAAAAGGAGAAAGGGAGAGAAAGAGAACGCCAGAAAGATAGAGAGAGATATCCCACTCCTCATTCAATGAATTTCTGTAAATAGATGTACTTATGAAAAAAAAGTGTTTTTCAACAATTTAAAGATATTTTAAGTATGGATACCCCCTTCAAGAGTAAATGTGGGATTGTGGTGACTGTGATGGTTCTAGTTAAGAGTAAGATAGACATTTTTATAACTGTTGACGCCCCCCCTTTTCCCCACACTTCCGTAATTTGAATTTTTATATTTTGTACAAATAAATAATTATAAGTGTCCTCAGCATCTTATTTACTCTTTTACTATCGACGAAAATATTGCTTCAAATAATAATTTTTAAAAAACCATAATAATACGGCGTCGTTAACAGGAGAGAGAGAGAAAAGGAGAGAGGGAGAGAAAGAGAACGCCAGAGAGATAGAGAGAGATAAGATTAGTTTATTTTCTTAAGTAAAACTTATTTTGCGCTTTTGGTTTGTTTGTTTTTACTTTACTCAGGTATTACTATTTTTAGTCAGATGTAACTTGCATATTTGTTTCTTTTTGTTTTCTTTTTGTTGTTGTTCTTGTTGTTTTTGTTGTTGGGTTTGTGGGTAAGTTTCACTGTGATTAGTTGTTTTCGGTTTGTACATTAAGATTCACCTCGCGTGTGACAACAGTAGAAAATCAATTGTTATTGATAAAAATAAATTACTATTACTCCGGGCAATACCGGGTATCCCTGCTAGTTTAAAATAATAAACTTTTACAACACGGAACGTTAACATTTTGGTAATTTCGAAACATTTATTTACCTTTTAAATGTGACATAAAGAAAAGAAAAGAGAGACGAAACAAATTTGTCTTTTCACTGCAATATACAAAAATCGAGTCGGTCACTTTTTCTTGAGAGCGACCGATGTTTGAAACATTTGAACGACGTTAGAAAACGTCTGAACACAAATGCTAAATATATGTCCAGAAAATAAAACAATATTGCGAAACATTTGTTATATTAAAATTTGTAAAATCATAAAAAACAATACCAAGTAATAGTTAATTAATGAAATTAACTCTTACAAAACAAATATGCAAATTAGTTAAACTTGCTAATCTGATATCACATCTATACGAACGTATATAAAAAAGATGGTGCGCGTATTAAAAAAGTTGAATTCACTTCAACAAAAAATCCTCAGACCAGTGTTGTCTTGGCCTTTGGGCCTTGATTCCGCCGGTCTGAGGTACTGTCCTGTGCAGTTCTAGGAGGTCCACCCTCCCAGGCTTTGCCTCCCCTCTTTGGGGAGGAGTAAGTTTGTTGCTTACTGCCTGAGGCGCCCCTACCGGGGAATGCCGACGGGGCTGCCCAGGCAATTTTTAATGGCCAGAGTGCTCACCTTCTCGGGCGCTGGCTTTTCAAACCCCACTTTCCCGACCCGAGCTTGGGTCACATCTTACCTTGTGGGAGTAAGATAAACCTGGCCTTGTGCCTAACCTCCTGGGGAGGTAAATAAAAAGTTGAATTCACTTCAACAAAAAATCCTCCTTGGCCTTTTGGCTAAGATCAGAGTGTAGTATCTGTTCCGATGGATGCTCACTCTGTAGACCGGTATTGTCTTGGCCTTCGGGTCTTGATTCCGCCGGTCTGAGGTACTGTCCTGTGCAGTTCTAGGAGGTTCACCCTCCCAGGCTTTGCCTCCCCTCTTTGGGGAGGAGTAAGTTTATTTCTTACTGCCTGAGGCGCCCCTACCGGGGAATGCCGACGGGGCTGCCCAGGCAATTTTTAATGGCCAGAGTGCTCACCTTCTCGGGCGCTGGCTTTTCAAACCCCACTTTCCGACCCGAGCTTGGGTCACATCTTACTTGTGGGAGTAAGATAAACCTGGCCTTGTGCCTAACCTCCTGGGGAGGTAAATAAAAAAAGTTGAATTAATTGGAAATTGACCGTTTTGACTTTAACGTTCGTGCGAGAAATGAGCACTACTCTCGCATTTATTGATATATATATGTATATATATATAGCGTATATCATAAATTAGTTGAAAGACACCCATAAAGTTATCGATTGTAGGGTCTACAAGTGTTTATATAATGTACTTCTCCCTGCATGGTAGGGTTTTGTCTAGCGTGATTCCAAGGTACACAGGAAAACAGACATTTTGTTGTTCATTGCAATTCCAGGAAATGCGCAGACATGTGTCATTCCTAGGTTAGCGTTGAGTGCATTGTTCTTGTAGTACTTCGCCAGGGTATACATGTCATATACAAATAAATACACGTTGGTCTTTATTATCGAGTGAAGGATAATTATTGTTCGTTGTGGTTGCTATTTACTTAGGACAATAGATATTTTAGAAATGTTTTTTTTCTATTACGCTTGTATTTATATAACACTATCTACGGCGGAATGTCTTCGTAGAAATAAAGAACACAGCCGAACATTTACGAGGCTGATGTTCGTATGTAACTGAGCAAATAAGTTTCAATTATTGTGAATTGACATCTAGCGTCTATTTCTCATCCTAACACCAGCAGCATTATCTTTCGGCTGTTTTCGGAATTTCTCCGAAGATATACGATTCGGCCATAGATTGTTTGCTATAGAATTACCAACTTTTGAAAAATAATTGATAAAATAGGCTTCAATAATTAGATTAAAATGCAATTTAGAAGGTTATTGGACCTGTTACATTCATTTGTACTTTGTATTTTTTCAACTGGAATAAATAAAACAATAAAATAAATAAAGTTTATGATTTGAAAAAAAAATATTTAAAGCCATTCTTAACAGGGAGTAGTCGGGATAATTTATCTTCAGAGAGGAAAGGTTTTGTTTTAATTTAATGTCGGTACGAATTGACTGTTCAGCGACGACTCAGAAATATTTAGGTTGATATGGGGCATCTCCTATAGAAGTACCTTATTTTTCTCCAAAGCTCGCATCCGGACATCGCCGGATAAATACAGCTATTGCGTTTTTTAACGGATCAAACACGCTCCACGACCATATTTATTTTCAATGTATGCCTGTTAGGCCAATGAGTTGATTTTAATTAATTCATAAAGCATAATTAGCTAATTACAAGTTTAAAAAATGGTCATTTATTTCTCTTTTTTTCGGAGTAAAATCGCTACTTTCGCTATTTTTATTGACGAATGCAGATGAAATAAAAAAGATTTGAACATTTTAACGGGATAATTGAAAACTCGCAGAACTCTGATTGCTTTCTACGATTGTTTCCTCATAGATCTGTTGGATTTAGGGTTAGAGTTAGGGTTACTTATAATATTTCTCGTGAAAAGCTAAAAGTATGTATGGTTTAATAATATTACGAACACTTGTCTATTCCGTAAGAACAATTGGCATTGCCAGTTAACTATTCCTAAACTAATAAAACAGATATGTCGCTTCTTTCTTTATTTATTGAAAGCTGTAACAATTTAAATCTTTTTAAAAACAAATAGTCTCTTTCATCTCATCATAAAAATAACTGTCAGACAAATATTATTTAAATAAATAAAACGAAAGTCACTTTTTAAATTTTATTCATTTAGAATTTTAACAATTAGATTGTATAAAATTACATTAAAATATAAAAGATGCAAAAAATAGGTTTTGAAAACTCGTTCAGTCCATGCGACGATAGAATTCGTTTTGGGGAAAATTTATTTTAAAATATTTTAATTCATCTTTGGCGAGTGGATAATTTCATTTTGTATACGTGTGGATTGTGCGTACAAACGTTAATAAGTGTTATTATACAGATTAAAAAGGGTTTAATTATTTCATAATTTTATATGTTGGACTAAACATCGCATACCCTTTTACATAAACCAAACAGAGAATAATTGTTGATATGTGCATAAGTCGAGCTATACAGGTTCGGCAAAATCTACCTTACTAACAAAACATTTAAATAAGATTTTATATCTGAATAGCTGGCTACTTAATTCATTTACTCTGTTGATAATATGTTTGTCCATGTCCATTTTAATCCCCATTATTGTGTGTGTTAAAATAACTATATCTTTATATGTATAAATTATATACCAAACTATGGCTGAAAAAAAGAGTACATAAAAAGAATACAAGAGTCTCGTCGGACGTGATCTAAGATGGCCGCTGAAGGTGTAAACCGCTAAGTATAAGCAATAATTGTTGGTATCTAAATCAAGAGACGGGATCAAATACAAATTGGTATGTTAATGACTTTAGTAATTGTTACTTTTGTTTTGTAAAAAAAAAAGTTTTAACTTATTGTGATCAGTATTTAGTTGATCGGTACTAAATATTTAGGATTAAATCCCATTTCCGGACTGATTTTTTTTATTTATTCGGAAGACTATAAACTACGTCAACGTTTTAGCGGAATGCTTGTTTTTAATGTTATTTTGACGTAAAACACTCCCACCCTATTTCCGAACCTGTCTTTAGCTAAATATCTCATTTTTAAATATGAAACTGCAAATTTTTCTTTAATCATCTAAGAATTCAATCTATTATGTAGAAGTTTTAATTACTCGGCCTGACATCTTCAGCGACTTCCTATATATGGTTTTCAATTTTTTTTAATTGACATTTTAAGAATATCCTTCAATTATCGGCCTTTGACTGCCTTCTTGGATAAGGACTTCAATACAAATAAAACCATAGACCACTTGAGTAATCGTAGATTTGTTGGTAGGAATATAATATGGATTACCAACGAAATCAAGTGTAGTATTTTTTAAATCTTTCTCCCACAGCGGAAAGAAGTGACACAAGGTCGGAAAGTGGGATTGAAAAGCCATCGCCCTAAAGGAAGAGCTCTCTGGCCTACAAAAAATGTCTGGGCAGCCCCATCGGCATTCGCCGGTAGGTGCGCCCCGGGCGATTAGCAATAAACTAACCCCTTTTTAAAGGGTGAAAAGGAAAAGACTGGGAGGGTGAACCCTCTAGAACTGCACAGGACAATTTCTCAGACCGGCGGAATCAAACGGTACCAGTCGTGGGTGTGTCGCATCCATCGGAACAGATACTACATTTTGAAATATTTATTTGCAGAAAATACATATTTATATTCAAAACAAATTAAGCACAAGGTCATCAAATGTGTGGGGAATTTGTGTCGTTGGTCATCCTTTGTCTAAGGTAATAAAATTGCCTATCCTACTCTTAACTAGAATCATCTCAGTCACCACAATACCACATTTGCTCTAGGGGCGTCCTACGTGGGCTATTATAAAATAAGTTGGCAATCTTAAAATTTTCCTTAGTTTTTTTTTATATAAATAATTAAATATGGTTAAAGGCCGATAAAAAAGTGTACTATTTTAATGATTACAAATCCAGTACTTGTAAGGAATGGTCATACAGAGAATATTCGTTCTTATCGAGTCAATTCCGAGGATTAACGGAGAATCTTGAATACCGGAAATTGCCGAAGCCGTTTACCATTTTAAAGCTGCGAAAGAAGGAAAAAGGCAGATAAGCATTCGAAGGGTTGGGTTAGGTTATTTTTTTTTATTATTTAACCCCTAAAAGAATAAATAAAGTTGAAAAAATGTTATCCAAGAAAAGGTGGCTTTCAAAATCGTAATCTGCTTCAGCCATTTCCTGGACTGACTCGTAATCTTCCGTCAATAGTCTGAACTGACTTGATAATAACTGAAATCCTCTAGGTGCTAATTCCTTACAAATACCACAAATACTACCGAATTGGAAAAAAATTACAAAAACACAGGGTATTATCCGATTTTAATTGTCAGTGTATGCTATAAATGAACGTTAAAATACACGTTTAAAAAGAAATTAAACATTTTTTGTCGAACTTGTCCCCTCCTCATTTTAATCTCGCATACATAGGTGCAGACCCTATATTGAACTCGGTGGTCACCGTTTTTAAAGATAACATTCTGGAGGTGCTTATTATGTAAAAGAAAAAATATCGGTCTCTAGAATATTTGTTCACATTTTTGTCGTTTGTTTATCGCCCTGCAGTGAATGACTATTTGACAGAGCCTTGTTCGCAAACTTTCGAAGGATTCGACTACTCTGCTTTAAAACTTGATTAAGAATTTCTTAATTTTATCTTTTTATGAAAAGTAATTAAAAAAAGTTGAGTAATAAAAGCAAAATTCCCCACTATTTTTTTTTAATCTGACGAATATCAATATTTTAGAAGTTGAAAATGTCGTTAATGACTTCTTCAATGATTTAAAATCGTTTTTGTTATAAAGTGTTCATTGTAAACCTCGTTAATCACAAATCTCGAAAAGATATAATTTGTTCAGTAATACATAGTTTTATTATTCTTCAAATTAACTGTGTAAAGCGATTTTCACGTCCATTAAAAGTTGATCTGCTTCATTATCGATCGCTAATACAATTGTTAATAGGTTATAATGATGTTGGAAAAAAGTACTACATGATTACGTCATATCTGTACAACTAAGCCTCGCCCACAATCGTAGCAGTCAATAAATTAGTATACTACCTTATACTGTGTTTGCTAAAACTTATTCAAAGGTTGTATAATTTAAGTACTAAGTCATTTTTATTAGTTCATGAATATCTTGGTTGGTTTGGGAACATATTTAGCGGACGATAATTTTAACATAGTGTTATTGCCTCCCTTCCGCGCAATAGAAATCCGCCAAGGCATGTGTCCAAAAACAATAGTTCTTAATTACTCGTTTGAGCACTTGTATCTTCAAAATACAATGCCGTTTCAGTGCTGTAGTGTTATAATGTTTAGAATTTGTTTCATAAATATGGTCTTAATATTGGTGCTGTTTCTGAATAGGCATCTAGATATTTGCATGCGTGACGTAGTTGTGACGAAAGCAGTTTCGAATATTAACGGATAAAGTCGAATAAAATATGCAAATATAGAAGGCGCTTACTTTTTTTCTGACCAGAAGACTTTTTAAAATAAAATGACAAATTTTCAACTGTATTTCTTCTAACAATTTTCATTTGAAATTTGTGTATATCAGACAACATTTTTATTCAATCAGAAAAAAATGTTAATGCAAGAGTTAACGTGGAGATAACACTTTGGCCAACACCAAACTTTCGCAAATATTTTGAGACAAATTTCTTAATTTGACCCGGTTTAAAAAAACAAAAACAACATTCCCTTTCGGCTACATCGCTTCCTTCTACTTTGCTTCTAATATTTCGTGAATATGCCTTTTCCCAATTTCAGCTTCCCTTTGCATACTTCTCCCTCCACGAAAAAGAAACATTTTTGACATTTCCGACAGATTTCTCTCTGCCTCACCTTAAATATCTTGCTGTTTTTATCCAATTTCTTTACACCGAACTGTGTTACAAACGTCTTTTGGGGTGGGTTTTTTCTGTCTGGCTGTTTTATTTGCTTTTTTTCGATAATTTTCGGGTTAGGATTGTTTTGAGTTAAGAAAAGTACAAATTTAGCCTCATCTGTGCATTTATGAAAAAATTACATACTAAAATACTGTTAAAAAATACAAACTAAAACACAATTGACATGACAGTTTGCGTAAAAAAACATTAACGCATGAACACAAAAACGAACTATTGTAGACCAGTTTGCATTACATAAATTTGGAAAGAAAATACAGACGATTTTTTTTACTTTCAAACAATTCCGGGAAACAGTTATCAATATAAGCTAAACACAACATTTCTTTCATTACATTTCTTCTTGCAAGAAAAACCACAGAAAAACAATCACTTAGTACATTCAAACTTTATTATCGTTCGCCAGTATTGGAAGTGTTCAGTGAAACTCGGTATTGATGACGTAAGTACTATTTTATTTGATGCCTATTCAGCAACTGTATCGTAAGATTGTATATTGGGTGTCCTTCTTTAAACCGTATGTGGAATCGAGAACGTACAGCAAGTGGTGTCCTTAACCAAAACACTAAGTTATTTAAATTCAGATGCGCGTTACCTTACTGATTCCACATCCGGTTTTGTGATACTAATATAAAATCTAACCTTTTTATTTTTCAATAATGCAGTACAAATCTAACAATAAATAAATATAGATTAAAGAAATTATAAAATTCAATGTGATTTTTTTTTGTTTTTTTATGCAGACATCTCGAATATATTACATTATATTGTTTAACTAAACTCTTGAAGTTGGGTGATATTAACTTTGTTATTCTGTTAATTGTGAAAAATATATCGTACAGTTGTTTTTCATTCACAATTGACGGTCATTTTTATTATGTAGTAAATTAAATGAAGACCAGGACATCTATCGTTGAAATTGTACAAAGCTAATTTGACGGAATGTTGCCAACGATTTCTAGCCGGCTGTGGGGCGATGATCAAAGTTGTAATATATGTCAGGAGGAAACATCTCCCGAAGCTGAGGCAATTTTTGTCTCAATCCAGAACTGGATTTTCCTCAGAGTAAAAACCGACCTTTTGCTTTAATTTTCCTTAAAAATATTTTGTTTTTGCGTGATTTTCGTGAAATGTATAACGATAATGTCAGTGTATTTTAAGTTTCATTGCAGTTAAAATATAGTGACTTCAATTTCATTCCATGAAAAATGCCAGTATACTGAAATCATATGCTCTTAATAGGGTTAAGATGAAAATTCATATACACTTAATGTACAAAAGCAAGGAAATTCCCAAATTTTTACACTTTTATTGACATTAAGGGTATAACTACATTTTAACCAAACCATCTCATTATCAGATCACTACAGTATAAATCTCTATGCATGAGTGGATAAAGTCTGTGAGGTGCGCTGAAGAAAAATTCCCACCAGTAAAATACGTAGCCCTGTTGTGCTCGCATAGCCTTAATGACAATAAAAGTGTAAAAATTTGGGAATTTCCTTGCTTTTGTACATTTAGTGTATATGAATTTTCATCTTAAACCCTATTAAGGGCATATGATTTCAGTATACTGGCATTTATCATGGAATGTCACTACTTTTGTAAAGGCTATGCCTCAATACAATGGTCATTTTTAAGGTTTTTCGGAATTTTCTGGAAAACTAAGGTATATGGTAAACTGAAATTAAAATGCCATCAACTAGACCCTAGGACCTCTATCTCTGCCAAACATCAGCTGAATCCATCAAATAGTTAATGAGATACAGGGTGACACATACGTACGTACGTACACACGGATAACACAAAATCATGCTTGATCTTTCTGGATCTCTGGGTTGCCTTGACTAATGATGCTGAAATTCTACACACTTATATAACCTATCAAATAAAAATGTTGTGCAAAATTTTAACTAATTTGGTTTATTGGTTTTTGAGTTATGATTGATCAAAGAAATGAGATGTTTAGCATAGGCCGTTTTTGAAGTCTATTAAAGGATAGAGCGCTATCGCGCCTCCCTTGATTAGTAACATATAAAGTTTGGTAATAACAATAAGTCACGCTCCCTATATTATTTTTAGTTATTACAATCACTTAAGCACTACATTTCCATTAATGTTTTTTAAAAACTGACTTGGTGAAGTTTTTGGTAGGAGGTACAATATTATATGTAAGTTTAACATAAAATCCGTTCCCCTGATGCTGGTTATTCTCAGAAGGGGGGGGGATATGTTAACCACTGTAAATATATTTTGCATCTTCAAATTACGGTATTGATTAAACACCAACTTGTCAGATATAGTCGTTTATATATATATATATATATATATATATATATATATATATATATATATGTTTTGAGGTACAAAACTTATAAATACATTTAAAAAGGATGCGCGGAAATCTCTCAAAGGCCCTTTCGACTATCATCTCGTCAGGAGAAAATGGATAGTTTTTTAATTAATATTATCGTCGAAAGAAAGAGCAAACGGGGAATTGAATGTGCCAAAGTTAACGATAGAGCAATTAAAAGTCAATTTAATGATTTCGTTAAAACACCGATTAAAAGGCATTACGTAAGGGGGGAAGAGAGGGAGTTCAAAGTTCCGCAAAGAAATTTAGCGATCTGACAAATTCCTTCTGCCGGCACAAGGAAGGTTTTCGAATAGCGATAGAAAACCTTCCTTGTGCCGGCAGAATTTTAAACTAATCTGGAATTTACGTAGTGTTTTTTTTTATGTTTCGTTTTTTTTTTTTTTTTGCACATGTTGAAGGTTTGTGAGAAACCGATAGCATGTTCTTGAAAAAATTCTAACCAAACTGAGGCAATAACAATATTTGCAGTAAGAATCTATATACTAATACGCTAAGACAGTTCACGTTCGCACGTACGCTCTCACCTTTAACGCCCATGTGAAAATGTGATATCGTCCGATAGCCAAAGATTAACTAAGAGATAGCTGATATCGCTGTTTTCCAAGATTTAAAATTTTATCCGTTTCAAAACGAATTATTCTAAACTCGAATAAACCGGCATAAAAAGAAGTGTGTCGTCTCTTTTGATTTAAATTTTTTTTACAACATATTCTTTACATTGTTTTTATTTTAATACAACTAATCGTCATACTTTTAAGTTAGTAAATTATTTATTTTAAAATAATTTAAATTGTTATATTGGTATAATGCATAGACAAATGAAAAGTGAAGAGTTCCGTTCTATTTGTGTAAGAACATATTAAGCTGACAATTAAATTTCCACTGGATTAATACTCGATAGAATTTCGTTGGGTTATCAACGGAAATTTAACTCTAACATTCCAGAAATATTTTTAAAAAAGAAAAAAAAAATGAGATCGTCCGATCAGCAAAGATGATGTTTGGTGATTATTTTGATGTCGCTAAGATTAAAAGAAATTTGGACTTTACCCATTATAAAATGAATTGCTTCTAAATCGATTTTGTCTGTCGACTAAAACAGTACAGTTTTAAATAAATACATGTCAAAATAGTGATTTTTTTTATATTGATTTGAATTATATTTAACTGACAGTTATTTTTCCCGTAATAACACACAATATTGTTTGAAAGAGAATTAAATTAAGTTTAAATAAAGAAAAACACATTCGGTTTATTTTAAACAATGAGAATTATTTTTACGGAAGAAGTCATTGTTTTTCTTAATAGTATTGACCCTGACAGACATTACTAATTTCAAAATATATTGTATTATTAACAGTAAATTATACAGATTGATGTGGAAAGCACTATGGAATTTCCACAGGGGTTCCGCTAGTTTCACAATATTACGCGGTAGGACATTTATTTTCCAGATCATACTCTATTTTTGTTTTTAAAACAGAATTCTAATTCACGCACTTCATTCATATAAATTGCAGAGGTGATTTACTCTATTATTAAATTGCAATGGAGTGGGCTGATAGTTAATAAACATTAATTCCGAAATATAAAGAAGCCCTCAAAGATACGGTTATTGCTTCAATGAATTCACACGGGAATACTAAGATGTTATGTAAGTATAGGGGGAGTAGAAAGTGAACTTTGGATTTACTTCCGGCAGCCCCTCAATTCTCTCTTTCCTTATTTTTTCCTTTAGTCCTCACATTCCGACAAAGGGTGAATAATTGCTGTTTTCTGGGTCGGAATTTATCCGTCTAACACTTATCGTTGGCTAGCTTTTTACCTTGAAGTAGTAGTATTTTTAGCTTCTTACATCAAGTGGCTCCGTGTCTTGTCTGGAGCGAACTACCAGTTACATGGATACAATGATTAGTGGGGGGTTCGAGGAGACGCGAACTGGCGTAAAATCACCAACGGAAATTTAAATCTATATTTCGAGCAGATTTTCACCTCAGCGCCAAGTTGTAGTCTCCGTAGAACCCAGCAAAATATGTACCATTGGTGCTTTCATCTCAATAAAAGAAATGCAACATTCTCTGTCCGTGTTTCTGCTCCGTGGAATAGCATACCAGAGAAGGTAGTGACAATGCCTACCATATCCAGATTTAAAACGACTTAGACAAACGTTTAGACGGTATATAGACATGTCTTTTTACATAGCTTGTTGAACTTTGCTATTTTTTGCCAATAACATTTATTTGCAAATGGCTTCTAAAAAGATGGAAATCTTATCGAGATGTTTACAGTTTGTCTGTAACCAAAACTACGTCACTATCTCAATCACAATTCCTCTCTAACTTGTTTCAATCTTATTTCCTATTTTGTTTCTAAATTCTCAATCAAGAATGTCATTATTTACACTGTTGACCTATCTACTATATTCCAAATTCAATCTGTACATGCAACAAAATCGTGGTTTACGTAATGAATGGTGCAGTCGAGTAACAAATAAATTTTTAACTGATTTCAAGAAATTAATTGCGAGTATTAAGGATTCCTAATCTGTATAATACGCTACGGCAATTTCATGTTCGTAGGTTTATAAATGTCTAGCAATCTTTGTCTTTTCACCGTTCAGATATATGCTCCAGATGAACACTGTTGCGTTGCAAGCACAGCTGGACACGGAGTAGCAAATTGTCAATGACTCTGACACGCTCTTCTCGTGACACCGAATGAATGGCTCTGTTGACCTTAGCGTATAAGTTAAAGATTGTTCAATGAGCCCTGAATTTGTGGACCAACCTGTTCATTTGTTTTTTGTTTTTTTGTTTTCTAACATTTACGGCATCGACATTTTCTCTTGAGGGGAACTTGTACAATCACCAGTGAGTGTGTCTTTTTTTGACTTGTCCAAGACATTACGCAAATTACTCAACTTGTGTTTCGCGTTAAAAGTTTGCCTCGATTTTGGTGATACGTACTTTTTTAAAAGTTTGTTTTTAATATGTTAACATTAAATAGACATATACCGCCATAGTTACGTTGATACACCAAAGTTAAGCGAAAGTGAGATTGGGCCGTACTAAATGGGTGACCATTTAGTAAGACCAGGTGTTTTACGTAACAAACAATTTCGTCAAATCCAAAGTTATCTTCAAATTAATCGTATACAAAACAAGAACGTAACTTAATCGTACAACTGCATACCTCCGCCTGACAACGTAATGATGGGGCAAAGTCTTATCTTGGCCTTATTGTCCATATTGTATGGAGTTTTCCAGTAGTTATGCCGTGGAAACGTTGATAACTCAAAGACTTTAACTGATCAGGCTTAATATTTTCCATGGAGATTACTCTTGTCAATAAGCATCAGATTCATACATCAAATTCAAAAAGATAAGAAGGTTGAAATTACATCAAAATTTCGACCTTGACTGCACATTTCAAGATCAAGGGGCATATAAGATGCGAGACTTCATTGACTATGAGTCAAGTAGTGAGTTTCTACGATGAACAGAAATCCTGTTACCTCGCGTGTCATGAACAAAGGATTGTTTCTGTCTTTCTATTTCTTTCTAAAATAATACTTTCTTTTTTGTCTGTTTATTTGACTGTTCCGTTAGTGTTCTTTTCCCATGCGTAGCTTCGTGCTGATCTGCCTTCATCGGGTTTCTAATCTGTGTCGTTATATCGCTGCATATTTTTTATTTCGAAAATCATTTCACCCCGCGTTATCTTCGTCTAATAAGATCATTGCTATTATTTTACAACATCACAAAAAGGATTTATCGTATCGCACAACAAATACTTTGAATATCGGCTGACTACATGTCACCGACGTTAGAAGTCCAATACCAAGAATCATTTATTTATGAATATAAGACATTTATAGTTACTTTATATATTCGATTAGGAATACAGGTTTTCAAATTTAGCAGAGCAGTGTTAAAAACAGTGGAAGTTTGACGAAATTAAAGTTTGAGCCAGATTAACGCACATATATGCTGTAACGTTTTTCTTATATATTTTTACTATTCAGAGAAACTATATATACTTTTTTCCAATTAAATGTTATGGGGACAAAAAACTATAGAAACCTCCAGAGTGTTGCTGCTCCGCCCTTTTCAGTTCCTTCCGCTCGCATGATTCGGTGACAGGTAACTTCAGATCTGCACAGTTGACCAACATAGCAGATGTCTTTGGAAACGATAAAATTTGGCATCCATTTTGAGAGTTAACCGTTTCAAAATAACTATTTAACCAAAGATCTAAAGCTGACATCTGGAGTGTAGAACTGCTAAATTGAAATATCCTTAACTATAAGGCTGGTGTGTTTCCTTCTCCTGTGCTAGAACTAATAGGGCTGGAACCCAACGTATTTCCAATCCATTGCAGTTGCTGTTTGTTCGTTAGGTGCGTTGAACTTCTCCATAGAGATCGCGAAGATCGTGCCTCAGGATTACCTGGTTTGCATGAAGTCCTCCTCATTGGTTTCAGCTGTTTAATAACCTGCAAGGTTGCAAGTGCTTTATCTCAAGAACAGCAAAGCTCAGAGGTTGCATGCGAACTCTAAGGTTTGGCCTAGTACATTCAAAGGAATGGCGCAAAAGCAACATTGTCACTTTCACTCCGTCGATTTGCGGTTCCGCGCCTGAAACGTTTTTGCTTGTCATATGCAGAGGCTGAGACGACTAAAGGACAGCAAATCCTGATGCTGAATCCTCTAGATGCCTGTTAGCTTGGCAGTTCTGACACTGCCTCGTTGCCACCGCTCCTACCACGTTGAGGAAGAGTTGTACTTAAGGAGGGTGTAGTTGCTATTTCATGAGGTGATTAACTGATTTTAGCTAGCTGAATGAACTAGAATGAGTGGCTATGTTTCTTTTGCACACCCACTCGCTGAGGAATCGGTTGAATAAAAGAACAGTAAATCTCAATGTTGCTCGGGGCGCCGGCAGTTGGAAAGGTTATTCACTGCCATCGTCCAAAGGCAGTTTGATGTTAATATCGCTTGCTTTGTTAAGCATATCGGTTAGATTTCAGATGGCAAAAGAAACTGCGATTTTATGCGTAGGCGACATTTGTGTCTCCGGCATTGATTCTCGCGAAATCTAATTCACTGTTATCCAGCAGCTCTTCAAAAAGTATCTAATATTACTTGTATAGATAGTCGTACGTAAATACGAGGTTTCTTTATATTGAACGACGGGTGGGAAATCTATTATATTATAAAAGAAAGTCGTTGGTTTGTGTGTCTGGTTAAATGTAAACGACTACACAAGATACATGAAAATGACCTCATAAGTATACCTAGTATACAATGTAATACAATATGGGAACCATTAATTATAAATAGTAGATTAGAACACTTAGATTACACTGCTCGACAACGTTTACAACAAGGATATTTGAAAGCGCTACGGCATTGCACCGATTGAGGGCTTGATGAGGGAATGGCGGTTCAGATGGTTTGGACACATGCTGAGGGCTAGCAACGATACCGTCGCAAAACTCGCCTTTGCATTAGAAGCCGCCGGAAAACGACCAACGGGTAGGCCGATGATTAGATGGGCAGACACCATGCAAGAAGATGCCTCCACCCGGACCAAGCCTGTGATCGTGTCAAGTGAAGACAAAGGTTCATCATTGCGGACCCCGCCGTAGCTCGTAGATTAGAACACTATTAAAATAATTAAACTACTTATATATTTATATAAGTAGTAATACTACACATCTAAAAACAAGGATAGGTTTAAGGTGATAATCAGTTATAATTAACAGTCTTCTGGAGGTTGAACGTTCAATCCTCAGTACAGGCGATACTAAGAATATAATTTTAAAACTTACCTAAGATTTCTGCTTCGTCATAACTGATGGAACAATATAAAATAAAAAGGTCAGTTCGAAATTCTTGAGTTCGACAACTTACACCTGAACAAAGCCGGAGGTTACATCGGACGAAACGTTGTGAAAATAACATCCAAGATTAGAACAATAGTCTTAGTAATCCAAAAACACAATATATACTCACAAACTATCCATCACCATATTTCTTAAAGATCACGACCTCGTTATGGTAAAAAACAAACACTATATATTATTTTACGCTTCGGGTCACTATGGACTAAATTGGTGCATAGGGGTCAAAAAAATATTATTCTAACTAGTAGTTGTTTCAAAAACAACACTGAAACTAAGTCGGGCAGCGTTTTTTCTATTATATTGAACCAGTTGCTAGAAAGAGGCAGGCAGAAATGACAGTTGGAGGGAGACGTGTTCAAAAAGTAACGTGAATGAAGATGTGTAGAGAGAAAGAGGTTCAATAGAAAAATGTTATACACGATTTTTTTTAACTCTTCTATCTTGTAATCAATGTCCCGTGCAACGGCAGGTATCCCTACTAGTTTTAAATATTAACAAACGATCCAATTTAAATTATTTTTTTTATTATTCTTTCACTAATTACGAGTATTTTTTTTAAAATAAAAATTGAGTACATTTATTACTTTCAGAATTACAATCAGAAAATCCCCGTCGACTGAAAGGAATTAGAAAATAAATCCTCCAATCTAATTAAAACGTGAACGATGGGTATTTTTTTTCTTTGGGGAATCAATAATGATCATGATTTATATATGTAAAATTAAATTACTTGCGTAATTCTATGAATGTTTATATGCATATTAGTGATAACATTGAAGAATATTTTCCGTCATTTTTGAAGGAGTAAAATATAATAATTTATTAATCTAATGATTTTGACTTTTCAATGTCAAGTGTCATATGCCAAAGTTGGATTTCTGCCAAACCTATAAAAGTTTGTTATCAATAATAAGTATTAGAATTGTGACCTCACTATTATCTATTATATGATAAGAAAGCTTCATGTGATATTTTAAATTCTGTTCAATAGTTTAGGTAATAATAATATTAACGTTTTACCTCCATACGATATAACCGACATCAAAAGGATGCGCCATTTAGTGCAATTACGTAGACAAGTATTAGAGTCTATACGTGACCAACAGATGGACAAACATGTCTAATGAAATTTCTGATTTAGTAAAATCCAAATGCAAAGATTAAAGCACATTTGAGATATTGGAGATGACACTGGTGAATGTGATACCAACGTGGACTGAAACTGGTCGGTTCGATAGAACCACTTTAACTTATGGATGTTGGCAACCTTCACGTGATCTTTCCTGAAAGAATCGTGATTTTCTAGAAAAAATCAGAAACAGATGCCAACAGAATAAAGCCGGAAAAACAAGTTTAATCATTCATATTCATGCGAATTTACTTTTTCAGATATTTGCTAAAATTGGTATAGATTGTTTCTATACTTATATATATATATATATATATATATATATATATATATATAAATATAATGTGTGTGCTTTTATTCATGTGTCTGTATATATATATATATATATATATGGCGGCTATCTATTTGATTTCGAATATGACAACTTTTGGCGTATCGATGTGATATTGATGTAAAAGTTTCAAGTGAAAGGCGCGAGTATTGCTCTTCAGGCCTATCGCAATTTTACAGACTATACCACAGAAGTGGCAGGTGTTGTGATGATCTGAGAGGATACCATAAATGAAGCCACCTTTTGTCAGTGTTTGATTTTGCAAAACCAGCACGTGAAATAGTAACCAAATTGCAAGCTTGGCATCTGAGGTCCTCCATATTTCTTCCATGTGCTGGAGGTGCAACGTCCCGTCTCTTCCTCGCTGCTCTCTTCTGCTGCTGGTGTTTAATCATACTCTTTTCAAAAAGCTTGCTGATTTCAAAAGTCGCTTTCCCCATCTTGACCTATCTACAGTTACCCCATCCCATCTTCTGACATCAATTCCAAAGCACTTCAAATCGTCTTTGAGACAATCTTTGAATCGGTTACGAAGTTTGTGCTGTGAGCGAGTATTTCTAGTTAGTTCCCCATAAATCACCTGCTTGGACAGTCTGTCATCAGTAAGACGAATAAGATGACCAGCCCAACGAAGTCTGCATTTACTTATACGAGACTCGATGCTTGGAACAGCAGCTCGTTCCAACACTTCAGTGTCAGGGGTAAAGCTATCCCAATGGATGTTAAGGCAATTTTGTTGGAAACGCTCTAGCAGGCGAATATGAGTCCTGTAAGTGGTCCATGTCTCACAAGCATATAACAAAGTTGATACTACACAGGCTTCATGCACAAAGATCTTAGTTTCCAGCCTGATATTACGTGATGAACACACCCGCTTTTCCAAATGACCAACAGACACACTAGCATGTCCAATACGTCTACTTATCTCAGCATCCAATACATGTTCCTCAGAATAACATAACCCAGACATTAAACGATCCACTACAGACAGTATGTGGCCTTCGACAAATATATCCGGTTCTTGATACGAGCTGCCAGAGACGTGGCAAACATAGCCTTTGTCTTGCCCAGGCTTATTCTGAGATCCATACTTCTACACGCCCATGCAAAGTGATCCATGATATCCTTCATATCATTCTGCGAGTGAGCTACGAGATCAACATAATCTGCATAGAGAAAATCTCGAACAACAGTGGAGAATGTCTTTGAGAAAGTCTTAAAACGCTGTAAGTTACAGCCGACCCATGTGCGAAATCGAAGATACACAGCTTTGTCACAGTTAGTGAAAGCCAATGACAGTTACAGCAAAATAGATGGAAAACAAAGTAGGTGCAGGTATATCACCCTGTTTAACACCATTGTCAACTGCAATGGGTTCAAAGAAACAACCATTGCAATTTATACGTGCTTTCATGTTGTCTTTCAGCTCACAGAGGAGTCTAACAAAGTTAAGAGGATAGCCCAACTTACCACATACCTTCCATAGCACATCCCGATTAACTGTATAAAACGCTTTCGTCAGATCAACAAAGACCTGATACAGGTCTAGATGATGTTTTATACACTTCTCCTACATTTGACGTTTCTTAAAGATCATGTCAGTGGTACCCTTATTTCTTCTAAAGCCACACTGACTCTCAGAAAGCATAAAAGGACAGATGTAGGCATTCAGGTTACTCAACAGGCTTCTAGGGAGGAGATAGTCATTAAGTGGATAACGACACGGATTGACGACCTGGGTGTGCCAAGTTCGAATCCAGTCGATTCTATAATATCACTTTCACTTAGGGATGTTGGCAACCATTACGTCTTTCCTGCAGGAAAGCCGACAACAGAATCAAACCGGTCAACACAATTCTACCATTCTGATTCATACGAATTTACTTTTTAACAGGATTCTGGTAAATACCTTTGCTGTCCATTTCAAAAGAGATATGCCACGATAGTTGCCGCACTGATCACTCCTCCCTTTCTCGTTGTACAAAGGACTATAATTTATGTATATATATATATATATATATATATATATATATATATATATATATATTCCGTACATGTTGGTGTACTGTCTGTTTTTACCCTTACAGGTGTATACATGATAAAGTGTTTGTGCTATTTTATTTTTAAGAGCAATATTCCATATAGAGGTTAACCTGGAGAATCACCAAATAAACATCGATCTATATAAGTAAATATTAACATTTTGGTAAAATTTATACCAATTTATTTATATTATTTGGATTATTCGAACTACTGTTCTCATATTGAGTGCTATTCTTAACAACCTTTCAACCGAAACACTGTGAGAAAAACACTCAAAATGAGAACAGTAGTCCGAATAATCGATACTCATTTAAAAAATGACAGAAACATAAATTTATTCATCTTTAATAAGATATTGTCAAGAAATTAAAAGGAGGAGGAAATCAATTCGCCTGTGCGATCGTGTGCTCCTTTTTTTTTTATTCACATTTTTTTTCATTGGATTTAAAAACAACAGAAATGTTGGGCGTTAACGAGTTGGGACGTGGTCGTCGTAAAGTAAACTACTTCCGGTGGCCACGGTTGGGAGCAGTGTCACCCACTACCTTTCTCCATGTGGCATCGTTTCATGTTATATAATTAAATAAACATTATTACAGTCTACGCCAAATAGCCAGCGTTTCGATATTACATCTTTTCACAGACTGAATACAAATAAAAAAAAGAAACTCGCATAATTGCCATCTATCGTCACTATATTATCAAAGCAGGTTCTATGATACAGTATATTTAGTAATATCGTATATATAGTACACGACAAACACATTTTGGTCGTCTTAATTTGCATATTTAGTTAATAAACAGCTTCTAATTAATTAATATTCTGTAATGAAAATGCCAAGTAACCATAAAAATAATGTTTTTATGGCTAGATATTTTTTTAATGAATAAAAGATAAACTGATTTCATCTATTATTGTATGTTCGTTTAATAGGGGTTTGTAGTGTAGTATCAGTTCTGTTGCCATAAGACTGCCCTTCAAGAAATTATCTCCTCCTTTTTTAAGGTTGTGGGAGTAATGCTCTCAGATATTACATCCTCTTTTGTGGGAGGGGGTAATATTGTATCCGTTCTGTTGTCATGAGACCATCTTCCTAAGGACTACAGTCTCCTTTTTAGGGTGAGGGTAGTGAAGTATCTGTTCTGTTGCCATGTTACCGTACTCACAGGTATTAGCTTCTCATTTTATGGAGCGATCCTCTCAAGTATTACCTCTCCTTTTGGGGGAGGGAGTATAGCATATGTTCGTTCCTTATGATATTATTCATTCTTCCATGATTATAGTGTACTATATGTTATATTGTCATGATATTATCTTCTCGGGCATTACCTCCTCCTTGGTGGGGTAAGTGTAGTATATTCGTTATATCTTCCCAGGCTTGCAAAAATATGCGATCGGAGGGAGCATATATTTGTTTATATATATATATATATATATATATATATATATATATAGGGCTTTACGTGCTCCACTACTTTTGGAGCTGCTCCTGCTCCAACGCCCAAAATTGGAGCTGGCTCCTCTCACGCTCATTATTTTAAAAAAGGAGCCGCTCCAGCTCAAACTCCTATAAAAAAGGAGCGGCTCTTTTTCAGCGCTCCATAATGAAAATGTACCTTATTTCATAAACGTTCTATTCTGCCAATGAGTGATCGAAGGATAGGGGTGGACGTCAAAGGATCTCGTCAATATGGGTGGGGGTGTCACTCTAAGTGTAAGACCGTAAGATAATATTTGACAAAATCTCGCTAATATTTTGAGATGTGCTAAGGGTTATAGGAGAACATGTCGAATGAAGCATAGGATTATACGTAAATTTTCGTTTCCTGGGGTATAAAATAGAAATAGAAAAATCCCTGAAGTATGTTAAAACAATTTTAATTTTCATTACATTAACAACCGATTTTTTCAGGGGAGGAAAATTTGACCCGATATTTTTTCTATTTCTTTTGGAAGAGAATTTTGATTTGTTTTAAGTAAATAAAGTTTTACTTTTAAACATTATTAGTGATTATTTTCTTTTTAAAGAAAATATTTCTCTGGGAGAGGAGAGACAGCCAGGACAACATTACTCGTCGAGCTGTTGTTTAATATTTGTTTGTTTTACGAACATAACTATATTGTATAATGTATACACCACAGAGAAAAGCGCAAGTACTTTCAAACAAATCGATTTATCCATTTTTTTTTTTTAGTACAATTTGGGGCGAAAAAAAAACCAATGAAGTTTATTTTTGAAAGATTGAATAAAAAAATATTTTTCATGAGTTGGCCTCCCAAAAAATCAATAAATTGTCAATAAACAATTTAGAGATCCATTTAATGTCTTAAAATTTAATACAAAATATCTGGCCTAGACCTTGGGAGTTGAAAAAAATATCGGGTCAAATTTTCCTCCCCCTAAAAATTAACTGGAGGAAGTTTTCCTATGTCGGGCAAAAACATTTATTAAAATTAAAAATTCGAATAACAAAGGTGAAAACGTCTATATTTAAAATCTCTAACAAAAACAAACTGTTTACAATTTTAATATTCGATAACAGATTTTGGTACTTGTTTGTCTTTTACCATAGTCCGTTTTTCACAACCTTTTACTCACCATTTTTTTGTTCTTTTTTCTGTGTACACTTACCTATCAGGCTGCTAGAGAATTCCGAGGTTTTTGGAAAAGAATTTCAAATATTTTACATTCTAGGAGGGGGGATCAGTCTCCAATGTAAATTCAACGTAGACTGATCCCCCTCTTTTTGACCATCTCAAATTTTGAAAATTCTTCATCTGCTTACAATTACCTATCATGTCGATAGAGCATTCCAGGGTTTTTGGAAAAAAAATTTCAAAACTTTTAGATTTTAAGACGGGGAATCAGTTTTCAATGTAAATTCAACGTAGACTAATCCCCCTCTTTTTGATCATCTCAAATTTTAAAAATTCTTCTTCTGCTTACAATTACCTATCATGTCGCGAGAGAATTCCAGGTGTTGGGGAATATTTTTCAAATATTTGAGATTTTAGGAGGGGGATCAGTCTTGTTCGTCTTTTATCATAGTCGGTTTTTCACAAGTTTTTATTGACCATTTTGTTATTTTTTCGGTGTACACTTACCTATGATAGGTAATTGTAAGCAGAAGAAGAATCTTAACAAATTTGAGATTGTCAAAAAGAGGGGGATCAGTCTACGTTGAATTTACATTGAAAACTGCCCCCCTTCCTAAAATGTAAAATATTTGAAATTTTTTTTCCAAAAACCCGGAATTCTCTAGCAGCCTGATAGGTAAGTGTACACCGAAAAAAGAACAAAAAAATGGTGAGTAAAAAGTTGTGAAAAACGGACTATGGTAAAAGACGAACAAGTACCGGGAGCTGTTCTTTAATAAAAGTTAAAATGAAAAAGATATTTTAGCACTTTTAATTTACGTTTTAAAAAAACAAACATTGTCCGCTCATGTTTTTTTCGCCGTTTATTGGGCATACCTCTAGTGCGGCTCTTAGAACAAAATACAAATGTGATTTTTTTTCTACCCTTTTTATTCTTGGACCAAAAATATAACCAATTTTAAAGCAAAAATTAAGAAGTTAAAACTAAAACATACCAGTCAATAAAAAAAAAATGTCGGAAAAATGATGGTGGGTCGGGTAAGAATTTGACATAAAAGTTTAATTTTATATACGTTAAAAAATAAATTCGAATGTTATGTCAGGACAAACAGTACAATTTCACACCGAGGATCGATTTGATCCAATATTTGGGCGAATTCTTGGCCTTTTGGCTAATATCAAAGTGTAGTATCTGTTCCGATGGATACTACACCCTATAGACCGGTAACGTCTTGGCCTTCGGGGCTTGATTTCGCCGGTCTGTGGGTTTGTCCTGTGCAGTTCTAGGGGTCCGCCCTCCCGGGCTTTGCCTTCTCACCCTTTGAGAAGGGTTAGATTATTGCTAATCGCCTGAGGCGCGCCTACCGGGGAATGCCGACGGTGCTGCCCAGGCATTTTTTGAGAGTCATAAGTGCTCTTCCTCTAGGGTGGTGACTTATCAAATCCCACTTTCCGACCTTGTGTCACATCTTACCGCTGGGGGGGGGGGGTAGATAAATACCACCACCAAGCGAAATAAGCGAGAAACTCCAACGGTCCTTCATCTACAATTGAACCTAGTTTTTGCTTATTTATAACTAAAACTTAATTTATTTACTACTTTTTTTTAATTAAAATGATAATTTAAAAAGAAGATACAGGAACAATTAACTTAGAAAAATCGATTTTGTTTGCTCCAAAACAATGGAGTAAATACTTATTTTAAAAATATTCATTTAAAAATAATGAATTGGGGGGGGGGCTTTCAATATTTTTAAATTAATAAGTATTTACTCTATTGTTTTGGAGCAAACAAATGAAAAAATATAGGGGAGTGGGCCTAGCCCCAAATCACCCCTCCAGAACGGTCCTAAAATCTATTTTCGATCGATATTCATTTAATAGTTACCGAATTTTCCTACCTTGTAAAATTTACCGAATTTTCCTAAATTCATGGTTTACATTTAATTTTTAAATCATTTCGGCGGACTTTAACCAAGCGCTCTTTTGATATGCTTTTTTTTATTTATGAAGTAAGACAAAATGATAAATACATTTATTAAAATTAAATATTTAAAATTATTCCGGAGGACTTTAAAGAAGAAAGAATATTTAAAAATGTTAATATTGTAATGAATGTAGAATATCATTTTCACATAATTAGAAAAATGAATGTTATTTATTTTATTTACATGAAGGAGGACTTTAAAGAATAGTATTTGGAAAGTTGGGAATTTTTTACTATAATCAACAGAACGAAAAAAAGGATTATAAAAACAAATGCATTATACAATAAATGTCAACAATCATGCGAAAATGTAATGTTCTATCAGTTTCTATCAGTATATTGTTTAGTTTTCGATTTTTTATCGATTTTCAAGTCCTGGCTATGGACGAGCCTCCATTTTGAATTTCTTTTCGAGCAGTCAACACCGACTATTTTGAACAAGAAAACCACCCTTTAAAATAAGTTAAAACACAAATAAAATTATCCAGGCAGCTAGATGAGTAACTTAACTTGCCTTTGCTAACATTTATTTGTTGCACATTTGTTTTTTAACTCTTTTTTCGTTCTGTTGATTATAGTAAAAGATTCCCGAAAAGTTTATATTTAAAGAAGATAAGATTTATAATATAAAACTTTAATCTTAATGCACTCTCATTATTAAAAATTGGTTACACGTTATTTCCTACGCAATCTGGTCCGGAAGTGGTTGATCATTTTATGTTAAATTTATATAGGAAAGTTATCCTCCACACTAAAGTCTGAAATATTGTTTTTTTCTTATTCCTTTTTTGCGGATATTTTCCCAGGCTGTTAACATGTAATCGCCTAAAAAAAAAAGTAGAATCTCATTTTTATTTTTCGCTAAAATTAAAATACGATGGATTAAACTAAATGATCCAGTAATACCAAGTTTTCTTATTAAAAACAATGTTAGAACAAATAAAAGAAATACATTTTTTTAGAAAGTCTCGGTTTTATCGTAAATAAAAACACATCACAAAATAATGAATTTATAAAAAATCAGTTGAAAATATTTTACGGCGTCGAAAGTATAAACTTTACCAATATACAGATAGGCATTTAAAAGATGTTAATAGATGTATTGTAAAACTTTAGTTAACTTACAGTTTCGGGGCGAAAAAATATTTTCGTCGGTGTAGCAGGAGAGGTGACACTTGCGAAGATACTACACTTTGAATAGCAGACAAAAACACAGTTCTATTTTCAAGAGTTATGGCGATATGTTGTATTATTTCGTTGGGGTAGGGAATAATATATAATGGGCATGGACGGCTCAAGCCCCCCCCCCCCCCCACCCACCCACCCACCCACTATTTGACTTGCCGCCCCCTCACTTTATGGTCATCAATAATGAAGTTATATATGCATGTGTTTAACCGCCCCCCACACTTTTATAACTGTTCCGCCGGTCCTGAATGGGTAGGAGTCAAATGGCTTAAAAACAGATTTATTTAATTAATATGAAAACAAAAATTTATTTAGTTATTATTACCCTTAAAGATTTATTTTTAATACCTTTATTTGAAGAAGAGCAGTAAGATTTAGTACAAAAATAAATTGTCGGTAAATAAAAGAAAAATTGGCTTATTTATTCAATCAGCAATCCTAAATACAAAAAAAGTTCAAATCTTTAAGAAAATAACTTCAAAGACATCTATAGACTACGTGTCGTCAAATTGTCTCCTTAAGAATACTGCCCTATCAAAAATGTAACATGTCCACGTGAAAATTTACAGAGAACTTTAAATGTTCTCTTTTCATGTGTAACTCTCTCGTTCTTTCTCCCTCTCTCTCCCTGCCTCTCTCCCTTCCTCTCTCCCCCTCCCCCTCTCTCTCTTCCTATCTCTCCCTATCCTATATACATTTACAATATAGATAATAAATAAACTCAACGATGTTAGCTGAGACTATCTTTTCTTTTCCTTTTTATTGCTGAATAAAAAAACTAATGTTTAAAAAAAATCAAATAATTTTGGAGCGAGGAGCGGGAGCGAGGAGCGGGAGCGATAAAATCACCGCTATTTAGGGCCAAATGGAGTTGCTCCTGCTCCACTCCCGCTGAATATAAAATGAGCCCTCCTCTCCTTCGCTCCAGCAAAAAGGAGCGTGCTCCTGGAGCGAGCTCTTTTTTGGAGGGCTCCGTAAAGCCCTATATATATATATATATATATATATATGTGTGTGTGTGTGTGTATACTAAACAAAGCTAAAACCAACTCAAGGATAAAGGTTAATGAGATTTTTAGTTGGTTATGAACAATACTATGAGAGGATTGGAAACGACGGGTGCAAAGTTGTATTTGATTACTTAAGAGATTGTTCGACAAGTATTTGTTTAAAACTTGAAAACGATCATGTTGTAGGGGGTCTTTGTAGTCGTGATAGAAGATTAGTTCTTGCTGCTGACGAACATCGAGATTTCCATGATTTTAAATAGAATCTTGGTTAGTCCGTCACGCTTATTTTTTTAATTAAAAAAAATGGTGTCGCTCGGATTAATTGAACACGTCTTAACGAATATCAATCTTTTTTTTTAATTTGAAATCTGGTTCAAGATCGTTAATATGACCACAATTTATTTCCAGTTTGTTTGCTACTAAGGATTTGTCACCTTGAAATTCCGGTTCTCGTCGGTCCACTTATATTAAACAGGAGTGAACCTGATCATTATTTAGATGGTGACAATACCAAGTGCTACAAGTTTAGATGTGGCTGTAAAGTAACTTTCTAATACTCCTGGGAAGGGGAGGAATCCGTTTCTTTCTCAAGATAAAAGTTAAATAGTGCAGACTATTTCTGAAAGCCTTGATAGAGCAACTCGTGAGACGGTGTCATTTTGGAGGTTTATTGTCTTTGCTTATCCTAACAATGCTCCCCGTCTTCAGTGCAATTCTATTCTTTTTGTTATATTAAAAACCATAGAATCTGTTACTAATGGAAATTTGGTTTCTGTCTGAAACCGAAACTATACTATTACAGTTATTAAATTGTACTATCGTTCAATCCTAAATTTATTTGGGGATCATGTACTATCTATTCTGTTGTCATGTGCCCCTGCTCCCAAGAATTACTACCTTCTTTTTTAATGAGGGGGTAGTGTCATATTTGTTCCATTGTCATGATACCATCCTCCCAGTCACTATCTCTTTCTTGGGGGAGGCCAACGTACGTCAACAGGACATTATCGCAATCGGCTGTTTATCAGCAACTCAACACTTACATTATACATGTTCGAAAAAAATATGCGACCAGAAGGGACATATTTTTGTTAGTAGAAGTAATAACACTTAAACTTAAGATTTTCATAAGATACTTTACCGAAAAAAAGATTTGCAAGAATCTACTTCATGATTTTTGAAGATGGACTATTTTTGTCTCTGAAATATTTCGCTCTTTGCATATCATTTGATGGGTGCTTGGTTTAATGAGCCGATGACATGAAAAAAAAAATGATTACTAACGAAAGATTAGACTCGACAGCTTTAGAAAAATAAAAGCCATTAAAGCGTGTTCCTTTCCACTTCCGGTCGAATATTTCTACCTCGTTACCTCTTGGAAAGAACATTCCAAAAACAAAAACTAACACTTAATTGAAAAATAGAATCTTTGTAAAGTGAGCATTTTAAACGATTTTTATCCAACGCAATTTCCAGTTGAACAAAACAGCGTGCACTGAACTAGAATCCACGTGTGTGCTATCAGCTGCCACGCCCCCCACCCGGCCTTCGTATTGTTGCAATCAGAAATTGAGATCATAAAAAAATAGCCTCTAACGAAATAGGATTTTGGAAAGAAAGATGAAGAAAAACGCTATCTCTCAGTCGCCTACTTTACCCGCCAAAGATGATAGTAATTTTGAAATTCCCTTCAACGACTTCTTATTGATTATATTCTTCTAAACTAGCTGAACCTAGCCGGCGTTGCCCGGGAGTCTTTTTACCTTCATGTTTGCTTCGCTCATTCCACCAGCAACTCAACATGCATGTTTTTTGGGGGAAAGGTAATTCTATGGAGAGGTGTTATTTAAAAGAAAATCAGTTTTGCACTCAAATCCACGGACGTCTTACAAAATATTGAAATGTAAATCCCGTCAATACATTCGAGTTTCGTAACTCTTAAACTTAGCAATAATCTAACTGCCGTTTTTTACAAAATTAATTTTTAAATAGGATTTTGAAACTTTAATTTTAATTTTTAATTATTTTAAATAAATTATCAATTAATCGATTTTTCACCAATCACGATTACTCATGGTGACTCCCACGTAAGTAAAGCATTAAATTAACTAGTCCTGTGTTAGCCACTTTAACATAATAATACAGTTACCGTAAAATCGCATGGATACATCGGTTATCGTCAGATCACCGAATTCGAGCAACGTTGTGTCTGGTCAGTATTTAGATGGGTGACCATTTCGGAATGCAACGTGTTGAGAGCTATCATTTGACCTAGGTGTATACATTTAAAGAAAAACACGATTTTTTAATTCCGGGATAATTGGCAAGAATTTCATTTACATATTAAAAAATATTTTCATCACTATCGCTAGAAAAAACAACCTCCTGTTAATCTTAATATATATATATCTATATATATATATATATCTATATATATATATATATATATATATTATCTAAATGAATAAATACGAAAGGTTTTTTCAATCTATTTTAACTATATTAACATAAAAACTGACTAGGTTATTCTAATGATTTCAAATACCGTATATATAGGAATCTCTATATTTCTCAAACAAATTTAGATATTGGCCATTTGCATATTTTTTAAGTTTCTAATAAAGTAATATTCTCTAATATACACTTCAAATTTGTGTTGCAAAATTTTCTTCTATAGACGCAATCGTTTTATCTATAGTATACTTATTAAAATAAAATTATTAATAAAATTATTTAATAAGATTTTATTAAAAAAAGATAGTTTTGAAAACTCTTAAAATTTCATTTACAAGAGAGATAATTTACATGAAGTTTCCGTCAAATGTCACAGATCTGGAGAACAGATACCACACTTTGATCTTTGCCAGAAGGCCAAAAAACATAAAAAATAATGGTTTTGTGACTAGGCATTTTTAAATGATTTTTTTTTAAATTCATTTAATCGGAATATATTTTAATTGGGTGGGTAGTGTAATATCGGTTCTGTTGTCATAAGACAGTCCTCCCAGGAATCACCTCTGTTAGAGCTCAACATGTTTTCCTGAAGAATTATAAATATGCATAGTCTGAAATTAAAACCTTTTTCACTTAAAATACGAACCAATAAAATTGAATTTTATGTTTAAATTGTAAGTTCTTTTATTTAAACTTTTCTTTCACTTATAAACATCCCCCCCAATAAGTAACTAATTCAAAAAACAGCCATGCTGGCTTTTATTTTCTTATTTGAGGTTAATTCCAATTTCAGCTACGTTACTTACTTAGAGTGAAATAGGTGTCAGCATTACTTATAAGCAACTTATATATTTTTAACATAAACCATGTTTTAGTAAAAAAAACAACTTGGGGTTTTTAATGTTTTTTTTGTTATGCCAAGTTTCACGGTACATGTAAAACGGCGAAATATAAATTAGGTCGGAAAATATAGTAGCCATCTAAACAAGTCGAGAAAGAGGCTAGCGAAGGAAGAACGATAATCCAAGTTTATAAACATGTTTTTAACTATAAAATTATGAAAGAAATTTATCGTTCTTCCTTAGTTAGCATATTTCTATTTGTTAATATCACGACTATATTTTTCAGACCAATTTTCATTTCGACGTTTTCACGTGGACAACGAAATTTGTCATTGTATTTAATGTCATCTAAATGAATAATATGCAAAAGATTTTTCCACCTAACCTAATTATATTAACATTAAAACAGTTCATGCTTATTTAATTCTGTGTAGTATATTTTCATTCGTCATGATACACTCCTCCCGTGCATCACCTACATTTTTGGGGAGGAGGGCAGTATAGTATACGTTCGTTCCTCACGATAGCATTCTCACAGGATTGCCTACTCTTTTTTGTGTGGGGGATAGTGTAATCTCTATTCTGTTGTCATCATATCATGCTCCCAGGCATTAACTTCTACTTGATTTTGGGGGGAGAGTGTTCGTTCATCATGATATCATCCTCTCAGTCATTACCTGGGATCGGTGCATGTAGTCTGTTTATCATGATATCATACTTTCAGAATAAAGAACCTCCCCCTCCTCTAAGCGTTTTAATTTACAAAAGCTTTATAAATTACAGATTCATATTTTGTTTAATCGTCATTAAGTTTTTTTCTGTCTTTAATAATAAAAGTAAAAAAACAAAGTAACCATTTAAAATGTGTCAGGAATATATAAGTCTTTTATTTGACCAATTGACTTTCCTCTTTTGGCGATGGTTAAGAATAACCAATAGAAAGACAGGGTGCGCACAAAACAAATAGTCAACAAATAACTGTTACCAAAGGCATAAAAGTTACTTTTCTGCCTACCTGCGTAATTTTATTTTGTGTTTTAAAGTATTTTAAAACGTTTATTTCTTTAATTTCAATTATAAAGTTCGGTCAAATAAATTACGTTATTGAAAACTGACATTCGTTCACCGATCATCTACATTTGGGTCAGTGCTTTTGTTACTCAAAAAACAAACTTTGGAGGCACCAGCTTACACCATCTTGCAAATAAGACTGTAACGCGATCGGATTTGGACGAATTATTAAAATGCAATCAAAACGCTTTAAAATAATTAGATAGGTAAAAAAAAAGTAACTTTGTTGCCTTTGGTAACAGTTATTTGTTAATCATTTTGGGGTTTTGTTCCCCCTTTTTTCTGTTGGTTATTCTTGACAATCGCCCCGAATTTTCCGTTTATTGATTTTATTATAGGCAATTCATGTTTATACTTAAACAAAATCAAATCTCAACATTGAAATATATCAAATAACACCATGGCAATAATCCTTTCGTTGTTTTTCTTAAAATTACCAAAGTGTGAAAAGAACGTTGTTTGTTTTTTGTTTGTCTGTAGATAAAGCTACGGCTAGATTTATTACTTCCCGAAAGGCGAGTAATTTTTGCTAGTATATGTATATATATATATATGTATATATATATATATATATATATATTATATATATATTTGGTAGTAGTAGTAAGCTATGAAATTATAGTTATGGCAATTAAGCTACACAGAGGCTCCCGCGTTTGATCTTAGGGGGAGATCTTCAGGCTAAAAGGCATGGAGTTATTTTTGCCGGGTGTTTTTTATATACACGTCTAGCTAGTTAACCAATCAGATATTTTGTTCTCTCAGCCAATTGTTGGGCTTCCCACGAACAAAGGTGTGGTTAGTGTTACTTCCTATATCCCGTTCTATTGTTCTGTTTTCTATAGATTGGCCTATATCCTGTTTCTTTGTTGTATCAATATAATGGGTGAATTTATTTTAACACGTGGTTCCTTGTATTTCTATTTTAGGTTTTAATTTTTAAATTGTTAGGTTTTTGTTTAGTTTAGTTCTTTTACTTATTTGTGTATTTATTTATTTATGTATCGTTTTACATGAAATAGCAATATTTGCTAGTATATATATATATATGTAAAATCTGTGGTTTTATTTCTATAACTGTAAATGCAGACTATAATTACTTTTTTTTTGTAAGAGAAATTAATATTAATACAACGAATAAAGCACTCCATTAATTATTTGTATAAAGCTATTATCACCGAAAAACTAGATATTTAACAAAATGTGAGTTGAAAGATATTCGGATAACGTTTACTCAAATGAGCCCTATATTATTGTTACATGATTATACTCATCAATATTTATCCAAAACGATGAATGTAATTCATAAACGTGGTTTCAATACAATACTGAGAATTTTGAAATCCTGTTTTGAAGTTTTAAGTTCATTTGGGAGTAAATTGAGTTTCCTTTCTCTTATTTTGTCTGTCAACATCTTTTCTTTAAAATTTACTTGTGAAATTTGTGTAGTAGTTTGCATTTTCCTACGCACAAATGATTATATAACTGAGTTTGAATTACCTACTAGACATTATTCTCAAGTGTATTCGGTCTCTCTGTACAAGACATGAGGATACTTCACTCTACAAGTAAACCCTGACCATAGTATTTGCAGCACAAATAAGATCCCCTTAGCACGGCTATACACTGGCTCATACGAAGAATGGTGCACCTTCTCCTAGTGATTTTACCTCAATAACACTTATCTGGATACTCCACCAGACTAGATGAATTCTGTCCTGGAATCTAGTAATCCAAAGAGACCATAAGAAAGATATACTATAACATGGTCAATTGGGGAGAGGAAAATAAATGTTCTTAACTTATTTACTAACCTAACGTTTGAGAAATAAAGAATTTGAATCCCTATGTATCTCATATAGAGACCAAGTGTTAGCCCCAGGAAGGGTCCCCGTTATTTCTGAGAACTTCGGCTGAAGTAAAATTAAATAAAATTACTGTGGCGGAGATTATCGATCCGTACAGAGAAAATCGAATCTCGCATCGTTAAAATACGCATTAAAAGAAGGAATAATCTAGTAAATGATTCTCTTAAAGCAACAATAACAATGGAAATCAAGCTAAGCGGCGACCAATAGACGTTTTAAGAACGTCTATATAAATTAAAGCGTATGTTTGTTCACTAACAAAATCTGATTAGTATTTTAAACTGTGATTAATCTGATTGTTAACGATGATAGCAATGTTGTTAACATCCATGTCGATGGTAGCCACTTTGTCGTTGACCTTCATAACGCAACGGAAGTGGCATTCACATCGGTTAAAATGAAATGGACTCCCTAAAAATAAATATCTTATTGGATAGCAAACAATTAATTTCACAGATTTTGTATACAATATATTAGACATGTTTCATTACATAAGACCGACAAGGAACACTTTAGTTTTTAGTTTTTAGCTTTTGATGTGCTCTCGCGGGTATTAATTTTCGTCAGCTTTAATTTAAACTTGAATTTCCGATCTCAATCGGACTGTTTAACTTTTCATTTGTCTTCAGAGTTTTAGGTTGACGATGGAAACAAAAGAAGCAAGATAGAATGAAAAAGACAATATTAGCACTGAAAATAAATTATATGGATAGGCTTTGTTGGAGACAGTAAAGTGTTAGAAACTGGTATAGGTTCCAGTCTAGGATGGTGAGCTAATATTGCTTTGTGAAGGCATGCTAATATTGCTTTGTGAAGGCATGCTAATATTGCTTTGTGAAGGCATGCTAATATTGCTTTGTGAAGGCCTGTTAATATTGCTTTGTGAAGGCCTGTTAATATTGCTTTGTGAAGGCCTGTTAATATTGCTTTGTGAAGGCCTGCTTATATTGCTTTGTGAAGGCATGCTTATATTGCTTTGTGAAGGTCTGTTAATATTGCTTTGTGAAGGTCTGTTAATATTGCTTTGTGAAGGCCTGTTAATATTGCTTTGTGAAGGCCTGTTTCTATTGCTTTGTGAAGGCCTGTTTCTATTGCTTTGTGAAGGCATGCTTCTATTGCTTTGTGAAGGCATGCTTCTATTGCTTTGTGAAGGCATGCTTCTATTGCTTTGTGAAGGCCTGCTTCTATTGCTTTGTGAAGGCCTGCTTATATTGCTTTGTGAAGGCCTGCTAATATTGGCTTTATTTATTTGCTGCTAGAGCGTCGCACATGTACGGGTTAGTCCAATGTTGTTGGGAAGCTACCGGTGTTGGGTTACAGGACGCCCCTTAGTATAATACTTAGTACGTAGTAATCTACAGTGACATTTTAGGAGTTCACACTTGTGTATTTTCAGTGTGCTTTTTAGTGAGGTCTCTGACCAAAAGTCACATCGCTATTGATAGAATTCTTGGGATTCTTAGATGTTCTATGGTCGTTATTTCACAAATAATTTTGATTGACCGAAGAATATTTGAATCTTAAAATGTTTGTAGATATTTTTCTTTGTTTTTGTTTTTTGCTTTTAGGAGCAAGCCAAATGTAAGAAACTAGATTGATATTTTAAATTTTAACTATCTTTTATTTTTATTGATTACAAGCAAGATATGTAGACATTTCTAGGTTCATTTTTTTAAATAGATTTTAGATATATTTAATCCTATTTGTAAATGTAATTGCATTCAAAACTTTATTCTCTTTCTAAATAGTAAATGATCACAGAAATAATGGTTGATGATGTTAGCGGGAGTAATATACTTAAATATTATTTATACTTAAAATTATTTAAGTAAGAAAACTGATTAATCTTATATTTTTATATATTTTAATAAAATAAGAGCCCAGACTACAGCTGTGAACACTACTACTAAGGAATGCCCCCTCTTACTGACATGGGAATCTCTCCGAGTCCCTTTCTCTTGATTCAGAAGCTTTAGTGGAAAACACTCAGCAACCAGAGAATAGGAATGAGGCGATCAAAAGTTGCTATGACTAGATGGGGCTACAAAACTGACCGAACTATCTGCGAATGTGAAGAGGAGGACCATACGATGCAACACTGCCCTCTACCACCCAACCGGTGCAGCTTGAAAGATCTTGCAAAGTACAATAATAATGCAAAGAACTGCGTAAAAAAGTGGGGAACTATTGTATGGCCACATGCTTCAAAGACACGCAAAGAAGTGAAATTGTTAGGATTCAAGAAAATGAGTTTTAATTTTATAGACTTAAAGACCAAACCAGTATAACCTAAATTTAGTCGTTGAATAAAAATAAATCCTTAGATTACTTTGGAAACACGAATATTTAATGTAATCTCTACGCGTCTCCTTCTTTCCTCATGTCTTTCTCTTATTCTCAACTGGTTCTTTACCGGCCTCCTTACGATGGCTGGATGTGACACAAGGTCGAACTTGGCCATTACTATCTGCCGAGATGGCACTCTCTCTGATTTTTTTCATTGCTTTGAAGAACTTATATAACACGCTCATTTATACCCGTTCTTATGTATCAACACGTGTGAATTACTGTCTCACCCCTATCTGTTTCATTCTTCCTTCATCTCACTGTTTAAATATACATGAGGTTAGCTGCCGCTGAATCTTTTCGGTTGGGTTGCTATGGAAATTAAATCGTAACATAAGAACGGGCAATACACAGACATTAATATATCGATTACTATTTTATTTATTTATTTTGCTTTACTTTTTTTTATTAAGTTGTTTACTGGAAAATCGGTTTTAATTCCCACACCAAGAAATGCATTAAAAGATGCCATTACATTTACGTAAGTGATAATATTTAAGCTTGTTTCAATCATTATGCTGAAGAGTGTTGGACCGAAAATAATGTATATTTGAGAAGGGACAGATGATATTGACGTTTTCTTAATTGGTGACGATTCGGACAGTAGGTGTCGCTTCTTAACAAAATGAATCGGACGATGCAGCCTTCGATTACTGCTCGACGATCAGTTTCGCTGACTAATATCGATCACGTGACGCAACCCTCAGTCAGTCATGCCTTTACCGCCTGCTTCTGACGACACGTATAATCACATGGCAATATAATCGAGTACAAAATAATTTCTATTACTTTCAATCGAGTTGGTTTCCTAATTTAAGTCTTTATTGTAAGCATATCGTGTTATTATCGTAGAATGGATATATAAGATGGGGGCACACATCCGATTATGATTAATCTTTATTAATCAGACACGTGTGTCTGTGCATAAGCCTTTATGCGATTAGACCTAGGAACAATAAATTGGGCATGATTCTCTTATTTATAACTATAGTACAATCTACATATATTTTTATTTTAAAGGAACGCCGAGGAAACGTTAAAGACCCACTGAATTTTTATTTTAGCTCCGATCTCTATGGGATTCAAAGTCTTGAAGGGAGAAAGAAAAAATGACAGTCTATCAATAGAAAAATATATAAAGCTTTATGAATAACTTGCTCGAATAATCAAAACTAAAGAGTTAGTAGCGAATGAGTTCAGAGTATCTTAGAACGTTCCAAGTAAAAAGAAGTCACGGTAATTTCGGCTGTCGCCGTATGAGTTTACGTGTCACTGTGTAAGTTCAGTAGGCTTTGTAGACAGTGTGAGTATATATTTCCTTGCCTTTGTTTTAGTCAATATGCATGAACTTGTGTGTGCGTGAGTTCAGTAAGCAGTGTGCATATGTTGTAGCTGTGTTTATTAAATTCTAAATGTTTCTTGAGTCTGTCGAGTGCCTCCGGCCAGGGACCAAGGTTAGTTTTTAGGGGCGTGTTTACTCACGCGTGTCGAGTCTGAAAAAAAGAGTGTGAGCGGGAACGCTGCTGCGGAGGTGGATATTTCTGCGCTTTTGTTTGTTGAAAAAAGCTATTGATGAAGGTTTTGTCCCATCGGGAATCGATACTTTTAAACAACATCCGCTGACTCCTGCTGCTTCCTATCAGACCCTATGTAGATTTCTGCAACTTTCCATCATTTAAATGTTATTTAATGATATATTATCATCACAAAATTAAAGCATTTCGAAACCCAAAATATCATTCACGCTTTATTTTGACGCATTCTGCGTCATAGCAGCATTTTTGTTAGACTTTGGAGAAGTTTCAATTACACTTATTACAGAGTCTAAAGTTGATGGGGATTAATGCTTTTCTTTCAACGATCTGGAGAATTCTTTACTCGATCGTCAGTATTGTTGGGCGAGTATCTGGTGCTGATCCTTAATGGGGTCGTGCGTAGCCTGGGTCGTTAGTTCTCGTCAATAATTAAATCAAATCATTTGTACACAGAATATAGGTGTATTATATACCTTAGGTACATAGGTACAAGCTTTGGATAGATAGATTTGTTCAGTGCGAGCTTTCGGGGGTATATATCATACGTCCGTATTAGTTCGACTCCGAACGAATCCTCTCTTATCGTCTAGCATGTTTATTGGTCATGTGGTTTTTACTTCGGTTTTCGATAAGCCTGTCACCTTTGAACTTTTGATCTCTTAGCATTTTACTTCCGATTTCGATCGGATTTTGTCAACCGTGGAATCTATATAAAATTTTGAAGTTAACCCTTTATTTAACTGGGTTTTATTTAAATGTGTTTTATTTTATTCTGAGTTAATCGGTGATAATGACCTATTAACTAATAATAAAATTAACACATTAGTAGTTAGTTTTGAAACCTCAACCCCCAGAAAATTGGCAATTAAAACTGATTATTAAGCTTTAGGCGATCGATCAACGTGAACAATTAGAGTATGAGTTTGGAAAGCCTTAAACTTAAATCTTGTTGTAGTAGTAGTATAGTAATAAGACTACCACTACGGTAGTCTTATTACTGTAGAATCAATATTTCCTTGTCCGTTACTCCTTTTCCAATTTTCATACTGCCGTTCTAATTTATTCATAACTATTAGTTCATATATATATATTGTATTTAATTCTATAGTAATATAGTTAAGCTACTTTTGAATAAGTTAAATCTGTAATGTTTACGAAAAGATTCAGTCAATAACTACAAATGAACTTTTGTTTTTTTGTTTCATGGGAAAGGGGTGCCTTAGAATTCTTTTAAATGGTAAACTTATTTTTTACTGGCTTGAATATCCGTCACATGACCCTTCGATTCTTTAATAATTGCAAGAGGTTGAACTCCAAAATACTTAAAAGTAATCGAAAATGCATACTACTATAGTTAAGACTGTTAAATTAAAGTTTACACAACTAAGTTATGGGATTAGATTTCTATTTTACTCTTGTAGATTTAAGCCCATATCGAAGGATCTTAAACTGTCACCTGTTTTCAAATTTGTCAGAGTCTGTATAATTTTGTGTCTAAATAAAAAATGTTCAGTGTTTAGATCTGATAACCTTAAGGGAAGATTAAATCTGTACAATATAGAGACGTGTACAGATAATGAGACCGTGCAAGTATGACCTACATTGAAAGAATGGATTATAGTTGTTGGGTTAGGTGTAGAACAGTTGAGGTATCAGATTCCGTTCATAAGGAAAACATGGGGAAAAAGTAGTAAGAATGGACTTGAGATAAAGAAATAAAAATAAAGACCTGGCAGAGATAGGTTTGGAAGTCAATTTCTAAAAGCCGTTCAACGCATGCCAGCATAAAAATGATAATGATTAATAGGTTTGCTAGTATTTAACGGACAGCCACACTGTTGTTTTTATATTAGTTTAATGTCCTTCTTTCTGTCAGTTGATCCCATTAACACTATTTGACATTTGTATTTATTCAATAAGAGAAATTGAAATAAAAGTGACGTCGGCTGACAAATGTAAAAATCGACTAAGGAAACGCTGGTCTTTCGTTTCATTACTTAGGAGAGGTCAATATCTTAAGTGAATTGGATATATATAGTATCATATCCTTTTTTATTGTGTATCGTTTCCTCTCCGCTAAGGGCACTCTGTTCAATCATGGCTAGGATATATTTCACGAATGCGGTCTATAATTCATTCTATACGCACGGCAAATATTGGTAGAAACAATATTATTTTACTGAATTTACAATTATATAGTATTCTTAAATTCATTTGAACCTAATATTAGTCGATATTATAGCTTGCTGAGAAAATTACTCCAACAAATGTATGCGCATATCTAAGTAAATAAATGGGATATTTTCAGCGATTCTAACATCAAAAAGGGTTATGATTATTGAATGTTACGATGCAACATAATATTTTGAAATACCGTGTATATATAGTTATCTGTAAATACCCTCAAATAGTTTTAATTATTTCTTAATTTGCAGATTTACTTTGTAAACAGTTTCTAATAAATTAATATTCTCTAATATATATTTGTAATTTGCATTGTTATGTTTTATATATACACAGTAGTTTCGTCAATAGTAAAACGTCTGATGTTGTTAGGATGCTGAGAAGAGATACAACACTTTGATCTTAGCCAAAAAAGCTATAAAAAATATTGTTTTTATGACTACGCATTTTTAAATAAATGAAAAGAAAACTGATGTAATCTGTTATTGTATTATCTTTTAATAATGGGTAGTGTAGTATCAGTTCTTTTGTTATACAACCGTACTCCCAATAATTACCTCCTTCCTAATTCTCCAAAATTATTATATGTATTATCTGTTTAATTGTCATAAGTAAATTCGTATGAATCAGAATGGTACAACTTTGTTGACCGGTTTGATTCTGTTGTCAGAATTGTTGCAGGAGGGGTCACGTAATGGTTGACAACATTCCTAAGTGAAAGTGGGCTTATGGGACCGACTGAATTCGAACTTGGCACACCCAGGTTGTTAGTCCTTGTCGTTATCCACTTAACCATCATCACCTCCCTTTTATTACCATGAAATCATCCTACAGGGTATTACCTTCTCTTTTGAGGGAAGGAGGAGAAGTGTTTATATGTTTGTTTATCGTGAGACTATCTTCCCAGACATTAGTACCTCCATTTTGGGAGAAGGGGTTAATCTTCCAGGCTTTACCTACTCTTTAGGGGGAGGGGAAGAATAGTATATATACGTTCTTCGTAAGACCATTCTCCCAGGAGGACTTTTTCGGGTGGGTAGTGTTGTATCTGTTCTGTTATATCATCAGGCATTAACTCCTTCGTTTTGGGCATGGTGGTAGTTTTCGTTCCTTATGATACTATCTTCTCAGGTGTTTCGATCTCTATTCTTTCTTCTTTCAGAAATTCAAGAAAAAAGAGAGCAATATTATGTTTAACTTAAATTGCGTGTATTCCAAAGAATGAACTTAATTTTAACACCTTAAAAGATCCGTAAAAAAATGTTTCAAAACAAATACTGAAATAAAATCTGTACCTACTTGTTTCATTTTCATCATTATTTTAAGTTAATGCATTGTTATATAAACCAAAAAAAAATTTATTTACTAAAGTATCTCATTTTGTATCGATTCTCTCCGGCACTTCTCTATTTTTGTTTAAAAATGTATGTTTGTTTAAAAATGTATTTTTGTTTTAAAATGTATTGTAAAATGTTACTTGTAATTAAAGCAACACAAGACAATACATTTTAAAGTGTATTTTGAAGAGACGGTTTTATACTCTGGATTACGTTGCTTTGGCTACTACTACTATTACTATTACTACTAATAATAATAATAATACTAACAGTGACCATATGAGAAGGAATTTAAAACGTTATTCAAAATATTATAAATTATTATATTCTTTTTTGCTTTTCTGTGTAAATATTTAAAATAAATAATATTTATCAAAAAAATAAATATTGAGATTAATTTTTAAACGTATTACCTTATACTTATTATTTTAAAATAAAACTGGGTAATATTTTGAAACGCTTGGCGAATCATAGACTTACATTAATATAATAATGAAAAAGTTGTACTACTTTCTTTTATGATTATTTAACGCAATTATTTGAATATATTTATATATTCAAATAATATATATTAAATATTAATTTTTTCACGCCAATACATAGTTAAATCAAAATAAATTCTTTGGTGCTATTAAAATAATTTCCAACGCTATTGATAATGTTTACCAATTCATCTTTATTTTTTTAGTATCGCTTATGTTTGAATTCATGTTTTAAAACATGATATAAATCAAATCTATCACGTCACGCCAAAGCTATAAATATTTTGTTATGGTAATGTTTTAAGCTCTATTCATAATAAAGTTCAAATCAAGATATCGGTTTCTGTTCCGATTTCAGGTCATGGCATACGCTTTATTTGTTGAGAATTTATTATTTACTACTAATACAATATTTTCCCTTTCTAAAAGTAGTTAAGATCTCTGATATTTCGAAATGAGATAAATTCCGAAATGTATTTATTAAGATTAAGAAAATTGTGACTAACGGACAGACGGACAAAATTTGTATTTATATAAAATCATGGATGGGTAGATTAGATTGAGGATCTACGTAGGTAGGGTTATTATCTCTATCTATATGAAGTTTGTTATGTTTATATGTACATGATTCACTCGACTAATTAACAGATTATTATGAATATTGAAAACCAGCTGCTAGGCGTAAAGAGTTCAAATATGGGCTATATTTAGTTTAATTTTGCTTCATAAAAAGGGAATAAAAAGAGGGTGAAAGGTCTTCGTGAAAATTTCTAAAAATGTTATCTATATGTTTTAGACATCATCAATTAATAAATATTCCCAAAACTTCAGTTCCTTTTGAGTATTTTCATATGTGCAGACCTTCCATTTGAATATTCAAATATTTCAGATTTGCATTAACTTTCGTTCATAGTTATTAGACACCAATTAAGCAAGATTCCCTGATCTGTAATTTCTTCAAAAAACCCTTAAGCTTAAGCCTTAAATTTTATAAATTTTCTAGCTTCAAATTCATATAGTGGATTTTGATCAAAATTTGAACAAGGATTCTAGACATGAAGTTTTGTGTCATGATATCTGGAGTTTAATCTTCGTAAGGAGACAGAAAATGGTTGCAAAACAGTTTTGTTCAAGGAATTAATCCTACCCGTCTTAGTATAGGGATGTTCTAGTTAGTTATAAATGGTTCACAGCTACTATATATATATATATATATATATATATATATATATATATATCTTATTTAATGTTAAAGTATTTTTCACGTACAAACGACGTCGTTTCGGGCTCTCTTACCCTCATCAGTGTAGTATATATATATATATATATATATATAGAGAGAGAATGAGAATTCCGAATTTTAGTATTAAAACTTATCTCGGCGGTTATGCACATATTTCTCATTTCTATATAAATCGTTTTTCTAATGTTTTCTGGTCGGATGCTTTATGTACAGCCGTCATGCCATCGTCACTGTATAATCTTAAGCTAGAAATATCAAAGTGTCTTGTTCAATTATAAAAGACAAACATACGAATAAGATTGGATATTTTAGCAGACCCCGACGTTGTCAGAGCAACATCAAATAATGCTGTAATAACACATTCCATTCTCACGGAACGCCTTGCATGTTTTTACGATGTCAATTTCTTCTGCAGAGCTGTCCGTATGAAATTGGTCAAAATTGATGGCATCAATAAATATTTTATAATTTCGAACTGGATGAGCGAAGCCTTATTTTTGTTAGTGGTATCTATTTACTTGCTTCGAATCAAGCTAAATTTAGACACAAGGTCGTTGTTTTACGTGGCGATATCCAGATGTCCAAACCGTATACTGTGGGTATAGCAATTTGTTCTTACAATATTTTAATTATGGTGACATGCAATCAAAGTAAGGAGGTGTTCAGAGCAGTGCCAACATTAAAGGCCATTGTGTATGGTTTTGTCCCCCCCCCACATAGTTTTGTCCCCCCCCCACATAGTTTTGTCCTCCCCCCCCCACATAGTTTTGTCTATAACCTAACATAATAAAGTTTATAAAATCTCAACGAAATATCACATTAAGTAATTTCACAATATTAAGATTTCTTAAACTACCGAATAATAAATGTTTTCTCTTTTAACACTTTCTTTTAATTTCTTTTAGTTTTCAAATAAAAATACAATAAAAAGGTATTATTTTGAAATGTTTCTTAGTGGAACATTTTTACTATTTTTTGGTTTTAGCATAATCCCCGCCGTTAACTAGGAATTAATGAGTTTTCCTGTTTACGCCTACATCTCGCCCTGAACCTCATATCCGCATTTTTATTATTACTTTTGTAATTTCTACAATTTTCATATCCAAATGAATGAATGTGATTTTTTTCATTTATCACACTTATATTACCATCAAAATGTGTTACTGTTATTTAAATCAATCACTTTGCCGATCAGCCGACCAGCCTCGTGAGGATCAACAAGCTTCACTTCTTGATCCATTCCTAACTACACTGCCTGAGGCTTGTGTTATGAATACCCATCTGTGTAGTTGTGTCTTTAAGTGGAAGGAAAATGAAGAGAACTGAACAGTTTCAATAATATTAATACCAAGAATCATTTTTATCATTATTCTTTGATTTAATTGCCTTCTATCTCAACCTCAATCCACCTTTTATATATTTAGACATTTTTTTACAATCAGTTAACAGACAAGCAATTCAAAATAAAAGACGTACTGACGCAAAGTGTGGTATGGGCTAGATACGTGAAAATCTTCAAATTACTTTTTCAATTATACCTAATTAAACCAGGCTTTTGAAAATGTTTTATGGGTTTGTTTTCACACTTTTTCTCCACCTCTTGTCAGGTTTGCCAATGCTGAAAGGCTGGACAAAAGCCGACATTTCATTTTTACACGAGTAAAATACATTAACATCGTATTTTTTGCTATTATGATGTATATATTTTAATTTTACTAGTAGTTTTTAAAAAAAAACATTTGTACTATTAGTACCAGCAATGGAAAATTAAGTTTAAAAGTTTTCTTTTAAATATTTTTTCCGATACTCCAAAACGTTCCGATTTCTGATTCTGATTAATTGTCCCAACACTATTCTCTCTCTCTCTCTCTCTCTCTCTCTCTCTCTCTCTCTCTCTCTCTCTCTCTCTCTCTCTCTCTCTCTTATATTTATTTACATATATATATAATGCAATGGTTTCGTCAATATTAACAGTATTTAATAAATGAAACTGGGTTAGTTACTAAAACACTTTCTCAAATTATGTTAATATCGCTCGCTAGAATTCTTACGGGCAGGCACAAGCGATAACTCTTTTCTACTCCTCCCCCTTCTTATCTCCCGTTAACGACGCTGTATTTTTTTTATTGTTTTGATCCCGTAGACAAAGCGTTCAGAATCTGTGTTTAAATGTTTCTTTCCGGCCCTTAGTGAGGACTTACTTGATTTTCAACAACTTAATTGTAAGTTTTAAAACATCGCCTGCATATAGCATCACCAAGGCGAACTTATTTCTTTCTTTTGATTTCATTACGGTCTTATTTAAAATATACATTAATTACTTTTACCCGGTCATGGTTGACAGAACGTGAGCCAGCTACCCCCGTGGATTAAATGAAGCGTTTCGTTCGAAATTCCGTACAGATTCCCAAATTCGACAAAAAGATTCCTGATTTCGACTAGACACACCTGAAGAAGGTCAGAGGTTACATCAACCGAAACGTAGTGAAAATAACATCCAAGATGACAACAATAGTTCGAATAATACAAATTATCAATCCTCATCTAAAACAATTCGAAACATAATGCCATTATTTTACTGAAATGTTATGACTAAAAATATTACATGTGTACCCGTTTTGTTTCCGACGAAGGTAAACCATAGAAAAACATTTTTTTAAGTAAAATGTGATGTTTGTTCCTCTACGGGTTGTTGATACCGAATATATAGTAACACTAAACAATATCGGTATGAAGTAATGAAGCAACAAGCTCTAAGTAATTGTAAAGAAGAATTGAACATAATTTAAGTGACTGAAATAGGATATCATTGTTGGCGAAAAAAAGAAACTATGAAATAACTCAAAATATATGTAAACGATAAGAACACTTAGCCAACTGCTGGAAATATGTATATCATAGATGAAACCTGTAATTATGTTTTTTCATAATATGAGGTAATTATGTATCCTCTCCGAGGAAAACACTGACTTATTTTTGTTAGGAAAAACTTCCTGCGCAAAGTCAGATAGCCTTTATAGTTTAGGAAATGGTTGGAGATTAAATTGGTTAGAACTGAGGAAAAGAATAATTTTTACTTGCCTAGCGATGAAATGTGGAAGCCATTTTCATTCATCAATTTTTACATATGGAACGATTCATTTGGATAACAATATCTGGTAACTATTCATTAAAAGTAAACTGAATATTAAAAAAAAATGTTAACCGAAAGGCATTTTCGACCGGATATAGTATGTAATCAGTTACATACATTTGAATAGCATATTTTTTTTACGAACACACCAGACTGAAAAATACAGTCATCCACTGGCTAGATAGAAACAAATATCGCTTAGTCAGGTGCAATGCTATTTAGATGTACAATCGGACTGACTTGTTTTCTTTTAAAAAGAGCCCTCCCGTATAGGTAAATCGTTGGACATTATATTCAGCCGAAATTGAAATGTATAATGAAAAAATGAATAACTTTTACTTGGGTAGCGATTAGATATGGAAGCCATTTTTATTTATCAATTTTAACAAACTGTGAGAAAATTAATCACAGGTTTGCTTTGCATTTATTAATTTCAAGATCGATAACTTATTTAAAACAATAGTTTCTCTTATAAACATATTTTTAACTATGATATTTGTCTTTTTTGCCGAGTTATTTTTTAGAGTTTTTATTAATTGTTTAAAAATGACTAAATTATAATTATTCTGCGTTAGATAATTTATTTCAAATATTACTGGAAATATTGAAATATTGAGTTTTAATAAAAGCCTTCATTGAGACGTGTATCTTGATGAATTCAATAGTTTAAACTGACACAAAGCCTGGAAATGTGACAGTAACTCATAGCTGTGTACCCAACAGTATTTCCTATTTTTACTTTTCAAGAATTGTTTTAGAATATTAATTTCACGAGAAATATATATATGATCACAAAAATCGTTTAATCCCTTGTATAAGTCACAAAAAATAACATTTTCCATTTCTTGCTATTGTATATTTCTTTATTTACGATATTTGTGCTTGAGGCGACCCTATCAGTAAATGCCAACTATTTCTGTCGGAACTATTTTTATAACCTATGGGGAGCTGGATCAACATTAAATCGATTTCATGTCTAAGAAGTTGTCAACATCTGTACGAAGGTCCTTTGAATTAGCGACGATGTTGAGTGGTTGAGGTAGAAAACCGATGCTTAGAATAGTAAGATGGCTGCATTTTGCAGAGCTCAAGAAATAATATCAAATTGAAGAACAGGATCATATTCTGTTGAAATTATCTTGAAGTAGATCATAGTTGCTTCATGCCTAACATTGAAGTAGAAATCTGGTGAATTATGACAAGGTTAGTGATCATTTCATAGAAGCTAATCTACATTTAAAAGCCTTGTGCCTGACTTTGTCTGTACTCGCGAGGAGACGAGTAAAATCGAGACGGTGGTGCTGTCGCCTTGAATAGTCACTACAGCAGCTAGTATAAGAATGTGTCGTTAATCAGATTTGATTCTAGCTGCGTTTTACAGATTTTTATGGAATCGAGGGTTCAAGGTTACTGCCGAAAGGTTAAAAAAAGCTGAACTCCATGAACTTGTCACCTTGGACTTGTGATCTGATAACATTCTATGTTTCTTTCTTTCTGATATGTATTTATATTTCTTTCTGATATGTATTTATATTTCTTTCTGATATGTATTCATATTTCTTTCTTTCTCCTGTGGGACTACAAACTCTCTCTTTCTCTCGTGTTTGTCACCACGAGGGAGGATTAGTTGGGATTTTATTTTCGTACATGACGGTTGTGCGAAGCCCAACTCCAACCGACTTTCGAGTTCTCAATTATGTTTCTTCAATAAAAAATAAATTAATTAAATATTTTTTATAAAATATTGTTTGTTCGCTCCTTTTCTACAAGCGTTCAATTTTCAACTGGTGATTCCAGCCCAAATAATTAATTCTCTAGGGAGACTTAATGGCGCGTAAACCCCGTCAAACATACGGACGGGATTATACACTTCATTGAAGCGTATATGCCTATCGTTTACCCCTGCGGAGCTGGTAGTACCGCTCCAGAACGTTAAGATTCCTTCAAAAGACGTCCCCACGGTGCAGACACACCCTGGCAAGCAATAACACTACACTGGGTCCCGTCCCCATGATAGTGTTACATTGGTGCCATTACAAACATACGACCAAGGGATAAATCCACAGAACAGCCAGCGATAGTACCACTAAATCGCCTCATAGGAATGGATCTTGGTGTTAATTACAATACCTGTCCTAATAATCAAAATTGTTAGAAAAACTAAGAACAAATATTATAGAGAGAGAGAGAGAGAGAGAGAGAGAGAGAGAGAGAGAGAGAGAGAGAGAGAGAGAGAGAGAGAGAGAGAGTTTTACAAAGCTTCTTGCGCCAATGTGCATGCTGATCATTACGTGCGGTAGTAACATATTGAGTGGAGCAGATGTGTGCAGTGTTGCATATGCTGGCTGATGAATATATGTGAATGGAATATGGGGCTCTCGTGTAACAATGTGTCGAAGAGACCCTTTTACTGTATCCATAGATACGGTCTCTTTCTTTCTATCGTAAAAAGTTTGTGTGTGCAAAAACCGGATAAGGACCGGTATAAGGTGGCATGAGAGATACTCTCGCAGCGCCCATTCTAAGAAAAATGTGGGTCTATGTAGCAATGTGTTTCGGAACAAAAGTTTTGGGGGTTGCTGCTAAGAGTCCGTAGGTTGAAGAGTTGTAAAATGTTCACATACAGCGTTGAATCTGTTGCCGTTAAATCTATCTGGTTTAATGGTCAGATGACCCGGCAACATGTAAAGGTACTCAATAAATGAATTCGGCTAGAGGGTATCAGAGATCCTCCTTGATAGCTGCACTACAGCTAAGGATAATAGGTAAATACTCGTTTCATCTCTGCTTGTCCGGATAAGCACCGAATGCGGCTTTCAATTGGAGATGGAAGCGTTCTATCATACTCGTAAAAGCTGGATGATAAGTAGTCGTACACATACATTTTATCCCTACGCTGATATAAAGATATGGGATTCGGACTGTCTATCACTATCAGTGGTAACAGTCTTAGGAACTACTTAACACGATAGCCAGCCTATGTTATTGCTACTGCTAAAAATTCCACCGAAATGTATGTTAGGAGAATAGCCAATGTGTGAAACCATCTGTATAGGTCAAGAGATATGTAAATACTGGACGTACCGGCTATGGTCCAACTAGATCAATATGAAGATGGGGCATCTGAGGAGCTAAATATTCTAAGTGCGCAGATATGCTTGTGCACATTTTTCTTTTGGCAGAATACACCGGAATTTGTCCAGGCAGTGGTGTCGTGCCTCATTCGGCCAGAAAAATCTAACCGAAATCAGTTTCGCTGTGCTAGATTCCGGGGTGTTTTATTTACTCCTCCCCAGGAGTTAGGCACAAGGCCAGTTTTATCTTACTCCCACAAGTAAGATGTGACCCAAGATCGGGTCGAGAAAGTGGGGTTTGAAAAGCCAGCGCTCGAGAGGTGAGCACTCTGGCCATTTAAAAATTGCCTGGGCAGCCCCGTCGGCATTCCCCGGTAGGGGCGCCTCAGACAGTAAACAATAAACTTACTTCTCCCCAAAGAGGGGAGGCAACGCCTGGGAGGGTGGACCTCCTAGAACTGCACAGGACAGCGTGCAGTATCCATCGGAACAGATACTACACTTTGATTCCGGGGTGTGTTTGACTGTGCAAGGTATTGTAAATAATCAGAGGGTGAGTCGTTAGAACAAGATGGCGTGGTGTCAACGTGTCGCAGATAATCTGTTTGTCAGAAATGAGCACAGACAGGTAAGTAAATTTGCCAATTTCAAATTCACTGATAATTGACAGATAATGAATCGCGAGGCAAGACACGGCGTCTGCCGCTACATTTTGTTGACCAGAGTTACGTCGTATATCGCTGGTAAATTGCAAAACGGAATCCAAATAGTGAGTTTCACGAAGTGAATATTTATCAGGCTTAGAACGCTGTACGAATGTAAGTGGGCGATGATCAATATATATATTATACACACTCGAGAATATTTGACTCGTTGAGTCACGCATTGATCTCTGGTTAGATTGTTATAATCAGGGAAAAAATGACACCGACAATAAACCAACCCCTACCTGAAGGAGAAGGTAATGCCTGAGACAATGACTTCTTCGGACCGAAACGAACCATACTAGTTTTTCGTATCTTTAAAATTCCTAGTAGTTCGTACGGATCGTCTAAAAATCTACACCCCCTAGTCATTCTCCATTATTCTACCAGGGAATAATAATTTCTAAATCCTCGCAACTGTACCTCTTCAATTTTATTTTTATTAAATATTATGTAGACAGTTACAGGTAAATGTTTATCAGTAACATTTGGAATGTCCTATGTTTGGTTTTCAGCATCTGATTTCATGGAAGATGAAACAAACGCTATTTCCATTTATTCTATTATTATTTCTTATACTTAATTCCAATGTCGACAAGTCTGCTATTTTTTAGCTCTGTTACTTAAATTCTTAAATACCTTTTCGTCAGTAGAGCTATTGCCAAGTCAATATTTAATAGAACTAGGAATATGTTTTATAATGAATTCTGGGTGTACGCGAAATTGGTTTGTTATTATCTTTTAAATATGAGTCGTATGTATTTTTCTCTAAGTTGAAGGATATATCAGGAAGTTTGTTTCTTTTTGTTTAATTTTAGACCTAAGAGTATAATTATTTTCGTTTTCTTGTAGAAGCTTTTTTAAATTTTACCTTTGAATTCGAGTCCCTAAGTATAGCTAATCCATCATTTCCATAAGTCTATATTCATATATTATACAGAATACAAGGCCTGATACCATCGCATAATCTAACGCCCTCATCGCGAGATCAAAGGAATTCGTCATTCCTGTCTTCATCCATTGATCATCATTATTATTAATCATTACTGATCTTCTACACTTATTGGTTCGGTATATTTCTGTTTTTTGTGTCTGCTTTAGAATTCGCAGATATATGCAATGTTGAAAAGTTCTTCAGGGATTGATGATGTCTAGAAATCTACAATGTCGAAGTGTAAGAATATATATATTTATCTTCGATGCAATTAAACCAAGCGATTTTTTCAGTGTTAAACCATTAGCTTAATTTTAAACCCGTTTAATCTACTGTCTAACTCCTTGTTAAGCGGAGATATATATCACTATATTATCACGTGGGAGACCGGGATAAAATTCCCTGTTGGAGAGGAGTTGGCGGAGGTGACAGTAATTAAGTGGATAACGACATGGACTGATCACCTCAGTCTGACAAGTTCAAAACCAGTTCGTTCCATAGTATCACTTTCAATTAGGGATGTGGGAAATCTCCACACGGTCACTTCTATAAGACTGCCAACAACAGAATAAAGCCGGTCAACAAAGTTGTACCAAGCTGATTCATACAACTTAACTTAGTATCTATTTATTAACTCTGTAGAAAGAACTTTTGACTAATTCTTTATATTCTCAGTCTAATTGATTATTCTAATGGCGGCTTTATTGTTGGAATCACTTTTATGATCCTTTAATAGAACATATGCTACCTTGGATTTACTAATTCGATCGCTAATTTTAAGTTCATGTGATTTGTTTACCTTTTTTATATATTAAATATAATACATCTATGTATATGCTAGTGTTAGATAATACAAATACCTAATTTGAATAGATGGAATGAGCAATACAGCTACCGGAATGATTGATGGATCCAGGGTTAAAATGTTAGTCCAGAGAATAAGTTAAGAATTTGATGTCATTTCCGGTATTGTGGCTTCTGTTCGTGCCAGCTTTTTCAGTAGCCGGTCAATAAAAACAGTGATTCTCTCGACCCACCAATGGGGTAGGACAGTCTGAACAATGTGATAGCCTAGCATAAAAGTTGTCCAATGTCTGTCTCTCTCTTCCCACTCTCACTTTCTTTGTCTTCCACTCTCACTTGCAGTCTCTGTCTTCCGCTCTCACTTGCAGTCTCTGTCTTCCGCTCTAACTTGCAATCTCTGTCTTCCGCTCTCACTTGCAGTCTCTGTCTTCCGCTCTCACTTGCAGTCTCTGTCTTCCGCTCTCACTTGCAGTCTCTGTCTTCCGCTCTCACTTGCAGTCTCTGTCTTCCGCTTTCACTTGCAGTCTCTGTCTCCCGCTCTCACTTGCAGTCTCTGTCTCCCGCTCTCACTTGCAGTCTCTGTCTCCCGCTCTCACTTGCAGTCTCTGTCTCCCGCTCTCACTTGCAGTCTCTGTCTCCCGCTCTCACTTGCAGTCTCTGTCTCCCGCTCTCACTTGCAGTCTCTGTCTTCCGCTCTCACTTGCAGTCTCTATCTTCCGCTCTCACTTGCAGTCTCTATCTTCCGCTCTCACTTGCAGTCTCTGTCTCTGTCTCACACTCTCACTCGCATTCTCTGTCTCTGTCTCACACTCTCACTCGCATTCTCTGTCTCTGTCTCACACTCTCACTCGCGTTCTCTGTCTCACACTCTCACTCGCATTCTCTGTCTCACACTCTCACTCGCATTCTCTGTCTCACACTCTCACTCGCATTCTCTGTCTCACACTCTCACTCGCATTCTCTGTCTCACACTCTCACTCGCATTCTCTGTCTCACACTCTCACTCGCATTCTCTGTCTCACACTCTCACTCGCATTCTCTGTCTCACACTCTCACTCGCATTCTCTGTCTCACACTCTCACTCGCATTCTCTGTCTCACACTCTCACTCGCATTCTCTGTCTCACACTCTCACTCGCATTCTCTGTCTCACACTCTCACTCGCATTCTCTGTCTCACACTCTCACTCGCATTCTCTGTCTCACACTCTCACTCGCATTCTCTGTCTCACACTCTCACTCGCATTCTCTGTCTCACACTCTCACTCGCATTCTCTGTCTCACACTCTCACTCGCATTCTCTGTCTCACACTCTCACTCGCATTCTCTGTCTCACACTCTCACTCGCATTCTCTGTCTCACACTCTCACTCGCATTCTCTGTCTCTGTCTCTCACTCGCATTCTCTGTCTCTGTCTCTCACTCGCATTCTCTGTCTCTGTCTCTCACTCGCATTCTCTGTCTCTGTCTCTCACTCGCATTCTCTGTCTCTGTCTCTCACTCGCATTCTCTGTCTCTGTCTCTCACTCGCATTCTCTGTCTCTAACTCTCACTCGCATCCTCTGTCTCTAACTTTCACTCCCATCCTCTGTCTCTAACTCTCACTCGCATTCTCTGTCTCTAACTCTCACTCGCATTCTCTGTCTCTAACTCTCACTCGCATTCTCTGTCTCTAACTCTCACTCGCATTCTCTGTCTCTAACTCTCACTCGCATTCTCTGTCTCTAACTCTCACTCGCATTCTCTGTCTCTAACTCTCACTCGCAGTCTTTGTCTCTAACTCTCACTCGCAGTCTCTGTCTCTAACTCTCACTCGCAGTCTCTGTCTCTCACTCGCAGTCTCTGTCTCTCACTCGCAGTATCTGTCTCTCACTCTCACTTGCAGTCTCTCTCTCACTCTCACTTGCAGTCTCTGTCTCTCACTGTCACTCGCAGTCTCTGTCTCTCACTCTCACTCGCAGTCTCTGTCTCTCACTCTCACTCGCAGTCTCTGTCTCTCACTCTCACTCACAGTCTCTGTTTCTCACTCGCACTTGCTGTCTTGCACTCGCTGTCTCGCACTCGCGCTCGCTGTCTCGCACTCGCACTCGCTGTCTCGCACTCGCTGTCTCGCACTCACTGTCTCCGTCTTCAACTCGCACTCATTTTCTCGCACTCGCACTCATTTTTTGTATCTTTTTCGCATGTGCATGCGCGCTTTCCCTCTTATTCTCTCGCAGCATCTTTCTGATTCATGTAATCGTCTGGTCGTTATGTTACTCAAGCTAATAAATCCTCCATTTTATAGAAGCCATTTGTGTCCTATGAATTAATCGATAACGACACGTTGATACAAGTAGCTATCTCATACGCGACACTTGTATCGTAATTTATCATTTCTAGTGATCTCTAAAATTTCTCGTTTTCAGTGATTAATTTATTTTGATTTGGTTATTTTACAGAAGTTCCCGTCTTCTATACTTTTACGAATAGTATTTCATGATTTTTTATGTAATATTTTATCATGTCATGGTACTCAAAATCTATAATCATATGTAATAAGTCGTTTTTTTTTTACATCTAACCATTTTGGTATTACTACAGAGCTTAATAAAAATGACAACACATAGATCATATGAAAATATAAGTTGTATCTTTATTGTTGTTGACGGCGATAATAGCAGGTCTGGTAGGGGTGAGATGCACACACAGTAAGGTGATGGTTGATTCTTCTTCGATTTCTGATCGTCTACAAACTGCTGATATCAATTTCGGGTTGTTATTATATAACAATTTATTGACCCTTCAACGCCCCCATGGTACAGTGTTGTCATTGTATCCACGCCCTCCCCACATGGTGTTTTATTCGGTTATTGAGTTTCAATCATTTGACAATCCCACAAATCTGTCTAACTCTACTGCATCAATTGCGGACAGATTTCCCGCCTCGATAATTTTTTCGTTTTTGGACTGCCATTCACCACCTGGATCAATTTTCAATCAACCTCTTGGATATCTTTTCTGAATATGTTTTAAATTGTATGACTTGGATGAACTGTATAGCTTTAACAAAAAAATATGTTTTGGGCTGATATATTTGATGTTTTATATACTTTTATGTATTTTTATATATATTTTTATATATTTTCAAATTTAATTTTATTACTTGCAGTAATGTCACTGCGGTAATGGTCCTCTGAGGAGAAGAATTATCTTTGAAAACTCATGAGTTAATGACTTTAATGTACTTTGCCTGAACATTGAATTCTAATAAAATTTGATTCGCACTTTATTTTATTATTTCATTTTATATGTATGTATATATATATATATATATATATATATATATATATATATATATAATTAAAGTGGTGGTATTTTGGAAACGATTCTGCCACATTTGCCAGAGGTATCTCTATCTCACACTCACGAATGCGCATGATGTACGTGGATCATGTTGAAACCATCAGAAAAAGCAGCAATCAGACGTGGCTGTTTATTCTTGAATTTTCTCGGTCAATTCTCGACTTTAATTGATTTATATTCGAATCGAACAAAACGTTAATTTTATATCATATTGATTTTTACAGATAATTCAAAATATTTTTCTTTTCATAGTATTTTACAGTAGTTTAGGCTTCATCTTAGGAGGCTGACAGTCAAGCTTTTCCTAGGCATCACCCGGTTACCCTGCACAGTACTGATTCCATTTTAGCAATAACAAGTCATAACATGTCAACATAAACAAACCCTCATCTAAATCTGCTAGTTTGGCACTTCATTAACACATTCCAATTACAAATAATGTGCTTGGAGAGGAAATTAAGAATAAAATTCTACAGTTCAGCTCAGATAGTGATAAAATCATATTGCCGCCATTCGGATTCAGATTTTAATAAATCCGAACCCCCGTTGATTGAAATCGTTCAGCTGATGGAAATATATAAAAGCGAAATCAGTTTCTATCGAGAAGAATTCTTGTTTGTTGCCGGGGAAACCTCTTTAGCGGTTGCTCACCTGGGAGAGGAAAGAAGTCAAATAAAAGAACTTCATATCAACTAGAGATAATAAATTATCCTCCCTAGTAATGTACTCATTGCATAAAGTGAGCTGATTAAAGCAAACTCAAGTTTTGTTTTTTGTTTTTTTTTAAGAAAATCGAAGTCAACTATCATAGCAATATCGTTTTTTCGTCTTATAAAGTTCAATTCAGTAACAGTAAAACCATGTAAAGCATGATTTGTATATAAGAGCTCCAAATTAGTGGTTTCTATTTTATAAATTGGTTTCAGTCGATAATAATCTTTGCTCTTTATCTAAATAACCTCATCTGCACAGCGACATTCCTGAAAACATATTTCAACCTGCATCCACGCATCTTTACAAAAGGCTTTGTCTGTCGGTCGGCTTCAGTTTTAAATATTATTTATATCACTAAACGCACAGATTACTTGAACGCATCGATAAGACGTTATTAAGTGTCGGTCAGTTTGTACCGCTTATATTTGAAATAGCAAAATGTATTTATTCCTCTAGCTATGAAGATTCTCTTTTTTATGTATCATTTTTCACTTTCTTTTCCTTTAATCTTAATTATGTTTAGGTTTCAAACTACATTTTAATCGCTAAATGCACATATTAAATGGGCGCATCTTAAGACTATCCATTTTTGTTCGTTAATCATTCGGTAGAACTCTGTTCTTCAAATACACAATTTTTGTTGGCTTGTTTCCCCCGATTTTTTGTAATCTGCTCAATTTTCTGAATCCAAATGATCCTCAAGGACACAACTATGAGGCCCAGTCTACTAATAATCGGATTTTTACCTTCAAATTAACATTCATTTTGACCACGCAATGACATCATTTACCATATAATATAATGATTTCTTTTGTTGGTGTTTAAATTAATTTCTTTTAATATGAGGAAAACCATCACTGAGAATAAATAATACACCCGAAGATGGCCGAAAGTCACTTTTGACGAAAAATAGTCGAAGTGTATAAATATTACCGTTGATATTTGTATGCTTCCATTATGTTCGGTCAATGTGCTCTCCGGCTTTCTGTAACATATCGAATGACAATCGCGTCATCGGATATCGTCACAAATATTCTACGTTGTTTTTTTTATGGAAATTGCTCCAGACAAGGCATGAAACCACTTAATGTCAGGAGCTAAAAATAACGCCAGCATGTTTCTTCTAGTAGTCAGCCGCATCTTCTATCTATTTATCTTTACAGAAGCAAATACCTGGCAACAACATTTAGCAGCTTACGTATTATGATTAAAAACAACATACTCATTTTAAGGATTACAGGTTTATCTCTTTATATACATCTAGCCAGAGAATTCGTAAAACTGTTTTCTCATTACGTGTCGCTAATTTTCCTCTCTCAAGCTGGCTTTCAGGCTACACTCACATGAGATGTTGAAGAATACGTCTACATCGAACGGATGGTTTATTTCGCTACATTATTTTCGTTCACCTTTCATTTTATTGCATGTCTTACGTGCAAGTTATAAACATTTAGCATTAGCTAAATATTTTTTTCAATAATAAATACGGCACAAATTCGCAAACACTGTGTACGCCCTCAATATAATAAACGGGACAATTATAATATATTGGCCACAAAGTTAAAGACGCCAGCACGGTCATTCACACCGACTCTTATTTTATTTCGAACGGTACGCCTCGCACTCAGCTGTACTATGACGACTCTGAATACAAATTGTTCTGACCATTTGTCGTTTCACCTCCTCAGAAAATTTACAGGCTCACCCATTGTTCATGTGAGTGTTAAAAATCGTATAAAATATTTATAAATTAAAATTTATATATATATATATATATATATACTAGCAAATATTTGCTCCCCCCCCCCCCGTCGCATATTTTTGATAGGTCGGTAGCATGGTATAATGAACAAACTGCATACATTGACACTCCCACAGGAAGAGGTAATGACTAAGAGGTTATATCATGACGAACAAACACTACCACCCACCCCCCAAAAAAGAGGAGTTAATGCCTAGGATGATGATATCATGAAACAGAATAGATAGTAAACTACCCCGATCCCCTAAAAAAAGGGAGAAAGTCATCCTGGGACGATGATATTGTGAGGAACGAACATATATTATACTGTCACTCCCCCCACAAAAAGAGAAGGCAATGTCCCGGAGGAATGTATTATGACAAATTAAAATATACTACACAAACTCCCAAAGGAAAATGGAAAAACGTCGGAGTATCCCCCCACACACCAAAAAAAAGGATGTGCTTATGTCTGGTCTGAAATACCCCCTCCAAGATAGAGGAGGTAATACCTGGGAGTATCACCCCATAAAAGGAAAACGTAATGCCTGCGAGTTGGTATGGCAAGTTTTATTGTACACGTAAAGTGCCGAAATTTTAATTGGGCTGAAATATATAGTTACCATCTTTATAAACAGAAGTATGCAAGCTAAGGAAGAAGTTCCTTTCATATTTTTTTAATTGAAAAAGACAGTTTTATAACCGTAAGTAATCGTTCTTCCTTAGCTAGCCTTTGGACTTGTTTAGATGTACACTATATTTTTCCGATCTAATTTTTATTTTGGCGTTTCACGTGTACGATGAAAATTGATATAACTTAGGGTTTTTAATGTTTTCTTTTGTTTTGTTTTTTTACTAAAAAATGGTTTAAGTAAAAACAAAATATATGTTCATCATGAGTAATGCTGAAACTTATTTCACTTTAAATAATTTACGTGACCGAAATAGGAATTAACGCCTTTTTGTCTAAAGAGTAGGAGTTAATTAAAAAAAGTCAGCATGCCTGTTTTTTATATATTTAATATTGGGGGTCGGGGAATTTATTAAGAAGTGAAAGGAAACTTGGAATTTTAAAAAAAAGCTTACAATTTAAACGGAAAGTCCAATTTTATTGGTTTGTATTTTAAGTAAAATACGTTTTTATTTCAGACTTTATATTTATATATTTTTGCTCTTTTATTTCGTAAATAAAGCATGTACCTCAAAAACAATTTTAAAAAATATCGTCGCTATAAAAGGTGAAAGAGAAGAAAAGGGCAGGTAGTGATCATGGCGCCAAATTTTATGTTTCATTATTTTTAAAGAAGTCCCCTCTCCCTTGAGAGAAAGAGCGATAGAGTGAAAGAGAGAAACCAATCACCTTCCCTTTTCTGTGAATTCGGTATATCTTTCTAGTTAGATAACACATCTTAGTTTCATCTAAATTATCTCCCTTGATATTTTAAGAATGTGTTTTCGTAATTTATTCATTGTTTTATTAAATTACTTGCATTAATAACTGTTAATTTACACAAAACTAAGTTAGATACATAGGACAAATAAAAGAATATAATCATAAATGAATAACAGCAAACATTAATGATTTTATGGACTGTTAAAAAAGAAGTTATGCAAATTAGACAAATATTTGAAAGTTGCTTGTAGAAAAACCAAACCGCTGGGCAAAAAGTTAAGCCTTTTTTGCTGGACAAAAAGTTAAGCCTTTTTTGTTGCCGTGAAATCGACATCATGGTGGGTGGATAGTGGAGAGATCGTTGATTACACTAATATTAATTTTCCAGAAAACACGAGTTCCTTATTTCTTCGACTCGATGCATTTTCTAGTCATCTCAGTGTACCTACTCTTAGCTGCGGCTATTACACTTACGGTGATTGCTTGATGCTACAAATGTTGCTATTTATAGCTGAATTATGGCGGTTGAAACGGTGGAATGCTTGCTGTCTATGCGCAATATCAGCTGCACATGTTGAAGCGAACAATTAGGGAGAGTGAGATTTACTATGGAATTTACGCGTCTGGAGAAATGCTTCTATGCCTACTTGACCATTTCAGTTAACTCCTTTGCGCACTGTTCAGCAGGGAGAGAGAAAAGTTTTACTCAAATGTGAATCCCTGCAATTAGTACGTTGGTAGCATCTTATTGTTTGAGTAACGGCACTTCGGTTTGCGGTCGGAGATGTATGCCGATATCAACCATTATTACAAGGTTATCAGCATTCATAAGTGGGCTATAGGCATCTATCATACAAGCTTTGGGAAGTTGTTAAGAATAGGTTGAGAAGTGAGGCCTGCTGATTCTCACAATCTAGGAGGCGGGTCGGGAAAGTTATTATTTGTGATAGGGAATGTGAAAATGAGAAGCTACACATGCTGGGTCTGTAACTCAAGAAACCAAGCCAATCTCTGTTTTGGACATCAAAGTCCTCAAATATATGGATTTGGGCTCTCAGATCCGAAGAAAGGAGTGCATCTATACCATTTAAGATGTTCACAAGTCTAGTATTAGTATCAAGAAAAAAACACTCGTTTACAGGGGTATTCTTTTTATACATATAATTCGTAAAATGTTCATTTAATGTCTCCAATTTTCCTAGCCGAAGCTGTCTTTCGAAAAATGTCCACATCAAACGGCATCTGTTGAACCGATGAGTTCGACCACATTTTCTTCTTCTTTGCGTCACTTCCAGAGAATTGCTTTGTTTCTGTGTTTTTGTTACGTCACTTCCGATTTACCCCTTATTATATTACACTTTATGTTTATCGTTCGGAGAAAATTCTCCGCATTTTAATTGTTGTTTATTTGCGTATTGTATACACTGATGTTTCCTATATACTTACATCCAATGAACTGGTTCTTTTGGTTTTTTGTCCTGAATGCATAAACGTGTATGCATAGTGTGATGCTATTTATTTTCCTCCCACAGCGGTAAGATGTGACACAAGGTCGGGAAAGTGGGATTTGAAAAGAAAGCACTCTGGCCTACAAAAATGCCTGGGCAGAACTGTCGGCATTCCCCGGTAGGGGCGCCTCAGGCGATTAGCAATAAACTAACCAATTTTCAAAGGGCATAGTGTGATATTAGCATAAATATGGGAAAGCATTGCCTTAAATCAACAGTCAGCAGGCACATCGACAAACAACGTAGTCGCGATAAAAATATTAACGGTGGGGAAATTTGTCCGAAAAAAAAACACTCGTTCCAAAAATTACAAATAGTACAACGTCTAGGTCAATAAACAGTTCAATCACTCAAATTCAAAATCTTACCTGGCATTCCCTCGGTGTCTCGATGTTCACGTGTCTCATAGCGAGTTTACCTGACGATAGACAATCACGACCTGCAATCAAAAGATGATTAATGAATTAATGGACATATACTCAATGAAAGATGATGAGTTTATTCAGTCGAGTTCGTATTTAATGTACACCAACAAAGGGACAAAGAAATCCTTATTATAAACGCATCTTGAGCATGTCTTGGTGCGGCGCTTGTTCCATCCTCGACTGACTGGTTTCGCCTTTCTACATCTGTCGTACGGCAACTTTCGTTAAGTTTCTGTTCCCATGCTAGCCACTTTCTCCAAAGAGTTAACCGACTGAACCTTGCTTGTAGTGTATGGTTCAATCTGATTATCAATAACTGACGTATCAACTAAATTTGACACTATCATTTTGGTGAAATATTAAGGTATTACATCAGTTACGCATGTTGCTCAACAACTTGCATAGTCTTATCAGATTCAAAAACGAAGCCTAATATATTATAAGTCTCTGTGTATGTGTATGTATAAAAAAGAAATAAAACTGATTTGTAATTTTTTTTTAATGTAAATCAATAATTTATCGAAAATGGTTCATTTGAAAAGAAAACGTTAATGAATAAAACTTAAAAATCCTATTCAAAAAAAAAATCTGGCATAAAAAACACCAGCACTCGCTCTTAATAGGAGTGGGACGTAATGGGTGAAAATTTCAGATTCATGCGAGTAGTATTTTTCTCTGTTCATTCATACATAAATAACAGTAAATAATCAAACATTTTGAAAAGTTTGCAAAATTCAGAAGGTGCAGGCCAAATATCCGTTAGGGTTCCACGGGACTCAAAATCCATCATTTTTCGGTGAAAAGGTGGTTTCATACGACATTGCAGGCCCTAAAACATCCTCAAAAGCTATGAATGGGTATAGATGGTTAAATCTGATATAGTACTGTAATTTATGACCATTTTCAGGCTGTGAAGGGGTTTTCATGAATGTAAAATAGCCAAAAACTAGTGGCCTGCATCTTCTGAATTTTGCAAAATTTTCAAAATGTTTGATAGTTTAGTGTTAGTTATGTATAAATGACCACAAAAAAATACTACTCGCATGAATCTGAAATTTTCACCTATTACGTCCCACCACTTCCGACCGATGTTATTGCTGCAATACGAATTTTTTAAATAACATATATTTTTTGCATTGTATTTCTTCCAAATATGTAAATATTTTCTTTAAAAAAAAAGACGAATTTCCAATGCACGAAAATGAAAGAAAAAACTCCCGAGCAACGTCGGTTAGAATTTTGGACTATATGTTTAGGTATTGATAGTTCTTACTTTCACTATGGCAGAAACCATTGGAAAAAATGAACAAAGACAGCAACAACGAAATAAGAGTTGAGTAATCGAAGTTTAATTTAGGAAGTTTTCATTTTATTGTTGCTTAAGTATCCAACTTAGAAATAAACTATGATTTGTGTGTAATTTTATTTCTATGCTCAAGATTATCATTGTCTGCGTCTGGGTGTTATATGCAGAACAAGACATGCATATAAAGTAGACAAAGATTATCATTTTTAGCAAAAGTACTTGAACACCTTTTCATAGTAACGCAAAAACATGGCATGTCTGAAGTAAATTTGAACAATTCAAATGGATATTTTTTTCTGTAAATGTTAAATTGATCTGCTGTTCAAGTCTGAATACTTTATGCAAACTGAGTTTTATGTTTATCACTGTGTACTGCAACCCAGTTAACGCCAATCCGTAAACGCGTGTAACCATCCACGATAGTCACATCAAGGTATTTAATATTAAAGACTCCGAAGCCAATGTTGGAGCATTTTAGTCAACAGGTTTATCTATTTATATAAGGTTAGGTATATGTATATGTTTATATATTGGTATGTACAGGATTCATTCCTAAACTAATTAACACATAATTATATTTTTGAATACGCATGCTAGGCTAAGAGTGGATAATGTGGGTGATATTAAGTTTAATTTAATTTTATGCAAAAGGGGTGAAAGGGAGGTGGAAGCACTCCGTGAAAATTCAGATACCTCCAATTTTTGTGGAATTGTAACAAAAGGTATTAGACATCAATTAATAAATATTCCCCAAATCTCAGTTTCTTTGGGGCATTTTTAACTTTTTAACGGACATCATATGGGTACTCTCTCCCATTTAAAAATTCAAATATTTCAGATTTGCATTGAATTTGATCAATAGTCATTAGACACCATAAGTAATATTCCCTAAATTTCAATTTATTCTTCAGACCACTTATGCTTAAGCCTTAAATTTTAGACATTTTCTAGAATCAAAATCATGTAAGGGAATATAATTAGAATCCGAATAAGTATTCTAGACATAAGGTTTAGTAGTATTATAACTTGATTTTAATCTTCGTAAGAGAATATATGAATGATGCAAACCAATTCTGTTCGGTGGAATTACTTTTACCAATCCTTGAACGGGTGTTCTATTAGTTTACTATAAAAAAAGGGTGCAACTGAAAAGTATGAATAAATAATTAAATGGTAAAAACAGTTTTAATAACGAATAAAGTAAGAATGAAAAGAAACAAATCTAACATAGGAGAACACCTTGACCTTAGATCTGAGAATATGAAAATGCAGAAAGTTTATTAACAAGAAATATGTATGGGGTTGGAATATGAAGAAATATAAGAGCAAAAAGATTACAACAAGTAACATATTTTAAAGTAATGCGAAGAATAAAGAATCCATGGAAATGTACACCGAATAACACATAAAAATGAGTCTTTGAAACGTGGATCCAACTCCTATAAATAAGAAATGGCATTATTGAAGCTGTTCCCAAGGGCAAAAGAGAGTCGGATTGAGATAAACCCTGCTTATCATCGTGTATAGCACTCTAAAGAATCAAACGGAAAGCCGGTCACTCATCAAAATGTCTCTTACGGAAACAAACGGGGATTAAAAGGGAGGCGGACGACAGTAGGGACAGAACACACTGTTTAGCAAATTCATTATTGCATTTTAAAATGGAATTTGGTGAATTTAGAAATTATGGTAATAAATGGAATTAAGATGCAATTTGGGGTAGGGACTATCGGGTTAAATATTTAACAGAATATGATCTGCATATTGATATTATATCAATAGTTAAATGCCAAAGAAAAAGAATAAGGGTTAAATTGCGAAGGTAGTTGAAAAAGAAGGATCCTTGAAGAGGCATAATAGAAAGAATTAAATTAACGATATCATGTGTGTAATACATTGGAACAACGCTACGATCCGACCTATTTCTATTATTTTGTTTATCAAATTTCTGATAAATTACTTTACCCACTTAGCGGATACCTGATTACCACATCTATTGTCCGTTGCCTGATGTCATACAAAAAGAATTCCAACGGCAAGATTTCGTTTTTGTTTTTTTTAATTTCTCAACTACCTACGTTTCAATGATCTTCTGGCATGTATTATTTATTTAATTTTTAACTTCGCCAGTGAGGTTATGTATACGGTCAATTCTGTAACTGTTTGTGTACAACCTAGCGCTCACATAGCTTGGAACAATCGTCACCAAACTTGGTCAAAATATTTATCATAGTCTAACGTAAAATTGATTTCATTTTGGAATATCTAGACCAATGGTTACGGTCATGGTCACTGTAGAAATAACACTTTTGGCGATAAGTTCGGTTCATTATAGAGACTAACTACTTCACCCATATTGTAGCCAAAAAAAACCCGCATCTTATAACCTTTGACTCTGAGCTTCAAAAGTTCGGTCAAGTTTGTTATTTTGGCTGAATTCCAATTTACCTTGTCAGGCGGAGGTATGCAGTCATACGGCTGACTGAAAGTCTTGATTTTTACATGGTTTCCTGTCGAGTCTTCTTCCGTGTTTTATCCTAACCTATCTATTCCCTCGACTCTTCTTTTTAAAAAGAGGGATAATATAAATGACTATTATCGTATATACCCAACATATTTGGTCTCATGTCAATATAAATATATGTGGAATGTGTTCATTCTCCTTTGTATAGAAACCCGTTCATACAGCGAGACTATCCACTATTCATGCTTGGTAATGTGCAATCGCAACGGAAGCCAAACTTTGAGGTTTTAGCGCTCATTTTGTTTAATAGATTTTCAATGTTAAAAGAATAAATCTCTTTGACAATAACTGCGTTATTTTCCTACAAATCAAAGGTTTGTTCGGACCAATAACCACGGTAATTGGAAACTCGAAATATTTACTTTACTTCAGATTCCGTTTTTTTTTTGTTTTTTTTTAATTTATTTTTGGGGGGCAGGAGGCGAGTCTCGGTGCGTCTCAAAATCTTTAGAGGTCAGTCGATCTGTCACGCTTTAGTTTGGAATTCAATTTTCATCGCTAAAAGCGAACATCAAATGGACGCATCTTCTTTTGGGTGTCCAAATTTCCTATAAGAGGAACTGCCCGGAGATCAGTCTGTGGCGCTCGATTTCACATAGCAGCTTGGTCTCTATGTCGCGCTTCCATTTACAATTGGGTTTTATCGTTAAACGCACACATTAACTGGATGTATCTTATGTTAGAAGCGTCTAATCATTTTGATAAACGGCTCTTTCACTTGGTCAGTTTGCCACACTTCATTTTAAAATAGCATGTTCGTCGTTCTGTCTGTAACGCTTCATTTGCAAATATCGCTTTCGTCGGTCTGTCACGCTTTCATTTAAAATAGTCTTTTCATCGCTAAATGCGCAGATTGCATGGCCGCATCTAATAGATATGTGTTCTTGTTCTGACAAACGTGTTATCAGCGATTAAAAACACATTAAATTTTATTCAGTATTACCTTCAAAATGTCAGCAAAACATTTTCAAAATGGCCGATTTCATACGAAACAAAACGTAAAAAAGAAAGTATTAGTTTGCTTTGTTTGAGCCTTCGTTTTTGTTTTATGAGACCTGAAGCAATAAAAGCTGGGACGTTGTTTTATTGAAACGTATTAAGAAGGCAATATACGCAACTTGTTTTTTCCCCAATTTGGTCGAGTTTTGTCGGCTTTTCTCCTTTTTATTCGTTTATAAATGAACAATGTAAAAAGAAATGTTTCGTGTTGGCGTTTTCTTGTTGTTAAGGCGATATGTGTAAGCCTTTAAGTCATTAAATATAACTATGAAAGTCGGCTTATTTTCGAAGATTGTCTCCTAAGATCTTCTTTATCGTTATGTTTAGGGTAATTTCCTTCTGTATTGTTGTTTATTATTTACAGCGAAATGTGTTTCTTGAGAACGTTTTTAAATTATGTTTCAGTAAAAAATCTAATATCAATTAGATAAGTTAGTTTATAACAAGTTGCCTGACACACGCTAAACGGTGAATAAAGACGGTCTAATAAGAAAATCTAATATAGAGTCTTAAAATTGTGGAGAAGATTGCAACTGAGATAAGTATGAAACTATATTTAACGAAGGGAGACTCAACCAAGAGCGTCGTAAGGAGGACAATTTCACTGAGTCTCGTTCTTCTGTTGATATCAGAGTGGTTGGTACTAAGAAGATAAACAAGACACTTCGATGAGAACAGTTACTCACTACATGTAGATATATGACGGTGGTAATGTCTCTTAAATTATTACATCTTTGATCTTGTAATTGTTTGGTATTTAAGAAATGTTTTATTCATGGTTTTGTTCATGTCATTTTCAAGGTGGAATTTTGATATTGATTTTAAGGTAAAACTATAAAAAGAAACATCGTTTAGACTAAAATTCAAGGTGGATGGCAAACCTGTCTTGATGGGTAAATATTAAATTAAAATAAATACCTGCTTGTTTCCCCCTAAAGTTGAAAATTTGTTTACACAATAACAAGTCTGTGTAATATAAAACGTTTTGTTTGTCCTGAAAGAAATTCTAATTTAATTTCGAACGTATCTACTGCGGGCATCCTAACGGTCATCTCTGAACGCATATATCATACACTGGACAAGGCAAGTGAAGCTAGGACTGTAGCGCTCTATATAGCCAAGGCTTTTTACAAGGTATAGCATAAAGGGCTTCTAAAAATACGCTCATATGGTATTACTGGGCAAATATTAAATATAATTAGATCCTTCCTAACCAAAAGAAACAACATGACATAAATGCTGGTGTACCCCAGGGATCTATCCTTGGACCTTTATTGTTCCTGATTTTCATAAACGACCTCCCCGATGATGTTGAGTCTGAAATCGGTATATTTGCTGACGACACCATGCTTTACTATCATCATATGGGCAAAACGGACGCGATCATATTCGAGGCAATGGCTGAATTCTTAGAAATGACATCTAGACTGTAGTGGATTGGGGCTATAAATGGTTGGTTACTTTTAATGCTGCAAAGACAACGCTCCTGTCCTTCAATAACTACAAGAAACCTCTTCAACCACTGATTGTCATAGCAAATAATACCCTACCTGAGAATTCAACATTCAAGCTCCTCGACCTAGCCTACACGGGCAGCATTCGTTGGAGCAGGTGCATTGAAGACATTGCCAAGGCTGCAACAAAGAAGGTGGGCTACAGTGCTAGTAAACTCCTCACACCTGACATTATCCTGTATCTCTACAAGGCCATCATCCGTCCATGTATGGAGTATTGTTGCCACATCTGGGCAGGTGCATCATCCACTAGTCTCTCCCTCTTAGACAAGGTCAGAAAAGAGTCGCCAACTTGATGGGTCCCTCACTATCCATCAAGCCCCAACCCCTGTCCCATCGCCGCAATGTTGCATTCTTGTTTTATAAATACTTCAATGGATTGTGCTCCGATGAACTGTCTGCTCTGGTGCCCCCTCGACGTAAATACACTAGACCAGCTCGACAATCAGCTAAATACCATCCATTCACTCTAGATGCCGGAGAGCCTTCTACTCAAATAGCTTTTTTCCTTGTGCTGCCGGCCTCTGGAACTCCTTCCCTGCTCCCTGTTTCCCCGACTGTACCGACATGAAGAGGTTTAAAACTAATGTAAACAGACATCTTGGGATGACACACTAAACCTACACTCTAACTCTCAGTAGCCCCTTATGTTTACAGTGGCGGCCTGCATTTTTGGGTGTGAATTATGTTTAAAAAATAAAAAATAAATAAATATTATTTACAGTACATTATGCGGAGAAATGAAGAAAGCAACCGTAAAATTTCCACTGGCCACTAAAAAAACTTATTCATTCATATAGGAATTATCGACAATTATTGGTTTGTCTGCGTTAATAAATATTATAGTTGGGTCTACACTTCATAGATGTGTCCTAACTTACCTTGTTTATGCTTCGATTTCCTAATGGAATTACAGTCAGCTGACCAAAGTTAATTTGGACGTATATAGCACCACGCATTAGGTCCGGTTTAGCCTGGAAACCTCATAATACAAAGAATATTATTCAACCAACCAGAATGATCTCCGGTTAACGTAAAAGCATCTGTGTCTTATCCGCTTTCATTCGGCTCACAAGTATAAATAGAGGCGAGTGTAAAGACAACAAAAAGAAACATACATAAATATAAAAACAAATGATAATGAATGTAGAGTAATCTCCCTTTGGCGCACACACAATAATGCGTAAACAGGTTTTATTGGTTCAATTAGAATTTTGGTTTTTATGCATGGCTGGTAAGCGTGTAAAAAAAAATAATGGTTTTCCCACCTACCCCCTTGACAATAACCTCTGTTTGTGCATGACAGAAAGTTTGTTAGTGGAGTAGGGTTTGTAGAATGCATTTAAATAAGAAAATAAATCTTATATGTTTATATTTTATAATTAAAACTAAAATCAATTGAAATATGCAGCTGATCTAGAAGTTGATCTAGGTTCAATTGTGGATTTTGGTACCAAATGGTTTGTTTCGCTTAATCCTGTGTCTTTCAATCAGAGGTGTGCCCCTTTTTTCCTGAGATTATCATGGATGGCTCTACTCTTGAGTCGAAGTCGACTCTGAAACTTCTTCGTCTTTCTTCTCGTCAAATCATTTTCGAGTTCATATATTAGATCCATTGCTCTTTCTGCTTCTCGTAAAGTCGGTTCTCTCTATCGCTTACAAACACTTTCTCACACCTGAGACTATTCTCTATCTCTACAAATCTACTATCTGACTATGTATGGAGTATTCATGTAATATTTAGCTGGTAACTCTCTGTCCCATTTGAGGGTTCTTGATAAGGTGCAGAAACGTATCTGCAATTAGCTAGGCCCACCCTTTCTTCTTCGCTGCATCTTCTGTCTCACAGACGTGATGTCGCTAGTTTCGGTCTTATCTAAAAAATACTTGTATGGCATGTGTTCTTCAGAATTGTGTGATCTATTACGTGCCTCCTTTGTTCCAACTCGTTTGACTCGTTGGTCTAGTTGTCTATATCAATTCGCTGCTTTAATACCTCATTAAAATACAGCTTCTTATTCCAGTAGTTCTTTTCCAAGAACTGCAAGCTTATGGAACTCTCTTTCTGCTGACTGTTTTCCTCCTTCCTATAACTTTGGTATTTTGAAGACTATATCAAATAGTCATCTCCTGTCTTTGCGATACTAATCTTTTATTCTTGTTAGCTCTTTACATTAAGTGGATTCATGTCTTGTCTGGATCGATTTCCATAAAAAAATAAAATAATATATAAATATATTTGTAACCGAAGACATTTTGGTTCTCTTATGCTGCACCGTTTACTCAGCAGTAAAATAATAATTTAAACCGATGATGTGGGTAATGGTAAGAGGGCGTACGACTAAGTGGGTTATCGCCTCCGATTTTTCCTATGGCCTTAGGATGCAAAATGAACTGTTAATCAGATTTTATGTAAAAAGTTATAAATCGATTGTAAATTAAATATTCTTTTAGGACACGAACCAATATTTAGCCTATCTTACTGGTTAAACATTTGTTGCATCTTGTTCTTAATGAGGAACCTATTTCGGTCAAATGTACAGGGGAAAATTTCGCTCTATTTTATATTTATTTTTATTAGCAGTTTTTTCACATTTACGATTTGAAGTTTTTTTTGTGTATCTTTAACGATTTTTTAACCTGATGTCTTTAATTTAAGGTCGCGTACAAATGTTGAATGAAGTTAATGTGAAGAGTCTCAATTCCCAATCTCGCCTTTCGTATTCCGGTGTAATCTCCTCGCGTACCTTTATTTCTGATTCTCATAAACAAGACACAATGGCGCCTAACGTGATTCTAAATCCTGTTGATATCGTTACTAGTTTTAAAATTTGCTCGCGATATCGTTTCATGATTTAATACTTATCGTTAGTCATCTGTTTGTTTCCTACACACACTTGACTTCCTCAATATTAGGGTCAGTCAAGTCTAGCAAAATCTGAGGTAAAAAAAAATGTGTTCCACTTAGAGGTTCTACATAGCCATGTTGACCTTTTATAAGACCCGAATAACATTGAACCCCTAATGTTAATCTGCTTTATTTAGGTATCAAATTGAAAGTCACCATGCAAAAATATCTCTGATACATTGGGCAAAGTATTCGCCCTCACACCCATCTCAGCCCATGTTTCACCGCCCCCCCCCCCTAGCGTTTTTATTTAAGTTTGTTATTCTTCTGCTGAAGCTATTTCTCAAGTCTATCAATTACTCAATCACTGTCTACCCAAACCCAGTCTTCTGTATGACCTTCAACTATATCCGTTAGGAGTTTTGGGGGAGTAACGTCATACATACAGATTTATTTGGCCAGAAGTAATTGTATGTATGTGTGTATATATATATATATATATATATATATATACCCGGGGTGTTTGAGACAAATTTGATCATTTGCTGAACCTGTTGATGTGTTGATTAGCAGTAAATTGCAACGGATAGGTTTTTCTGTGTAATATTGGTGTGTTTGAAAGCAAGAGACTCTGGGCGACAAGAAAGCACCAGAATATTGGAAAAAAGTCACCTGCATCATGATGACTCGCGCCGGTTTAAAAACTTCGGAACACTTAACTGCAGCTCATGTGTCCTTTAAATACTTTAAAGGCCGTGAGAAGTGAACAGGAGAATTATGACAGGGGTATGGAAGCAGTGATGTGCATGAAAGATCATAGTAGGCACTCTGTGTCCACAAAGTTAAATTCGCCAAGAAGCTGCGAAAAAATAGGTGCGGCAAGATCCAGGCAAAACAATGCTGGCCTTACCGAGAAAGATGAGCATCGGAGTGGCAACTATAAAGAAAGTGCTAAACGAGGATCTTCGTTACTCCTCATACAAGAGTCGTAAGGGTCAATTAGTCACCACCAAAGCCAAAGGGCACTGCCTTATGAAAACCAAGAAACTCTTCAGCAAGGTAAAACCTCATTCGAGTCAGGGTTGCGTTGGTTTTTCTACGTGACTAGCCTACAGTCCGCACGAAGTCTCGCGTCACATGAAGGCATGTTCATCGACGTTTCGTCTTTATTCAAAGTTCCCTCAAACTGATGTTCTTTGAGTGTGTTTTCAGAGAAGTTTACTTTATGCTGCCCCACATCTTCGAAAAGAAACTCGCTCAATTCAGATTGCTATATTGAGTGGGTGTCCATTGTTAAGCATTGGCTCTTGAGGGTAGTTTGGCAGCAGGACACAGCTCCATATATATATATATATATATATAATTTCTGTGTTTTTCTTCAATTGTCGTAACAGTTTTGGAATAAAGACGAAACATCGATGAACATAAATTGTCGGTTTTCCTTTTTTAATTTTACATCTCCGACTATGTCGTTGAGTTCTATCGGATATGTGGATACTTATACTCGCTGCTGTCAGTGTAAATATCACTTAATTCATTCCTTATCATGTGACAATCTCTCGTGGTCTCATTGACTAAGTGAACCTTTACAGATTCAAGGTGTTTCTCTGAACCGGGTTTGCGCCCTGTGACCGTCTGAGATATTATTTCCCTGCGCTGATGAGAGCCGTAAGCTCGAAACGACGTAGTACGTAGGGAAAATGCTAAGATATAATTTTATATTATATATATATATATATATATATATTAATAATGGAGTTTATGTATCTGTCTGTCTGTCTGTCTGTCTGAAGCCGAAACTCCAGTATGACTATTTTACTGAAATTAATCTTTTTGAAATTCTTTATATACTGTCACTAAAAGTCGCTTAGACACCAGATGGGTTTTGTCATTTACATAAGTCATTCCTTTAAACCTTCAATTAAATTAATATTTACAAATATACACTTATAACTGCTATTATCAAATTTACATATGTATTTACAATATTTTCCGATAAGGTTATATTAATAAACATTATTCATACAATTAATTAAAGCCATTTTCATCATAACCGGCGTGGTTTCTAAACCATTTCAACTCGAGTACTGTTAAAATTGCAAAGTCATTGGCTGTTTAATAAAGTGGTGCCCTCCCTCCCTCCGGTAATTGAATATGGCGATCTGATTAAGCAGCCGATTGGCTGTTTAATCAGTAGCCCCCCCCTCCCTCCGGTAATTAAATATGGCGATCTATTGGCTGTTTAATCCGTGGTGTCCTCCCTCCCTCCGGTAATTAAATATGGCGATCTGATTAAGCAGCCGATTGGCTCTTAAATCAGTGGTGTCCTCCCTCCCTCCGGTAATTAAATATGGCGATCTTATTAAGCAGCCGATTGGCTGTTTAATCAGAAGTGCCCTCCCTCCCTCCGGTAATTAAATATGGCGATCTGATTAAGCAGCCGATTGGCTGTTTAATCAGTGGTGTCCTCCCTCCCTCCGGTAATTAAATATGGCTATCTGATTAAGCAGCCGATTGGCTGTTTAATCAGTAGTGCCCTCCCTCCCTCCGGTAATTAAATATGGCGATCTGATTAAGCAGCAGATTGGCTGTTTAATCAGTGGTGTGCTCCCTCCCTCCGGTAATTAAATATGACGATCTGATTAAGCAGCCGATTGGCTGTTTAATCAGTGGTGCCCTTCCTCCCTCCGGTAATTAAATATGGCGATCGTATTAAGCAGCCGATTGGCTGTTTAATCAGTGGTGTCCTCCCTCCAACCGGTAATTAAATATGGCGATCTGATTAAGCAGCCGATTGGCTGTTTAATCAGTAGTGCCCTCCCTCCGGTAATTAAATATGGCGATCTGATTAAGCAGCCGATTGGCTATTTAATCAGTGGTGTCCTCCCTCCCTCCGGTAATTTAATATGGCGATCTGATTAAGCAGCCGATTGGCTGTTTAATCAGTAGTGCCCTCCCTCCCTCCGGTAATTAAATATGGCGATCTGATTAAGCAGCCGATTGGCTGTTTAATCAGTGGTGTCCTCCCTCCCTCTGGTAATTAAATATGGCTATCTGATTAAGCAGCCGATTGGCTGTTTAATCAGTAGTGCCCTCCCTCCCTCCGGTAATTAAATATGGCGATCTGATTAAGCAGCCGATTGGCTGTTTAATCAGTAGTGCCCTCCCTCCCTCCGGTAATTAAATATGGCGATCTGATTGAGCAGCCGATTGGCTGTTGAATCAGTATGCCCTCCCTCCCTCCGGTAATTAAATATGGCGATCTGATTAAGCAGCCGACGTTAATCTGGCACGTTAAACATGTAAACAACAACGCTGGCAAACACTGTGGTCAGTTTTCCAATTTTAAAACCGTCCTAAGTCTGTTTATTCTTAGCCATTATGTTTTAAAACACAAATTTATTAAATCAAATTGTTTAATTAAAATAATAATTGATTTAAAAATTACTATATAAAAACGCGCGTGCGCACCCACACACCCACACACAGTTCAGGTAAACTTTTTCTTTCCGAGAATTAAAATCTTTTTCGTGTTTACTGTATTTGATTTCTTAATACTTTCATATCCAATATTATCATTTTTTCACGACCTCAACAGAATTTATGATTCCATGTTTTATTTATTAAAAAAAAGATGTGATTTTTTTTCTTTAATGTCAACAAAATAAACTAACACATTGTACTGGAAAACTATACAACTGATTGTAGAATCAAATTGTTTAATTAAAAAAAGGTACACACACACACGCACACGCACACACGCGCGCGCGTTCACTGTATTTGATTTTTTGGTGCCTTTTCATTTTAGGACCCACGCTAACTTTGACCCCGTCGTTACAGTTAGGGTTAGGTTTGTTTTTTTTCCTTTTTAATTAAAAATATTTACATGTATAGGGGGGGGGAGATAAAAAATTGGGGGAAGGCGGTCAAAAAAATTTTTTTTTTTTCTTAACTAAAAAATATTTCAATGACTGGTAATATAAAAAAATTGAGGGGGGGGTACAAAAAATTTTTTTCTTTCTTTATAAACTACAAGTCTTTATATTAATGGGCGAGGGTACAACAAAAATCGGGGTAGGGTCGAATTTTTTTTTTCTTTATTTTCAACTAAAAATATTCTTTGTCATAAACACAGAAAATCAATGTCTAACCACCACAGAAATATGACTGGGGCTCCATTGGCTTACGCGTGAGCCTTCATTTCTGATGCGGCAGCCTAGCAAAAATATGCGACCGGAGGGAGCATATATTTGCTAGTATATATAATTATTTTAACCTACAGACGCCGGCGTTTCAAGCTGTTGCTTTAGAGAGAAAGAGAGGAGTAAAAGGTTTGTTTTATAGCTGAGTTAGTACCATATTTTCTCTCAATACGAGAATCCCCGTCTCGAGTAATTGTAAAATCTGCTACTTTTAATACGTTTAGTGTAAGACACGCCCTCACATCTTAATCAGAGGTTTCGTCGGTCAATCTGTCACTTTGAGTTGGAAATATTATTTACATCTTTAAACACACAGATTGGATGGACGCATCTTAAGAATTGATTAATTCTTGTTTCTTTTAGACCAGCGAGTGGGCGGGCTTTTTTTAATTGGTTGGTTGGTCCCACGCAATCAGACTTCCATTTAAAATTGAGTATTGTGTCTCGCTAATCCCAGATTCGTAAATCGCCTAATTATTAATGTCTAATAGGGGTGTAATCAGGCTGCATTTGAGTTAATCACGATCTTTATTTGATTTGTTTTGTCCAACGAACAATGCAGAAAGTGAAGGGCGTAACGACGCTATTAACAATATGTCCAGATTAGCAATTGTCCTGCTTCACTTCGTATATTTTGTCCTCGCGTTAAGTCTGGCAAAAGGTCAAGGCTAATAAGAAAGAAACTGTCTTTTTGGAAAAGTGCATTGAGACAACTTCCCAATCAAGATAATCCAGTCCTTGCATGATACGAGGTCGAAAGGTTAACGAACGTACGTTTTTAAAATGTTGTCTCTGTAGCAGGAAAGACAATATCAAAAGAAAGAATAACAAAATCGGGCATTTATTAAAAGAGCGAGAAAACAAAAAAGCGGTGAAAAAAATAAATGTTAAAGTGTTTTTCTTTTGGCAAAAAGAGTGTTCAGTTAGAATGAAAAAAAAGATGGCGTCGAGAAGCTATGCAGGTGTACCCCTGGTCCTCTAGTAATCGCTTAACAATCGAGGAGTAAACAAAATACTACTAAAAGCGTGCGAAAATGTAATGTTCTAACAGTATTTAGTTTATTTTTCGATTTTTGAGCGATTATCAGGGACCCAGGGGTAAACGTGCATTGCATATCGACGCCATTTTTTCCGTTCTAACTGAACACTATGTTTGTTTCTTACTCAAAAAAACGCTTTAATTGAAACACAAAGAAACTTATTCAGGTAGGTAGAAGAGTAACTTATCTTGCCTTTTGTAACGTTTAATTTTTGTATATTTGTTTTTGCTTTTTTCACCCCGTTTTTATTTTGTTAACTCTTGTAATAAATGCCCACAAAATCAATCCGTACAAAAATACAGGGTGACTCAAAAAAAACAGGCCCCGTGTACACTTTATGCGATATCTCTTTTATTTATTCACCAATTGCCCTTATATTACAGGACATGGCAGAATCAACGACCGTGAGTACACCAAGACCTCAGTGGGAGCTGGGACAAAGAATACACTGTGTTAAATTTTACTACAAGACAGGCTCGTTTAAGAAAACCCAGGACAGTTTCATGCATCAGTTCGGATGTGAAAAGGCTCCATCCAAAAGCAGAATTCAGAACTGGATGGACCACTTCGAGAAGTATGGGACCGTGGAGAACTTCAACGCTGCCAGTGAGAACCATCCAAGCCACTCGGCACGTCCCAAGAAGCGGACAGCCGAGCTGGTCGAAAGTGTGAGAGAGTCTCTCCAGAAGAGTCCGAAACGCTCTGTGAGTAAGCGAAGTCAGTCCCTCGGTATCTCCCGTGAGACTTGCAGGAGAGTGCTGGTGAACGATATCAGGGCTTACCCATACAGAATACAGACGCTGCAGACCCTTACAGCCTCAGACAAGAAGCAGAAGAGCGCTATGGCAGTCAAGATGCTCGATAAGATCGAGGAGACACCAGGTTTCCTTAACGTCCTTTGGACCTCAGATGAAGCCCACTTCCATCTTGACGGAAAGGCGAACTCCAAGACAAATGTCTTCTGGGGTTCCTCCAGACCCAATGAAGTAGCCACCAAGCCCCTGCACTCTCCTACTCCTAATTGCACGGTGTGGGCTGCAATCTCGGTCAGAGGCATCATCGGACCAATCTTCATCGAAGAATCTGGCGCAGCAGTGACAGTCACCAGAGAGCGGTATGGGGAGGTCCTCAAAACCTTCAAGAGTGAGCTCCAGACCCTCTACCTGTCTCTCATGAACAAGTTCTGGTTCCAGCAAGACGGAGCAAGTTCTCACACCTCAAACCTGTCCTGAGATTGGCTGAAAGAGAACTTCGGAGGCCGAGTGATCAGTCTCAAGACTAATTTTGAGTTGCCACCCCATAGCCCGGATCTAATCACCCCAGATTATTTCCTTTGGGGCTATCTTAAGGACAGAATGTACGCAAGGAAACCCAGAACTATCACGGAACTCAAGGAAGCCATCAGGGAGGAGATGAGAGCCATTCCCAATTCAGTCTGTAAGAACGTCAAGGACAACTTCGTTCTGCGCCTCATGAATTGCACGGAGCTAAAAGGAGTCCATCTAGAACACATGCTGTAGAACGGAGAAAAAAAGCCAAATACCCTAGTGTTTTGATATGATGTTGTGAATATAATAAACTAGTTATGCCCCAAAATTTATTTCATTCGGACAAAACACTAAGAAACGGGGCCTAATTAGATTTGGGGCCCGTTCTTTTTGGGTCACCTTGTATAACAATGTTTCATTCACAACTTACTAAAACAAGCAAAATAAAAGGTCAATAGTGAATGAGAGTTCAGTGTATCTGAGAAAAGTGAAAAAGAAATTGTTTAGTCTTTGTAATGTAGAAATGTTTGTTCTGCTGTCGCATTGTGAATATTAGTGTTAGTATCTAAGTTCAGTAGACTACGTAGATAGTGTGTGTATATGTGCCTGCCATTTTTTATACAGTGTAAAAATATATACGTGATTTTGTATGTGAGTTCAGTAAGCAATGTGTATATGCTGTCGCTGTGTATTCAGTACTTTTTTGTTGCGTGTCTTTGGACGTCAGTAAAGTCTGTTTTAAGTGACCTGCAGTCTTAAAGAAACTGGAAAAGTCAGAAAGTGAACTGTTAAGCTGTGGTTGATCGCAACATCGTGGTTGAAAGTCACGAAGATGTAGTAGAAAAGACAAGAATAACATGGGGTAACATTAATACGTGTGCACAGCACAACTCTTATTCCCGAACTAAAGATACAACATGAAAAAAAACATATTTCGCGTCTCATTTAATATTGGCGCCTAATTTACATGTTATGTGATAATTCTGTGGCGCAGTGATTATTTCGTAATGCGGTGATCAGGTCGATGGCCTTATCACCATTTGGCTGAGTGGAACTACATTCAGTTGATAATTCAACATACGCCCTTAAACTGAAATGTATTCTAAATGTTTATTGTTGTTTTTGTTTTGTTTTATATTTCAACAGGGTTTGTTTCTCTCCCCTTTTTGTCAGACAAGATTTTGACATGTTATTAAGCCCTTTTTAACACTTTTCGCATGTATAGGCTTTAAAACATTTTTTGTGTGTTCACAATATAAAAGTGTGTTGGTACATTTGTTGTGTTATCAATTGTTTTCAAAAGTTTTTGTTTTTTGCAACACTTTTCACATTTATAGGCTTTAAAACATTTTTGTGTTCATTTAACATTTAAAGTTCAATTAATAAATGTCTGAATTTTTCATTTTTAAATCTATTTGCTGGTTTCGTAAATACATCGCCTATGGTTTCTTCACTTGCAACGTGAATTAACTCATGAGTATTATTTTGTAATTCGTTTCTAATGAACTGAAATCTAATATCTGTGTTTTGATCTTTCGTGATTTACGGTGTTTTTGGCTAAGGTTATCGGGCTCTGATTATCGCAATATAATGAGAATGTATCGATGTTCTCGTTTAGTAAATCTGTCATGAGTGTCTGTGAGTATTTGCCTTCTTGTGTCGCTGCAGTTATGGACATATATTCTGCTTCGCAAGTAGACAATGCGACTGTGGACTGTTTTCGTGTTTTCCACCAAATTAATGGTCCGTCGTCTGAGATTTGAAATCCATATCCAGTTATGCTTCTTCTTATCTTGCGAGTTTGCCCAATCTGCATCGTAAATACCTATGATGTTTAAAGTACTTTTAGTGGGTTTGAATATTAATTGTTGATTGATTTTGGATTTTATATATCTTAGGGCGTGTTTAGCTAACAGCATGTTATTTTCGTATGGTGTATTCATATATTGTGACAGTTTTGTTACTATAAAACATGTCTGTCCTGGTGGCTGTCATTGCATATATTAAGCTTCCGACAATTTCTCTATATAACTTTTCGTCTGTTAATTTGGTAGTTTCCTTACATAACTTGTTAATATTATTTTCGCTAGGTTTGTATTTAGGTTTACACTCTTTCATTCCAAATCTTTCTAATAATTTTTGAACATACCGTTTTTTATGCATGTATATTGTTTTGTTTTCATATGTAAATTCTATGCCTACAATGTATTTGATTTAGCCTTGGTCTGTCATTTAAATTTTTTCTTTTAGAATAGTTTTCGTATTTGTCACATTTTCGTTACATTTTGTCGCTATTAGTATGTCATCTACCCACACAATAATAATTGTATATCTGTCATTATACTGTGTATAAACACTAACGTCTGCCAATGATTGACTAAATCCGTTATCTATTAAATGTGTGTGTAACAAGTTATTCCAGTTTCGGCCACTCTGTTTTAGACCATATAGTGATTTATTTCATTTATACACTAATCTACCGGTTTTGTTTTTATTTTCTATTTCAAATCCTTTTGCCTGTTCCATGTATAATTCCCAATTTATTGGTGCGTTTAGATAGGCTGATTTTAGGTCTAATTAGTGTATTTTTTAGATCGTATTGTGCTGCGATTTGCATCAGCATTCTTATCGAAGTTAATTTTGCAGTTGGTGAGAATGTTTCTTCATAATCTACGTATGGCTTTTGGGCATAAACTTTTACCACCAGTCTTGCTTTAAATATCTTACCCTGATTTTCATCAGTTTTGATAGTATACACCCATCGTGCTGAGAGTAGGGCTTTATTTAATTCAAATGTTTTATTTTCTTTTAAAATGTCCATCACCATTTTCATGGCCTTCTGCCAGTTTTGGGAATTATCTGAATGTATTGCTTCTTCGTATGTACTTGGTACATTTCTTATGTGGTAACAATAATCTATCGTGTATTTTATTACGTCATTATTTTCGTCTTCCACATAGTAGTCATTAAGATATTTGGGGCGGGTTTTCGTTCTCCCAATATTTTCAGTTACTACTTCTGTTTTGGGTTCAACTAATTGAATATTTTCAGTTATAACATTTTCTGTCCGTTTCTTTTATAATAATTCTTAAAATTTATCTGTAAATTTTACTATTCTGACGTTTTTTATTTCACCGGTTTCGGAGAAATATATTAAGTAGGCAAGACTGTCTCTGTCATACCCTACAAATATTCTCTCCTTTATTCAGTCTTCCAATTTTGGGGGGTTTTGTACATATTTGGAAGCATTTGTTACGCATAAGTGCATATTTGAGATATTTGGTTTATCGCCCGTAAAAAAATCGTATGGCGTCCTGTTATTACGTTTGTTGTAACATCGCTTACGAATATACGCTGAGGATCTAACAGCGTATGACCACATACACTTGGGAAGGTTAGCATGTTTTAGCATGCACCTAGCCATTTAAAAAAATGTGCGCCATGCTCTGTCAATCGTACCATTTTGGTGGGGGGAGTAGGGCGCAAATTTTTGATGGTGTATCTTATTCTTAATTAGTAGCGATTCGAAGATTTTGGAAGTAAATTCCGTGCCTTGATCGCTCTTTACTGTTTTTATATTTCCATACGGGGCAACATCAGCCACACATCTTTCGAAGGTTTCCACTGCGTCACTTTTACTTTTCAACATGTAGGTGACTATGAGACCAGAATAATCATCAATACACCCTAACACGTACTTAAAATCATTCTTTGCTATGGGGACTATCGGTCCTTCTAGATCAATGTGTATTAGTTCAAGTATTTTTGTTACTCGCTTGTCAGGTATTTTATTTTTGAATTTGGGGCATTTTTGCCTGTAGGCTTACTTCGCAATTAAATTGTTTTTGTTACTAATTTGCATACCAGAAACGTTTTTTTTCTTTCTAATTTAAGTATATCGTCGATGTTGCAATGTCCCATTATGCTATGCCACTTTTCTAGCGAATGTTTATTTTCTTCGGAGAAGTTACATTATTTAAGTAGTATAGTTTACCTTTCTTATATATATATATTAAGTTTAGTTCCATTAGTATATAATGTTGCAGAGTTAGGTTAAAATTCCACGTAAGCATCTTTTTTCTGTCGCCGCTTGTACCGAAAAAAAAGGTTATTATTGAATTAAGGTATATGTAAAGCGTCTTTTAAGATGTTATTATGTACCCTTCTATTCGTATCAGTCATTTTGATAGAAGCATCCTCCCCTTTTTTAGCGCCAAATTATTGTATCGGCTCCCATCGGCAAGCTCAACAATATGGCGGGAGGAATCATATTTTCATCGAAGTTAATGAACTTGGACTCGTCATTTAAAATATGGGTTGTGGCTTTACAATTCACTAATAAATCAAGATATAAAGAGCCACTAGCGTTATTAATAGAAAAAATATTAAAAGTGTGCTTATCTGATACGTGTTTTATCACGTTTCCTTCGGTGTTTGAGTGTTCGTCTTGCGTTTTTCTGCAATAATTTGTGTCATGTGTTCGTGTTTTGCAGTATTTGCACCAGCGTGCGGGTTTTCTACAGTTTTCGGATTTATGTCCATATCGCCCGCATAAGGAGGATGATCAATTGAATTTGTTTTTGTTATATTCTTTTGGTCTGAACATGATTGCTTTCACCTATGTTTTCTCAGTTTCTTCAAAGTTTCTGAAGGCGGTTTTAAATTTTTGAAATGTCATAGGTGCATCTCTCTGCGTTATCACTGTGGTGAATGTCTTAAATCCACTCGGTAATCCTTTTATAATCATTGTGATCAGTAATCCATCGCTTATCGTTTCTCCAGCATTTTTTAAGAATGTGGCGGCATTTTCCGCTCTTATTACATAGTCTGTAATATTTTCGTCTGGCTTGTTTTGCAACGATGTAAACTCCATGTACAAAGAAATTATTCTTGGCTTTCCACGTGACAGGTAATGTTCTCTTCTGCCATCATTATTCGCGTCTCTGATGATCAACGAAAGACCTTGGTCATCGAGATATTGTACCAGTTCACCAACAGCTTCGACGTTCTTGTGATTTATTTGAGCATCGCTCCCTGTGGTAATGGTGCTGTACAGTTTTTGAGTTCGCATGTAGCCGAGAAACTTCACCTCCCATAATTCGTATTTTCTCTCATCTCCCTGAAACATTAGTCTATGGGTTGCATAGCTAGGCTCATAACCTGTTAAGCTGTGAGAGGTAGATCGCAACATTGTGGTTGACTATGAGTCACGAAGATGTAGTAGAAAAGACAATAATAAAATGGGGTAACATTAATACGTGTGCACAGCACAACTTTTATTCCCGGACTAAGGATACAACAAGAAAAAGAACATTTTTCGCGCCTAATTTAATATTGGCGCCTAAATTACATGTTACGTGATAATTCTGTGGCGCAGTAATTATCTCGTAGTGCGGTGATCAGGTCGATGGCCTTATCACCACTTGGCTGAGTGGAACTACATTCAGGTGATAATTCAACACGAACGCTACTGTGTTTGATTGTGGAAGTGAATATTTCTGTGCTTTATTAATCCTATTCAATTGAGTCTATACTTTTAAACAACATTTGCTGACTGCTGCTGCGTCTATACCTATACCCCCTCGCCTTTACTACGTGTGTGTCCATGTTAAATATAATTATCCCTAACTCGTTGGAATGTTTTCAAATTTATTTCAGATCTGCCCTTTGTGCCGCAACTAAAGGTTTTCAATTACTTTTTTCAACGATAATTTGTTTATTTTTCAACGATAATTTGTTTATTTTATAAAGACATTTTTTTCTTTTGTATCTAGGGATAAACAATGCTAATTTTGAATGAGATAAGAATCAAGGTTACTCCATAAATTTGAGTTTATATCCTAGTTAGATACTTAAGCAATATTAAACACAAATATATTTTTGAAATTAAACTTGGCTAATTCAGTTACTCGCCTTTTTATTGTCGTTGCTTTTGTTCATTCCTTTAAGATTGTTTCCGCTATATTGTCTGTTTCTTGAAAGGGACATAACTCTGTCAACAAACTAAAGTTGACTTGAGTTTTTTTTTAACTCTTCATCATTGTACACAAATATAATAATCTAATATATTGTGATTTGTCGTGTTCATCGTAAAGTAACCCCAGGCCTGTGCACTGAAAAGTGACGTCATGATAATAGGTAGCAAGCGAGAGCTGTCGAACAGTCAGACTGTCAGTAATTTTTTTTAAAGCATTAGAAAACTTTAAAATTTGCATTTATTATATTCAATGAGAAGCATTGTGAGACTTAAAAATAATTGATCTGAACTATTTGAGATATTTTGAAAAGATATTCGCTGGAGCCGATTGCGAGCATAAAAATAGAATCTGTCGCTTACGTTCCCCTGTAAGGGTATCATAAATACATTCAAGTAGCAGTGTGGAAAATATGACAAAGCATCCGTGTATTTTGTTTACCGTTTTGCTTTCTCAGATGTAGGAGGGGGAGAGCCAACACATTTCGGTACCCATAGTATCGCACTCCCTCACTTTAGTAATGTTGGAGTTTCGCCGTAGTATGCACCCCCCCCCCAACCCATTACTCAACGTAAACATACGATTCATCATGGCGCGCTTACTATAAAACTAATTGTTGTTGGTGTTTAGCACTGATAGCGTACATAAGTTCGTCGGTGATTTTATTACAAGGCCTACCTAGAAACAAAAATAGCAATCGAAAGTTTTTATGAATGCATAGGCAACTGACCCAACGGTCAGAATTTAGTTTACAGAATCAAATAAATTAATGCTGTGTCCATCCATTGATCCGAAGCCGACGATTCATCGTGTGAGGTCCACATAAAACCAAAGAGACGAGCAATGGTGAATGGAGATATTATTACAATACATAAAAAAAAAACTTTTCGAACACAAATGAAGCGTCTATGAAGCAGAAATTCACTGCATAAGTTTCCCTTTTCTAACCAGTTCTCGCCTCGTAGAATCAGGCTTTCTCCTCGCCAGCGACTGAAATGTTTTCTGTGGTTCCTCGTCATCGAGAGGACTTTTTCACACGCAAAATGCATGAAGTAGGAACGTGTGCATTCGCTTTCTCGTATGTCAATATAACCTTCTCTTCGCCCGACAGGGCGAAATAAAATCGCCATTTACCGATAGCATGGAAGCCATACACGTGAAAATAAACTGCCACAACCGGAAGATGACCTAGGTCCGGGATGATCAGCGCGGAAATCCGTTTAATTCACCATCGCCACCACTACCACCACCATACTTCTTGGCTCTATAGAAACACGCTCCACCGTCCCATTGGGTCCTGAAACTCTAATTAACCGAACAGAATGACATTTGCAATTCAGAAATAGATTTGTTCAGAAAGATGGAGGCAAAAATTATATTCGAAGATTTTTTATTTGTTTTGTTTTATTTGTTTACGGGTGTACACCCTGCGTCAAAAATGAGAGAAAAATAGGCTTCGCTTCGCTAATATACATATAAAATAAAGTCTGAATCAAATAAGTTTTTTTTTAAATGTAATAAGAAAACTTCTGAAATCGGAAAGTTTACAAAGAGAAAAGTAAAGACAAAACGTATAAATCTGTATTGGAACCAGAAAAAAAGAAAACATCTCATGTAAATAGATTGAAGCTAGGGACTGTCTGACTTGCTATTTTCTTTCTCAATTCGCCTAAATACTCGAAATGGATTCGTCCGGCAGATTTTACTCTCTAACATGTGTGACGGGACACGCACGCACACGCACACGCACACGCACACGCACACATACACATATATATATATATATTACAGAAGATCAGGACAAGATCGGTACCGTTGGTTTAAAATCCAAACAAAAGTCACCTATAGTTGGTTCCTATACCGAACTCTCTTCAGCCTGTTCATGTCTAGCTCAACTATATGTCCCCTTTGGATTTGAAACCGACGGTACCAATGTTGTTCTGATTTTCTGTAATACATATATAGATAATTATTACGCTCTTATTGTTTTTCTTACTAATCGAGCACTTTGCTTGGGTTCTCTTCCACTAACGTTATATATACTGCTCTTTATTATAGAGTAGATGAGATTTATTCGATTCGTCCTCGAATCTCTTTGATAGGCCGTGTCGGTTGGTTTCAGTTTAAAATAGCATTTTCATCGCGAAACGCACAGATCGGAATGAAAATACGATCTTCGTTTTTTTTTATTCTGTTCTATTTTACAATCGATTCATTTCGTTTATTTTCCGAGTATTTCTAAAATATTTATCGATATGAGATTAGTTCGATACATCTCGACCAATCGATGACATCTCGGCTAAACCTCTTATCCGATCATGTCAAAGATGAAGGAACAAACGCGAGACAACTTTATAAAAAGAAACTAGAAGAATACCCGTGCCCGGACTGGTAAAATGAATTCACCGAACGGAACAGTTTGCACTACTTTTAGACCCCCACCCCCACCTCCCCAGCGAAGATTGAAATCAAGATATAATGCTTCTAAAACTTATGTCAAGAATCATTAGTTTAATGTTGATCAAAATCCTATTACATGATTTTGATTCTAGCAAATGTCTAAAATTTAAAAGGTCGTAAGAAGTAATTGAAATTCAGGGAACCTTGCTTAATTGGCGTTTGGTCTATGGCTCAAATACATTGCAAATCTTAAATATTAAAATTTTCGAATTAGAAGTTGTGTCCATATTATACCCCCTAAAACTCTTTAAAATGCCCCCAAAGAAACTGAAATTTGTAGAATATTTATTAATTGATGTATAATACCTATAGGTATCTGAATTTTTACGAAGAGCTTCCACCCCCATTTGTTACCCTCTTCACATAAAATTAAACTAAATAAAGCCCATATTATCCACCTTTACGCCTAGGAGCTATGTTCCAAAATAAATAATGATCGCTGAATTAATTTAGGAATAGATCTCGTACATAAAATATATAAACATATACACATACCTAACTTTATATAAATAGATAAATCTTTCCCTTTCTCTGTTGGCTGTGTTTGTACACATATGAAGTAAAGCTAATGCAATATTTAGATTATTCGAACTACCATACTCATCTTGGATGTTATTCACACAACGTTTCGGTCGATGTAACCTCCGACCTTCTTCAGGTACATCTTGTCGAACTGTGGAATCTATACGAATTTCGAACTGAACCCTTTATTTAATCCACGAGGGTAGATTGTTCTCGTTCCGTCAGTCATGACCGGGTAGAAGTCATGAGAATTTAAAAAAATTAATTCTTAGTTAGTATCTCTAGAAGAAGGTCACTGAAACTGGTTGTTACTTAACATCTTTATCCGTTGCGCCACATGTCCCCGATTAGGAGTCCACATAATACAAATTATCAATCCTCATCTCAGAAATGTCGAAAGCTATTGTGTATATAATTAAGGATTTCGTCACTAGACGTCTTCAAGTTAAGGCCTAGTAAATGAGGCGAAATGGTGGTTAGCGATATAGGCTGGTATAGGATAGATTGTGAATTGCACTGAAGTCGTTTTCTCAATATCTCTTCTGGTGAGTTTGTTTCATGCACTCATTCCTTATCGCGTGATTCAGTCTTATTCATCCGAAAATCAAACATTTGATCTTCAAACTACCGGAGAAAAATGTACTTACATAAGGTCAAGTAAAACGTTTACGGCAAGAGCGCGTCTATCTAACACGAAGTGCAAATAACGTCCTTTCTTACTCTGTTCATAGAAATTTCGTTTAGTTTTAGGTACAGTTTCTTTCCTAGAGTCTCCCATCTGTAGAAAAAATATCACGGACCACTAACCTGCTGACTACGACAAGTTCGTCTTCAGGTCCAATGTTAACAAATACTTAACGAGCCCTTCTTTTTAAATAATCAAATCTTGCCTTTTCCAATCTTCTCATAGTATTGTTCATCATTTAACTGACAATCTCATAAACCCTTATCCTCGAGTGGATTTTGGCCTTGGTAAGTGGTGACCCATTAGTATACAAAAAAAAACGTAGGGTTTGAAACAGATTCGGATTTGAAAAAAAAGTTTAAGAAATGAAATATTGGATTTCCCTGTTATTCTGATAAGTCACGTTGTGACTTTCCATCCGAATGTGTTTAGCCAGAATCGTCTCTTAAAATTCACTTTTTATTTGTGCATTGCTTCTAATTAGTTTGATCTACCGCTTGCTTTGTGTTTTAACGAATAATCCTTATCAATATTAACACATTACTAGAATACTCCCCACACGATTCATAAAAATCAAATGTATAATTACTAGTGGTTCAAATACCATCTCTCATGAACACTAATAATATTAGACCAACAATGACACTCTCCTATCCTAGTCTTTTTCATCCGTATTTTTGCGCGCAGTTTTCCAGTTCATTCTTCTTTTGCTGGTTTCCCAGTACTCACTGTTGTCTCCTTCTGTTTCTTTATCTAACGCGTTTACGGACTCTGGTATTATCGTCACTTATTTTAAATCTATATTTTATATCTTACACCTATAACCCCATTATCACAGCTAATTTAGACTGGCCTAGGGTTCAAAAGAGATAGAGAAATGGTATAGTGTATTACGGTCATCCGTAGATATACAAGTCTGATTTTCATATATAAACAAGAAAATAAGCTGGTCGTGAGACTGCATACTCTTGCCTGAAAACGTAAGGATGGGTCAAAGTCTTATCTGGGCCTTACTTCTCCATATCATATGAAGTATTCTGGAAGCTATGCCATGGAAAGTTTGATAACATTAAAAATAGTTATCTGATTAGGCTGAAATTCTGCATAGTTGTTAATGTTATCAAAGAGCATCAGTTCCATACATCAAATTTGTAAAAACCGAAAGTTGAAATTCTGTCAAAATTTCGACCTTGTCTGAAATTTTGATGGTCAAGATCAATAGCATATAAAATGCTGAAATTCATTGGCTACAATATGGGCTAAATAGCGAGTCTCTACAGTGAACAGAACCGCGGTTATCGTCAAAAGTGTGACTTTCACCTTTTCTGCGACCTTAATATTCACCTGGATATCCCAAAATTAAATCAGTTCTAAGTCAGATCATGGCTGATTTTTACTAAGTTTTGTGACAGTTGGTGAAGCGATGTGGATGCTAGGCTTTACACAAACAAACACAACCGAAAAAATAACCTCCTTATCGGAGGTAATTATTGTAGAGCTATAACATTCATTTGCTATCATTTCTGTTTCCGTTCACACCGTGTTAATAGTTCTGGTTTTTATATACCATCAGTAATGAATTTGAAAAAGAAAACAATCTCAAAGTTTACAAAGAATAAAATTTATTTGAAAACAATACTTTCCGACGCCAAATATCTATATAAAACTTAGAATATAACAAATCCATACATTGTTAAACATTCTTTTATTCTTTCACTGTCTTACATCTGTTTCGCCGCGAATGTGAGAATGTTTTTGGGTTACTTTACAAACTATACATTCTCTTTTGGGTCTTTTCAGGGATTAGAGAAAAATGATTGTTTAAATCTTCGGGTGTGGTGTTTTTCTATGCGTATTACTTTCAACTACATATCGTGGCGAGGCCCTACGTTGGGAGCTCTGAGAAGTGTGAAGTCACCATTTAGTTGCATTACTCCCAGTTCTATTCTGACCCGAGGTAGAAGTATCTGTCAGGGGCACGTCTCTGGGTCAAAAAGTAACTATCGTTTGCAGACATTTTATTTACAAAATTGATAAATCTAAAAACACTTCAGATACAAAACATGTGCGGTTTTGATAGTAGATTATACAACAACGATTTATATGCTAGAAAGTCAAACTAAGCCAAACCAAAAATGAATTAGCACCATAAATATATATTAAAAAACATATAAGAACTTCAAGCATAAAAATTATTTCACAAAATGATTGGATTTATCATTAAATAACCCGAAAATTGTTGATAGACCATAAAAAACTGATCATAAAAAATGTCTTTTATTCAGTTTTTTCTGTAATTTCCTTATTTTCTTCAATTAATAAATGAAGAAAGTTTAGATTCCGTGTCTTTTTTAAGTGTATTGCATATTCGTCGCCATGCGCTGGATATCTCGGAACATCATTATGTATGTTGTCTCTTATTGACCGGAAATAATATCGGATTAACGACGTACAAAAACTAATCTTGGATATATTTTTGATTAAATAAGTCTTTTGAACCAGCCGGCTGTTGCTTCATAAATTTCGTGGAAGATCTTACCACTTCATTTTATTTTCGAATCACGCGACATCGCCTTTCAGATGTATCATTTCCAATCTTCTCTTTATTGCCTATGTCTCTTAGTTTCATGTTATAACTCGGGGGTTTATAACGAATAATCCCTTTTCGTCCGATCGTCTAGTTGATAGTGCAGGTCTCCCCCACCTTATGGATAGTCTATCTTGTAAGGATGCATCGATCTTTTTATGGACTTATAATTTCAAAGATGTTAATGAATAATGATAATATTTTGAAAAATAAATGAATGGGTTTATATTTTAACAAACATTCAAAGGTAACTCATATAGTATATGCTGGGGGTAAAAAGCACTGGGAAATGACGTCATGCTATAAAGTAACAAACGAGATCTGTCAAACAGCAAGACTATGAGCATTTCGACCCCCTCCCTTCGCTTAAAAAATTCATCAAAATTTAGCACATCAACCAATTTTCATGAGATTTTCAGTATTTATTAAGTAACGATCACGAAGTATAATTAACCATTACTTTATTAAAAATGTTAGTGCAAATGTATTATTTCGTGTAATTTGCGTAGGCTTGACAGCAAACATTAAATTAATACTTAATAATAAAATGGTGTTGTCATAAATCTTTAAATTGAAAATTTTTCTTTGAAAAATAATTTGTCTGATTTAATATTCATTCTTTAAATAAGTTCATTCTTTCCAGATTATTTTTAATGTTTCAGTTAATTGTTATAGCAATTTTGTCTACATCGAATGAGAAGACTAGTATCAGTTATGCTGCATGGAAATATCTCTTGGTTTATAAAGACAAGAAGACAAATTCCTTATTCTTATTTTGTATATGAACATTTCATTATCATTATTTTAGCTGAATAATTTGATAAGAGTTGCTCTCTTTTCCGAAAAAGATAAATGATGTTTCTTGATTTTTTAAACTTAAAAATAAATCAAACATGAAAAGTAAATCTAATATGAAAGATTGCGAATTTAGTAACTTAACATAAAATCAATAATTCAAAATAATTAATTAATAGAATATTTATTGAAATAAATTAAAATGTGTGTTTTTTATTTGTTTTTGTTTTGCTGGCATTCGAGGATCTTAATTGACGTAATGTGTTCAAATGTTTGTAATTTATCATTTTATGTTTGTTATTTATAGTTAGTCTCATTCAATGAGATTTAAAAATACAGAGACGAGGGTTCGTGCTCACTATCGAACCTCTTTAGACTAGAAGAGTTCCAGACCAACATACTTCAATGAAATAATCGAAAACATACTTATAATAGGGCTTATACATTTTCTCTTTATTCTATCGTTATTTCTATGGAAGTTGCTCTGAGGTCCAATCTCTGAGGTCCAATCTCTGGTTCCTACTTGTAAAATATTCACAGCAAGAACGCGTAAAGAACTTTCTCATCTTTTGTGTATTTAAAACCAAATCGAATTTCCATGAACAAGGTTTCTTTTAAGACGTCCCCATCTGTGAAAACAAATTAGTTGGGTTTTTTGTTGTTGTTTTTTATACAAATGTGTCACCGCTGAACTATCTGGCAAGGGAGCTGAACACAGTGAACAGTACGGTCTGAAAAGTGAGGCGGCAGAACTAAGGTGATGGCACACGGACGGTAACTTTGTGGACATTTCAGTAGACGCCAAACACCAGAAAACAGTCGATCAATTGCGCTACCTAGCTGCTCTAATTACAACCAACGGTGACTGCAGCACTAACATTTGACAAAGACTAGCGATGGGCATGCAGAAATTACACTGTGTTTTACCCCTGTGAAAAGCTCAAGGAAAATCCACAAAGCTGAATGTCCTGCGATCGTACGTTTTTCTGGTAGCCACTTAAGCATGTGAAGCATGGATACTGAAAGAAGCAGAATTCGAAAGGTTAACAGCATTCGAACAAAAGTGCCACAGAAAAATCCTACGAGTATCTTGGAAATATGAGAAAATATGAGTGTACTCGTGTTTTTTGGCCACATGAAGAGACACGACTGACTCGAGAGGCGTATATCAGAAGGATTTATCGAAGGGAAGGGACATCGAGGGCGGCCACGTCAACAATGGAGGAAATGTCTGAGTGGCGCGTTCGGATCGTTGATCGCGACCGTTTCAGAGTTGCTGTGCGAGCTGCGACGACATGGGCAGACCACGCTGACTACTGACTGTCACTGCTAAAGTTATGGGTTTAGAATAGAATTAATTGTTTGTAAAGTTAAGAATGCTACAATTTTTGTTTTAAGATCTCCAAGGAAAATATTAATATTAGGCAAATAGTTTGGATTTTTTTTTCCATAGCATATCAACATTTTTCGTTATTTAATGCTGAATCCAAATACTTATTATAAACGGTTGATTCTTTGCAATTACTTGAATTCAAGTAACTATTTTACCCACCACTGAGTTTATACGTTTCGAACTGTAATAGAGCCATATATCAAAGAGAATTTGAACTTGGCGCGCTTTTGACACCTGACAACTCTCGTGATTTTTATTTGACCACGATTCAATCTCCGAATCTGTTTTTGTTTTGTTTTTTTACTAACGAGTCGCCACTTTCCTAGACCCGAACCTAAGCGTTAAGGAGATTGTCATTTAGATGATGAAGAATAATACAACCGGATTGGAAACGATAAATGGACGTGACGAAAACCATGTTGTAGTCTGTAGGGAATCAGTCCTGTGGTGATATGGGAAGTTCTTGGAAACTCTGTTTAAATAAAAATAGTTCTTTGCTGTGAATGTTTAGAGCACTAATCTTTGTATTATTCGCAATTTATCAGTACAGTAAATTGAATATAAAGAACATTTAGTTTGGAAAACGAACTCGCCAACTGAAATAGGGTAGATTTTATGTTGCTCTTATAGAACAATATCAGATATGCATTAAAAAATAAACGAACGGGTGTACGCTCTTCAATATTACTATTAACCATATAAGTACGATGTCAAGATCATCAATTTTTACATATTAAGTAGTTTGATGTCTTATTGACTCTTTTGAAAGAAAAGTTATAATTTTAACCGCAACTCACGATAATGCTCACAAATATTATATTTTGAATTTAATTAAAATAAATTGAAGTGAATTAAATGTTTGGTATATTTTGGGTTTGAATCTACAAATGTGTTTGCATTTATCTCCTAAGTGTAGTTTGACATGTAAGCGATTCGATAGTTCGCGAATAAGAAAATAAACTATTTTCAAAATGAGCGATAGTGATTCTAGACAATCTTCTTTTAAGCTGGCAATGTTAAAATAGGTGATTCACAGTTATCGAAGTTCGATTGTCTGGCATTTTTATGCAGTGTATACGACCGACTGTCCAACTCATACACTAAACATCTTCGATTATTTTTAACTTGATTATTTATCCATCCGATGCTTCTCCTTGAAGGGTTTCATTTCGCCGGGATTTTCGTAATAAGTCCTGATGAGAGTAACCAGCTAAATACGCCATTAAAACGCCACAAGAGACGCCGCTACTATGATGTCCTGTCTCTCTTATCTGGACGTCTGTTCCCGCCATTTTGAAATGTCTGACAAATTAGGATCATATGTAATTATGTCTTCGTTATCGACTCGTTATTGAGTTTATAGAATCGGCAAGGTTTCTTCTTGAATGTAAATCGGGCCATTTCGTTACACGTGCGTGTCCCCGCATATATAGCTACTAGCTGGAATTCACATTTTCAGTATAAGATGAAACTTTATCCGGTAGTGAATCCCCAATATAAAAGTTTCGGAGTTACCTCTTAGTTGGCATAGCTTCCATAACTATGTAATATCTGGTCTTCCATCAGCATTAGATGTATTCAATTTGCCGGCATGCTAGTGTACTATAGTAAAGTTTCAATTTGGAATTTTTGCAAAGTATGGAGTTATCGCTTAGTTGCCATTACTTCAAGATCTACATTAAATCGAATTGGTAGTAACTGTCCATTTCATCTCTAGGTCAAATAGAATCTGTACTTGGTATGGCATTAAAATTCATTTGGACACATACATTTACATCATAACTAGTTAAAGCCATTCCTATGGATACATATTTAAAGATGTTAAAAAGTTGAAGCCTAGAATGACTAAATTGGACATTAAATAATCTGAAAAATATTGATAGGCTGTAAAAGCAAAATAACTATTAATTGTCTATTAGAAATCAAATATAGTGCAGTCTGTTTGTAATTTTTAAATTGAAATTATGAAGTTTTCGTGAATAATAAAACTAAATTTGAATTCCAAGGGCTGTTTTGTGTAATACTACATGAAATTAGAGCTGGCAGAATTGGAATTATGGGAGTAGAAGGTGTTTTATTCTCTAAAGTTAAGCCCTATTATAATACGATGAAATCCAAATTGTATTGTTTATCTGGTTAATGCTCAATGTCGAATACAAGGGAAATAATCCAATTCACTTTCTCGTTTCTCGTCGACGCAAAGTTTCTTCCCTTGGTATGAATAAGAAAGACAGGGTTTTTTTGTTATTAAAAGATTTTTTTATTTCTTAATTGTATTCATTTACAATTGGGCAAACGGGTCTCGGATCTGTGCCGGTTGTGTCACGCCGACTCTTTCTTCTTCTGCACGCGTCTGTCAGACTCTCTTCTCTCTCCGGCATTAACACTAAAACCTGTTAAATAATATTTGCTTACGTCATTCGACGTCAGCTCTAAGGTAAATAGCTGTGACCCGATTCCCGACCACAGATTTATCGGAAAATACCATTCTTGTGTTGATTGTGTTTATCGACCTACTAACGTTATGGGCAAGGAATATTTTCGCTTTTTATATTCTTTCCAAAATAATTTTTGTTCTTATTTTGACCTCAAATCCGTCTGCAGATGACCCAGGTTGAAAACACATGCCTTGCTTAATAACTTTACGCTATAATAGGGCTTAAAATTATTGAAATTGTCTCAAATGTTGTGAATCTGTATGATTTTGTATCAAACTATGGTTCGAATCTAAAAACTGATATTAGCAATAATTGGAAGTTTCATGCTCTTTTGGGAGGACTTCTTCAAAGGAAAAAAGATTATAACTCGCTTCAAAACAGGTTGGTGGTGTTCTTTCTGTGAACATGTATGTAATAATTGTTTTGTTATTAGAAATCTCAAGGAAATTATTTTGGGTTATAGTTAACATCGTCAACAATCCGAATGTTTCACTGATCGGGTAATAGTTTACAAGTTTATAAAAAACGAGTCATTAAAGATATTATAAAAGTAAACAAAATGAAATATTCAAACGGTGAATAGCAACGTTTTCTCTTGTCATTTGAATCAAAATTAAAACTACTAAAAACCTATTTATTCTGGCTACTAACTGTTGCATAATTAAATTAAATATTTTATTCTCTGGAGGAATTATATATCTACATTCTTTAATTTAATTCTTTTAATCTTGTACTTTTTAGTAAGAATCGTATGAATCAGCACGGGAGTTTATACTGTTGTTTTCATTCAAATGAACCACATGAAGAATCGTACTCTACTATGATCGACCGCTTTACTTATTTTACGTGAAGGTTGCTAACATCCATAAGTGAAAGTTGTGCTATGGAAACAACTGGATTCGAACTTGACACACCTAAGTCGTCAATCTGTGCCATCATCCACTTAACCACCACCAACCCCTTTTTAGTGCAATACTGTAACGAGTGACATCGGAGTTAAAACTAGATAATTAAATGGACGACGACCGCCATTTGCTATGGATCTACTATACTACTGACTGTATGACCATTACCAGAATTGTGAAACCTGCATTATTATAGTAGAGTGCCACATGTTCCAGGACGATTCAGTATTTCATAGTTACCGGATTAGTAACCAATAATTATTTTCATTTACTTTTACTTTTTATTGTATGATGTATTTTAATTAAATTTTATCTATTAAAATATTTATTTTCCACAGTGGAATTCTTTTCATTGCTGACATTATGTCCGTATGATTTCATGCAAAAAAAAATTTAACTTTTTTAATTGGTGAAACCTTAATTTAACCCTAAAAAATGAAAATATATTTAAAAAATCGAAATTTATAACGTTCAATTTTAAAACAAGAGCTTAACGTATTTCAATAGAATTTTATCTAATTATTTTTGCAAATGATTGGCATTATCTTTTTATGGGAGATAATTATGAATTCTCTTTGAGTCGGAGTCTCTCGTTGGGATGAATGTTTTATCATCAGACATTGCACTTTGGCTCTGGATAAAATAGTAGTATCTTGGATTTTCCCAATTATATACATATCTATCTATCTCTCTCTCTCTCTCTCTCTATATATATATATATATATATATATATATATATATATATATAATAAGATTAATACCCGTCCCAGGAGTAAAATTAATTCTCTGAACAGAACAGTTTGGCACAACTTTTCTGCCCCCTTATAAAAATTAAAATCAAGATAGGATACTAAACCTTTTGTCTAAAATACTTATTCAAATTTTGATCAATATCCATTACATTATTTTGATTCTAAAAAATGTTTAAAATTCAAGGCTTAAGCTTAAGGGGTCTTAAGAAGAAATTGAAGTTCAGGATATTTTGATTAATTGGGGTCTAATTACGATAGATCAAGTTCAATGTAAATCTGAAATATTTGAATTTTAAATGGGAGTTCGTGCCCATAATATTCCCTCTAAAATCCCTTTAAAATACTCCAAAAACTGATATTTGAGGAATATTTATTAATTGATGTCTAATACCTATTGCTAAAATTTCCCAAATCGGAGGTATCAAAATTTTCAGGAAAGGCTTCCATCCACTGGTTTTGTTTCATTCATTAAATTCCTCCCCCCTTTTAAATTTTCTCTTAATTTCTTGTAAGAAAATATTTACATTTATTTGCCAAATCATTAAAAGAATCGGTTTTGTAATAAAAATCGATCGGATGGATGCCTTGTGAAATGCTGAAATTTAAGTTTCGAGTTTGTTTTTCTTTTTCTCGTAACAACGAAATAGACATGGAAGGAAATATATTCTTAAACGGCTATTGCATGTTGGTTATTTTTCCTTTTTTTGTTGGATTTTTGTGAAATTTAATTGAATTACGATATCGTTGTGTTATTTGTCTTAATTGAATAAAAAAAATGTTGTTTTTTTTTATTATAACATTCTTTAAATGAAAAGCTAAATGAATTCACGTGAATTGAGACAGACAATATGTCGGCTGATAAATTTATGATATAGATATATAATTTGTAGTTGTTACTCTACATCTATCATGGCACTTCCTGAATGTTGCCGCTATGTGTTAATATACTTCAACTGCCAATCATGGTTCCGCAAATGACTCTTCAGTTCTTCAAGTGTCTGAAAGATTCCACACGTTTCACCCAACCAACGCCAGCATACATACGAATATTTGTTTTCCCAGGGAACCGTCATTTACACCGGAGTGACAAATGCTTTGGCGAGTTGATACTCATTCATAATAAATGTGTATTGAAGTGAACATGTCGCTGCATCCGGTAGAAGTAGCGAAATGTAACACTGTTGACAACAAGGTTAAAATAAGTTAAGAAGGTGGGGGTAGAAAGAAACAAAGAGGAAGTGAATTCAAACGAGTGGCATATCCAAAGAGGGGCAGACTAAAAAAGGGGAGATGTTAACCTATATGTATGAAAATAGATATCATCTTAAATTGTATATACGCGAAGGGGTGGGGCATAATGGGGCAAGAGTTGCGTAATCCATAACAGAACGTCTCTTTAGTTCCTATTTAGTTGCCTCTCCACGAGGACAGTTAGACACAAGGCCGGTTTTTAATGTGGGGATAATCCAGCTCCCCAAAAGAGTGTACTCTGGATTATGACAAAACTTTAAATTGCCTCAGTCTAGAAGGATTTATCATTCACTGACCGAGGACAAAAATATGAAGTATAGTATCAGAACAGATACTACACTCAGAATTATTTACTGAGAACAAAATATGAAATATACATTTTGACAAATAAGGCAGAAGTCTGGGTTGATACTGATTACATTGAGTAAGAAGTTGCAGACGACTGCAAATAATGTCGGCATAAACTGGTGTTATTTCGGAAATGTTTGTCTCCTGTTTGCCATTCCATCGTTTGAAGGTCTGGTGTTCTCTATTATGTAAACCCAAAATATTTTGCCGATTCAAAATTAGTGAATTTTCTTAATAGTTCAATTTGATAATAAAACAATTTCAGTTTTTTTTATTTTTAACGCCTTACAAATATGCATCACCTTTTGTCAATATATGGTATCTATAATTTTAGTAATATAAAATATATGTTATATTATTATTTTTAAACCAAAATATGTGGTGTAATATTGATTAGATGAACGCACAATTTAAAATTGGTAAAAATTGAGAATAGGTTTGAAAATATATTTGAAGTGATGTATATTATTGGATTGTTATTTTGCGTGAAGAAACTCGCTCCAGCCGGGAATGACAAAAAATTCGAAAATAACGGTTATGCGAGATGCCGTATACTACATTCGCACGACAAATCATTATTTGCGCCTCAAGTGCAAATTTATTTCTTGATCCAGTCGCTAGGTATAAAACAAACACGGACAGAAGATACAGTGAGCCAGAGACAAGACAGAAAGCAAACGCGTGATTACGCTCTGCATCCCCTTGCTTACATGACAAGGTGAGAGAAAATGACTACTCTCAATTACACACTTTTGAATTACCTACAAGACACCATCCTCAAGTGTCTTCGGTCTCTCTGTACAAGGGGTTGTCAGGACAAGCTGACATGAAGATACTTCTCCCTACGAGTAAACCCTGACCAAATATTCAAAATTACATAGTATTCGAAACCCAAATAATATCCCCTCGACACGGCTATACACTGGCTCATACGAGGAATGGTGCATCTTCTCCATGTATTGTTATCTCAAGTAATAGCACTTAGCTGAATACTACACCAGACTAGATCAATTCTTGTCCTGAAATCCGGGAAACCCAAGAGATCACAAGAAAGATATACAATAACATAGTTAACTGATCAATTATGGAGAGGAAAATTAATGTCAACTGCTTTATTAACTCAACGTTTGACATGTAAAGGAGAACATTAATGGAATATTCGAATATCTACATATCTCATATATAGATCAAGTGTTAGCTCCAGGGAGGATCCCCTTGATTTCTGAGAACTTCGACTGAAGTAAAATGAAACAAAATACAAAAGTAGCATACAGACACACTGCCTGATGCACATACTCTCACAAAATAAACCAAAGGCAAGCAAATGTAAACAATGACTGCACTGCCTACTGAACTTAGACATTCTGAAACACGCATATCATCACTGACAGAAAACAAACATATACACATACACACTTCTAACACTTGTGCTTTTCTCTCGTCTCAAACTTTCTAAAACGAGAACATTTAACTTTTCAAACAAAAACAAGAGCAATTCTCTCGCACAAAATCTCTTATAAACTATTGTAAATCTGTATATATATATATATGATGGACTCTCCCGTCGATTTCGACGTATGAGTTCCCCACCAGGGGCTGCCCGCGCGTGAATTTGTAATTGCAAGGGTTGCGAAATCTCCAACAACCTCTCTCTCCTGAGTCGGCATTGCTAGATTCCAATGGCAAGTAGTAATACAAGACGACTGGAAACAATGCCGAGATAAGCAGAAAGCACACACAGCACCTGGTATTCCCAAATGGTCACCCATTTAGTACTGGCCGCTTAACTTCGGTGATCTAACGGGAACCGGTGTGTCAACGTGATTGTGTCGTGTATATATATATATATATATGGAGGAGTGTTAGTTAACAATGTTTTGTTTGTCGATTACTCCATTAATTACATTTTACATGTGATTCCACGCTATAATATCTTAAATCCTAAGACGCATAACAACAACACTTAATGTATCATTAGTTCTTTACTTCTTTGAAAGTTAAATTTTAGGTGCATATAAATAAAGTTATTTTGTAAACATGGTTTTTAAATGTACATCTAAACAATTCATGTTATTTCTAGTATGCCAATGGCTGCCGTGTACGAAAACAAAACAGCGAGTTTACCATTGATAGCAATTAATCGAATAACTCGATATTTGATTCTAACTAGCCAATTATTATTTTCTTCCATTGTGCAATCTGTTTTGGTTTTGGTTTTTTACTGCCAAATATATTTTGCTAAAATGTCTGTCAAATAACACTTATTCTAGTTCAGAACTGGTCCATTGTGAGTGGTAAGACCCAAACAAGAAGAAATAAATCGGATCAAAACGATTCTGTAAAAGTCGATATTTTTTCAATATACAGGGTGTTTCAAAAGTCTTGGGAACATTACAAATGCGTATATCTCATGAACTATTCCAGGTAGAAAAATGAAACTGGTGCCATTTTAAAGCTTGCTTAATCAAGTTTTTGGTCATACTAATGATTTTCGTGTTATCTTTCCAGGTGCAGTAATGGCGTTCTCTAAACAAGACAAGGCATTTTGCGTCCTCCAATTTGCAAAGACTGAATCGTGGACATGTGTTCAGCGTGCATTTCGCAGGAAATTTAAAAAAGAAGCCCCTGAAAGGAAATCCATTGTCAGATGGTATGCTAAATTTGTGAAAGATGGGTGTTTGTGCCCAAGTAAGCGAACAGGTCGCCCTTCAACTTCAGAAGATGCAGTTGAGCAAGTTCGGACAGCCTTTCAGCGGAGCCCCCGTAAATCAGTGAGAAGAGCCAACAGGGAACTTCAGCTTGCTCCAGCAACTGTCTGGCGTGTCTTAAGGAAACGACTGCAAATGGTACCTTACAAGCTCAAGTTGGTCCAAAAGTTGAAGGACACTGATAAGCCACTTCGCCGTGACTTTTGCATTGCAATGCAAGAGAAGTTGGAAGATAACGGCTTTGATGACCGGCTTGTTTTTAGCGATGAGGCGACTTTCCATCTGAATGGCAAAGTTAACAAGCATAACACTCGCATATGGGGTACTGAGAATCCTCATGAACTTCTTGAGCACGAGCGAGATTCACCAAAAGTGAACGTGTTTTGTGCAATTTCCAAGAAAGGTGTCTATGGACCGTTCTTCTTTGAAGAGGCAACTATCACTGGTGAATCCTATCTCAACATGCTGGAAGACTGGTTAATGGCTCAGTTGGAACAAGCAGAATCTGATGACTTCATTTTTCAACAAAATGGTGCACCACCACACTGGAGTCTTAGAGTAAGGCAGTTTCTTAACACAAGGCTGCCTGGTGATGACGTTCTCATGCCCTGGCCTCCTAGGTCTCCAGATCTTACCCCGTGTGACTTTTTCCTTTGGGGCTTTGTCAAGCAACAAGTCTATGTGCCGCCCCTTCCAAGAGATATTGGCGAACTAAAAGCTCGAGTAACGGCAGTTGTGGGAACCATTGACGTCAAGATGCTGGAACGCGTTTGGCAGGAAATGGACTATCGACTAGATGTCTGCCGTGTGACGAATGGTGCTCATATTGAGCAACTTTGAAGATTCCCCACAAAACTTGAAACTTTAACCTTTCCAACGGTACCAATTTCATTTTTCAACTCCTAATAGTTTTTGAGTTATTAAAAATCGTTATGTTCCCAAGACTTTTGAAACACCCTGTAAATAAAACTGAAAGGAAATTACATTGAATTGAGGACTTATAAAATTCTCTGTCGCAGAGCGAACGTCTGAATATTTTCCTATTGTTATGGTATTTTTAATGTAAGGGCAATAACTGTGCTCCAAATCTTTTTGAAGCAAGGAAGATAACTTTTGGGTAAAAAGTTGCTTCTTTTTAGAAATATAAAATTTCTCTTTTAAATGTAAAATATTAAATTATTTTGTCGATTGACTTGGTATCAAGCAAACATGTACTTTTTTGCATTAATTACCTTAAAGTCCTGAGCTGCTTACATAAAAATAAAAATAATATTTCAATCTGTTCTGTGAAAGTAATGAAAAAGGCTTAAGTCCTTCATGTAATGATGTACGCTGAAAGATGATTTTTGTTACGCCTTACTTGAAATATTGTAAGAAATACATATATATATATAGATATATATATGCATATGTGTGTGTATGTATGTGCATGTAAATATGTGTGTATGTATGTGTATGTGCATGTAAATATGTGTGTGTGTATGTATGTATATATTTATGTGTATATGTGTATATGTATGTGTGTATGTGTATGTGTATGTATATGTATATGTGTATATATTGATGTGTATGTATATGTGTGTGTGAATATATATATATATATATGTATGTATATATGTGTATGTATATATGTATGTGTGTATGTATATATGTGTATGTATATATATATATATGCGTATGTATATGTATATATGTATGTATGTATATATATATATGTATGTATATATATGTATGTATGTATATATATGTATGTATATATATGTGTGTATGTGTATGTATGTGTATATATATATATATATATATATGTATGTATGTGTATATATATTAGACCTCTTCAAAATTGAACTTTTTTTTTAAACATATGGAAACTGATATTATTCTCATTCTCCAAGGTCTAAATTAGCTAAATATACCAGTTATTGTGATCTTGGACCTTGGCTATGCCTGCCTCAAGAGCCATGTAATTTTATTGTTGACGTTTTTCAAAAACGCTGCAAAATTTGGTATATTATGTCCTTATTTTCATTGTAGCTTTCCAGAGGTTGATGCTATAGCATTGAAAGTGGTACCAAATGAA